>ML996695.1:340551-1053688 GCA_010356995.1 Trichodelitschia bisporula
CGCATGCGTAGGAGAGAGAAGGAGGGATGGCAGGAGCTTGGCTTTGTTGATATTGAGGGACGCACGACAGCGGCTACGAGATGAAGAAGTAAAGAAACGTGAACAGGGGGCGTGTTTTGCTATGGATTGGAGTTGGAGAGTTGACGATGAAGAAGGTGAGAGCGTGAAGACGCGATGTAAAACGCGAGACAGAGCACTACTACGAGAGTGTTGTGGAACAAGAGGATGAGATGTCTTCTCTCTCTCTTCTCCTCTCCTCCCTCTTCTCCTCTCTCTCTCTTCTCCTCTCCTCTCTCTTCTCCTCTCCTCCCTGTTCTCCTCTCCTCTCCTCTCCTCTCCTCTCCTCTCCTCTCCTCTCTCTTCTCCCTCTCCTCCCTCCTCTCCTCTCCTCCCTCTTCTCCTCTCCTCCCTCTTCTCCTCTTCCTCTTCAGCTCTCATCTGTCGCCCCTTCCTCTCATCACCATCCACATGGAAGTAGGAAGAGCGATTCAAAGCGACTACTACACGAAACAACGACGGGGATGTACCGTGTGGTGATTGGTGCATGGGGCGCTTGGCCGAAACAATGGCCGGCGACGGCGGCGCTTTGAAGACTCAGGATGCCTTGTCAGCGCCTTGTCAGCGCCTTGTGGATGCCTCATCGCGAGCCAACGCGAGATGAGCCAATTATGCACTTTATGCGTTTGAGCCTTTAATGCATAGGAGGTACACCGCTGCGCTTGCATTATTGATGGCGGCCAATACGAGCGGGATATACAATTGATACAACATAGCATAGGGGATACGAAGACACGAAGACACGAAGACACGAAGACACGAAGACACGAAGGCGCGAAGACACGAAGACACGAAGACACGAAGACACAAAGACACAAAGATACTACGCCACGAACTGTTGGTGCGACCGGAGCCTCATCCTTTGATCTTGACCATCTCTCCTTCCCTTCCCCGAGGCAACTCACTCGAGTCTACGGAGTACTACAATCCGTACGTACTGCCCCCACCCCCACCTAGCGTCTACTGTCCTCCCACTGCAACCCGTTCACCATTCCTCCCTCCGCCCATCGTCTTGCTCGGTTAACAAGAAAGCTTCACCTCTCTAACCTCTCCCCTTTGGCCGCCGTTGTCATCTCCAGATCAAAAAGAGGGAAAAATTATGAATGCTGACTGGCCAGCCTGATGTCGGTGACGGTGAACTCTCGGAGTGCGCCACGGCCTTGCTTCCAGGCTCTGGACGTCATGCACCCCCCCCCCACCCCCCCCAACTCCAAAACCCCCCATGCGCTGCCCCACTCATTCACATCATGCACTCAAACTCCCCGCTTCTTTCACCAAGGGCTGAGCCCCTCCCACCTCCCCCAGCTGAGCCTCTTCGTTTTCGCCAACTACATCACTTTCGCAACCCGTTAAACTTGTTATTCTACTACGTAAACTGCTACTCCTTTGTTGGTTCCTCACTCTATTTGCCGTCTTCATCAGCATCTGCACCGTGCATCCTCCATTACCATGGCTCAAGACTATCAACCGCCGCCACAACATCCGCCTGACCAGTACTCGGCGCCATATCCATCCTCCTTTGATATGCTCCCCGACCATCGTGCTTATCAAAGCCCCACCAATCTTTCACCCTCCAACCACGCCTCTTTGCCGATGCGCCCGCGTGGTACCTCGTCGGTCGGCTCGGATTCTCGCTACGGCGATGGCTATGCGCCCGATCATTCTGCGCCTCACGATTCCTACGACGCTGCGAATCTTGCTAGCCAATTTCCAAAGGACGTTCTCCAGCAGATAAAGGCCGAAGTTGCAGAGGAAGTCCGCAGCAGCATCTTCGGTGCCTTGCGCGCCGAAGGCTACGCCAGTCCCCAGCAAACTAATATGCCTCCCTTCCAGCCGCCTCCACAACAGTACCAGCCGTATGGTGAGCCACCGCAAACTCAATCGCACGGTGGCGTCTTTCCTACGCTTGACCAGCATGATCACCAGCATAGTAGCAGAGAACGAAGCTTAGACGGCAGTGCGAATATGCCCCGTGCTGCCTCGCCCGAGCCAGCCAAGCCAAGCACCACAGGGCTGCCTCCGCCACCGACAAACAAAGAGAACTTGTCCGATCGACACGGTGATCGAGGTCTGGATTCCGAATCGCGTCTCCGGCCCAGCCCTGGGATGCGCCTGAGGACGGGGGATGAGGAGACTGTCGTAGAGAAGAAGTGGCAAGCTCTGTTCGACCCTGAAGCTGGCGCCCCAACTCCTCGGTTGGGCCAGTTTCTGCGCGGGCTTGCTTTACATCTCGTGAGTGTTCCCATGCCCCTCCCCAGAAGGTTAAATGAGCCAACCCATCTCGTAGATTGAAAAGTTTGCACCCGAGAACTCCCTCGTCATCCCACCGGCCAAGATGCTCCAATTCTACGCCGAGACAATGCCCCCGAAGTCAGAACCCACGTATCCTTTCGACATCGTGTTCTCCAAACTTCCTCACGAGGCTCTCTGTGTCATGTATCGGAGACTGAACTGCACACATCACCTGATCCAAGATCCGTCTCCAACCGCCGTCACAGCCGCCTCACCTACCATCCCTGCGCTTACCCCGCACGGTTTCGCGCGCTGGATGACGCTCATGATTCTGGCCCACCCGGACGCTGAGTTCGAGCGCATCTCCATCGCCGTACGCGAGTGGCCTATCTGTAATGCCGACGACCGGTCCGAACGCTGGCCCAAAGAGTTGAGCCGTAGGATGCTTCCCAAGTATCCGGACACGGCCGTTCGGCAACAGGTTACCAGTGCTCTGGCAGCGGACGGAGTGATCCCCATTCCTCGGCACACCAGCTTTCCACCGCCGCCACCTCAGGGTGGTCCCCCCGGCTCTGCCAGTCGAAGCAGCTTCGGTGAGCATAGTCGTGAGCACGGACGCGAGCGGGACGCTCTGCGGGAGCGCGGCAAAGATCGTGATCGGGATCGTGATCGTGATCGGGACCGTGATAGTGGCCGTGATCATGACAGTGGCCGGGATCGGGACCGGGATAGGGATCGGGATCGGGATCGGGACCGGGACCGGGACCGCGACAGGGATCGAGGAGATCGCGATAGAGACCGGGACCGTGATCGCACTCGAGAACTCGAGCGTGAAAAGGAGCGGGAAAAGGAGCGCGACCGTGGCCGCGGCCAAAGCCGCCACGCCTCCCTTGACAACGAAACCGCGCTAGCCGATTCCGACGACGAAGACCTCGCCCTGAAACCCTCCATCACCCTCGAGCGCGAGCGCAAGCCATACACCGCCCGTGGAGGCCAAGGACGCACCTTCGTCGACGACGGCGTCCCCACCCCCTCATCAACCAGCACCCTGAAGCCCGACGCACCCCACGGCCGCCATCGCGCCTCGTCCACCAGCGAGGCGATGCACCCGCGAGACTACGTCCCACCCCCGATGGCGTCCTCAGCCACTCTGAACACGCCCTCGCACCACGTCCACCGCGCCCACAGCACCTCGCGTGGTTCAACGCGGCGGCCGCATAGTCCGCCTCCCGGCAGCCACGGTGGACACTTTGTCCGCAGCGACAGCAACCTGCGCGACGTGCCGGCGGAATACTACCGCTCGAACATGCACGATGACGGGGAGGCCTACTACCGCGAGCGCGCGGAGCGGGATGAGTACGGGCGGCGGCCCAAGGATGACGAGAGTCGTCGGGCGCGGTTCGAAGAGTATGAGGCTAGACGGCCGGCGGAGCGGAATGGATATGGGTACGCGGCACCGGGGGCCGAGCGGCGGTATGCGTGATTGATGGTTAGGGGTTGATGGAGGCGATTTCCTCGATGGTACTACACAGCGTTTCTTTGGTTCCGTTTGCGTACATACCCGTTCTGCTTTTGTCCGAGCGACTAAGGTCTGATTCGGCGTTCTAAGAGGCGTCTTCGCTGATCGCGAGACATCCAGATGATTCATGGTTGAACCTTACTGAGTGAACTGGAGTTGGGCTGTTCCCTCTTCTCAGGGACGTCTGTTGGGAATCAAATGCCCAGGGAAGATTCAATCGTTCTGTAGATGAGTAGCTAGTTCATGCGTTACCTCGTAACCCCGTACATAAAAACTCACATGGAAACGTAAGGGTAGGTCGTTATGCAAGTCAAGTCTGGCAGTACCCTGTCGCAGCAGTGTCCAATTCTTGCTTCACCGTTCCGTTGTCCACAATTGGTGGCGACAGCAAAGAGATCACAATCAAACACCCAAATGCGTAGGATTTCGGACAAGTGTTTGACATGAGCAGAGTTTCTGCGCTTACAGTCATGAGGGGCACTGGTGGCTTCGTCCAGATCCTTGTACTTCATTTCAAGGTCGTGTATGATGGTGCTGTTTTTCTTCTGCATAAGTCCATAAGTGCACGGTCCATTCTCTAAGGAGGCGCAAGAGGCTCTTTACATTCCCTTGAAATTCCCTTGAAATTCTAGATGCTAGACCGCTCTGCTACGATCAAATCTTCAAGCATCACATGGTCAAGATAAGGAGTTCATAGAAGTAGAGGCACTCGATTTGCCACAGAAGAATGGGTCCACTAGAACTATTCCGAGTCGCTCCATATCAAGTTTTCTTCACCATCCGAGCCCGAAGGGGGAGGGGGAGGAGGAACAGTGATTGGTGTCCGCGAAGGACCCCTATTGAGCGGAACGACGGGTATCTTGTCACTGCCCTCCGGGAAAGCTTCGTCCTCGCTAGGCCTCTGAAGAATTAGCTCTGATGGTTGTCAATGATCGCATCGCTTACATAAGCCTTGACTTTCGCAAACCCCTTCGACCCATAGCGGACAGAAGCAGGCTTTGGAGTGAGATTTGGATGGCGAGTGTTATCCTTGAGTGAGAGGCTGGAGAACGCATCGTCGTAAGGCTTCGACTTCGGGTAGATGGGGAGGCCCGAGTCGATTGAGTTCGCAGCCGTAGCCCAAGCCATGTCACGGGGCGCTGCAGTCGCTTTCGAATCCCTATCCACGGACGGGCCTGGAGCTGCCTTAGGGTCGGCGACCCCTACCTGCGTAGCTAATGGGAAAGGAGTAGAAGCGGACAAGCGAACGCGAGTATTCGGGCCTTCCTTTAAAGCGGGGAGAGGGTGGAAACCACCGGAATCCGGCGTAGCAGCCCTGGGCGTGGCGGCCTGGTTGGTGGTGTAAGGGACACGAGTGTTGAACTGAACATTCGGAGCGGAAGTCGTCATGGTCTTGCTATCTGCTTCCGCATCCTTGTCGAGAGCGGCCAGAGCGTTGCGAATGATCTCGGCGTCCTGCAGCAGGTGAATTGTGGTGGCTCAAGCTTGTTCAAGCGTCATACCTTGATTCTCTTCGCACTGACTTCCTCCTCGTCATCATCAACGAAGCTGTAGTTAATGGTAGTGTCGTCATCGTCATCGTCGTCGTCGGGACAGCCTCCCATGGACCCGCCCATCAGTGCCATCTGGCGACGGACCTCTCGTAAAGCCACTTCGTCATCCGGTCCGAAGTCGAGCTGCTTAGCGATGCAACGAGCGCATTTCTGTCCTGGTGAGTTACAGCGTCATGAGAAAAGCAGCAAACATACGGCTTGGTCGGGATTGCTACGATGAGCCTTGGAAAAGTTGTCCAGTGCCGCAGTATTGTCGCAGAATCCGCAGTAGAGCTCGGTCGGCTGCAACTCCGTGCAAGTCCGACACTTGACGGTTGGGGTGGAAACACGGCGCACCTTGACGGCGAACTTGGCACCGAGGATCTGCTTGTTCGAGTAGTTACTGTGGCCCTTGAACTTCGAGCAACGAGAACATTTGAGCCTACAGAGTTAGTGGGAGGAGGCACATTCTCTACATTGAAAGACGCATGCTCACTTCGTCGGAAGGGTGACATTGCCCAGCCTACACGCCATAAGGTTAAATTCATCTCGAACAAACATCCAGTAGACTTACGTAGCAGCCGTGATGTTCGGATTGGGCAGCTGAGGACCCCTCGCCATCGTGATGGATGTTGATGTATCACTATCACGGGTCGAGGATCGGGGAGGGATGTCGTGAAAGAGAGGGGGAAGTATAGAGAAGAGAAAATTTGTGAAAGGTACCACCAGGGTGGAGGCAAAAACGTCACTTGCCGAATGGTGTGGAAAGAACGAGGGGACAATCAGGCTGGAAGCCGGTTGTGGAAATAGCGACTGGTGGGGCTGTCGAACGATGCCTGTTCCTACTGCCTGGTTCTACCGGTCGTTCTTTCTTCTTTTTTGCTCTCCTTCTCCGTTTCCAGACGAACAACGACAGTCGCGCCGTCATTGCTTGCGGCGTCGTGGCTTCCCTAACCCTCCCTCATGCTGCATCATCATGTCTCGGCCGGATGACTCTTAAGCAAACGGGAGGTCATATTAGGGCAAACACGTACGAATTCGACGACAAAATATCCTGCTTTGAATATGTTTCGTTCTCCATGTGATGCTCTCATGGTTCTGACTGAGTAGTAGTGGCAAGCATAGCGGCCTACTGTACGGTGTGAAGACCTGTGAGCACTAAAAGCCACCGACCCCGCGAACTCGCTGCACCGCGCCAACGACACCCTTTGCCCACGATAAGCGTCCTGGATCTTTTCCGATGGCTCCCGGTGCTTCATTACCGTCGCTGTCTCGCCAAATGCCGTCTTCCTGTGATGCCATACCGTAGATATGAGTGTCTGTAGGGTCAGCAGAGTATCACTACGAGCTAGTAACAACTTACTTTGGCTTCTCCGAATTCCGTCAAGCCAAAGTTTACAAACAGCCTCGGAGTCAATGAGGATGTTGACCTCTTGCGAATGATACCAAGACTGCGTGTCCAGGTTTCCATTGCCCTGAATTGCGATTTGTTCATCGACAATCATGAGTTTGACTGGCATACCGTGAGCAGCTTTCCTTCAAGAAAGCAATGGAGGCTTACTGTGGCTGCTACGACTCTTGAACTTGTTGTGGATAGGCATTGTCTGGTCCTTTCCCACATAATATCCGTAGTGAAGCCTCTTCCTTTCTTCTGGTTGCAGTTGCATGTACAATTTGTTCGCGATCATCTCATTGTGTCCGCCTTGGAATGGTAGCAGCTCGCCGGCATCATTGTAGCCTAGAGTCACGTAGCATGTCACTTCCACGCCTCTGCGCACCGCAGCAATCAGCTCCGGTAGCAGAACATCTGCGTTGAGGTCTGGGGTTTGACAGAACACTGATCGCTTCGCATTCCTCACGGCCGAGAGCCAAGCTTCGTTCTGTGGTGTGCAGCCAGAAGCATGGCTAGGTGCTCCCCACGGCTTGCGGTTGACAAGCGCGATTGGAAAGAGCTCCGGATCAGCATATGGGATATACAGTCTCCAGTGGTCTTCGGATTCTGGTGCCGTTCCTTTGCGCGTCTGCTTCAGTGACAGATTGAGGTGGTCAGTCACAGCCTCAAGCCGTGAGACTTCCGCTGTCGGGTCCAGCACCGATTGCATGCGAGCCACTTCAGCTGCGATGTCTTTGTCGAAATGCGGATCTCCGGGGGCGTGTATTGGTGGCTTTACCTCCATGGTGGTGCCATTTCTGAAGTTGCGCTCAGCCTCCTCCAGGCTCTGACGGATGGTAGGATCAGACGCCGGTGGGCTTTCACTGGCAGCAGGGGTTTCGAGGCAGGGCAGTGGCGGCTCCAAAGCCTTGTGCCACGAGATAACGCTCACATCATACAGAGAGTCGACAATTGGACCTTCCAGGTGACTCATCATTTCGAGGTTGTCATTGTCCTAGGATTCATTAGGACATGTCTGCGAAGGGTGTGGATTCAAGTTACCTGAATGTTGTTGCTGCTTACGATGGCATATTTTCTGTCGACAACCATGAATTTTGAATGAAACGTGCCAAATACTGGCCTATGGTAGTTGATGACTTGCATGTTGATATTGGGTACCTCATCTGGTGCAGGCAGGTTAATCTTTCCAGTCGAATACTGTGAAGCCGGGATGATCTGATGGTTATCCATAACCTGCGAGGAGTCAGCTCGGAAGCTCTAGTCAAAGGGTCACGAACCTGCTTGACGTTCCCGCGGTCATAAAGGATCTTAACCACCACCCTTGCTCCTCTGGATCCAGCTCGCTTCGAAAGCTCCACAAGTGCTTCACTGATCAGCCTGGAGGCATCCGAATTGACCCAGTAGTTCGTCGCCAGAAAGACTTCACTCTCTGCGCGTGCAATTAAATTGGACTAATGGTCAGCGCAATATTATGGAGCGAGCAGCGCTACGAACCATGTGCCTACAAATGTCGAGAAGCGGACTGATTACGGTGAGAGGGATGGTGCCACAGCTGCCCATGAGCGACGGGGATACGCATCCGACCAGCGGATCGGTCTCCAGGGCGCAGAGGGCATCGTGAAACACGCGGAGGAAGAGCTCGCTAGGGCGACGCTCGCCGAACTTGCCGCATTGGCGGGCACGTTCAAGGTCTTCTAAGGACGCAGGTTTTCGATCGTCGTGTGGGACCCTTGCGGCCACAGTCTTTGGCTCATGGCCAAAAAGTCGCTCAGCGGCGACACCAGGGGTGAGCTTTGGGTCGCTCGCTAGTTCCGCGCTGACGGAGGCATCGGAGGTGCACCAGCGGAACACCCTATCTGAAATGTGGGACGGCATCTGGATTGTAGTGACTTGCAATGACTTGTACCAGATGAAGACGAGAAAAGTAACGAGTAGAACGATAAAAGTAGTAACTATCTGCAGGGCGAGGGAGATCAACGATATGGAGTGATCGGTCATGGCGGCAGCTCAGCTAATTTAAGGCCGTCTCGAGGCTTCCCTCAAGAACCAACTCGAGGGCGCAATGAACATGGTGTACCGTACATACGGTATGATTTGAGAGGCTTGTGCCTTGTGCCTTGAAGTGAAGCCCTGACGTCACATAGTTTGAGGGGAAGATTGATTCCCCGGACGCGCCCCCGCTCTAGCCCTGACCAAGAAAAGTCCAAGCCTTGGGTGGAAGGCTTATTATAACCAAGCTTTCGCTAGCGTGTGGAGATTTCGGGAGCGATCGACACTTCCGAACGACATCCGCTCGCAGGGTATTATAGTATAGACGGCGAGGAGAGCAAGGGTTACCGAGACACAACGCACGTATAGTAGCCTGTGGTGGTTTATCATGCAGAAGTGGGAAGGGGAGTGAGCATTCTTGCTCAAAGCTCTGGGATTACGGTATTCTCGATGACGCGCATCGCAACCACCAACCACCTGAGACGACCACCATCTGCCGATTCACTCAAGTGAATGCCAACTTGTTTCTCGGCCAGGGGACCATGAAATATCGCATTAATACATTCAGAATGAACGAAACTCCACTTTCTATCCACCGCTGTAAAGCAGGAAAGGATGTGCTAGATACAAGTTGTAGGCATTGAGGAGAATGAGGGGCATTGTGTGATACCAGTGAAAACTGTGCGCCACCCGCCATGTGACGACACTGGCCATGCCCCCCACTACCGCGATCCACCATAGCCAAGCAACTGCCCTCATGTTGCGGTATTTGTTGCTCCTGGGCGCCTTTGCGTCTCCGCTGGGGATCCATTGCAGCCCCGATCCGGTGATCTTATCTACGAGAGCATGAAGATATGCGAAGCTCTGAATGACCATTATGTGCTGTACGTTGCAGCCATACCGCGATCTAGCCCATAGCGGAAGCAGGATTGCCCCGTAGACGATGCTAGGGATGGCAAAGCTAAGATTGTAAAAGTAAAAGAGGTCCGGCCGGAGCCACAACAAGAAGATGCCGGGAATCGAGCTCATGAATATGCTCAAGGCAACGGCAGAGTAATACAAGAAACCTACTGACGTTAAAATTGTAAGTCTTTGTCGGAATACCTACCGCAGGCGTAGCAAACCTTCTGCATGGCAGTCAGGCCGGACTTCCAGAATGCTGGACTGGTAAGCAATGTCGTCGAACCCATGCACCACCGCATCTGCTGTGAGAAGAACGCACGCGGAGTGTCTGGACAGAGCCCGCACGCCAGACAGAGCGGAATATACTTGACCTTCCACCCGCGATCGACAGCCCCAAACCTGGAGAGTTAGGACGGCAAAATGCAAGAACTCTGGTCCTCACCCTGTATGCACATCCTCCGAAAACCCTATTTCGGCCGTCCCTCCCACAGCCTCCAATGCAGTTCGGCGATATACAGCATTACTGCCAACGCATATTGCGGCACCCCATCGGTTTCGGTTGACCTGGACGACACGATAGAAGAGTTCCTGAACAGCGCCGGCACCCTGTTCAACCCAGGTTTGTTCTGTACTAACACGAAAGAACTGCGGACTCTGCACGATGGCCGTCTCTTCGTCTGCTAGATGCTCGGGAATCAGTTCGAGCAGAAAGTCAGACCGTGGGCAAAAGTCGGCGTCGAAGATGGCGAAAAATTCGCCTGTCGTCCTGGCAAACGTCCACCGGAGGTTACCGGCCTTCCTAAGACGAGGACGATTGTCCCGGACGAAGTAACTGAAGCCGTACTGGGAAGCGAGCGCTTTTACCGAGGCGAGATTCCCGTCATCCATAACGAAGACCCGCAGCCTGTCAGGTGGATATTTCAGCTTGACGACCTGCCGATACGTGTTTTCCAGAATCTCGAGTGGCTCCCTGCAGCAAGGGAGGTAGATATCGACAGTCGGAGCCGTCTTTAGTGTAACCGGATGCGCCTTGAGCGCGTCTTGATGGGACTGCAAATCCCAGTCTCTGCCTACTACGCCGACCAGGTACGAAATGAAGAGGTATATCTGGAGAAACACAGCAACGATGGAGAACCAGAGGAAGACGTAGGAGCAGCTGACAAAGAGCCACATCCCAGCGGACAGGCTGAGAAAGGCAAATATGCCCACGACATATAGGGGGATGCGGTTTGTGTGGAGATAGAAGTACTTTTCCTCGTCGGATGGGGCAGATGGCAAGATACGCATCGGGCTCTCTTTAGGTGCATAGGAGCATCTGAGCCAGTGCCACAGTCGCGAGAGATTGCCCAGTTTTGCCTGCGTCGAGTTGAATTCCCCAACAATGCCCCTATCGCTGTCACTCTGATCAGTTCTTCCCTCGACTGCATTGTTCTCAGTAGCCCAGCCCTCGATGTTGTCAGTATCAGCACCGTAGATAACGGAGGTGTTATTTTGGAGGTCGCCATTGGGGATACTGGTGCTCTCAATATTAACGTCATCCACATCAATGACAGCACCGGGGGCAAAATTACAGCCTGCGTCGATTGTGCTGTTGTGGCCAAGGTCGTTGAAGTGCACATTGGGTTTATCCGGATCCAGATTGCCACCTTCGTCGTCACAGGTGGTGACGTCCTCTTGAATCTTCGCTTCGCCTTTTTGCAATCCAAATCTTTGGTCCAGGGTCGCAATAAGAATCTTGTCGGACACACTACACGGTCTTGTTTTGGTGGGGGGTGGAAGGTTCAGCTCCTAAACGGGTCAGCATTAAGCTTGAGCTGTCGACCAGTTCTAACCAGCTCACTCATGTTTTCGGACCAGTCCTGCTGACGGTCGCGCTCAGCTCATCGGGTTACACACGGCCCCTTTCAGCCGAAATGGCTGAGAGGGGGTGGTGCCATCCCGCCCTATTGTAGACATAACTCCAAAAGACAGTGACTGCAAATCTGCCTCCAGCTCCGCCGCGTGCTAAAGCGGATACAAACTTTCACAGCAGAATCCATCTTCTGACGCATGTAGTCTATGGGATTGATGGGTGTGTGATGTTCGGCAAGGCTCTGTTTGTCGCGTTTGCACTCGGTGGATTAAGGAACTGACCCAAACAGGTGTTTAGCTTGGGAACATCCACTCCGCGTTCGTCCAATGGCAATACGTCTATCTCAGTAGCCTTTGTCCTGTCTCTGCACTTTCATCGGCGTCCGTGATGCATATCCATCGCGGTCATTTCGAGTCCTACGTTTCAGCACTGAGCCCTTTACCTGTATGTCTGATGCCTTCCAGGTGCGCGGGTACTGGGGGCGCCGCAACAACTTGATCAACTTCTAGACTCCAGTCCATGCTGACGGGCAATGCATAGGCGTATGTTGCGTACCGCTCGGCTATCATCGACACCAGTGCATACGCGACGACGAAGCCTCGTTCGACGCGGCATAGACTGGCCCGCCGGTTCGAACCAGGTATGTGCCTTCACCATGTCAAGGCAAATGTTACTGCTGATGTCTTTGTCGACAACGATCCAGATACTGAACGAAACGTTGGGTCAAGCGCGCAGTCCTGTATTCGAGTAAAATCAAGCGATGAAGCTGCCTCAATACATTCCACAACGATGCGGCTCGCCCAGCCGCCACTGGCTAGCGCGGTCCAAGGAGTCAAGATATGCCACCCACCCATTCTTGGCAATGACGCCCAAGTCAAGTCCCTGGTTGGCATCGATGGTGATCATGTTGATACTCAGGTAGTTCTGGCCCGACTCCCAGCCTACGTCCTTTGGGTTCCAGACCTGCACCTTTTGCGTTCCCTCGTTGCCTCCGAGCAGCTCTTCCGGCAATTCGACCTCTGCAGTCTCGCCCTCGCCCTTGAACGTGATGCACCGAACTCCACACGTCGAGCAAAAGTACCACCCCGACCGCTTCTGGTTGGTACGGTAGTCCGTGACACCACTGTCAGGCGCCTGGAAGTCCAGTGGTGAGAGAAGGATGAAGTCATCAGGCGTATTGGCCAGGCGCAGGTGGAAGATGCCTGCCTTGTGGCAGATGGTGCAGTTGCATCTGTAAATCTTCTGTTTCTTCTGCTCTGCCAGGGCGTTGCCGTCGATTGGGGCCGAGTCAGGGGTTGGAAGGGAGTAAAGTTGCAGACAAACGCGGGAAAGTTAGATCAGAGCTCAGCTTTTAACCACAAGCCGCTGCTGCCTATTCTCACATCTTACTGTACTTTGCAGCGTCGGTCAACGGGGATTGTTGGGCATGAATCCTACATCCTACGAGCATGACGAGCTGTATGCCTCCAACGCGTCAGTCCCGTGTCCTACGGTATGTCAATACCAACAACATTTCAAAATGCCGCGCGTTCGCAAGAGAAAGAGCGGTCACAATCGCGCTTTCAGTCGCTGCGTCGGTGAGATCTTGCATTGTGCCCACCCTTCCCAGCATGAGACAATTTCCACTCGTAGCAATGCGACAGTCTTGCGCTTCCAATTTTCGCCCTCCCCTTGACGCAGCACTCACAACCTGGACATAATTTACGTCTGAATATGCCATTGAGGGGCCCCTTCACACCGCTCATATCCAGACGCTTCAGAAACATAAGTAAATCTTGCAACGGAAAATTTGATCTACATACTTGCAGCCGGACAAATGAGGCCTTGGTCATACGTCGGTATGGATGGTTTGCCCATTCGGAATGGGTCTTCTTTTTCGATGAGAAGTCCCAGAGACCCTGTGTACAATTCCGGTCCCCTTTACTTCACGCCAAAGCCCCCGATTCAGATACCCCCCCACTGTAAAGAGGCTCTACTGTGAATATATCCTTGAGCTTCATCCTACTTGAATGCTGGCTCATTCTTTGCCTTAATTTACTGCATAAAGGAGCTATCATCCTCATTACATCTCTGGCAGTTCTGTATCTGATTCGACTGGGAGGAATCAACCGGAGAATATGACGGAAAGACAAGTATGTTATCATGTCGGAATTTGTAGAGCATCACAACTTCCAGGGGTTTTTAGGGGGGGAGGGGGAAGCTTTCGCGATTAGGGCTCGAATTTTGGAGAACGCCCTGTGCCGAACCATGGCCCATTGCAATCTGGGAGTTTGAGAGACCACGAGGAGGTTTTACATGCTGAAAAAAACCATACGTTTTATCATTGGACAATGCTGCATGGCAATTCAAACGCCACAGCATGGAGTCCCAGGTAGCTCATCGGTAGAGATCCTGGGCCTGTGATAAATAACAGATCCGGCGTTTGCCAATGAGCCGAGTGATTCAGCACTGCCGATGAGTCAAAAACAGAAACGTTAGAGAAATTTCAACACTGTATACCCATGCCTACACCAGTTTAGTAAAGCCTAACTCGGCATTAGGCGATAATTCTAAAACCATGCTCTGCGGCGGGCTCATTTCTGTTCTATATAGAAAGCGGTACATTTGGGAGGGTGTGTCTTCATCTTCGTGCACGGGTGTCCTAGATAGGGGTTTAATGACTGGCTATGTCCTGTCATTAACTCAAGGTTTCTCTCCAGCTCCTTATTAATTCTTGGTCTCGGCGATGGGTGGTGGCAGCATGTTTGATTGACGGTATATGACCGATTCGAGTTACGGGAAAGAAGGATCAGCTGGAACAGGTAAATATACTTGGCCGGATACTTTCCAGCCTACGCAGCTGCAAATAACTGCGCCGTTTAATTGAACCGGAAGACTAACAGATTGGATACCCCCGGTCCTAGACGGATAGCTTAATTTGGGACGGCAAAACCATTCCGATCAGAAATCCTTATCTCCCAGCCGCAGCGAATATTTAAACATAGCGCAGGCTTTTGTGACCTGCGTTCGTCGGCTCCCATTAGCCCCGAGGACAAAAACAGCTCCAATTGAATTGCGCGCTGCGAAGGCAAGATGACTATTGGAAGCACGTTTAGTTGCACTGAAGCCCCACACGCATTATAGAAAGAACTTTAAATGATAAAAAAAGCATCTAGCCAGCGCATCGCTACGGATAGTATCGGAATAATCTTCTCGTCAATACAAATTTGAAAAGCCCATATGCATTTTGTTTACATTATTTTGGCGCATGAGTGCATCGCGATTGGAAGGTTTGGAGGCAGTATTTAATAGGCTCTTAAGAATATATACGTATAAAATGATATTTGATCGAAAAGGTAATGCCGGATCCTGTTCCCATTTTTGCTGGGTGGGGGGTCATTACTTTCTGGCGGGGTGCGGCGGCAGAATGTGGGTAATTACTCTCAAGGGCAGCATTTAAAAGCACATGTTCTGTATCACCGTCCACATCCCTACCTACTAAGAATTTGTGCGGCGGGCGCTCCCGTGGGCACATCTGATTAAAAGAAAGAGTAAGACTACTGGACTCAAAAAAGGCCGACGAATTAATTTCTATCTCTTGTACGACTAAGGTACTTGCCCGTGTACTCGCAATCATCGACCCTTTAAAGAGCTTGAATTAAGGTCTGTAATAAACGCAAGGTTTTTCCAACAAGACCTAGCTCTTCGATTGGTTGGCGAGTGCGAGTACCTTAGCTACAATCATGATCCATAAGTCTTTGTGGGGTGCACTCTTAATAAATGTATGGAAAAATCGACGCCTCGACTTCAACTCTCCACTCTCCACGCTATGATAGCTTGGACAAAACTTTAAATCGTATAAGTTGAAGAATAGGTTATTGACTCTCTTCCTGCCTTTTATGAGCCTTTTACCCCTTGCTGAGTCAGCTAATGCGTCATGGCGGAACGCGAGTCAAATTGGAAAAGTGGAATTTTGTTAGGAGACTTCTGCCAAGACCTCAAAAAGTTCCAAGACCACACCCTCTTCCATAACGCATAAGCTGAGCTAAAGGGGAGAGAGATAACTTTTAAAATGGCTATTGGAAGTTCATAACCCACTGATCAATATGTATCCCTTGTACGACCCAGGTACTGGCCCAGGTACACGCCCAGATACTTGTCCCCCACTTTTCCCTCTCATGGACCAGTCAGAAAACTGAAATTTAGTTCTATAACAATTTCTCTATTTTTGTAACAAATTCTAGCTCTTTCATTGGTCTACGATAGCGGAAAAGTGGGGGGGGGGGGAGTACCTGAGCGCTTACCCAAGCCAGTACCTGGGCTGTACAAGGGATAACTCAGAATTATAAGCTATCATAGCGTGGCTGGTAGAGGGCTAAAGTCGAGGGGTCAATTTCCGTATACACCTTACTAAGAATACACCATATAAGATTTTTTGACATTTAACTTTAGTATATGGACAAGTGCATAGGATATTAATTTACCTACACACTATGAGTACATCGAGGCTTGAAGTTTGATTTGAGAACTTTAATATGGCTTGGTCCGGCAGGGATGAAGTTATAAGCCCAAATGACTTAGCACGCAATGCGCTCGTGCGACGTGGATGAAGAAGTTTAATCCCGTGTATGGCCCAGGCACCGACCCAGGTACTTGCCCTGGTACTTGCCCAGGTGCAAATCGCTGTTATTAACCAATTAAAGAGCTAGAATTTAGTACTGTAAAGCATTCTCTGTTTTTGTAACAAAGCCTAGCTCTTTAACTGGTCAATGACTAAGATTGGTACCTGGGCCAATACCTGGGGCCGCACAAGGGATAATAGCGTCAACTTATGTTAAGAATGGAACACGAAGTAGGCATAGAAAGCAGGATGACACTTGTACAACGCGGGTAGGATTGGTGGTGGCGTGTGGGGGGGCCTGTGTACTGCATTACTGTATCAAGCCAAATAATTATATAAAATGGGCTCACGTAGTGCTGTGTCTGGGTGGCAACAATGCTATCGGTCAAGAAGCGTCTACATTATACAGTTATTTGGCCTGATACCGTGAGACAGATACAAAGACAGCAATAAGCCAAATTTCTGCTATCCCCTATACGGCCCAGGTACTGGCCCAGGTACATGCCCAGGTACTCGTCCCCCACTTTTACGCCATCATGGACCAGTCAAAGAGCTAGGATTTAGTTTTGTAAAAAAAAGGAATTCCGTAACAACTCCTAGGTCTTTGACTGGTGCATGATAGCGGAAAAGTGGGGGACGAGTACCTGGGCCGTTTAAGGGATACCTATGATCATCGGATAAAACACACTTTCAGAGGAGGCCTCCCACCCTGGGTGGGACGTAGGTGTCTCCGCTGGTTTAACCCCAATACTCCTGCTCTCAGCTCCAGCACTTATTCCATAAGCCCGCGGTTCCGACCTCTCCCTCAGCATTTTTTTGGTCAGGGCAAGACCAGTTCAAAGACACAAATATTATCCCACTCCATTTGCGTTGCTAAGCGTGGCTGATGATATTGTAGCAAGGTTGAATTTTGATTGGGCTTAGCATTACCTTGGTACAAGGCCGGATGGTGTGAGCATCGCTGCTCCATATCATAAATCTTGGGCCTGTACGCGGGACGGGGAATTGATCTTGAAGTCCATACGATTAATAAATTTACTAAGCCCAGCGCGATAATGTAGTGTCAGCTGCATTATGGCTCCGAATAATGCTTGCTATATCATTTGCCCCTCCTTGATGCATATACAATTCAAGGAAAATATCTAAAATGACGATAACAATATCCCTTGTACGGCCCAGGTACCTGCCCAGGCAGAACAGGCAGTTATTGACCAGTCAAAGAGCCAGCATTTATTGCACAAACCACAAATTTTGACAGAACTAGACTCTAGCTCTTTAATTGGTTAATGACTGTGAGTTGGACCTGGGCATGTACCTGGGCCAGTACAAGGGATAGATCCAGGGCTCTGGAGAAGAAAAATAAATATGTTGCAAGCGGCGCTAGTTGACGAAAGCAAAGGCAAACTACGAGCACAAAAGGATGAAAGCTGAAGGCCAGCAGGAGGCCTTGAAATATTAGGAAAAAAACCACGAGCAGGCCCAAGCATGGCGGAATCTAATTATACGGACATATTGGCAGTCAAATTCTAAGGTGGTGGAGAGTCCCTTCACTAATTACCTTGATAATGTACTAGCAGGTGGCAGTAAGGACGAAAAGAAATTCCAACGAGTTTGTCGACGGAAATGAAGATCTGATTGTGTAATCCAGCTATGCGGGTTAATTGAGCTATCCCTGGTACCGCTAGCATTCTCCCTGGCGTCCTTGTAACTGAAGGTTTAATCTGGGGTACGTCTTATTGCAAAACGGTCTTGGTAAAGAATTATGCGCTCCGAATGGTCTGCTAGTTACAAGAACGACTGCGCGTGCGCCCGCGCTACGTTAAAAGAAAGTGTGTTTTACCTCAGATACGGTTCCTAAGCAACCACACGCACGGTCTACTACCTGATCAATGGGCAAAGAACGTGCCTTGATTATTTGGGGGTCAGTACAAAGGATGAGAGGTTAAGCCCGGCCCTCATGTTCAAAATGCAGCTGTCTGAAAAGGCCTGAGGAAGATGACCTAGCTTAGTCTAATGTTACTTACGACTATGCCTTGTGATTGGCCGGAACTGCTAGGTAACGTGGAATGGAGAGCAGAAGCTCTTCCCTTGTAAGCAGGTAGCATGCGGAATGCTCAGCATTGGTACAGTATTTCCACATAGGCTAGGATACAAACTGGCCCTCGCCGTCACATTTACATCCACTCTAATTGCAACAAGCAATCAGATCGCGAGGTCTCTCAGCAATGGAACGTTAATTACATCACAGTGCCCAAAGTTAAACCTATCCATAAAATCATCATCGTCGAGGCCATGTTCCCCGACGGCGCTGCTACCACCCGAGTATCAGCGGTAGTATCATAGCCATACAGGTATCTCTCAAGGTAAATTTACAATATCTACTAGGCTTGACATCATGGGAATTCATAGGCCATTTAAGAATGACACGATTTGTGCCGCATGCAGCATGTACAATCAAAATAGAAGAAGTATTTCAGCCCATGAGTAGATCACGTCATCCTTTGGGTGGTATAGGCGGAAATATATACGGAACAGAGAGGAAAATGAGCTACTGGCCGGCGGCAGCTTTCTACAGCTATGTAAAAATACTATAGTATGAGGCTTGAAAAAAATTAGGCTTAGCCCCCAGAGCACCGAAAGAATGTGCGGATGGGCCGCTTCCATACTGCAGACTGACAAGTCTAAGATGGCAATGCAATTAATGGGAAGGGTGAGGAAATTCATAACCTGTGTGTTTAAATTATGCCAACTGGTGAACCTACTCCTAGACAGTTAATTAGGTTTCTTTGTTTTTTTGCGAGCTGCTACGGTTTTCTAAGTTTATTCTGTATATGGTTTCTTTTGGCACGGTGTGCCCAGCCCGTCTATCTTTTAGCTTGATGGCACGGTACACAGTCCCCATGCATTCTACACCAGGGGTACATTCTTGGTGTGCTCTCTCCTTCCTTGAGCAAGTATAACGAGGTTTGTTGGAAATATCAGAACTCATAAGTGCCGTGCCACCATTTTTCTCAAATCCCGCCAAAGACTGATGTCAAAATCTGCGCATTCTTAAGGCAATACTGCAGACATATTAGGGCAATTTTCTATCAACCTTTGGTCAGTACATGACGGGTTGAAGTTTAGTACAAAAAGGATTATTTGAGTAAGGGCGTCAAAGATTAGTAGCTGGGGCTAAGACCTATCCCGTACACTCCACCTGAGGCTAGGTCTCAGTGCTTCCAATCAGCCCGTGGGCTGGCAGCCGGGCGAGTGCCCGCCCGCGCCCGCCTGCCAAGAATGCAGGCTTCCGCGGCGAGCGCTAAGAGAGGGCGGGCGGTGACGTACGCCGCCCAGCGCCGCCCAATAAGCTAGAGTAGCCTAGCTACATACGGAAAGCGTAGTCCCGGTTTGACATTTCTTGGCGCTCCAAATCTCCCCCAGCGCTAAAATAAATATTAGCCTTAGGCAGCAATCCCGCCTGAGGCAGAATTCTCCTAGTACGTAGGGGGTAACACGTTGAAGTGAGGTTTTCTGCTATGCTTGGCATAGGCGGCGCCCAGCGGCGAATGGGCGCGCCCGGGCGGCTCGTTCTAACCTAAAAGTAGTTAGTGGGTGGTGGGCACTCGCCCTTCACGCCCACGGGCACGCCTGGGCCGCCCGGGCTGAGTAGAAGCACTGCTAGGCCTTAGCGGCCTGGCTTCCGCGCCTCATCCAACTTTAACATCAACTTTATGCATCTGATGCACTCACCAATGATTGATGGAAAAATGCGATAAAATGTCTGCTGAAGTGCCTATCGATGTACACCTTTTGACCGAAGTATATCCTGGGGGGGGGGGGAAAGGCACAAAACAGTGAAGTACTGTTGAAGAGTGGAGGAAGCTCCGGAAATTCATGCACGATACAGAGCTGCGGGAATTTCAAGGCGCTAGCATGGCCTATACGCTGCAACCAAACCGAAACCATGCCGCCTGTAGAAGGGTCGTATCTTAGGGCAACCATACCACAGTTACATGACCTCGAAATGCCACAACAGCATCGCATCGTAAGAAAAGAAAAGTCACCAAATCTGAGCGACAAGTGGGACTCTGTTTGGCCAGACAGCTTTTGAAAATACTGGCATCTCACTAGCTGACAGAGGCGGGGGGTGTATATGACATTTGTCCCTTGTACGTCCAAAGTACTGGGCAAGTACATGGGCCGTACAAGGGATAACAGGTTTTGAGCGTGTACGTGAAATGGCAATGGCAGTGGTGTATATAGTCCGGGGCAGCCGTACTCCTGGAGAAGGGCTGTTCATTTTTTGCATAGCCCTTTGATCCTTCAGTTGAGCTTGTTCAGGCGTATATCATGTAAGTGAGGAATTTTGAAAGCTCATCGTCCCATGAGGGCGTAGAGTTATGTCACCGTATTGCCGAGCGCTCAACATTTTGATCTGAGGAATTCCCGCTCGCTAATTGGTCATCCAAGCGTAAGGTGTCATGGTTCTGGCCATACATGGTGTGATGCCTCAGGCCATGATGTGGTCTGGATGGCAGCACAGTACCGAGGTGACGTATGGGAACTAGCGCAGTCATGTGACTGGTGCCAAGACCCCACACTGCAGTTATGCTTTTGCACACCCATCCCTGTAGATTACTTCTCCAACTCTTTATCATCGTCTCGAAGCAATCTATGGTTTTTGCACCGCTCTTCGCTGTCACCGTGACAGTGACAGACCAATTTACCTTATTTGATTGGATGGTAACTCCATTAAGCACTTTTGGCCTCATTAGGCATGGAATTACATATTCTACTCGAATCCTTTTGTTCTTCTACCTCACCACCACGTCGGACACATAAATGTGGAAGGCTGTTTTACTATCGCCGGATGCAGCACCTAACAGACATATTAGAGGAGCCAGGATCAACACTTTGTTGAGTTGGGCTGCGGTCTAGTGTGCCTCATAAGCCTAAAGCACTAAGGAATTTGTCGAAAGATTCGCCACATAAACCAATAACCTGAGATATACGCAGCGCGGTTTGAAGCTCAATTTTTAAAAGGTCGATCAGGCCTTACTACGGTCGGGAGAAACGCTGTAAAGGTTAATATCACTTTGAACCGCGAGGTACTCATTTGAAGTGCCAATAAGATAAAGAAGGCGCTAAATTGTTCGATTTGATCAGATAATTCTTAAATCTGAGCTTTATCTTTCTTGATTACGTCGCATGGTGTATGGCTGATAATGCTGTAGTAGTGTCGGGGTTTAATTGGGGCATGGTGAAATGGCCGTAGTGGACCGGGGGTTAGGGCCGTGGATAGAATAGACCACTGTTCTTGCCGCCGTATGGGAGGAAATACTAAGCCCTTGTCTAATCAGAAAATGCGAATTGCTGCCGTAAACCAGCCATGCAAGGCACGTCCTTCTCAGATAATATATGAGTTATAAAAAAGCAAGTCCCTGCATGTAAAGAAGTATCTAACGTACCGGACTCGATACATCCGTGCGAAGGATTGTCAGGCAAGAATGAGGTAACAGGAGCTTTGGGATACGCGCCCAGTTCAATTTTACTACGTCGTATGAAGCCTCTACTCATTGGCCAAAGCAAAGTGAGATAAGGGCACAGAATGTGCATCCCTAACATCAACGCCAGAATACTTCTAAAAACTACATTGAATCGCATTACGCCATTCGGCGATAACTGCAACCATAAACGCCGCGCGACATCTTAAAAGAAAAGCATCTTGCGAGCATTGGATATTCAGCCTAATATTGTAGCAGTTCTTTCGTTTTGTAGCTGGAAAGCTATCTGACCGAAAGGAGCCCCAGTTCCTTTTGATTAAAAGCATTGGATATCTTGGGTACTTAGTCATGCGTCTAACAGCTATTATACCGCTTATAACCTTGTCGTCCTACGATTGTAGGAGAAGATGTGTACCAAATTATTAGATAAATAGGTAAAATTCCTGGGATTTACAAACTCCCCATAACCGTCCAATAGGTTGATAGGAACCTTAGAAGATATTGTGCCTAGACTTATTGTCACGGTCACTGCAAGTGTGCACAAAGCCCTGGATGCAGATTGATTATTGTAAATATCAGATGCAGAGGAAAGAGAGGAAGAGGATGGCAAAGCCAAACACAACCACGGTGTAGGGTTTGGGGCTAAGCGAGGCGCCAGCCCGCCCTAGCCACGCAGCCACAGCCACAGTGGTGGTGCAAGCGACCCTGACGATCATTCGTGGCCTCAGGCATCCTACCGACCATGAGCCATGACAATCTAGACTAGATGCCTAAGGTACCTATTCCAATTCTACTAAGCTAGCAACCATCTACCTTACCTAAGTCGGGATAACTGCCCTCTGATTGGCCTGCTAGTCCTAAGAATGCCCGCTATACGAGGACTGATTACGCCCTCGTACTAATAAAACTACTCCCGACGCTGCAGTTGACTAAAATTTATTTCCGTAAGTTTACTAAGCACCGAGCGCAACAAACGCTCAACTACTCGGTGTATTAATTTCATTGCAGTAAAGTATCGATCGCTTTGAATTACTAGTACCGTACTTCCCTTTCATAGTTATATTAATAATAGTACACTAAAGTTGATACCCATGCCCCCCCGGATTAGTTGCAGAAGCTATCAATTAGGAAGAAGTGTAAATATACGGAACTACTTTTGATTTTGGGTACTTATAAATCTATAGCCTAAACCGTTACGTCTACAGCCCCGCGGCAAGCTAACCCTGAAAGGGTATAGTTTATCAGCTAGGACTCATTAGCCCTGTACCTTAAAAATCTAACCTATGCCAAGAGCTTACCTAAACCTTACCGTAAACCTTCAAAATCGCGATGCACCTATGCCACGAAATGATATAAAAGATGAAACTGGGCTTATTTAATCTTCTTAACCCGCTGAGTATCTTAGCGTGCCTTCCGTTGCTATAGCGTTGCTATGAAAGAAGTTATCGCGATGTCAAGCTTTTGTGGCTTAATGTGGCTTAATGTGGCTCGGGCGCACCGGCGCTAAAACCCCACCAGAAACCCACAAAACTTCAACTTACGATAACTTTTATAGCAACGCTATTGCGACGAAGGCACGCCAAAATACTCGCCACGTTAAGGCAATCAAAATGAGTCCAATCGCAGCTTTATACCATTTTGTTATATGAGTGCATCACGATTTACAGGTTTGCGGCTAGTGTTTGATGTAATCTTAGTGTCTTATACGTAAGCAAACATAAGTCACGGTGGTGTTAGTAGTGGATTGTGTAAGCGCAGGGGCCAGCAGACTTTACCCTTTTAGGACTAGGTTTCTAGAAGGCTGTAGATGTAATATTTATGGGCTGTAGATTTATAAGTACCCTTTGATTTTGCCCTCCCCTCACTTGTTGCCAATGAGAAGCAATAGTTTTGAGACACATCTTGCACCGTTCTACAATTGCTCTTGTCAATGATAAAAATCCTTGAAGGTAAATTCACGTAAATAGAACCCTCAGTGGTTTGGCTTGTTACGGAAATCCAGATGAAATAGGTCATCCCCATATATTTATGTTGCATCTATGCGTGGCGAGTTGAGGATTGAACCTGAAGATTATAACCAGGCTCTGACTTCCACCAAAGGGGGGGTGTAGGTACAAGTTGAATTACGTCAATTTGGCATGCTCGTTATTCTTCCGCGAATGCTCTATGCCCACGGAATATTATTGACTTGACATTTATGAAAGCAAGGGGTACATTGAGCTGATATTCCGGGCGTCTTCGCTGGCGTCCTTATTTGCCTACTCGCCGACGTCCTCGTAACTGGCGGATCAATCTGGAAGTAAGGTTTCTTTACGGAACAGTCCTATAAAAAGGATTCTGCCCTCGGATTGGTTCGCCAGTTACGAGGTCGCCTGCAGTACAAGGGATAGATTGATGTGGGTTGTGACATCGGCCAGGAGGTACGCCATAAGGTTGTCAAAGAACGTCCGTGAAGTAACAACTCCTTCCGTGCGGGAACCGCAATATGAGATGCACCAAATGATCCGTCCTGGTGAGGTGAATTCTAATGACCTAAAAATAATCCTAATTCACTTTCATGGCATGAGTACATCGTGTCTGGAAGGCTTGATGTCGAAAATATGATGAGGTCCTGGGGTTGATCGGGGAGGGCGCGGGGACGCCCCTATGCTTTTTAAAACATGCGCCTAATATCTCTGCCAATGAAACATAATGTTACAGAACCGCCAAGTGGGTTTACAGATCTCGAACTCCCCTCACATCACCCAGCCTAACCCGCACAATTCAGTTTCCGGGAGAGCTTCGCCTTGTTTACGAGAATGTAACATTGCCGAGCCATTGGGATAGGATCAGGTTGAACTGATCGGGTGCCTCCTCGTGCGGCCAGTGGGCTGTGGGAATTGTCTAGGGTGGCATAAGTAGGAAACTAACAATTATGGAAAGCAATGGCTTACAGCAGTTCGGTAGTTCTTCAAGAACGCACTGGACTTGACTTGATCGGCAAGGCCCTGCCAGTCGGCAACCGGGTCCTTAGTAGGGAACAGGGTGAAGGTGGGTTGGGGCAAGGACGAGTTCCCTTGGGCCTTTTCAAAGTCAAAGGTCAGTTTTCGGTTGCCGTACTGGTAGCCATTAAACGCTAGAACTGGTCAGTAGTTGACAAATGAAGTGCGAGGGGTTAGATTATACTGGTGTAGAAACCCTGTTTCTGATATGAGGCCACCATATAATCCTCAACCTGGCGACTCATGATGCCGGAAAACGGAATTTCCTTCAGGTTGTTGGTCTTCTCGAATTCCCTCCACGGTCCGAGGAAGGTGTCGTTGCGCTGCAGAAAGTCCTTCGGGGTCGTGCTGTTGCCCATTTGGGCACAGGAACGGATGGCGGAGCGGATGTCGGCATTCAGCTCCCTGGCCGCGCCGGTCGGATTGCTGCCCAGGAACACTTGGTAGCTGAAGGAAGGGTTGAGCTGGGCGAGCGCAGCGTTGGTGGAGAATCCCACGTCAGCCGAGATGTACTGGGTGGGTTAGTGAAACGAGTCAAGTACGGTGGATAGCAACGCACTGGAATTCCGACATTGAACACGCCGATGAACCGGTCCGGACGGGAGCGGCCAGCCTCCCAGCAGACCTGAGCACCAAAGTCATTGCCCACACATACGCCAGACTTGACGCCAGCCTTATCCATCATGCACGTAATGTCGCCAACAAAGTCGTACATGGCGTTAGACGCGTTGAGGCCCAGCGGGTGCTGACTGTCGCCATAGCCGCGATGCTCTGGAATGATCAGGCGGTAATTCCTTTTGAAGTACGTGATCTGGTTGCGGTATGTTGTCCAGAGACTTGGCCAACCATGGACAAGCACCAGCGTCTTCTTGGCCGTAGGGTTGATGTCGAGGTAGGCCAGCTTCAACTTGATGGACTTTGGGCTCGGTCCGTCCCGCTCGACTGCGGCACAATCGGCGAACTTCTTCGTATACTGGTAAGGGTTGAAGTCGTCAGCCTTCGCAGCGTCCGAAGCATAGGGAGCAGTGGCGGGTGCCGCGAGGACGGTTGTGAAGAGGAGCACATCGGTGAGAAAACGAAGGCCGACCATTGTGTCGTGTCAAAGTGAGCAAAGAGAGAATTAGTTGGATGGGCTCAGGTCTTCAAGGCGAGGGCTTGTGGTTGTTGTGGTCATGCAAAGGTACTGATATAAGAGAAGGAGCAACCTGGTGCCCGGAAGGAACGATGGTGACCGTGACCATGCTCGCCTGTGCGGCAAGGGGCATCAGATGCCAAATGTCAAATGTCGGCTTTCGAGAGAATTGGTGCAGATGATAATTTGCGTTGATTCCGCACATCAGGGTTTTCACTCTTCTCCGTAACGACTGAAGACGAAATTAATGTTCAGTTCCATCACTACGTGTACGTCTAGATATCTTACCAAGGGTGAAGTTATGTTGTAGACTGTCGCGTTTTCGTCCCATTTTAGGCAACTTATCGCTTGGGTCCCTGGTCCTTGCCAGTGGAGCCGCGGTACTACTGGGGCGTTAAGTGATTTAACTGTTGTAAAATTGCCGACGGGAGGCCGTGCTTCAGTTCACAATGAGAGCTGTTGTGTACTGTAGAGTCTAATGGATACTACGGTATGTCGACAGAGCGAAGTTGGATGAAGTCGAGAAAATATCGATGAACCATGAACTGCAAATGCTCAATGACGTGCCTATGCCGTTGCCACAATTCAAAGCTAGCAACCTAGAGCCAGTTCTAGAAACCCGTTTGACACCTGGTGGTGAATTCATGAGGCGCTACGGACCTGATTCCGTCATAGGGGTCACCTCCCGATGGCCAGCAGATAGAGAGGGGCAGATAGAGGGACATGCCTTTGCTCCAAAACTGACAAAAGATCAAGCGTCGAGAGTCAAGCGTTGAGAGTCAAGAGTCGAGCCTTGAAGTCAAAAGCAGAAGCCAAAGCCTAAGCCTAAACCAGCGTTCCCGAGGTCTGGCATGCCTGTCGCGACACAGCTTCACGTCGCCATTGGCTGTCAGACTCCATATTGACCCGCGGGATGCAAACACCATAGCAAATGCTCCCGCTAGAGATTCATGACTTGCACGGCTCAACGCCAGGACCCCAAGGCGTGCCGCAGCCCGAGGGCTTGCAATCCAGGTTCTCGAAACAGGAGGCGCTGCCTGCTCCAATCAAGTCGAGCTGCACGGTGAGCAAAAGGAATAGAGCTCGCAGTAGCGCGTCTCCAGAACCACCTCGGCTTTCGATCTCGAGATGTAATAGTATCAACCTCACGCCTGCCCCGTCCTTCATCGCTTCTCATCTCCGTCGTCAGTAGGCAAAATGGCACCCACACCTACTCTCGCGCTCCCCGACTCGTACAGCGCCCTGCCGTTCAGTGTCATTAAGGTCTCGCACCATCCCGCCTCGTCACCGTCACCGACGCCCATCCTGATCCTTACGCTCAACCGCCCCAAAGCGTACAATGCTTTCAACTTCGAGATGCAAAAGGAGGTCGAGCAGTAAGATACCCCCGCCTGGGCCCTTTTTCCGCTGACCTCAAGGGTGATGACGCTTGCGGACATCGACGACCGCGTTAAGGTCATCGTCGTCACCGGCCAGGGCCGCATGTTCTGCGCTGGCGCCGACCTCGGCGGTGATAAGCCTGCCTTCCAGCGCAGCGCCAAAATCCGCACGCCGGACCAGCGCGACGGGTAAGTCTGCGCCGATGCGCCAGCTTAGGCTCACCCTCGCAGCGGCGGTCAAATGTCCTACTCTATCTTCCGCTGCCGCAAGCCCGTCATCGGCGCCATCCAGGGCTCTGCTGTCGGTATCGGCATCACGAGTGTGCAACCCCCCCATTCGGCCCGACCCTCGCTAACCCGGCAGTGACCCTCCCGATGACCATCCGTATCACAAGCAAGACGGCCAAAATCGGCTTTGTCTTTGCGCGACGCGGCCTCGTCATGGAAGCCATGTCGTCGTTCTTCCTGCCACGCCTGATCGGCATGTCCCGCGCGCTGCACCTTGTGTCCACGGGCGCCACTTACTTTGCTAACCACAAGCTGCTTGACGGACTCTTCTCCGAGGTGCTCGACACGCCGGAGCAGGTGTTGCCACGCGCCATCGAGCTGGCGGAGGAAATTGCTAGTAACTGCAGCAGTGTGAGCGTTATGCTGATGAAGGAGATGATGTACCGGAACCCTGGTAGCGCCGAGGGCACGCATTTGCTTGACTCTAAAATTATTTGGGAGCTGTATGGTTCTTCGTGAGTACGCCCTTTCGCTTGACGCTCAGTTGCTAATCCCACCAGCGACAACACCGAGGGCGTCAAATCGTTCATTGAGAAGCGGCCAGTTAACTTCACGGGTAGCGTAATCATGGATGCCCCGGGAACGTATCCGTGGTGGGAGCAGATCGCCGTGGTGCCGCGGACGATGCCGGCACCTGGCAAGCCAAAGTTGTAAAAAGGAGTCAATTCTACGGAATATTACATTGCACACTTGACGCTCCTAACGCGGTTGTCCCAACCAGCCGAGCCGAGGTCGTCGATCCCGGGAGCCTGAATGTCTGGCAGGGAGTCACCGTCGCAGTTGTCACCCCTAAATTGTGAGAGCTGGCTCGAAATCTGGGAGTAACGTACTCGAACGCGTAGCATGTGATTTCATCACCTACGCTAATTGAGGAGAGCTGCTTGTAGCTGATGGACGTTAGTCAGTTCGACAAAGCGCGAATGACTCACTATAGGGACCCCTGGAGACGCGTACAGATGCCGGTCCGGGCGGGGTTGACCTGGATATCAAAGCAGTCCCCCTCATAATAGGGGTCATTGCAAAGTTTAACCTGCCCTTCTTAGCTGCTGCCAGGGCACCAAAATATGCGAACCTGAAAAAGATCCAGCGGGCGTGATGCCGCGAGGGCGGCTAGAGCCGAGAGCAAGAAGTGCCTGAAAAGCATTGTGACGGGGGCTGAGGATCAAGGGCGAGCTCAAACGCTGCGGGTGGGTCTTCTTATACCGGTGGTCGGCACCGCATCATTGCGGCAGCAGTGAGTTCGCCCTCGACCACGGATGCGTCGCTGTCCGATGTAACGTGTGGGTTGTCACTGCTTCCCGGCCATTATAGGAATCTCAGTGGTGTCAGCGCCGGCATGAACGGCGCCCACCCGGCGTTACTTCCACGACACTTGGGAGGAGTAACAACAAAAACCATTGAATCATTGCCATCACTGCCTCCCACCGCCAGTCCGCAAATGCTAGCCATAATTGGCGCGTCGACGGGAGCGCTGGGTTGTTGGGGATGTTTGCTCTCCAAGCTACAGATCGTCACACGAAATGCCCCGCACCGAGTGGAGGATGCAAGTGCACAAGGCGGGGTACAAGTGGCGCACTGATGCGCAGCCTTCTCTGGCCCCACATGCCCGGCTTCACGATGCGTCGCTTTTCGTGCGCGCCAGACAGTCCCCCGAGCAGGATCAACCCATCGGCTTCGAGGAGCGGCACGTTCTGGCAGCTGACTTGCAGTCCAAAGTAGTCGACAGTATGCGCCCAGCCGCGTCCAAGGGATCAGTGGTACAGCATTACCAACAACTCAAACTGCAAAGCGTTAGTCAACTAACGTCAAAATGCACATGTATTGATCACTGTTTCTTCCACCAATCCGCCAGCAGCTCGCGAAATCTGGATCCAAGCAGATCAACAACTTTGCCCGCTTCTGGTGCATCCGGCAGGCCTTGGTCGGAGAGTTGTCGCCTGCCACCAACCCCAGGCTCAGTCTGCTGAGTCTTGACGTCCTTGCCCTTTCGCACAGGGCCCCGCGGCGTCGCCGGTGTCAGGACAGTGGAGTCAAGGTGCTGCTGCCATTTTCCCAAGTACATTCCTGGCCCTGCAGCCGCGCCACCCTCTCCTTCCAGGACGGTGTTCAGACTGTCTCTTGACAAGCAGAACAGCGCCGACAGATAGCCTATCCGATCGTCCAAGGCTTCCAGAACACGTTCCCTGTCGTCCGCTGACAGTTCTTCGAATATCTTCTGCAGCGGCTCCGTAATGAGCCCGGCACCTGCCAAAAAATCGCCTTCACTCCCCTTCTTACTCGCGGCGGTGGTCGGAGGCAGCTGGAAGTGAGTGACCGCCTTCTTTACGTACTCCCTATATTGCTGCGTGACTTGCTTGTTGTTCTTCGCCACTTGGTGCAGGAAGCGGTGCAGCGAGTGCTGGTGTGTTCTGAGCAGGTGCACAAAGTTGTCCACTGTCGCCCAGTCTCCCTCTGAGTCGGAGCCACTGGAGCCGTCACCGCCGGGTAGTGAGATCTTGAGCAGGTCATTGAGGAATACTTCAAAATCGGTGAGTGACGCGCTGAGATCAACAGCCTGATGCACGCCGCGGATGATGGGATCGTATGCAGTGACGAGATCGCGGATGGCCTGGGTAATAAGATCCGGCTGTTGTAGGCAGATGATCTCCGAGAGTTGTTCGCGGTCTCTAATGGAAAGATGCACGGAGAGATACTCGAGTGCTTGGGCGTGCTGTGGATCTGATAGTGTGTAGTTTTTGAGGCGGAAGTCCAGGATGGTGGTAACGATGGACTTGGACTCCAGCTCTGGAATGCGTCAGTTTGCTTAATGAAGCAATGGAGGAGAAACTAACGACTGGCTAACCGCATCTCGTCATGCACATCACGATTGCTGCGGGCATGGTTCTTGATGCTCTCGATGTGGTCCTGGCCAGGGGCGTCCTTGCTCCGCTCCAGGGCGGAAGCCTGCTTCTGCAGCGCTTTTATGTCCCAGCCTATCAGGGTGTAGATTATCCTTTTCTGTTAGCTGCGTTGCGAGACACTTACGATACTCACTGTTGAAGCAAGTTAAATCCTTCGTCCGACGGATTGCTCAACCCGATCCAGCTTGTAATACTGTTCATCGAGAGCTTTGTGAGCAGTAATCTAACCATGCCATTGATCATCGTCGCTGCATTCCCCACCCGCAGGGTCTGCCGCATCAGGGTGTACGGGATCTGCTTATGAGCGTTTTCCAGCACTCGAGAGATGTATGGCCCATCTGGTGAGCGGATCAGGATGAAATGCAGAAAAGAAGCAAGGCTGTGGCCCGTCAGCTGGATGTCCGTTACGACCTACATGGAACCTACTTGATCAGCATGTACTCGTGCGCAGCCAGTACTAGATCGGAATGATCCTCGAGCTTGTCGGAAACTGCCGTCTTATCGAACAGCTCATCGATCAAGTCTCCATACACCAGCCGCTGTAAGAACTCATCCCAAGCGTCGACGACATCTTGCACCTCGTTCGGATCGTACTCGCGCCCCTCCACACTCTGCCGCCGCGGAAGACCTCCCAGACAACCCCGCGCAGGGTACTCAATCAAGGTCGCGGCGGCCGTGGCGAGTGTTCTCCGCGAACCGATGGTGCCTTTGTCATAGCTGTCCGAGAGCCCAGCGGCGCCGAACTTCTCGACCAAAGGCTCACATCGCTTTCGCCAAAAGTCTGGTGTGACGTCGCGAAGACCGGGAAGTTCGAGTACAAACTTCTTCAGTAACGCCTGGAGGATTGGTGACGTAGAGGAAGCGCCTTTATCAAGGCCAAAAGGCACGCCGTAATTGTGAATGGCACCGGGATACTTGAACTTCTCGATTTCGGCGAATGTTTCATTCTGGGTGAGGATGTCGAAGAGGGCATGCACCTGCTGTGGAGACAGTGTAGTGGGGGGTGGATTCGGAGCCATTAGATTAACCAGTAAACCCAAAGTCACAACCCGCGCTGCGATGATGCTAATTCTATGGACAAAGGGCAGCTGGCAAAAGCGATGACGTGAGTCGCGGGGCTTGACTGGCGCCACATCTTGGACTGCAGCTTAACCCTGAACGTTTGCCAAGATATATACATGTGAATTCGCAAACTCTCCTACTGTCCCTTACCCCCACAAGCTCTTTCCAAAGCCAGGAAGGAGAAGTGCCCTCCAACCACCGGCCGGGCAAAAAAGTATACTCCAGGAAAGCCTCCGTCTCCCTCAGTATCATACAGATCCGTCAATGGACGATCAGTAGTCGTATCATTGATCCAATTCGCCACACGGTCCAAGATCTCAGCGCGGACCGACTCCTCTGCCACTGCAGCCGCCTCAAACTCCCAATCAGACTTGGTGTACAGATGTCGGCTGTCGAGTGGAAGCCCGTATCGTTGCATCACAATGTGATACCATGCCGACTGGTTGGTATAGACAGCATGCGGAATAAAGTCATCTGGCCTGCGATCGGATGGCACTGCTCCTGGCTGCAGCGGCTGCTGGTCTTGCCAAATAGCCGGGTCACTTTCCGCGAGAGACGATTGTTTTTTGGTTATTGAGGGATGGAAACAGAGGACGGCATCGGCAAAGAGGCTGTACAGAGTGGTCCAGCTGCCGTACCAGTTATACGCAAGCTTCGCGTGCGTGCCATCACGAGAGATGGCGAACTCCTCCCACTTTTTGATGTAGGTACTCGAGACATTCTGCTGGGTTAACACCGACCACTATGGCTAGCACCACTTACCATATAATACTTCGCATCCTCGTATTCCCCGACAACCTCAGCAAGCTCGCTCATAGCTTTGATCCCGATGATGCCTTTGAGGGCCAGATTCGAGTGTAGAGCAAGCCAGCCCGCAAAGTCGTCGGTCGACAGCTGGTTGTGTGGTTCCAGGGTATATTCCACAAGATAACCCGTCCACTGCTTCCATATGCGGTAACTCTTCCGCAGCCATTTTTCGGCTTGCTTTATTCCCTTGGTGCTTCCACCCCAGCGGTCATCCAGCCCCGCCACGCCATCCTGCCAACTAAAAATGGTGAGCGGAAAAGCGCTCTCGCGATTGCCGTCATCGTATTCCTCTGTCCCCAGAGCCGACCACCTTGACTGCGGCTCGTAACCAAGCCCGTACTTGAGCGAATTCACCAGGGCCAGCCCCATGATCAACATGTCGCCGCACTCTTCAACCGGCATGTACTCGTCCCGTCCGTCAGCATGGCCCGTCTGATTCGGAAAGTGTGCACCCAGATCGTGCATTGAGTATTTGTTGGGATACTGTCCACTGAGTTGATGCTCCAGCAGCGGCTCCAGCAGATATGCGAGCCATCGAGGATTTGTGTAGAGGAAGAAGGGGAACGCCGGGAATATGACATCAACCGTCTGGCAATTTCCATTCGATGAAATCTCTTTCAAGAAGAGGACGGGATTGTCAGGTGTGCCTGAGAAGCTCGTTGCGCCCAGCACCTGTCGTGCGGAGAGAGCTACGATATCCTCGTAGTTCGACGAACCAGATTGGAAGGCATCGATGGCAAGCTGATCCGAGTAATTGCGGGCAAGGTTCAGAGCATTACCAAAATCAAGATAATGATACCGAATCAAGGCTGCGTCTGAAAAAAACCATGACTTCCACAGTGGCCTCATCAAGGTCAGTCCGCGCTCAGAGGCGTACTGGACGACGGGATCCTGAAGATGAGCAATGGTAAATGTAACGCTGTCGCTGAACGTGCCACTTCCATGCGCTGACTTGGACAGAGCGAAAGACTTGGAGTAAGCAAAAACGGGCTCTTCATCCATGATCGAGCGAAATTTGGGATCCACTTGGTTCTGCAACGCTCCAGTCTTTGAGAACCTCTGACGGAGCAATGCCGATGTCCCGCATTCATGTTGCGCGTCCTAGCTATCATGAGTAACGGACAGGAGCAACAAGCGAACTTACTGCAGGCGCCGTAAAATATAATGTGCCCCACTCCGCACGATCCTGCTTCTCCACAAAGACCTCCTCAGACTGGCGCTTGAAACTCCATGTCTTTAGCCCGTCAGACTCTGCTTGGGCATATGTCCATTCTATGCTGCTTCCCCTGTCTCCGCTCACCCACAGCCCGTTCAGGTCAATGTAGATGTCGATATCAAACGCCCCAGTGACATATGCAGAGACATACGCTGCTGGTATGGCTTGCCGAAGGGTGGACTGCGGAGTAATAGGCGAAAGAAAGGATAAGACAAGCTCGAGTGCCTCGAGGCTAGCATTATTTGACGGGGCTGGGATTAGGTATGTGAGATTCGTCGTGGACGCATCGTACTTGGCGCCTTTATAAGTTGCATAGGACACATTGTAGCTGCGAGTATCAGCAGCAGTCCAATAAGTACCTCAGTTTCCTACTCATGACCGGACGGTATCAAGGAATCATGGGGTCTGCCGAGCAACGGGTATACAACGCGGGATGCGGGGACTGCTGCGAGAATCCCGAAGCCAATCTTGCGTTTTGCGTCAGCAGGCGCACTTGAGTGTAAAGGAAAGCTCACCTCTTGACCCGTATAAAAGGAAGGCCAATGTCCCCAAGGAACGTCCCGCGCACTCGGCAGCCAGGTACTGAGGTACGGGTTCCTAACAATGAGCGGCAGCACCGGAGGCGTGAGAGTGGATGCTGTAGCGCCCAGGGCGCTAATAACAATAGCGGAGAAATGTGGAGCAAGCCGCATAGCGCTGGTTGCTGGAGTGGAGAATGCTGTTGCTACGGCCTGCGAGCGAAGCTGGTAAAGAGGATGAAGAGGAAGAAGAAGAGGAACAGACACGAGGAGCTACAAGAGATCGATGTTTCAGGGCCAACCCCAGCCATCCACAGCTGGTGCTGTGCATCACTAACCCTGTCGTTCCTGTGCTGGTCGTCTGATGCATCAGCCAAGACATGCGGGGTGCAGTGGCAGGGATCATGGGGCTAAACGGCCTTGTCCCTCAAGAGCTTCACATGGCAAAAGGATTACATGTCACGTGAAGGGCTGAGAGAAGCCTTTCTTTACTATCCCATGTTCTTCCACAATCAATCTACTCTCTCGCTGCCATGAAGAGCAGCCATGATGCTTCTACTTGCTCGCAAACTCCGGAAGTTTAACTGTGCGTCGCTCAACTGATTTGGCCAGAACCTGCTTGAGCTTTTTACCACACGTCTTGCGGGAGTACTCCGGCCCTTGTTCCTTGTCTGGTGCATTTGCGTCTGGCTGACGGCTCTCCGCCCGGGATGGAAGAGCTTCTGTGGACTCGGGCGTAGGATCTAAGGACTTCGTATGCGGCTCAATCTCTGGCTTGGATGAGGCTTTCTTGGGGGACAGAAAAAACGCGAGGCGGCTGAGGCTCGTCCGTAGGCTGTAACCCGGACTTCCGCTCCCCTCATCCACCTTTGGATTGCGTTCTGCATTGTCCATGCCCCCCCGAGGCAAATCGGGCGAGGCCAGGCCTGGCGCATGAACTGGCCTAGGCACGCAATGCCGAAGCTTCATGGCGGTAATTTCATCTGTCATGTCAGCGCCCTTCTCTATTAGTCAAAAGGGCCTACCAGGAGTGCGGTAATGCATGGTCAGTGTGACGTATGGCGCTTCCATGGGATCAATCAGTGAGAACTTGTAGTACTTCCTCGAATGGCCAGTTTTGGTACGACCGGCGTTGATAAGGCTGCGACATCTTAGCTCCTCAACTTTCGTGCCTTCGTTTGTGACTTACCCGACTCCGCCGCCCGAGGTAGTTTCATCTTTGAACGCGGCAAGCTCGCGGGGAACACGACGCTTTGACTTAGACCGGTAGATTTGAACCTCAATGATGCGGTTTGCGTCATGCTCGTAAGGCGGCATTTGAGTGGGTTCTGGTTGCTCGGCGCTGAAGCGAAAGGCCCGCTTCTGCATCGCATGCTTCGAAGCAGTATTTTCATCCGAGACCAAGCATTCAACGGACTGTTCCGGTGCTTCTGTGGGTACCAAGAGCGTGGGCGGGTGCGTCTTCGCCATCTCTGGGCCTTTGAACAGACCAAACATGACGGCTCCCTTGAACCCCTGTTCTTCTCCGCAGCACCATGTAGTAACTTCCTTACTGTCGAGGAAAAGCTTCATGACATAGAACTACAGTACGTGAGTATAAGCCCATAAGAACGAGTGCAGCTTACGATAGGCTCGGGCTCTGGATTAGGCGCCGCGTAGGAGAGCCAGAACAGGTGGTTTGGGCGAGCGGGGACGTAGACCGACACTGCCTTATCTGCAGTTTGGGCGGCAATCATCTCGGAGACGGGGGTGCTCGACACGTATTCCTGAACTACACCCTCACCTTGGGTGACGACACTCACGGTGATGCCTTGACAGGTGGGCATCTGGACACGTTAGCAGGCTAGAAGTCTTGAAACATGCACACGTACCTCGATTTCGCGATTGAACCTGCTAATAATGGGTTATCAACTTATTGATTCTACAGTAGGAAGAGCGGGACAACTCGCAATCAAGAACGGAGAACTCTGGATACCGATAAAGTGATGGTGGACTATCGATGCTGCAAAAAAATAACGGGGGTGAATATTGCGAACGAAATGAACAGGGCGAACAAAATTTATGGAGGTGGGGGATGGCAAACTTCAGAATGGAAAAAATGGGAGGGTGTGGAGCTCCGAGGAGAGCTGCGATCGGTTCGGACTTGGAAGGTCTGCCACTGAAGTTCATGAGGCAAGAGCGTTGCAATATCCGGAGAAATGTGCTTGGGACTTGATATCATACCCAATTCGCATTCAGACGACAAGCCGACGGCATCTGTCTAAATGCCCGCTAGTCGAGACCCAACTTCTGCATCTCACTCAAACAGCTGCCGCAGTACCCATCCAGCCAGCTCTTCAAACTGTCCACCTCTGCTTGATCTTGCTGGCCCAGCAGACTAGCCACCTGTCTGCACCGTGTCGATTCGGCCCAGACCCAGCTCTCCCATTCCGATCTCAACATCTCCTTCTCCACTCGGTCCACGACACGCAACGCGACCAAAAGATCGTGCCGGTAGCCACCAAGGTTCTGTCGAGACTTCTGCAAGCGGCGGAGCGTGGAAATCGTCGACGAAGCGCCGGGAGGAGGTCGGGCCACCGTGAGCGGGTATGATGCATCTGTCTGATTTACAATTTTGTGGAACGTGGCAGCACTGTCCAGCATTAGTAGATGGAGCGGGTAAAAACCAAGTACGTACCAAGCACTGTTGGCAAACCCAATTTCTTCAGGTCCATAGACGCGTGTCGCCCACTCATCGATGTCCTTTAGCCATATTGACCTACCCATCACGGCCTGCGGTCCTACTCCCAATCTGGCCAAGAATCTGCTCGCATTCCTTTCCTGCCACCAGCCCCATGAAGCCCGACCGGACAGGAAAGCATTCGCACCGAGACTGAGCCCCAAGCCCAAGACCAAGAGCCGATGCGCGCTCGCGATGGTTATCAGAGATGATATCATCTGAATGATAAGTCCGAGGAGTGCCAGAGTAACGTTCACAGTACTCCGCCGCGCAGTAATGACCGCAAGCTCAGGCAGAGACTTCCTATAGATGCTCCGCTTGCGTAGAGTGGCGCCGATTTCCGTGGAAACCTGAGAAGCCTGTTTCTGCTGCCCGATCTGTCCAAAGATTTGAACGGCTCTTCGGGAGTTGTTGTTGGTGTGGGACCCTAACTGGGATACCTGTTCGGTAAGAATGCTGACCAGCGATCTCGCATGTATGTGCAGATTGGCCAGGGCTTCGACTTCGATGAGTCCTGCAAAGGTTAGCAGCAACGTAAAGCTAGGAGAAAACTCACCTTTGCCAAAGGGCGCTTTGTTCCAATCCACCTTCGTGTATATTGCCAACCTACAGCGCGACTTGGCGACATGCGTGATGACGACCTTCGAAATGAGACTGAAGGATTCTGACGAAGGTAAAAACCATGGGGTCTTCCTGTCCGTCATGACATAGCAAAGGTGGTCGTTCAGAACATCGATGATCTGGCTGTCGACAACTTCCGACAAGGAGCCCCCGGATTGGACCTGGAATCTGAATTCTCTTCTGAGATGGCCCTGGTCTTGCTGAACCCACGGGCATTGCATCAAGTGCTCAATGCCGTCTCCACCATACAGCATTTGGAACACCGCGCTCTTGTCACCGGCTAAGACGTGAAACAGTGCTTTGGCCGTAACGTTGAAGTCCTTTTCGACTGCCGGCTTGCTCATCCCTTGGGGAACGTAGACCACAGGGTGGGGCGGGAGGCGGAACTTCGTTGCACTTCTTTGAAGGGACTGACGAGACGGGTCAGGATAGAGAGTGCCGTCGATGCGCAGACCGGCCCTCAGCTCGGTTTGGCGAGGATTGCCATCAATAGGTGTATTGACTGAAATATCTTCCCAGCTGTCCATGCTGGGTGTATCCTCCACACCACCCGTTTCCATCTTGATAAGGGCCTTGATGACTTCTTCCAAGCTAGAATCGTCGCCGGTATGACGCACGAGGTAATTCAAACGGCGCTGAAGCAGTCTGAGAGGCTCGAGAAACGTCTTCACCGTGACTCTTGACGCGCCTTCAGGACGCAGGCCGGGCCGGAGGTGCATGAACAAAAAGTCGCAGGTCTTGCCTGGCGCTGCAGTGACCTCAGTTATAGATGAGAGGCTCACGCTGGTAATGAGCACCAGCCCCAGGTGGTTGCTATAAAAGTAGATGTCTCTGGTTGTGACGAACACCCGGCCAGGGAATTCCTGCTGCTCGTTGGGATTCCAGGTCGCCCTGAAAACGAGGACTAGTCGCTCGGTGCGTTTGACTTCGGGGAAAAGCATCCTGAACTGCGAGTCCTGGGCTTTCAAGGCCATGGGATAGTAGTTGGGATAGTCGTCAATATTTGATGTCACCCCCAAGCGAGCCAGGTCCATGGTGAGACTGGCTGCCTTGCGGTGAGAAAGATGTCCTAGGGACAAATCCCCCGCTGCAGAGGTAATGTCAGCCGTGTCGCTGGGTCTTTCCTTTGCAGGTAACCCCTCAATACTGAGTTTCGGGCTTGCAGCTTGTGATGCTGCCTGCGAAACGTCCGCAGATCGTATCTCACCCCGTTCGCGACGGTTGACATATCCCCAGTTGGTTGTGCCCCAGATATTAGCAAGCAACGCTCCAGGCATGCCACCATCGCTGCCGGGAACGAACAGCGACAAGCCGCGTTCCGCACCAAGGACCACGGCGGTCCTACTCAAGCTCGTGGTAGACGGCGGGAAGGCCAACGTCGAAGGCGCCAAGGTGCTAGGAGGTAGGCGGTTGCTCAAGACGGCCTTCAACTCCGCGGACGCGTTTGGGCTCGGAGCTATGACGCCCATGGGAAGGGCCGTGTGGCTGGCGGATATTAGGCCCGCGATACCGGAGGAAGGCGATGAACTGGGGTTCGCGCCACTTGTAGTGCCCATAGTGGACTTCCGGCCGATGTCAAGCTTCTGCATCAATCTGGCTGCGGTGTCGCGACCGCCCTCTCCATCTCGGTCGCCTGTAATGGAGCGCCTTCCTGAGACGTCAACGCTGCTGCGGGATGCAAGTCCACCGAGAGGCGACGGCTCAACCCCAAGTGTGGCCGAGCGCTCGATGGTAGTCTCGTCGCGGTCTTCGCTAGTCTTTGCGGCAAATTCAGGGGCGATTGGCGGGCTGATAGCAAAAGCGGCGTCAACCGACTTTGCGCCGGCAGCAATGGCTTCTGTACTTGCGGGGTTCTCCAGCGCCTTACGCTTCGCAACTTCGAAAGATGTGATCCACTCCATGAGATCAGACTGCGTCTCAGCCTGCAGTGCAATTGTCGTGCTTTTGGTCTTGACCTCGAAGCAGAAGCGGCGCTCTTCCTGGAATGCCGGACGTACCCCGCAAAGCAGTACTCCAGTTTTTTCCGACTCCTCGACGCCCGCGGGGCGGGAGCTCGGTGTTAGGTAGCCAAAAATGCCATTTTTCACATAAAACCAGCGTCGGACCCAGACAGTCCTCGTCGGTTTGCCGGTAAGGGTGCGCTGGAAAAGCCAGCCCTGTTTCTCGGCAGATTCGACTTGTGATCCCTTGAGCGGCCGCGCGGGTCCGGAAGTGCCGAGGTAGGGGACCGTTGAGACGGCGTAGTCGTCCAGCTCTCGTGACGGGCGCACGGCTTGCTGAGCGGCTTCCTCGATCTGCTTGCGGGCCAGCTGAATCTCCTGCTTGAAAATGCGCTCATTGTTCTCCATCTCAATGCTCCAACCGCGGATGCGATCAAGATCTGCAGCCCATTTCTCTAGAGTTCCCGCCAAAGCGTCGTGGGAACCCCTCATGTCCCGCCAGCGATCCGAGAATATCTTGACCAACAGCTTATCAAGGGACGCTCGAACCTGCGGGGCCATGACACAAAAGTCCATGGAGGCTTTCAAGTACGCCTTCCTGGCCTCGTGAAGCTGAAACGCATCTTCGCGAAGTGAAGATGCTTCTTTCGCCTTGGACTGCGACGAGTAGCGGGACATGAGCCCATCAAATGTCCTCTGTGAAAGGTCCATGGTCCTCCGCAGTCCCCTCAGATTGGCGAGGTCGTTTTGTACAAAATTGCGGATAGGTTCCGCAACAGTCGTCTCGACCTTTTTCATCCACTTCATGGTAGCTGTCCAAAACTCCCTCGCGCCGTCATTGTAGCGCTTTATAGCCAACCCCGTGTAATCCTGGTCCATGAGGGTCTCCGCAACCTGGGGTGGCGGCGTCGCAAAGGAGAGGTACATATTGATGAAGCTCTCAAAGGACATGGCTTCGTTGGCCAACCGACTGGCGGCCTTCATATAACTGTCAAGCCATCTCTCAACGGCATCGAGCTGGTCCCCGAAATGTACCGCAGTTGCGCGGAACGTAGGGCTGTCGAGGGCGGCCTCTTTGAGACCAACTGGACTATGAATTGGTTAGCTACACTATCATACAGACGCATGGAAGGCTGTACATTAAGCTCAAAGGTTTTGGCACCGGAATCAGCGCGACCGTCGGCTGAGGGGTCTCCTCCGCCATGGTAAAGGGATTCGCGGAGTGCCGTTGAGCTGCTCACATAGCACTATTGAAGAACAACCGTACACAGATTCGGTCAACGAGAGTTGTAACGGAATAAGAACTACAAGATATGTGAGGTTGTCGAGCAGCAGCACATGTTTAAGGCAGGCAGTTGACCATCTCACGTCGCATCCGACATGACGCCCGCAGGCGCGACCCTTGGCAGATGCGCACGGGCCGCTGATACTGGCCCAAACTCCGTGCGGCGTCCCGTCTCCGCAGAACTTTTTTTGCTTTGCGATTTCATGATCCACCATCACCCACATCAGACTCAAAGAAAATCCAACATTCACCATGCCGAAATCTGTGCTCTCAGAGAAGCGCAAGCGGCTCTCTGGATCCGGCTCTGGTCCGCTACCTAAGGTCGACAATGCCACCAGTGAACCTCCGGCGAAGAAAATGAAATCGCTGCTCGACGATAGCGCATCCGAAGACAGTGATTCGGACAGCGGCGTAAAGCTGAACATAAACGAAGAATTTGCACGTCGCTTTGAACATAACAAGAAGCGGGCGGAGCGTCATAAATGTCAGTAGCCCATTCACGTATCGCCGTTCCCAGCTAACGGACTTATAGTGGAGGAAAAGTATGGCCCCGCAGGGAAGGACGACGATGAAAGTGAGACATCTTCCGAAGATGAGTCCGAAGACGACTATGCCGAGCTTGCGACTGGAGAGCTTGACGCCGTGATTGAGGACACTCTCAAGGCCATCCGCTCCAAAGACCCTCGAGTCTACGATGCAGATCACAAATTCTACCCTGACATTGAGCCCGAGGGCGAAACCAAGAAGGTCGAAAAGGAGAAGCCAATGTACTTGAAGGACTATCACATGAAGAACCTCCTGGAAGGCGGCGGCGAAGGAGAGGCTGCACCCCGCACATATGTGCAGGAGCAAGCGGATATCAAGCAGAGCATTGTGCAGGAGCTCAATGCTGCCGTTGACGGGGACGACAGCGAGGAGGATAACTTCCTGGTGCGGAAGTCCAAGCCCGAGCCGCAGAGGGCGCTTCCGATCCCTGATCCGTCTCTTGCTGAACGGGAGCCCGAAACTTTCCTCTCCAACTTCATGGCCAGCCGAGCCTGGGTGCCGGGCTCATCCTCACGATTCCAAGCGCTCGAGTCCGACGACGAGGAGGAAGAGGCCCGTGCGGAAGCCTTTGAAATTGCATACAACCTGCGATTTGAAGACCCCAACCTCTCGAATCAAAAGCTCATGACCCACGCTCGTGATGCAGTGGCCAAAAACACCGTGCGCCGGGAAGAGAAGAGCTCTCGTAAGAAGGTGCGCGAGAGGGAGCAAGAGAAGAAGGAGGAGAGAAAACGGGAGAGGGAGCTAGAGAAGGCGCGACTCAAGAAATTGCGGATTGAAGAGATGGAGGAGAAAGTCAAGTTAATCAGAGAGGCTGCTGGAGCAATGGGAAAGGCTGTCAATCTCGAGGAGTGGGCAGACGTGCTCGAGCAGGATTTCGACAGTTCGCAATGGGACGAGGAGATGCAGAGGCGGTTTGGAAAGGATTACTACGACGGCGGCGAACAGGGGTCTGATTCGGAAGTGGAAGAGGCGGAAAAGAAGCACAAGAAGCCGAAGAAACCCCAGTGGGATGACGATATCGACATCAAGGATCTGGTCCCCGAATTCGCGGTGGAGGAGGCGGTCGTTCCACCGGTGCTGTCGGACGAGGATGCAGAGGAAGAAAAGGTTGCCCAGAACCACAAGAAAGCTCTGGCGGATGCTAAAAGCGCGGCCCGGCGCGATCGCCGCCTTATCGAGGCGCTAGTGGATCAGACGCTACCGCTTACTACTGCGGATGCAAGCTCTGCCTCGGTTGCTCCTTTCCGCTACCGTGAGACATCGCCGACAACCTTCGGGCTTACAGCTGCGGACATCCTCGCCGCGGACGATGCGCAGCTCAACCAATTCGTGGGCCTCAAGAAGCTTGCCGCCTTTCGCGATCCTCAGCGCAAGTCCAAGGACAAAAAAAAGCTCGGGAAGAAAGCAAGGCTTCGTCAATGGCGAAAGGAAACATTCGGGAGGGAGGACGGTCCGCCGCCAGAGGCAATCTTCGACCCCAACGCCCTGCAGGCTATCAATGAGTTTCCTTCTAAGAGGAAAGAGTCGAGCGCAACTGCGGGTGCACCGCCAGGCGAAGAGAAGGCAAAGCGGAAGCGCAAGAAGAAGTCGAAGGATGCTGTGGTTGCATAGAGCAGAAGCGCGTTTCTCAGCTCCTTATTACTTGGATTTCTTGATGTCAGCGCATGGCGGGGCGGCGACGTAATTTGCCTACAATGTCGGCATGGTCATTTGGGGGCATAAAAAGGTACTTAGTAAGGCCGTAAAGCCGAATGTTAGATCTTTGGGCCTCCCACATGTGAATGCATGTGCGTGTGCGTTCTCGCCAGATCCTCCGAAGCTAGCCAGGCCGTTGCACAGTGACGACCCTCCTGCCCGGTGGCTGTCCCGCCACTCGCACTTTCCCCGCTTCTAGCCGTTCCGGCAAATATTTCCGCGCTTACTACGTAGCAGCAAGAATGCATCGATTGGTAACTCTTATGCTGACATGCCACGATCGTCCATATAAGGGGGAACGGGGATCTGGACTCGAAACCGGTACTACTTTAGATCCGATAAACTTGTCCAGACCAGCCAACATCTCTGCATAGCACCATCTGTTCGATTATCAGCATGGAAGCCCACGTGCAAAGTCTACCTGAGAATATTCCTCTGGGCTTGTATCTCTGGCTCAGGTCCGTGCAATTGATTGGCTGTAGAGAGCCCAGCATAACGAGTCTAGGATCCGCCAGATTGGCATCGGCACAGTTCTGGTAGGGCTTTCGTCTCCCCATGGTACGACCACCGACTGAATGGTAAAGGGCGTTCCTGGAGACTTTAACCTCGAGCTGCTCGATCACATCTACAATGTTCCCGGGCTCAGGTTCGTGGGCAATGCCAACGAGCTCAACGCTGCCTACGCAGCAGACGGGTATGGCCGCATCAACGGAACGCCAGGCGTATTCGTTACGACGCATGGTGTGGGCGAACTCAGTGCTGTGAACGGTGTATCTGGCAGTTTATGTGAGAGAGTCAAAGTGATTCACGTCGTTGGCCAGACTCCGCGCCCGCTCCAGCAGGCAAAAGCCATGATTCACCATTCAATCGGCGATCAGCCGGATCACCAGGTACGCTCCATCTCAAGATCTAAGGTAGTAACTGATCGTGATGTAGCTGTACAATAAAGTCTCGAAACCCATCCGCCTCACAGCAGCCGAATTGTGGGACGTTGAGAACGCACCTGCCGAGATTGATGTAAGTCCCCGGCGGTCTTCCCCGAAACCACGCTTATGGTTTCCAAGCGTGTGATCAGGGAGTGTGTTATCAGCTGCGGTCCAGTCTACATTTTCATGCCGATCGACATGTCCTCGGAGCCAGTGCCTTCGTCATTGCTTTCCACGCCCATCGACTTCAGTCCACCCATAGATTCGGATGCTCAAAACCGTGCTGTCGAGGCTATTGTCGGAGCTTTGCGCGAGGCTCGCAGTCCATGCTTGTTCGTTGATGCCCTGGTCCAGCGCTACGACGCTCGAGAGGACTGTGCTGCTCTTGCGAAGCGACTCCGTGTGCCGGTTTACTCGACGCACATGGGCAAAGCGACGGTACGGAGAATATAATGTGCTCAATTGAGTGGCGGCTGACACCGGACTTTAGGTTGACGAGACAGAAGAGTTCTACGCGGGGATATACCACGGTCAGGTGGACGATAAGGCGATTTGTGAGGGTATCGAATCGAGTGACTGCGTTCTTGTGCTGGGTAGTGTTAATGCCGATACCAACTCTGGTGGATTCACCCGGAAGATCAGGAAGGATGCGGAAGTTCAGATAAATCCCAACAATGTGGTGGTACGTTCACATCCCTCTCTTAGTTGGTGGCCGTCTGACGTACGCGTAGGTGAAAGGAGAACGCTACGATGGCATCGCCATAAAGCAGGTTCTTTCTCTCTTAGAAGACGCGTTGCAGGGCGTCGAAGTCGCACGGGTCAAACCTCCTCAGGTGCTACCAAAGCCGCTGCCAGTCGACCATGCGGCAAAGAACCTGACGCAATCCTGGATCTGGAGCAGAATTGCCGCGTTTCTGAAGCCGCACGATGTCGTCATGGCAGAGACGGGAACAACATTGTTCGGATTGACGCCAGAGAGGATGCCTAGCGATGTCAGGTACGAAACCGCCGGATTGCAAAGCGGAAACTAAATGGGAGTAGATTCGTTAGTCAAGCCTATTACGGCTCCATCGGCTACATTTTCGCCGCCTCCTTGGGCATCGAACTGTCATTGGAAGACAGCCACCACGAAAAGGGGACCCCGAGAGGACGAACGGTTTGCGTGACAGGCGATGGAAGCATGGCGCTGACAATACAAGAGTATAGCCCCATGCCACGAAGATGAGATGAATGAGCTAACTGTTTAAAGAGTCGGCACAATGATCAGCCAAGGCCTCAAACCGGTAGTCGTTGTGTTGAACAACAAGGGATATACGGTTGAGCGTGTCATCCACGGAGCCCTGCAGCGTAAGTTCAGGCAATGCCAGATGGCGTTCTCAATCTAACCACGGCAGCGTACAACACGACGCCGAAGACGAACTATTCGCACTTGCTACCGCTGTTCGCGCATCCGCAAGCAGATCAGTGCTTCCACAAGGCCGTGACGAAGGAGGAATTCGTCAAAGTGTTCGAGAAGGCGGAGCTGGCAGATCCACAAGTAACGCACCTCGTCGAACTAGTGCTCGATGCGATGGACTCTCCGTGGCGATTGACCAAGCAGCTTGCGATGAGAGGCGAGGCGGGCGTAAAGTACTTGACAGATGTTGGGTTCATTGGGCCGGGCAAGGTGGGCATTGGAGGTTGAAGTTGAGGATCCTGACAGACGGATCAGGAGAGATATAAGCGTGGAAGTCGTATACTCCGTATGGTGTGGTCGGAAATTCCGTGGGTTGCTATTCAATATTTTCTTAGCCTGGAGCATGGTAGTACGGTAAATGGCATCAGCATCAATAAGGACTGCCCCATGGACGTAAGAGGCGTCCGGGCTTCCTCGAGTCCGCCATGCAAGCCACACGGCAGGCCACGTGAGAGCGCTCCACTTCGGCGCATTATCGCTTTGTTTGCCAAGGCCCGGGGGATTAGGGCACGAGACACAAACAAAAGGAAAAGCAACAAAGGCCGAATGAGACACGCACCAGCAAGCTTCTCTACAGCAGCAGAAATGCAGTATTTATCGAGGCCCATTGGGTGGCATTATGGGTTTAGCTGCAAAGCGGTGCTGAGCTGGACTCGGGGTCTGGAGCCAGTCGGGGCATGTGGTGGACGACGCGGCCTACTGCGTGCTGCACTGATGCGCTGGGTGCGGGGCTAAACAAACAAAAACAGGGCTGGCGGGCCAACGGGATGTGTCATAGGTTGAGAGACGAGACGAACGAAGCTCCAGAAGGATGACCATGTTTCTGTAGAGATTGATAGTAGAGAACGAGTCCAAGAAAGAGTCCTCTCCTTTGCCGCGAATGAGGCTCTTATGGACTGAAGAGACCGGATGAACGGTGGGGACTGCTTGAGGTCTGAGCCTTGCCTTTTGACAGGCGGGAGGTGATGAGACGGGACGAGGATATGCCGGCTTGGTGAGAGGAAAGCGAAGCAAAGCAAAAGAGGCTTGTTACTTGGCTCTGCAAGACGATAGGCACCCCGATAGCCCCCCGGCAGCTGCAAGCGGGCCAGCCAACTTCAACCCTGACAACCATTTTCCCCCTCCTACCCAAAACAATTCTATACCGTCTCTCCTACTCACGAATACGAAGCCATAATTCTCCGCAAAAACCATTCCCTTCTTCGGCCATCTTTACCGCCTTCACGCGCACTTCAATTTCAATCGCTGTCTGCCTGACATCCCCTCCCATACTTCGTTCGACCCCGGCCCGCGTGCAATTTAAGCAATAAGCGCTCAGGGGGGAGTGGCACCTTTCTTGAGGCAACGGACAAAAAAAAAAGAAGGCGAACACACCAGCACCCTCCGCGCCCGCGCATTGATGTCTTGCGCGCAAACCTCGCTCATCTTCGCCGGCTCACAACCAACGCGTATCCTTTGCACTCAGCGTCGCCAGCTCACCATCCCACCCCGCGACTGATCTGTCTCCCTTCCCCGCATTCCCCGCAGGCCACGAACAGACCCTGAGTCTGGTCTGGCGCTGCGCACCGCGACATGGACGGATCTCCTCCTCCGCCGCCGCCTCCACATGGCAAGAACCCTCGGTCGGCGCGGGGCGGCCTGCCGGACGGCAACTATGACATATTCATCATACCCCCAGACAAAGCAGGCGGCGGCTTCCTCTACCTGCCCTCTCTCGCCCTAAATCCATGGAGCTTCGGCATCGGAATGGCGGCTGGCAGTGTCCTCACGTTCTTATTCATATCCGTTTGGAGTGCAATATCGTTGACGGTGAAGGGATGGGTGTCTTCGCAGACGACCGGCAATGTCGTGATGTGCGGGACGGTAGGAGCGGCCGCCTGGTTCTTCGGGAAATATCAAGAAAACTTGACCGCCGGCTTCCAGACACCACCCGGCACCAGCAATAACCACGGCCCACCTCCATCGGGCTCTGCACCGCCGCCGAATGCTTCATATGGCACCGGACCGAACGCACCCAACGGCGCGCCCAATGGCGGAGCATACGGGCCAAACACAAACCCGGGACAAGGTGCAGGCTATGGCCAGGGGCCTTCAGGGTCCAACTGGGGTCCAAATCCCCAGGGTGCAGGTGGATATGGTCCTGGTGCGGGCTATGGGCCGCAGTACCATCAAGCCCCCGATCCGAACTCTGCGCCTCCGCCTCCTCCGCCTCCTCCGCCATCACCCCCTCCTCAACCGGAAGCTCGTCCTCCTCCTCCGCAGCCTGAACCTCAGTCACCTCCGCCCCAACCTCAGGCTCAGGCACCTCCGAAGCCCAAAGCACAAACCCCTCCGGAGCCCAAGGCTCGGCCTCAGCCTCCGCCCTCACCTCCGCCGCCATCAGAGCCGGAGACACCCCCGCCGCGGCCGAAGCCGGAGCCTCGTTCTACCCCGAAGGCAGAGTCACACCGTTCATTCAAGCCGGACCCTCACCGCCGGGTACCGCGCTCAGAGCCGCCTCCCAGTGAATACCCTGCGGACGATGCGCGATCCGAACGCACCGAGCGTTCCGAACGCTCCGAACGCCCCCGCAAGCCTCGGTCAAACAGCAATGCGTCGGCTAGCTGGGAGAAGGCGAAGGAGGAGACGCGGAAGCGGGCCGAAGATCGTAAACGTGCTGAGGAGGAACGCATGAGGCGTGAGGAAGCGCGCAAGAAAGTCGAGGCAGAAGAACGTAAGAGAGCAGAGGAAGAGCGGCAGGCGCGAGCGGCAGCCGAGAAAGAGAAATGGGAGAAGCAGCTTGCTCGTGAGCGTGAGGCCCGCGAGCGTAAGGCCCGGGAGGAAGCGGCTCGCGAGAAGGAGCGCAAGGAGCAAGAGGCCAGGGACAAGCTGGAGAGGGAGATGCGAGCCCGGCTTGAGCGGGAGAAGCGGGAACTCCAGGAGAAGATGGAGCGAGAACAGCGAGAATTGCGCGAACGTCTCGAGCGGGAGGCCAGGGAGCGTGCGGAGCGCGAGGCGCAGGAGCGGAAAGAGAGGGAGGAAAAGGAACGACTTGAGAAGGAGGCCGCCGAACGTGAGGCTCGTATCCGGAATGCTCGCGAGCGCATTGAGAAGGCAAAACAGGAGCGTGACGCGAAGGAGCGGGCAGCCAAAGAGCAGGCGGAACGGGAGAAGGCGGCACAAGAGAAAGCGGAGAAGGAGAAGGCTGTTGCCGCATCCGCTGCCAAATCCCCTCCTGTCTATGGTGTTGGCGAGCGTACCAACCCATATGCTCGTGAGCCCTCAGTCGTCACCGTCGTCCCTCCTCCGGCGTCTGCTAATGGTTCAACCACCAGCGGCATGACTACTCCGAAGGCTGCGTCAACGCCAAGGACCGTGGTCACGTCCGCTTCCACGCCGACTGCGACGCCAACGGCAACTCCTACGGCCCGGTCCGCCCCTGTCGGTCCCCGAAATCCCGCGCCCGCTGTCGACCCGGCTCCCAAGCCGACCCCTACTCCACGGAAACCGGTTCCCGCTCCAGCATCCGACGGCATGTCGGAAAGCACTGCTGCCCGAGAGCGAAAGATGTACGAAAAGCCCTCCGCTCAGAGTTATGTTGGCACATCAACAGCCAATTCATATCGTCCATACGACAGCCCGCCAGCCGATGCGAAGCCGAAGCCGACTGGTTCCCAGTCGTCCTTTTACAGCTCTTACTCCTCGTCATATGCACCCTCGGTGACAACCCAGCAGACCACTCCCTCGAATGGTAGTGGATATGCGACGAACAATCCGAACAAGGTTGTGATCAAGGGGGTGTACCAGTTCACCGATCTGCACCCTAAGATTCCGGTCATGAAGCTCATTGCTGGCGAGGATGGCATCTCGGACGGATTGGTCCTCAAAATCACGACAGAGGGGCTGTTTATTGACGACTATTTGTCGGGTGCGGCGCTGCGAGAGTGGGATGTCAAGGCGTGGTCCATGAAGGGCGTCGAGGTAAGCATTCTACTTAGCAGCTTCCCGTAGAATCGGATGCTAACTGTACTCAGACGGCAACCAAGGGTAATCTCCACATTTTCCGTGTCAACCAACGAGACATGGAGAACACCAAGTTCCTCTTTATAATGCTCTCAAGCGAAGCATGGAAAGTAGAGCAGGGGATCAAAACTCTCAGCAGCGGCTCCATCATTCGGAGTTTCACGAAAAACATAATGAGCAATGCCGAAGCGACGAAGTGTCTGGAGATGCTGGGCTTCGGCGCTTATACTCGGGCCTCCTAGCTGTGTGCGGAATGCACGCTGCCCCCTTGGGAGGATTCTACATTCCACCCCCCTTACCGCCATCTGGAGAGATACGATATGACGATCATTTTGGCGAGCGTTGCGCGGGAGTTTCTTTTGTGTTTGCCGGCCATTACCGCTCATTTTCAGCGTTGCCCGCAACATACCCCACTCACAGCGAGCGTTGTTGACTTGCGGCTATGTTACAGTGTTACCTCTTGGTTCCTCAGCGAAGACGAGTTGCGCGAGTGTAATACCCCGGGGACGGTTGGACGGAAGACGGTTACGGAGTTTTATGTGTGGCGGTGCATGTGAGCGGAGCGAAAGCTTAGAGTCTTCAGGGGCGTCTTGATGCTGCGTTGTTTTGTGGTGTACGTAGAACGCTGACCCACTCTCTCTGCTGCATAGCGTTGCATCGATCTGGGGACGACGGATAGGCGTTGGATGTTGCCGCATTTTTGGAGATTGGGGCGCTGATGTAGGCGAAATGCCAGCTTGTTGATATGTGCTGCAGCCGTGAATCTCCCGAGCCGTGCATATGCCTCGTGATTGTCATGTCCCACTAAACACACAAGGATAGCAATGAGTACTCCAGCCAACAACGCGAAACCAACTCTGTTGATACAGAATACTAAACTCGCAAAATCCAACCCAAACGCTACAGCAAATCAAATCCCAAAACCCAACTGCTTAAAACCCAGCATATACAATCTCACAACCCCCCCCCCCCCCCCCCCCCCCCCTGCTTACCCACACGACCCACAACCTCCCCCAAGAAACGGCACCGGCACCCTCCCCCCCCCTCCCGTAGGTTTACTCTTCGGCTCCGGCGCCCCGGGATCCATCCTGAACCCGACCCCCTCGCCCTCGCCCCTATGCCAGCGCTGACCCGCCAGCGCAGACGGTGCGCGCTCCGGGCGCACAGACAGCGGGACGCTATATGGTGAGTTGCGGGCCGCGGCGTAGGCGTCGAAGGAGAAGAGGCTGGTGAGGTAGAGGGCGATGAAGCGGAGGGGCGTGGAGAGGGGGTTGAAGCTCCTGCTTGGGGGTTAGTTGGGTGGGAGATGGGGAGGGGGGGAAGTACGATGAGCTGGGTGCGGTTTTGACGTCGGCCATGGTGGGCTGGGGCGAATGAGCGTAGTGGGTGGGAAGGAGTGATACCGGTGAGGGAGGACTTTGGGAGGGGGAAGTTCGAGATGATAGACGAATGCGGCGTTATGGCTCAAAGCCGACCAGGCACCCAACTGCCCTATCCCGATGTAACCTTAAGCCGCCAGGGCCAGGGTCTCGAGCCGGGGTCGCGAAATCTTGGCGCGAGCGCATTTTCACGCGAGGTGGTCGCCGGTGGTGAGTGACATCAAACCAGCGCCGCATACTACGGTATATCTTCAATTTCAGCCATTATGGGGGAGGACAAGTCCAAGGTTTGCATACTCCGTCCAAGTCTACTCTGCAGCCCTAATGCAAAGCAGAAGCGCAAGCGCACCGCCGCCCCCGCCCAACCCTCCACCTCCACCTCCGACGCGGACATCGACACCTCCAAACCAACCGCAATCTACACCCCGCGCGCCCCACGTCCCCACACCCTCTCCCTCGCCCTCCCAGGCTCCATAATCAGCAACGCGCAAACCCACGACCTGCGCACCGCGCTCGCAGGCACAATCGCACGTGCCTGCGCCGTCTTCTCCATCGACGAAATCGTAATCTTCAACGACGGCACCGCAACCCCCCGCCGGTCCGCACACCAGGGGCGCGACTTCGAGTCCGAGAGCAACTACACGGGCGTCAGTGATCCGGGAGGCTTTCTGCAGCACTTGTTAGAGTACCTCGAGTGCCCGCCGCATCTAAGGACAAGGCTCTTCGCGCTGCATCCGAATCTGCGCACGGCGGGCGCGCTGCCGAGTTGTGACATGCCGCATCATTTGAGGGGGGAGGAGTGGTGCGCGTGGCGCGAGGGCGTCACTGTCCCTCCTCCGGCTGGGGAGGCAGGTGGGAAGAAGAAGAAGAGGAAGGGGGCTGACGCGACCGACGCGCCGGGCCCATCTTACGTCGACGTTGGTCTCGGTGCGCTGGTTGCCGTGCCCGATGCGATACCGCCGCACACGCGGGTTACGGTCAAGCTACCTGCGTCGCCGCCGGCGGGATTTCCAGGTGCACTGGAGCAGATGGAGGGCAAGGCGGTGGATCCTGCTACCCCGCGGGAACAGGAGGGATATTACTGGGGCTACGCCGTACGGCGCGCGGCAAGCCTGGCGAAAGTGTTTACAGAGTGTGCGTTTGAGGGCGGTTACGACGTCAGCATCGGGACGAGCGAGCGGGGCGTGCCGGTTGAGACGGTGTTGCCTGGTGGCCCGGGGGCCGTGCGGAAAGTGCCTAAGACTTTCAAGCATGCGGTTATTGTGGTAGGGGGCGTGGCAGGGTTGGAGGTTGCCGTGGAGGCGGATGAGGAGTTGAAGGAGATGGGGATTGGGAAGGGGAATGTGGGCAGCTTGTTTGATTATTGGGTTGATGTTTGTCCGGGCCAGGGGAGTCGGACGATTAGGGCTGAGGAGGCGGTTTGGATTACGCTGGCGCAGTTGAGGACGTGGGCGCATGGGGGTGTAGGCGTGTAGGGGTATTCTTGGCCCCAGAGCGGACTGGAAGGAACCGTCATTGTAACAGCGCTGAGGGCGGTAGCGAGTCACTTCACCTACAGTGGGATGGAGGAAGACTCTCCCCTCTTTATGGACGAGGACGGTAAGTTATCCGACCCAGCTCGCGACGAGACTAGTCAGCTCCAGTCCAGCATAAGGCAGGACGGCATAGATATCCCTTCGTCCCATCTCAAACCGAGAAAAAAAGGCATAGAACTTCGGCAACCACCAAACCTTAGAACCAACGCCGTGCTCACATCAACGCCCCATACCCCATAACCTATCCATCCATATCTCACGCCTTACAAACATGTAACTGCTGCAGCACAATAAGGATACACATGCTAACAAAGGAGGCCATGCCGAAGACGACGGGGGAGAGGTCGTTTTCGCGGCGAATGTTCGTCCCATGGCGGAGAATGCCGTATAAGATGCCCAGAACCTATTCCGGTCAGGCTGAAGCCACGAGAAAGGGTAAGAAGATGGGAAGGAGGCCGCACCACTGCAATGACGGTCCAGGCCGGGAAGAGGTTGTTCAGGTTCTTGCTGCTGCCGGACCGCTCGAGCACAAAGTTGGTGAAAATGTAGTTGATGACGCTGGCTGTTATGAGGCGTACGATGGACGCAATGGGCGTGTAGTGGATCAGCCTGCCCTATCAGTATCCCATTCAACCCGCATCCAACCCAGAACATACCATCTCATCATAAGGCAATCCATCGCAAAGAACGACAGATATCCAGACACAGCACACTGCGCCCATCAGCACCAGCCTCTCAATCTAACAAACTCAGATAACCCACCCACGAAGCCGCCAATCCCAGCCCCTCAATCCTCACATCCCCATTCCTAGCCAGGACTTGGCGGAAACTCGGGCTCCCAGCGTAAAAGGCCATCTTGACCAGGATGGGGATGCCGAAGCGCAGCTCCGGCGCCACACTGCATAACCTGCAGAGGAAGAGCCATTTGTGCCAATGGGTGTGTACGCCGAGTAACACGGCGGCGCGAGGGTGGAGACGGCCTGACGCTGTTGCTGGCGGCGGGGCTTCGGGAGGGAAGGTGTATTCCTCTGGAAAGGGAGAGTAGGCGGGAGGTGGAGGGGTATCAGTGTGGGGTTGCGGAGCGACAATGCGCGGCCGCGCGGAAGGAGGTGCCAGTTGGGCGGCGTTACGACGGCGTATTGCTGCCGTGGAGCATTTCTGGGAGTATCGGCGGGGAAGGGAGCAGTATGGGGGTGAGGCGGTGGTATGGAAGTGCGACAGAGCGGCGATTGATGTTTTATAGCTATGTGAGGATAGAGGTCATAGGCATTGTTTGCTGGGCACGCGATATCAGCGGTGGGGGGCTGCATTGGACTGAATTGTAGCCTACGGAAGATGGAGTAAGAAGGCTGCTAGCTTGTGACGAGAGCATCTCACGTTGCGTATGATGATGGGAGAGGCGGAGATGTTGAAGCTACGTTGGGGGACGAGGAGTTGAGATTAGGGGAAATTAGATACGGCTGGCGAATTACACGGCTGCGGATAGGGAGCGGGGGAGGCGGGGAGGGGCCTTGGGGGGATACTATGTATCCAGCGGGCGGTTTGCCTGCAAGCGAGATGTGTCCTGGGAAGCTCTCATCGGCTACGGATAGCAGTTGATGGAGCAGAAGGAGAAGGAGGGGGAAGAAGAGGTGGAGTTGGAGGAAGATGATGAGAGAGAAGAAGAAGAAGAGGTGAAGTCCAATGTGGAGAAGGAAGCAAGAGATACGGGCAGGCCACACGCAATCGCCGGTTGACGTCTAGAAATGTTTCGCCGTCCCTTCTCCTCCTCCTCCCCCTCCCCACGCTACTCTCTTCTTGGCCCATTCGTACCCCGGATCGCCGCTAACCACGAGCGGAAGAGGAAGAGTCACGAAGTGAGGCGTCGTCGGCGCAGACGATCACCACATTCAGCCTTATCACGCAGAGCACAGCTGCCGCAAGACTTCATTCATCTCTCTTTCTCTCTCTAACCACATGCGTCACAATCCTTTTTGCCCTCACTCGCCCACCAAATCCCCTCCCCTCTCGATCCACAATCACGTGACCATGGGCAATCCCTCCTCCGCCCCACCCCGGCCCATGAAGACAGCCTCATCGAAAAAAAGTTCCCAACGCGCACAATGTCCCTCTCCCACCTCCGGCGACCAGCCGTCGCACTACTCCGCCAACCCCCACAATGGCGCCCCTCCCTCACACATACACGGGCCCTCACCCTCACGCGCACCCTCCAAGCCCGCAGCGGCGCCCGCGGCGACCCAATGGAATACATGCGGCGAGGGGGTGAGTCGCAGCCGGCGCCGCGAGCCCAGGCGCGCGAGAGGGACGAGAGTAGCCTCCCGAAGGACGTCGGGCTATTCCCCGGTAACACCCTTTCCCAGTCCCCCCCCCACATCTCCGTCTAACGCACTCAGACACCCTCGTCATGCCAACGGGCCGCGCTCTCCCCTCCCTCATCTCCAACCCCCGCGACCGCCTCTTCCTCGAATACCAGCGACTGGTGCAGCGCCTCAAAGACGTAGGCAGCCAAGTACACACCCGCTTCGTGGCCTTCCGCGACCAGAAACAGGCGCCTAAGTTGGGACGCAAGACGATAGTCCCCGCTGCCAAGAGCTTGCATGTGCAGTTGTACGACTCGCTAGCTGCCGGCGATGTCGATGCGTTGCGGAGCATCTGCGGCGAGAACCTCTTTACGCAGTATGCGGCGAGGATTGGCCGCCGTGGACAGCACGACCGCTACGAGTGGACCTTGTTGAGCCACTCGAACCGGCCTCGCATCGTTAGCAACAAGATTACGACGCTCCCGCTTCAGATTGGAAACAAGCCGGTTGCCTATCAACAGGCCGTTGTACTCATCCGCAGTCGCCAGCGGCTACGCAAGGGAAGGTACGATCCACTTGAGAAAGAGGTCAAGTGGAAATCTCCTTCTACGGAGAAGGAAAAGACCATCCCCGAATACATGGTGGTGCAAAGGCGCTTCATTCGGGATCAGTGGGAGCCGTGGATAGTCTGGGGCTTCATCACCCCGACAAGCGTCAAGGGGCTAAGGGAGTCGTTGTCGCAGGTCAACCTGGAGGAATAGAGCACAAAGGCGCCTATCTGGCGGGGAGAGAGCATGCCATGCTGGCAAATGTACAACAGTCAACAGATATATCTTTACTCGATGGCTACTGTAAAAAGCACCCTGTAGAGATCCCTCATTGTCCACGCAGAAACAGAGACCGAAACTTGGGCTGCCAATGTCACAACCCTCAACGCAAAAGCATAATAAAAACAAACGGACAACATCCATAGCTACTTGCTCAACCGATAATCCACGGGTATCATCTCCGCATGCCGCCCCATTGTACATCCCAAAACGTAACCCAGCCATCACAAAACAACAAGGATGCGACTTTCTCATGTACCGATCCACCAGGTATGCTTCTCGATGAGAAAGTTGTCAAAGCCGAAAACCTCTTGCCGGGGTGGCGGGCGGGGGACTGCGACGAGTGACTTGTAGACTAGAAACCGTGGACCTTTATGGTCTTGGAGTCAATGTCGAGCCCATCCTTGTCGATGAGGAAGTCCTTGACAGCATTGCGCTGATCGCCCTGAAGCTGAATCACGTCGCCAGCCTTCTCATCGTTCACGATGGTGCCATTGCAAGCAAACCGCTTCTTGATGACCTTCAGAATCTTCTTCAGGTCAAACTTGTTGGGAATGCCTTCGATCGTAGTCAGAGTCTTGCGACCATTCCGCTCTGTAATGGGTGTTAGTTTGTGGACGGGCAAGAATCTGCCGTTAGAGGCAAGAACTCACGCTGAATGCGGATATGGATATCTACGCCATGGTTAGCCTTTGCTGACAGGGGTATTCAGGGAGCGGGGTTACTAACTCGTCTGCTGGGTTTTCTGACTAGTCTCTACGGTGTCCTGATCGGCTGCATCCGCAAAGGGATCTATGGCGAGTTAGCAGGTGCGTTCCAGCGTACAAAGGAGCAAGTGCAGTGCCGCCGGATGACGCCGATAGGTGACGCCGAACGCCGTGTCTCAGAAATGCGCCAAGTAAATACCGGATCCGCACTTGGACGACAAAGGACGGCGATGTAGGGGAGCATGAATGCGCAAACGTAGTGTAACATACCGAAAGACCTGGGCAACGTCAGTATCGATCGCTTCAAACTGTAGCAAGGAGGATTTTGGAGATGAAGCGGGGGTGGTGGCAGAACGGATGGAAAAGCGGGACTTACTTAAGGTTCTGGATCTCCGTGGACATACGAGATCTGTGGCGGTGCCTGGACTAAGTGTGTTGGAAGAGAAGGCTCGTGGAGACCTGCTGAGAGCTGGACTCGTGGGCTTGTTTGTTTTGGAGAGCGTGGGGATGTGGATGGAGTTGCTTTGGAGAGAATGGAGAATCACACGAGTTGTAGGTTCAGGGTTGAGTGATGGAGGGGAGGGGGGGTGGGTTCGAGCCAAGGGCTTCTTCGGGCAGCTTTTAATCCCGCCGGGTGGCCAGTGCTTGAGGGGAGGGGAGGGGGCAGTGTGAATGGATGACTGTGATTTGACTGGGGTGTCTGGGGCAAAGAATGGGAGGAGCGGAGAGAGAGAGAGAGAGGCGTGAGAGGGCAACACACATGACTATGGGGCTTAGATTGCTTGGCAAAAGGAAAGCTTGGTCAAAAGTGGCGGAGCATTCGAGAGACTGCCACTCACACGTGATCAAACCTGCCCCTCTTTCTTGTCTCTCTCGTCTTGTCTCTTGGGCAACGTCAACACTTCTCACTCCTCACTCCTCACTCCTCACTCCCAATCGAGACGTCCTGATCTCGGACATTCGGAACAACTCCCGTCGGGCGAACGTGGACGCCTGCTATGGCCATCTGCTACGTACGGTACGGTACATCGTTGCTCAAGGCTGGAAGAAGCTCTGTCCTGGCCTGTGAATCTGTGTAGTAGCTGGAAGATCATGTTTCGCTGTTATCGACACTTCGTACTGTAAATGGGCAACGTCTTCGCAGGAGGCAGCTCGGCCGTGCCTGTCCAAGTTTATGAGACATTTGCCTCACTGGCTATGATTCGATATGCATGTCTCTGCCAGGGACTCTCGGCATATTGGTCCCATTCCCAGGCATCAAGCCGGCAAGCCGATGCACAATCAAATCAGAGAACATATCGTGATATTCCTTTTGAAGACTGTCGCTCAAATCATCAAGTTGACAAACATCGTTAACCTATTCAAAGTCTCATGACAAAATATCAAGAAGCTAAGCGCGTTCCAAAGTGCCAACTTTTGTCAAACATCACCGGGCACAGTGCCGTCGGTCTCAAGCCCCAGTCCTCGGATGCAGAGTGAGATCCGACAGATGCGTGAGAACGCCAGGCTGAAGCCGTGAAGCCAATCCAGCAAACTGCCCCAAACCACCCAAGATCCCACCAACCCTCTGACCAGCAACAAGCCGCGACCCAAGCACCTTGTCTCCCCCAGCAGCGTCCAGCGTCGAAATCCCCACCTGAGCCTTGTCCAGCCCGACGGGAACTTTGAGCCGCAACCGGCCTTCGAGCACCAGGCCACCAGGCTGGACCATGTTGAACGAATGCGTGTTCACCTTACCGGCAACCATCGACGTAACATCGAGCTTGGCAGAGCTCAGCCTCGCCGCCACGCTCTTGAGCTCGATCAAGCCAAGGCCAGGCTTGGGCAGCAGCGTAATGGCACCCGGAGCCGTGGCCGTGAGATCGAACTTCATGACTACCGAGTCATGCGTCATGCCCATGCGCTGCATCAGCGTGATGGTGTGCGTCTTCGCCCGCGCCGACGCAACCGTGATTTCGCTGTTAACCGTGCCCAGCGCCTTGGCTTCGATGTGTGTCGTCTCGCCCTGGTCGATGGGCGCTGAAATGGTAAACTGCGTGGTGCCCGATTTGACCAGTTGCTGGTGCGTGCCGCCGCCCTGCTTGCCGCGCACGCTGATCTGGAAGTTGTTGGTTGGCTGGAAGGGTGTAAGGCGTGATTCCAATGCCGTGAGCGGGAGGAGTGGGTTCAAGTTGATGGGCGTGCCGGCTGACAGCAGGCTCGAGAGCGCTGATGACGCGGGCTGCATCGGCAGGATGGAGGCATTTGGCGCTTGATATCCGCTCGTGAATTTTAGCTCCCCAACACCGCCGTCGCCGAACATGATGGGTGTGTTGACAAAGTACCCGTCCAGCTTGCGCCCGGCTTGCAAGGCGCGGATGGCGCGGCCGCTGTGCGCGCTCAGGTCTCCGCCATCTGCCGAGTTGAGGCTTGCCGTCTCCGTGTCGTTCCCCATAACGATGATGGTGCCTGCGAGGATGAGGAGAATGGCATCCCAAACCGGAGTGCGAGGCGCCGCGTTCAGGACGCTCCATGGCATGTAGTGGAGCCTGCCCCCACTCCATTCGGCTCCTGCGTACAGATTGCCGCCATCATACTTCCACGTGTTGTTGGTATTGTCAACCTCAATTGTTCGGATCTGGTCCGGGAAGTTGGGATCATGGATTGAAATCTTCCACGGCCGCGAGGATGAGTCCCAACCGATTGGATATATAGTGTGTGGGGCACCGCTAAAATCCACATTCTGAGAGATACAGAGGACGGGGTGATCTCCGCTGTTGAAACGATCGCGACTGTCGTTGAAGACTCGGACTGGATTGTGCGTATTGCCGGCCAGGAAGGTGCCGACGAACCACCAAATAGGAGCTGCTCCCACCTGGTACAAGTGCTTCACATTGAACACTGGCTGAAGCTGATTCCAGTCACCGAAGCGGTTGATCGGAAGACTGAAAAGACTCAGACCATGGCGAGCGTAGATGGCCTCGAGAGACATGCCGAAGCAGTTTCCGCCCTTCGCCAGGTGCTTCGCAACGGCTTCGTAAAACGCCTTGTCCAGCCAATCCAGCGGGTCGTACACCTCCGGCGACGAGTCAACATCGCGGAACGCTTCAGCGTAGGTTTGATAGCTGATCGGATCGTTGCCCCTGTTCCTTGCTCCGGCGCCCCAATACTTCTCGAGCTCGGTGAGCGCGGATAAGTTGACCTGGGGGTGGACGGCAGAAGTGATGTTGTTGATTTTAGCGAAACCTCCGGAGCTGAAGATACCATTGTTCTCTCGCAGACCCCAGGCATTGGCGGAATTGAGCTGCTTGGTCCATGTACCGAGATGATCGTCACCTCCGCCAAATGGCGCGCCGCCGTCCGAGTCCCAGACATCCAAAACAACGGTGATTTGCTTCGTCGGGTTGGGGGTCATGACGGTGGGGAACTCAATGTTGACATCCATGTCATTGCGGCCATCCCAGGAGCCTGAGGACGGGAACCGCTCTCGATAGAGTGTGTTGTTGTCTTCGTTGATTGTCGCGCTGAAGTAGAGGTCGTTCTGGCCCATGAACAGCCCTTCACTCTCCACCGTGTTGAGATTCCCAACGAAAAATTTGAAGGGGTTGATGATCTGAATGGAGCTGAAGCTGCCGTACCAGGTGATGGCGCCGTTCTCGAAGCCATTCGTGCGGCCGCCGCCTGGGATATCCATCTCATCGGTCACTGGGAGGCCCAATCCGCTCAGAGGCCCCTTCAAGTCCATCCATTTCGCACGAATGTCGCCGTAAATGATGTGGGCATTTGTCTGCGGCGACCAGTAGATGTCGCAACCTTCGAACTTGCTCAGGCGCACGTTCCGCTCCACGTTGCCATCCTTGACGCCTTTGACAATCATCTCATCAGACAGTGGGAAGCCCCACTTCGTAGGCCCTCCGGTATTCTGGTAGGCATCCCGGATGGAACCTATGACAATATGTGCGCTCGGAGAGCCGTTGCGGTAGAGAGCAGTCGCTCTCTGCATCCGCTGAGAAACGCCGTTGGGAACATTCTGTGGAGGTTCCACCGGCAATCCCCAGTCCTGGGACTCTCCAGTAGCTTCATAGTGCAGGTAGAGTTGAGCCGTCACTTCGAAGGCGCCAGTGGCAGACGACCAGTAGATACCGCCTCCTTGGAACAGACTCTTCCGGGCACCTTGGACGTAGGCAGAGGTCTCGTCAGTGACGAGATATCCGAGCGCGGATCTGGTGGCATCCGAAAGCGCCCTGTATCTCTGCAAAATGATGCCGTACATGAGGAAGGCAGAGCTGGCAGCGGAGTGGTACATGATGACACCTTGGTTGTAGTTCTGACTCCAGGTTGCAGTCACGGCGCTGAAGGTAGTATTGGACGTGGGGACGCCCATGTCCATAACCAGGCGGCTCATTTCCAACTTGGTGGTGATGAACCACACCGGTGAGAAGCGTTGACCATCCATGATTGGCTCCAGCTCAATCGGGATCCCGAAGCCAACGCGGACGGAAGCCAGCTGGCCCATGAACCGATTTGCAGCGTCTTTGCCGCCAATGACGATAGTCTTGACTGCGTCGGAAAGCGCAATATTTCCCGTAGTTCCGAAGCCGTGGCAGCCAGCAGGGTTTCCATCAATGAAAAGAAAGAGCGTGTCCATGTCGTATGCAAACTGAGCCAAATGCCAGCCGGTTGTGAGGGTCGGGCTGGAGAAAGTGTCTGTCCCGCGCCAGGCGGTACTCCCCATGATTTTGACAGACACGACCAATTTCACCGAGTTTCCTGTGCCAACAAGCTCCAGCATGAAAGGGAGCCGTTCCGATTCAACAAGCGTCTGACGTCCGGGTAAGGCATCAGCCTGAAAGACAACCGAGCCATTGAACCGAGCTTCGTTGATGACTTCCACGTTTTTGATATCTACCTGGATAGGACCGGACCCCAACCGAGCGGCCTGCGGGAAGTTTTGGCCCTGGAAAGCGCCTGGTCCGGTACCAATCGTGGCATCGGCGGCGAGCGTAACTGGGAGAGAGCCATCTGGATTGGCAACTTGCTTGCTCGTGAAGACATAATCGAGGAAATAGCTCATGATGAAAGTTGCTGTTCTCAGTTTACTCAAAATGGAAGGTGGACTGCTGTAAGTATGAGGCAGCGGCTTCCGGTTCTTTTAAGTTCAGCACTCCATCGCCTCGTGGAAGCCCAGGACACATCGTAGAGGTCATTTCAGCCCCCATCGCCTTCAGCAGAGGACTGGATGCGCCAAGATGGACTGACCCGGAGCTGGATAGCCACATTGCCCTCATGGTCGAGGCGGAGCATCATGTGGGGGATTAACGGCAGAAACGCACCAGGATTGGACCATGAATGGTAACGAGTGCTGTGAGGGGTTGATAGAAGTGGTGAGAGGCAGCATCTGCCGTACAGCGGGACTGAAGTTGTAAAACTGCAGGAGTACATGTTCGTGGAGCAGCGCCAACTTTTTGTATTTTATCCAAGTGATGTGGATCTTACCTTCCTGTCATGTACGTAGTGGAGAGATAGGTAAGTTCTAGCTTAGAGATGTAACTTGAATGCTCTGTATTTTACGACTTTCAAGATAGCCACGTTCAAACTCTTGGGGAAGAGGGCGTTTGTTCGCTAACGGCGATCAGAACATTAGCAGATATCACGAAGCTCCGCCAAATACTGGTAGGCATCCTCATTGCATAGGATTCCATGATGGAACAGCTGAAGGAAGAGGCGGGGTAAAGAGCTTGGCTAGAAAGCTTGTATTAGCAACTGCGGTAGGCGGAGAGTCCGCTAAATATCACATTTGATGCATCTAGCCGCAGCTGAAAGTCGAAAGCAAGGAATATGCGAGGCAGTAGACTGCTCGAATGAAACTGCCTGCGTTCATGTGCAACTTTGAAATGCACCAATACTCCTGGGAGATTTCAGCCATTTTCCTGTACATGGAAAGGATCACAAACCGGCCCGTGTTACGTAGGTGCATTCAATACTCCCTCACGTTCGTGGCCACCTGTGATGTAGGCACGAGCGAAATATGATGCTTGTATGTGGATTTGAACGACTGCATGGAGTGAAGCTGCAGGACATCTGCTTTACGAGCCACCCACCAAGCTGCTGGCATCGGTTAGGACTCAGAGACGTCTCTGTTCAGTGGTGATGCACGGTTTTTGTCTCGAAGACTACAAGAGGGACGTTGAATCGAAGTGGAGCCCAGGCCCGGCCTGGATGTACCAACCCGAAAAAGCAATTAGCGCCAGATTTGGGGGCGGAAACCCTGCATCTCCACGTGCATTCGCGATCGCGCTTACAGCACCGCGCTTACGCGACGTGACGTCCATATCTACTCCGAATTATCAACTTCTTGATAGCAATCCATCAATACAGTTCTCTCAGACTCCCGATCATCATGCCACCACGCAAACGAGCTGCTGCCGCGGACGCTGAAGCACCGCCCACAAAGCAGCAAAAGAAGACCTCCACCCCGGCTCCCAGCCAGCGAATAACGCGCCAAAGCGTGAGGTCCGGAGGCACAGCAACACCTGCAGTCGAAGCTGTGACTGAAGGCAAGGCAACAAAGGCGAAGCGGGCGCCTGCACCCCGAAAAGTCACGCCAGCGCCGTCAAAGGCAAAGAAATCCAAAGAGTCCAGAACATCACCGCCTTCCAATGCAGCCCCTGCATCTGCAGCCGCTGGAGACCCAGAACGACAACCGGGGGAGAGGCGCTACTGGCTCATGAAGGCTGAGCCCAACTCTCGGATTGAGAAGGGTATCGACGTCAAGTTCTCTATCGATGATTTGGCGGCAAAGACGGAGCCGGAGACTTGGGATGGAATCCGGAACCACGTGGCCAAGAACAACCTTCTTGCCATGAAGAAGGGTGACTTGGCCTTCTTTTATCACAGCAACTGTAAAGTGCCGGGAGTAGTCGGGATTATGGAGATTGTGGGGGAGGCACAAGTGGATGGTAAGTCTCACGTCCCGGAGGAGCGCCATGACTGATTTGCTCGATAGAAACTGCCTGGGATCCCAAATCGCCCTACTACGATCCCAAATGTTCATCTGATAAACCAAAATGGTTTTGCCCTTTGGTAGAGTTCAGAAAGAAGTTCAACACCATCGTGACGCTTGAGACGCTGAAGAAGGAATGCCAACCGGGGACGCCGCTTGCGAATATCCAGCTTCTTAAACTGAGCCGCCTCAGCGTCAGTAAAGTGTCAAGAGACGAGTGGGATCACATCATCAAACTGGCCGAACAGCAAGAAGCTGCTGGAGAGTGAGCAATGGACTGTCGTAAACCCAAATACAAGTAGCCTCCCAGGTTATAATAATAATTGCAAGCCGGGATGGCTAACGGCAGCGGACTCCGTCGCCCATCCCATGGAACAACATTCTGCAGATCTCGACACGTTTAGCCTGATACATTTACCACTCGAGTCTCTTTTCCACACCAGTCGTACAGTTTCTGGCCTCAGGAGTTTTGGTCCGATCAGAAATGCCGCTACGCTCGTGAAAGCCCTCCCAGTCCTAGTCCCAATGGTGTGTTGAATTTTTATCTGGATAATCCAGCTAGTAACGCTAGTGGGATGTTGCTCATCGGCCCTGAAGCGTGCGGGGCGCGGTACTTGGGGGTACTTTGATACTCCCTAACTAGAATGTGATGTGGTAATAGATTCACCTTCTGCGTTTCAGGAGGATGATGACTCTAGTCTTTCGCTTTGTGTTTGCCATACAAACGAAGCTAAGATTCCTAGGCTTCGGCGGATGACTAGTACTGTCACTATGACCTCCAAACTCACCTTCGTGTCCCCATGGTAGTCCTGGTTCTTGGTAGAAGCGTAGCATAGATGTATTCGCTTCGCTTCCACGCTGACTCCAACTTTCAGGGGCCCCCGCTTCGGTCAAAAGCGCTCTTAGCAAACACGCAGCCAATAAATCTCCAGCCTTCGCCCTCTCTCCGTTGGCGATCAGCTACGGTTCTTAATCAGCAGCCCATCACTTGAAAATATCACCCAGAAGTCTTCACCCTGCCACACCGTGCACTATACCGAAACCGTTACGGCACCGAACGACTCAAGATCTCTGGATCTTTTCTCCTTCGCCGTGGCCTTTTTCAGTTCTCACCGATCTGAACTGCTTCAGGCAAGCCTTGTCGACGCCAAATTCTAAAGTTGGACAGCAGCAAATAAACGCACGGAAGCACTTGAGCATAACTACACAACATATATCATCTTTTTCCCTATGATTCTTACGTCGACGCCTATGCTATACGGGGAGAATGCAAGACCACGCTCCGCTCCCGTTCTCTATTTTATAGCATTTTTCTGCTGTATAGCACTTGTCTGCTTAACGGCATTTTTCTGCTTAACAGCACTCTTGCTTAATGGCGTTCTTCTACTTTGCGAGCTTTGGCGGATGAGTTAGAATGGTGGGGAGAAGATGAGGAGAGATCATGGTGTTAAAGGGTTAGGACAGCTCTCACCACATGGTCGTCCTCAGCGAGACATTGTTAACTCGCAATTCCCTCGCACACTTCCACTTGCGAGCATTTGATTGAGCGCGCCTTGAAATCCCGTTGACCAGATCCATTTCGGCAAGATATCGGACTATAAACGAAATGCAATCGAAAAAGTTGTTACTCCTGCAAGGTAATATTTGTACACATTACTGAACGGGGATATCGGACAAAACAACTACGATGTCCACCTAGCTCCACAACTCAGGTCTACGGAAGGGGCGATGCTGCCGGTGGCTGGGTCTCAGAGCCGGAATGAGGCACACCGGGAGGCGGAGGGAGGAAGAGGGGAAGGTAGGTCTGCGTGGTGTAAGTAATTGAGGCCCGCCTGATTGAGCGGGCAATGGCAACTTACGACGCAAAGCGACATCATTGCCATCCCGACGGAGAAATAACCGGGGGTGCTCGCTGCACGTGTCGACGACTCGCCGAGCCATGATTGCAGAGCAACGAGAACAGCAGACCTGAGGGTAGGTTAGTTGCCATCACCAACAGATTCAAAGGGCAGTCTCTTACCATCCGAGAATCCTAAGAATCGGGGCATTAGACTAGTCAATTTTGCAGTAATAGGCTAGTAAACGTACTTGTTCCTGGTGACAATCTATTCAGATCTTAGCAAAATGATATATAGACACGGCACGTGGTCCACTTACCGCAATCATCGGCATGGTGGAGGCCATGGTTGCTGACATCGTTAGTTTCCAAACACTCGGAGTGAGAGGTTGCCATATTACCGGCCATGTCTCCATCCGACTCCTTGGGGGGCGGGGTGTAAGGGACGACTGCTGCCGTTAGAAATGCCTTCAGGGGATGGTAGACTGTTCACGTACCCAGGTCGGCCCGGCGCATATCCTTCCTTGATGCCATGACTGCTGTCAAAGACGATGGTAGTGCAGAATAACTGGCAAGACAATGAGATCTGGTTTGCCTAATTAGTCCATGTGGTCGCCAGAAACACCAAATCGCAGGGGTTCAGGGCGGACAATGAGGAGCAACGTCACATGTAGTAACGTGACAGCAAATAGCGTCGACCGAGGGATGGATGAGGGTGGGATGCACTCACCGCTAGCTATCAGGCACAAGCAGAAGTTGTCACGCAAACTCAAGCGGCCAACGATAGGCTAGCTGCTTCAAACAAGACGACGCGTGAAGAGATCCTTTGGGGTTAGGAAAAAACCGAGACGTGGGGATTCGACAGAAGGAGACGTCCGGAATTATGCGCAACTGCAGGACCAATGGCGGAGATGGGGAGAGAGGTGCGACGTTGCGTGTTATCCGGTTGGCTGGTTGAGATCTCTTTGAACAGCAGAAGAGGAGAAGCGGAGGTGGAGGTTACAGGTAGAGCTGGCCGCGGATTCCGGGGGCGGGCCGGGCCCCGGGGATAGGCGCGCTGATGGGGGCTGTTGGGTGCTGGGCACACTTTCGTGCGGGAAGAGCTTCTTCTCTCCGCATTCTCTCGTGGAATCTTTCCTGGCCGGCCGACTGTGCCGATATCATGTCGCCATCCTATCTCGGTCTAGCCGAGTATTCTACAGCAATATCTATCCGCCATCACGGGTAACTTATGCCAGATCAGAAGATCAACGACCCCTTCCACTCTTTCTTTAATCTGGAGTGGCAAACATGCACGGAGCCGGAAGGACTGCCGAACGTTGTCGGCTTTGCTTGCGTAATAGGAGAGACACTCGAAACATCTCCCATATCGTCATTCTAAGGGTAACAAAGTTCCCATCTTATTTTACCCCGGAACCCAGCTCCGGACAACATCGTACCGGGCGATAGTAGTAGATGAGTAGGATGTGAGGCGAGGCTGCGATTGCTGGTGATCAGTTTCCATTCTTGGGCGACGGAGGAATAGTAGGCTATTCTACAGTAGCCCAAAAAGCTCTCCAACTATGTAACATCATGCCTTTGAAGGCTGTGAATACTGGAGTCAACCGATTTTATCACTCTGTCCCTTTACCCACAGTGGAGTATCGTAGCTCCACTCAACGGCTGACCCTACCCAAGCGGCTGGCTTGGTGACAGAATCATTACGAATGTAGTCAAGGCTCCAAAGGGAGAGGAGAGTAGACAGAAGAAGAGGCAGTGAAGACGCCTTTGGGATCCGATGAGGCCGCCAAGAAGCCAGGTCAAGGTTGCGCCTGTCACGCCTGTTCCTAATCCACTCCACACCCGCCCGCCCACGACGCCCCCCCCCCCCCCCCCCCCCCCCCCCCAGTCGATCATCACCGGCACCCAAGCAGCGAGTGTGATCCATCCAGAGTCCAACCATCACCCACTGCGACCCTGCCACTGCAGTTGTGGTAGTGCTGCCTTTTGGCGTCCAGCTTTTTGTCCTTACTATCTTCAAACTGTCAGACTTCTTTCTTGCTTGCCTTCGCCCCTTGGTCAGCACTGTCAGCGATTGTCGCAGCAGCAGCCGCTCCTCTCGCCCTCACCCCCCAACCAAAAGCTGGGACTCAGCCGAATGGCATGTCCGCAAATCAGCCGATGACCGCCCCAGTATCTCTTGGAACTCCATCACAACCTCCATCCCGATCATGCTCGGGCCCGCCTAGGTTATGACGTCTCGTTCTGCTGGGGGAATACACCAGATTCCCCAGCCGCGCATCGCGGGCGACTTGCGACCGACCGGGCGTCAGCGCGTGTCGGCTGCGGCTGCGCAACCCAACTCCCTACCGAACAACACACGAAATCATAAGTTGGCTATCGACCTCACTTCCAGTAGCCCTGAAGACTCTGTGACCCCTTCGGGGGGCGGCGTGAAAGGGGCTCTGGGGCAGTCTGGGCTGGAGTCACCGCGCCACTATGGAGGAGGGAAGCCGCAGCTGCATGGCCACCACGAGGTCGCAACCCCGCGAAGCGCTGTTGGGGATCGAGCGACTTCGGCATTCGCTGCCAACATATCATTTCCACCACGTCCGGGACATTACATACCAGATTGCACGGCTCAACCGGTTTGGACCCCGACCGGCGCCGGGACGACGACGAAGGTGGACTGTAAAAACTTCACTCTTGAGACGCCATCGGCGGCAGTCGTCTACCCACAAAACAGTGAGTTGCGCCGTGCCATAGGGAGGGTGACAAGCAAGAGGCTAATGCGACCTTTTAGAGCCGGCAGACTTCAGTCCATGGACTGGAAACCACCCCGAGGATAACCTGTCCGAGCAAACAATAAAGTCTGGCTACCAAAACAAGCCGCTCATCGCAAGCGAAGCGAACACTGCGAGAGTGTCCCTTTGGTCGCCACTTAAGAACAAATCGGGCCTCCAGACACTGTCATCGTTGTTTGTCACGATCCTAGAAAAGAGGCAAACAGCAGGCCGTTTGACGGCTCCATCAACCTTCAAACCCCCACCCCGTGTTGCCCTAACCACTACGAAACGCGAAGCCTGGTTGCGCGACCTCGCAAACCCGGCGATTGCGCTTCGCCGGCTGAACAGGACTGTCCCATACAATGTCAGCGGCAAAGTCTTACTGGAGCAATGCCTGTCCAAGAACGTGCCCACCTCCCGTGCCGTATGGTTGGCCAAATGTATTGGCGCAAACGAGCTGCGAGGCTTCAAGAGAAAAGGAGCGAGTGGGGGTGCAGGCTTAAACGGAGAAGTCAAGTGGGTGCGCGAGTGGACCGCCGCTGTAGAACAGTTCGTTGAAAGCACAGCCGGAAACTGCGGCGAGGAGGGTTGGAAAGCGAAGATGGTATATGTGTATGCACCCTTGGTCCCTCTCGTATCTGCCCTAGCTAACAAGCGGAAGAACTCGCCTCGCGTCTCACCTCTTCGCCGAGCAACTTCTAGACCATGAGCATTTTCTGGACTGGCTTATTTCTACCTTCGAAACCAGCACGCTCGACCGGCTGCCGTTGTGGATTATTCAGATCCAGATCTATTGGAAGAAATTGGTATCGAACCGCCGGCGCGGCCGAAGGCTTGCCGAGTGCCTGTTTGCTCACTTGAATACTGTAAGTTTCTCGCGTCAGTTGGTGCCTCGGGACTCACATTGGTACAGGCCTCGGAAGACGGCAATGAACTGCTGGCGCCCATCTTCCAACGGATACAGTTATTGCTCACCACACTGGCCGTTGCACATAGCGGTTGCTTGATTCTTCCGAAAATATGGGAGAAATACAAGCATTTGCTGGACACAGTGCCGGCTAACTCCGATAGTCTCGACTTCCTCGGGGCGATACAGACCGTCCGTATGCGCAATGAGCGCCTGGGATCACCTTCATATTTCGCCGCCCATGAGGCAGATATCTCCCCCGGCAGAAAAGTCCTCGATATCCTTGACAATGCCGGCGTGGAAATCTCCATCAACGCGCTTGCATCCCGATGCCTCAACCATATCAGCGACATCAGTCGTCTGGTGCCTGTCATTCTTCAGTGGTCCTCGTCTATCTACCGCGAAGGGGCGCACCGGATATACATCGCGGCTCGCCTTCTGAGAAGGTACAAATCGCTCAATGGTGACATTGAAACCGCAATCATCACTTTCGTATCCGAGATGCAAGAGGGACAAGGCGTCGATGCTGCCAATATCTTCAGGGTCGTTGCCGAACTTGTCCGCTCGAAGCACTTTTCGGTCAGCCACTTTTTGCGATCTCTGGTTGCAACAGGCGCTCTGCTCGGCAGTCAACAGTCATCCAAACATTTGGTTGCTCTGCTGACTGATCTCCCAGTTGATGACCTACCCGAACACATTTCGAACCTGCGCTTAATACTTTTGAACAAGGCTGGTCACGATGGCTTCAAGGAATCCGAAAAAGTGGGCCGTATCCAACGGACCGTCAACTCTTGCTGCATGGCTACGTCGAAGGCGATGCCCCGCCTCTACCAGGAGCTGGATCAGTCACTCCGCGATCTTAGCTTGTGCTGCAAGCTTGAGCTATCCAAGTATCTTAGGCAGCGGCTAATATTGCACATGCAGGAGCCTCGGGCTGGCGAGCCAGAGTGCACAGTCACTGCTCAAGAATTCTTCATCATCCGAGATATTGTTGAGCAGTTCTGCGACTACACAATGCTTGCAGATATCGCCGGGATTGGATTGACGTCTAGCAATACCGAAGTTCTCACCTCCGTGGTCGAAATCCTCAGCTTCCGGCACCATGTGCTTGCAGCCATCGGGGCGCTGAGGCCATTGCTGGAGAAGACAATTTCGCGGTACCAGTCCCTCCGCCTTTTGACACCTTTGAGTAAGGCATTTCTTCTGTCGCTGGTGGAAGTCTCTCGGATCTTGAGCCTCGATCCGCAGCTACAGATCCAACTCTCCTACGATATTTCACGGTCAGAGGCGAAGGGCGTTGCCATGTGCTCACCGGCGTCGGACAATGCAGCCGAGGTGCTCCAGACGACAGGCGACTCGGACGAAGCGCTAGAGCGCATTCTTTCGAGTGGAACGACGATGGACGAGCAAAGCATGACTCGTGTTTTCAAGAAGATCACAGCTCGACTCGAAGAAGAATCTCAGGCGCCGTACCCAACTCGCCTTGGAGGTCTGTTCTGTCGCCTTCGAGCTTTCGATGAAGCTGGTTTCGATGGCATGCAACACAAATGGCTGTCTCAGCTGCTCAGCAGTCCAAATCGATCCCTGTGCAGATATTATCTACCAGCTCTCATAGGAGCTGGCTGTCTGACCATGGCTGGATTCCTCCAAGCGGCAAACGAGGCACAGAGTCAAGTCGCAGAGACAGACAATGACGCAAGAGTCGGCATTGAACTTGAGGTTCTGGAGGCCTTCCTCCCGAAACCGACAACCATATTTGAGAGCACTCCGGTATGCGGACAGGGCTCATCCGAGGTATACGTTGCTGAGTCGCAACAGGACGTGTACCGCTATAGGATCAAAGCACGGCAGTTTGTCTCTGTTAACCGGTTCGCGGTCTTTCAGCGCCTGCGGCAGACAATCGATCTTTGCCAGAGCGGTACTGTCCCAAGCTGCAGTCTTCGGATGGGCATGCTGCTTATCAATCCCGCTTTGATGTCGCTGCTGAAGGACACTGCCATTAACTCGAGGGACGTGCTTATGGATTCGTTGTTCCTACCCGCTTCTTCGACGGATAGCAACACTCCGTCCATGACGAAGCAGATATTGGACCGACTTCTGGATCCTTTCGGCCGACTTGGTTCATATTCCTCCCTCAATTCTTGTTGCGGTCTAACATGTACAGGATTCTCAACACTTTCGCGGCAAAATCAGATAATCCGCCTCGTGGAAATCGCGGATGATCTTTCGTTCCCGTTTTGTGAAATGCAAGTTCGCTACCTCCTCGCGCCTGGCTCCGAAGCTCTTGGAATGGGCGTGGGTCTAGCACCATCCCTTTTTGCCGCGATATGCGGAGCAATGGACGAGGACCGATGTGTCTGGGCGGAAATCATCTCGAGCTTAAGCTCTGACGTGGCCCTCAAGGTACGTCTGTTTCGTATCATCTTTTTCGTGTCTAACGCCCGCAGATCCGCGAGCATGCTGAGGTGGACATATTGGCTATCGTCACCGACGTCATGCGAAAGATGTCCGTTCCTGATACTGATAGGGAACTGATCAGTCCCACCATGGATTCTTCCTTGTTGAAGAAGTACCTACGTGTGGTTGACTCTACTAGCAAGTCGGTCTCTAGTGACTGCGCTCCCCGGATCGCTGCAGCCTTTGCGGAGAAGCTTAAAGTCATTGTGTACAATCTCAGCGCATCCGAACCGGGGGACCGTGCGGCCGTCAACGAGACTCCCGAGATGCTCAGACGGTCGGTTGCCAAATCCACCCAAGCCTGTAATTGGTACGTATCTCGGTCAGCAGTTATTCGAAGGCTGATCATCGATAGCATTGAAGCGTTACTCCACCTTTTGACCATTCATAAGGACTCGTTCTGGAAAACGAACCCCAGCGTTGCTGGCCAGGCGACCCTGATGTCGACTCTCTGCTCGCTGCTTACCAATCCAGAACTGCAGCGATTCCCCTCAACCGTCGAACGCGTCTTTGACGTCGCATCATACTTCTCCGATGACCTACCGGATAACCTGCGCATGAGCCTAGCCAAGATCGAGGGTACCAAGCATTGTAATGACCCTAGAATCGCCTTTCTGTTTGGATCGGCTCAGAACCCGGATGATTGGCTTGGATTGATCACCAGCGCTACCGGCTACGCCTCGTCAGCTGGACCTTCTGCTGCACTGGTTCCGGCCGCTCGTACCCCGACCGGCCAGTTGCAGCAGAGGCAGCAGCAAATCCTCCGAACGGCGCCAGCCCAGCGTCCAGGTGCTAGCCCGAGTCAGATGCACTTCAACCCTCCGGTCCCGTTTCCGCTTAGACGGTGGGAGCTGCTGCCTGACCAAAGCAACAACACAAGCGGAAATGATACCCCCATCAGTCTCAGCCTCTTCAAGGCGAGGAAGGTGTGAAGAGATACCCCGGAACGGATGGTCAAGCTTTGGAGACTCACTTCGGAAATCGGCACTTAGCGGGCTGGATGGTCTTGGACGGTGTTTTTGTACATCTGCGGGAGTTTCGGAGAATTGATAGCATTTGTTACGGTGTACATGGGCATGTTATTTGTAGGAATTGTTTGATTCGTGATTTACCGGGAACGCTGCACAGGGGCATGAGGGGCACGATGCCATGCTGGATGCTGACATATTACGATATGGGGTGCAAATGCCAGGAAACAGGTTTCCACTACTCTTAGTTAGGGTCTGCTTGTACTTGATTATCCTTAGATACCCCTCGGGCACTTGGGTTGAGGTTATGGTGGTCATGCAGTTTTGGATCGATCTGGGCTCGGCCAATCGTTTCGCCGAGCTCTTGACTGCTGATGCTTCGTGAACATTTGCTCTTGAACCACCAACTCCACTCTCAACTCCCATTGTCAGCAGAGCTCTCGCCATACACCATGTCCCTCCACACCACCCTAAGACCAGCAATGCGCCCCCTCCGCCCCCCCCTCCTCCGCCTCCGCCCTGCCAAATCCCGCCGCTTCACCTACACCCCCCCGCACCACCACCACAGCTGCCCCCCCACCAGACCGCAACTCGCCTTCCTCGCGCTTCCCTCCCGGCGCCTTCCCCGAACTACCTACCCGGGACACTGGCATCTCTCGCGGCTGCTAAGCACAGAAACTAAACGCTTCCTCCAAGAACAGGCCTGGCAGGGCGGGAAATGGACGCTCTACGGGAGTATCCTGACGGCCCTGGGACTGGCCTGGGCGTTCGCGCTGACGCACGAGTTGCTCGAGCGCGAGTTTCCTACACCGCCGGAGTGGAGCTTTTTCAGCCGTCTTGCTGCGCATTGTGCGCGCGCGCAGCAGGTGCCTCAAGCGACAAGGTACGGCGTCACGGAGTGGGGTATCGTGGGGCGGGCATATGACAAGCTCGTCTCCCGATTAGAAGACGCGAGCGTAGATGGCGTAGGCCTGGTGTCCCTAGGCGTAGTCCCCGGCGTCGAGGCCCAGGCATGGGACGTTACGGGCAAGAGCACGGCGTGGCGGGCGGGGTACTTCGATGCGCTGATGGGGCAAGCGAAAGCAGCAGAGCACCTCGACGGGCGTGTGCTGGACGTAACCCGCAGCTTCGTGTTCCCAGCCGAATACGTCATCGGGCCGTCGAACCCTAGCCCGAAACCGTGTCCGCCGTGGCGCCCCTCGCCGCCGCTGGAGGAGAACTGTGTGCCGGCCTATGCGCCGCCGGAGACGTTTTACCTGAAGATTCTGATGACGGGCGGGTTCACCACACGCCAGCGCATCCAGGCGGCGCTGGCGTATGGAGAATGGCTTGATTTTAAGGGCGTGCATGGCGCGGCGGAGGAGATGTTCCGCTGGGGGCTGGATATTGCGAGTGAGAAGCTGGACGACCCCGGTGCCACTATCGACAAGGCCTCGGCTACGATCTGTGCTCGCGCGCCGGTTGTAACCGAGAATGTTCTCGCGGCGGTGACCGGACTCGGCGTGCACTTCGCGCAGACGGGCGACATGGTCGCCGCACTGCCTATCTTCCTCTCGGTGCTAAGAGCACGCCGCGCCGCGCCGTTAGACCCGGCTGCCGGTGCTGGACGGGAGAAACCCCGCGCCCCTCCGCCACGCACGGATATCGATTCTATGAAATACTACGGCGCGCTTGCGCTCAGCCTGTTCAAGGCGGTGGAGTACCCGGCACCTCCACCATCGGGGGACGATCCCCTCATGCGGACGCCGCGGGATGAGTGCGATGACGCGACGCTCATGACGTATATCGGGGAGATATTATATGCGGGGAAGGATGCGGAGGCGGGAGTGCAGTGGACGCGGGAGGCGCTAGAGACGGCGGAGAAGGTGGCGGGACAACTGGCGGTGCAGGATGGGAAGAGGGAGAAGTGTCGCGAGTGTTTGGATGTTGGGATTGAGAATTGGAGGGCTATGGTTGAGGGGAGGGTTGCGCTGTTGGAGGAGGGGGGGGAGGAGAAGGAGAAGAAGGGCTGGTTTGGGTTAGGGGCGAAGGGGAAGGATGTGGAGAGGGAGAGGGAAAGGTGGAGGGAGATGGAGGGGGATATTGAGGCGTTCCGGGAGAGGGTTAGACGGACGGGGTTGTTGGAGAAGGTGGAGAGGGAGGGGAGGCCTATTTGGGGGACGTGGTTGACGCTGCTGTTTTGATGCAGCTGTAATTACCTGTAAGAACAGAATTGGTCCGATATCAGGGCCTTGCGGGCGTGGAATTGGGCATTGAGATACCGAATCGGGAGAGGCGGATTTCACAGGCATCGATTACACCGCACATGCGTAATAAAGTGAAGACGTTCCCATTCTGGCGCACGCTACGCTACAGACCTTGAACACCGAACGCCAAAGCCTAAAGCATGCATGAGAGGAAGATCAGAGCAGCTACTCGCCCTCCGAGCTCGTGCTAGAGCTAGAGGAGTCAGAGTCCTCCACATCCTCGCGCTGCTCCTCATTCCGGTCCTCCTCCCTCTTGCCCATCCACACAACATTGTTTAGGAACTCCGCATCATCGAGCTCAACGGACATAGGTCCGTCAGCGCGCTCAAAATGCTCCAGTTCATCCTTGGCCAGTTCGTACAGATCAGATATGTCCGTGCCGTCTGTCTTCCCAGCCTTGATCCGATCCTTGATGGTCACCAGCTGGTCAAAAAAACCATCGTAAATGTTCGGGCGCACATAATCCAGCAGCGCAGGGGCATGCTTGGCGTTGATGCAGAAAATACCCTCGCAGCGTGTCGCCGCAATGATGATTACCGCCAGGAGGAACGCGCGCGATGGATTCTTCTCACGAGACAAGTCCTTCAGCATGTCCTTGAGCCGCACGAGCTTAGCATTGACCAACGCCGGGCTCTTGAGGTAGTGGATATGAAGCTTGTTGTGGAACCTATGCAAGGATTCCCACACCTTCATGTTGCGGGTTGCCAGATGGGCTTCGAGCTTCTCGACCGCATGAACGATCGGGTAGCTCCGAACCATCTTCTTGGCCTTGGCTTTCTCGAGAGCGCGGGGGATCAAGTCATTGCGGATGTACGATTCCTGCGAGCTGAGGAACTTGTCGGAGAACTTGAATTGTTGGTCATTGATCGCGGTGGCGGCGAGTTGTACCAGCCCGGTGACCCGTGGTTGCCAGTAACCCAAGAAGAGACTCAGGGCGGCTTTGTCTTGTTCCTCGCACGCCTCCTTCATGGCTGACTGACTGAGCTCGGGAAGACCAAGCTCCGGCTGAGCCCAAAGCAAGTCTATCAAACGCTGCGACGGGCGTGTGGTAACACTGTGCTCTTTGTCTGACCGTACGACAGAGTACTTGAGCGGGTGGAAGACAACCAACCCCAAAGACTCGGTGGCAATGTTTTCAGCTGCGAAGAGGCTCTTGAGATGCGAGACGAGCCTCTTGCTCATGTGGCGGGTAACGCGAACACCCTTTGAAGCCTTCGCTTCCCACATGGACACACCCCAGTGTTTGGCGGTGGTGCGCACATAGTTGATGAAGCGATCGACCCACACCTGGGGCACCACGAACTCCTCCAAAACAATGAAGTCATTATACTTCTCCAATCCTAAGGAAACCGTCTCGGCCGATAAGGCGAACTTTGAGCAACGAAGTGACCGGAGCTTGTTTACAATGATCAGGCGCATCTTTTCTCCCGCGTGGTGTGGAAGCGGGTTCAGAAACTCCTGTAGGTAGGTCAGTTGCGCACATATGCTCCGAAGAAAGTTTGACAAACCTTGAGCTCCAGTGCCTTGGACTCCTTGAACAGTGCGTTGGCGCTCTCGGCCAACCACGCGTCCAGGTACGCTTCGGACACGAGAGTGCCCGATATGATCCTCAACGAGGAAGTCCGTCGATCCTCTGGCAGCGTCTCCACTAAGGCCTTAGCCGCCCTCTCGTCGCGGTCGAGGAAGTAAATCCTTCCCGCAACTAAGGCCTGAAGCATGTCCGCCATTTCGTCGTAAGTTACCTCACCAGGGACAAAGGTAAGTGGAGTGCCGGCAGTCCAACGACCACACTCATCAGCCTTCTCCATATCATTCGGGATCAGCTGCTTAAGGATGATGATCGCCTTCTCGCCCGTCAGACCGTACAATTCCTGCAAAGTCCAAGACGCAGGCCTATATAATTAGCCATGTCCCAGTATGAGGATCTAGTTATGAAGGAAGCACGTACTTCTTGTCGGCAATTGCGTCGGCAATCTTCTTGCTACCTTCAGCTTTGAAGCGCTCGTAGAGGTCCACTGTCGTGGCGACAGTGCACTCCGTTTCCTCATCGGAATAAAAATTGAGCCACATCAATGCCTGTTCCATCGTCCTTTGGGCTAACCAGAGGGGCCTGATGCTGGATTCCTTGATGTCATACGTCATGCTGACGTCGTTCAGGTCCACAAACCCCTTTGCGGCGAACTTGCGGATGTGACGTGCGACTTCAAGCTTACGAGGGCTACGTAGGGGTCAGCTGTATATCGGACTGAGAGCGAAGGGCTTACTTTGAAAGCAGCATCTTGCCGTCGCGACTGGTGACGAAGCCCTTCGCCAGACGGAGCAAGACATCATGTTCGACATGCCAGTGATCTGCGACATCCGTAACAGATATCTGAAAGCGCCCCTTGGAGTCTGTGTCGTCTTCAACTGTCTGATCTTCAACTGTGTTAGCGGAGCTATACCGATATTGTGTAGAGACATACCGATCGGTGCGGGTAATACGGAAATTGGATGGGGCACTTTTATGATTGGATACCTTCATTCTCGACCAAATGGTCAAGGCGCTGGATCAGCTGGCTACACGAGTAGAAGCCATCGCCCGTGGTGCGTGGAACCAGAGGAATGACCTCTTCACCATCCTCGTATTCGACCTCGGCAAGCGGGAAGCGCTTGACGTAGTTCGCGACGTCTAATTGAGAAAAGCTCGGCACGCAATCAGTAACCGGGAGCGAGATCTCGGGTGAGGGTGAGAAAGGCATTTTACAGGGACAACAATTGTGTTTGCAGAAGTAAGGTGTTGAAAGAGGAAGAAGTTGGAGAGTAGAACTAAATGGAGTTGACATGTTACCATTGTCGATGCGCACGGGCCACGGGCTATAGATTTCCCGGGAGAGTTGTTTCTGTCAGCAAATCAGCGGGCGAAATGCGGAAGTGCCAAGCGCCGTATCGACAACGTCCAGCGCTTCTTTGCTGTCCCGGCTTCACTCGGCCAAAGTCTAGAGAATAAACGTGTGGCCTTGATCCTTCGACCACCCCTCAATCAAACACAAGAACAGGCGACGAGATGGCCCAGTTCCGTGCGAATCGCCTCGATCTGGGCTGCTTCATCAACAAGTTCGTCATCCGAGACCACACCAAGCGCAAGGTTTTTACCGAGTATGAGACGGAGAGGTATGCTTTCAAAGCCATTGATCTTTGTCACACTATTTCTAGGGCTCATGGCTAACCATGACAAACAGGCAAGCTCTCCGGTACATCATCCGTAACACCACGCTGCCGCAGCGCATGCGCGCTTCCGCGCAACTGAAGCTCTCGCAAATGCATTGCTACACCCGACCCACGCAGATCCACAATCGGTGCTTGATGGGCGGAAAGGGTCGCGGTGTGTTTAGAGATTTTAGGATGGCAAGGGTAAGTTCCCTGTCATGGTTTGTAGCGGTATATACTGACGCCGGTTTGAAAGTATCAATTCCGTGTCAACGCGCTCGAAGGAAATATCCCCGGCGTCAAGAAAGCCAGTTGGTAAAGCGAGTTCACGACTTCGACTCTGGACGACGTGCCGGATATCGCACGACCACCCTCAAGAAGCTTGTGTACGACACGCAGTGGTGAAGATCGATGGGGCGATAGACGCTGCCATCATTGTGTATTCAGTGTATTCTTATGGCTTTACGGTGTATATTTGGGCACATAGAAGGCGTTCGGACATCATGAGCATCTTTGTGGGAAAGTGCAATGAGGATGCCAAACTCTTTGGAAGTCATCATCTGCGCCATCGGTTTGTCTCGTCTTGACGTTTTTCGATTGTGAGCGTTACGACGCGCGGCTGCTGTTTATCGAGGGCCCTGTGTTTGCTCATTTTGGGGGCTTGGAAGTTGCAGCTCACCCACTTCACCACCACACCACCACCACCCTTTCTCATTCCGCCGTTTGTACATCGAGTCTCCAACAACTTTTCTACCTCTTTTTTATGCCCATCGGCTCTGCAACCCCCTCACAAAATTTCAAGTCATAGCGCTTCCGGAGATCACCATGTTCCGTAGATTCGTTGCTTCGTTCCCTAAAGATCCCGTCTTCAAGGCGGACATGAAGACTCTGGGCTACCAGATAAATGAAAAGGACCAAATCCGCAGCATCGAGAAGCCCGATCAGCCCTACAACTTCTTCATTACAGGCAACGAGCGCTACAATGAGGTACATCGCGAGGCCCTGCACAGTAAGTTACTGCGTTAAACCATTACCTGACGGGTTATCTGACATCATCGGACAGTCTGTGTGCGCCATGTTGTATCCAAGCGCATGGCCGAGCTGGGTGTCGCCCCGCACTACCTACCGGATTGCACTACGACGAAGCCGGACGGCCCTCACATTCCAATCTTCATGACGGCGCCGGAGATCCTGAAGACAAAGAAGTGCATCATCGTCATTGCCGGTGATATCACGAAAGACTTGGGTATCTTCTCCTACCGCAAGGTTAACGGCGATGACGGAATTGACAGCGGAACATGTATTGCCGTCGTGAAGGAGCTCAAGCGCCTGTCCGAAGAGAATTGTGACGAGGAGCCAGGCGTCATTGTGCTCAACACCGGCGGGCTGCTCTACTCGTGGAAGGAGAATTCCGCCATGACGATGGAAACCTGGCAGGCGCGCAAGCGCAAGTCTGCCTTCCATCCTGCCATCCACGACGACCTTGTACACAATCGTTTGGCCGGCAACCGCACCACGGAGGAGCATGTCGGATACGTTTTTGAGAACGTCATCGGCAATGCGAAGTTCGTCAATCCGGGCGCCAAGGTCTATCTTGTCGGGATTGAATCTGGAGGGGACAGCGCGATTGACTTTTTTAAAGGTCGTGGTATGTAGCATTCGTGCCATTTGTGTGACCTGATTAACTTGTTTTAGGCGAGTCGTTCATTCCTCGTGTGGCAGCCATTGCTCTGATGGAGCCGTTCCACTATGCCGATCTCCCTTCGAAGATGAAGACCTGGCTCGAGCAGCGTGCGCGCGCCTGGACTGTTTGCGCAGGCGAGATAAACACCTGTGTGGCGGTCCCGACTCGCGACGGACAGCCCAAGGACCGAGAGGAGCTGCTCGGGCCGTACGATCTTCCCAATGCTATGTGTCCGGTCTTTTCCTCGACCGAACCCATGTTTATGGAGCTCGTCTTTCCGACTGTCTACAAGGAGGTCCTGAAATGGTTCGCGAAGGTGGCGGAGAACGAGGAGGACTACTGCAACCCACCGTTTGAGGCAGTAGCATACAATGAGCCTGAGAGACCGTATGAGCCGTACGAGCATCCTGATGAGGACGAGAACGAGGATAGCAAGCCTGAGGACAACAAGGTCGAGGAGAGCGCAGCCAAGGAGAGCAAGTCTGAGGATAAGCCGATGAAGGACGAACTCGACGAGAGCAAGTTGAAAGACGGCAACAACGAAGAGGCTTCGTCTGCTCCGACCAAACCCCCCCAAGCTGACTCCGTCGGCACGGAATCCAAGCAGATCACGGAGCCAAACCTTGAGGAGCCCGTGGCCGCCGAACCGCAAGGCCTCACCATCGAACCAGCTAACATCCCGCTCCCGGCCACTCCTGCCCCAGGCGAGTCTGGCCGTTCAACAGCCACCGCTCACCACCCCATGAACGATGCAGACCTCTTCAATAACATCCCCTCGCCTAACTTTGCATCTACCCCCCTGCTCCCCTCCATATACGCCGGCGACACGCCGCTGTACACGCCGCCCAGCCTCGCCGCCGAGACCGGGAAAGGCTTGCACGCTACGGATCCGGGTGCCGACGACGCCGCGCCCACTGCTGATGAGCGGACCTAGCCCTATCGCAGTGATTAGGCGGGCGATCACGATTATTCGCGCGGCTCAGGCTATGGTCCAGGTGCTAAATTTACTACTGCCCAGACGTCGAGAGTGCGAACGTGATCGTGGGACTAGGGGTCTTATTGTGTAGATCGGGATCGGTGGAGGGTCGGTATGGACTTGCTCTTATGGAGTGGTTACGTGGATAGTAGAGCGTATGACGTTTCTACTTGCCGAGTGAGTGTGATCTGATGTGCGCGACGTAAGCCTGTTCCCGACGCTGCGGGCAGCGGCCTGGTTGGATGTCAAACGAGTATTCTCGGTCTTTGATACACCGAGTAGTAAAGGGTCCCCCCCACTTCCAGGTGTCGGGTATATGACCCCGATAGTGCCCAGCCCCTCCCGGGCCAGCAAGGCTGAAGCCCGCTCTGGGCGGGGGGGCGCAAAGCGGCTCCCTGGCAGCCTCTCACCGTGCCGTGGGGGCATATGTACATAGTAGCCGTAGATGACAGCGGCCAGATGATGTGTAAGCACGGATCGCCACCTTGACTGAGCGTCGGGGTTGGCATGTCTGATGCGGCGATGTCGCCGCTGTGTTGCGGCGTTTGGTTGGTCAGGTGAGATGAAAGCTTCTAGAAGGGTACCGAGTTTGGTTCGGGTTGTTTATGGTGCTTTTACTTGCGGGATGGAGGGCTGGGCGTGGTGTGCTTAGGGGCAGCGTGGGGGTGGGGGCGTGCCTGTGATGGTGAGAGGCACGGCACGGAAAACTGTGATCGTAAGGCTGGAAGCATGTAGATTCCACGCTCATTACATACGTGCCGTCGGGGATACGCGAGGTCGTGCTTGCGCCTCGCGACCCAAAAGCGGTGCTCACTATCCTATCCTACAGTCGAGACCCGCCCGTGCTCATGCCGTCTCGTGGTATCAGTATCGCAAGAAAAGCCTTTTCCAAAGTTTCCATATCCTGCGCCGTGCCGCGCCGTGGCATGCCTGCCGTCTAGTGTCCTTTCCCTTTCCCATGTTTGTCCATTCCGTTCCGTTTCGCTGTGCGCCGGTTGTATGCAATGCTGCGGTGTCGAACCGCAAAAACGAGTCCCCCGTCTCATCCCCCTCTTGCCAGTGATTCCGGCGCGCCATCATCAATACCCCACCGGCTTCGTCCCAAACTCCAAACTCGCCGGACTAGCCCCCCCCTCCTCCCCCTCCTTCCCCGTCCACAGCCGATGCGTAGATCCCGTCTCATCCGGCACCGCAAGGCCAGGAACAGTCGGACTCTCCCTCCTCCTCTTCGCCGCCGCCTTCTCCTCCTCCGTCATCGGATGACTTCTCACCTCCACCGTCGTATGCTGCTTAATATTCACAAACCCGAGCGGATCAGGACTGTTAATCGCGAGCCCAGCGCCGCGATCATCCAAGGTGCCAGGCATCCCGCCGTAGCTCTTGTCGACGAAGAAAATGACCTCGCCCTCGGGACTGTCGGGCACGTACTCGCAGCGCGTTTCGGTGCCGAAGGGGTCTTTGCCGCCCCAGGGGACGCGGAAGGTTTCTAGCCCGCCGGTGTCTGGGGGCGGTTCGTCGGAGAAGAGCATGATGCGCCGGGTGATGCTGTACAGAATGACGTCGAGCCAGCCGTTGGATGTGATCATCCCGCCCGCCAGGCAGAAGAAGGTGTACTTGGGGTAGCGCTCGTGGCCGCCCATGCTGTACAGACGTAGAGTGACGAGCGGCAGCGTGCACACGACGTACACAACCGGATACACAACCATAAGTTTCGCGGCTTTCCGCGCATGACGCGCCTGCGTCTTGCTAGCGTAGAAATTGCCCTGCAAGCGCGAGCGCACACAGATGTACAGAGCGATGTAAATAAACGCCGTGCCAAATTCAAATAGGATGATCCAGAAGTAGTGCAGCCAGAGCCGGATCTTCTGGTACTTGGCGTTGACCCAGCACCAGCTCACGGCGCGGACGTAGAGTTGCGGGTGCTGCGCTACACCGGCGACGGCGGTGCCGTAGATGAAGAGCCAGATTGCGATGATGGTTAGGAGGAAGGATTTTGTGCTGAGGCGGTAGTCGAAGAGGACGGTTGCGAAGGTGTGCAGGCCGATGGCGAAGCAGAAGGCTCCGGAGCCCATGTCGCCGGTTGAGACGAACCTGAAGGATCAGCCTGAGATCGAGTGGAGTGGGGGCGGATCGAGTCTGGCATCACACGACTACATACCAGCCTTGAGCCCAACATGTCGCCGTTCCCACTTCAATCGAGTCCTTGACGAGCCATCTTGCATTCAACACAAAGGCAATCGACTGTTGCAGATCCGCACACAAGAGGTTGTAGATGAGGATGACAAACTGGTTGATATGTCGTGACTTGCGCTGCCAAGTGATGATACGATATGTCAAGAGGACGAGAAGCGTGAGTGTGCTGAGAAACGAGAGGAACCCGAGCACCGCGACTGGAATTAGACCTCTCGCCAGGCTCTCGGGGAGCGGGGTCAGCGAGCCGGCGAAGCGCTCCTCCACGGCCGGAGGAATCCGAGGCGGCATCGTGGTGTATGGTGCACGATGGGAGCCCACGGAAGGCGTAATCGCTCGCGACTACGACGGGAGGGCAAGACTTCTGGGACTTGTGCGCATGGTTGAAGGCCGACCAAAGATCCTGCGAAGGAGTGTGGATGGTAAGGTGTGGTGATGGTGGTTGTGGTGGCGTATTCAAGGCGAATGATATGCCTTGCGAGGAACAACGGTACCAAAGGCTAGCGGCTTTAATTCCCAAGGGTGAGGCTATGGACCGCTATAAGAATGGAGCCCAGCTTGTCGAAAGAGGAAACGGTCGACGGATGATGGGTGAGGGGCCAGACAGACACGAGAGGCGGAGACGGAGTATTGTGCAGCTATGGGCCAAAGCCGCCAAACGCGATATAGGCGGACACTGGCCTTAATGCACCAAAGGGAAATACCCAGCAATGCGCATTGTTACAAACTTACAACGCCGTCCAGTGGACCTAGCGCCCGGTAGGGAATAAGCCGAAGTTAATCTACCCGAGGGTGCGCAGAACGTGACAGAGAACGCTTCTTCCTGGCTTATCCATGATCCACATCCCGGGGGGACTCTGAGGACATGGATTCGGACCCCCCGGTTCCAGCTGTCAAGGAAGAGCTTGACGCTTTGCGGTAGTAAGAGGTCTACTGGCGGAGAGGTAAGGGCTAGAGATGTTGGATCGAAAGGCGGACAGCCGTGCGTGACAGCTTGTGGGATACTGTTCCGATACGGCGTATTCTCCGGTCCGGCTGTTGGTTTGCTGGGTGTCGAAAACTCCGCAATCATCCCCTTCTTCGTCCCCACATGGCTATCTTACCGCATGCATGGCGCTGCAGCTACCACCGCTGTCAGCAGCGGACTACCGAGCCAGTGTCGTCATTCGCCATTCGTCACTCCCACATGCGCCGCCACGATCGATGCAACGGTCTCTCCCAGGTATGGCGGCGTCCAGAAAGGAAGCTGGCAAGCGCGGGGCGGCGACAAGCCTTTCGTATCCGTGCTGGGCGTCAGCCACGGTGTCTGGCATCCGCCTGGTCCGGCTGAGCACGTTTCGCTCATCAGCGGCTGAAGGACGGAGAGAGAAGAGCGGCGATTCACGACGGGGGAGCCTGGGGGGAGACAACGGTCGGAGTTGAGCTTCATTGCAGGGTGGAGATGCAGGCTTCCAGAAGGTCTGGCACGGTTCTACCCCCAGTCTCTGTGGAAGAGTCAAGGCGTCTCACACTGGGCGTCAAGCCTTGGGACAAGACTTGTCGCAGGGAAGCCTGGATAACGGAGGCCTGCTGTTACTGGGGGAAGATAGAGTGCTGCAGGGCTGGCTGAGTCGGTTCAGTGCCGCACTGGCGGCTAAAGAGACAAGATTGTGAGAATTTGTCACCATAGCATCATGAGTATGTAGTGGTGTAGAAGGATTGCAGAGGTTGTCGTCGTTCTTCTCTTCCTTCCCCAGTGGCGCTGCGGAGGCTGAGATAACCTCCCGAGATGTGGCTTCGCGTAGCCCTGTGGCGTCCCACTATGACGCTACGTCTGACCTTCAGTTCTTCAACACCACGACGCCTCTCATCACAGCCTTTATCACCACTTTATTTCGCTGCTGTTGGTCTTACCTTCATCCTTCATCTACCATCCATTTTCTTTGTTGACTGTGCATCAGCCACCGTCTCTAAGAGAATTGCATTATGAAGACTTCCCGTCCGCACAGCCTCTGCCCTCCTCCCATTTGCCGCCCGAACAATATGAGCCCGAAAAGCTACAACCAACTGTAACTAATGGCTGAACCGGAAAAAGTGTCAAAGAAGCACGTTCTCGGCCTGTGCGCCGATAGAGCTGATCATATCATCAACGTGTCCAACGGTCCAGACGACGCGACATGCCGAGACACGCTGTGTCGCACTCTTTGTTTGCGGGTATCAGCGTCCAGCAACTTCAGCCTCCAATTTCATCATCTGTCCTTTCAAAGTTTGGATATGCCCTCCATCTCAGTATCGCACTGACGCAGTTTCTCGTCATGTTGTTCGAAGAGTGACGTCCACGGAGGCCGTTGATCGACCGAGAAGCGAGTGACGAGCATAGAATCTACCTTCCTAAGCGCGTCATTCAGTATCTAAGTTTTGACACCACGTTACGAACTGTTTGAGAGCAGCTTTGGTCTCACCCTACAACTTTTGTAAACCAATTCCCCTCAGCACCGCGAGCCCACAAACCATTGCATCTAGACCCACGCCCATAACCGCAGAGCATATACACCGCGTCCGCATCCCCGCCCAACCTCCAAAACAGACCGGAGAATCTCAAATCTCCAGCCGGAGCGTTTTGTTCCCCCGCCTAAAGCTTCAGCGCATCACCAGCACGGCCACAGCCTTCGGGTGCGCTCCCCTATCGCTAGACCATTTCACCCTCATCCTTTCTCCTCCCTGGACCCGCGCATGCTAGGAGCCGATAGACTCCATTCCCACGCCCCCGGGCTTCGGCCGTTTGCCGTGCCACATCCCCAACCCAACGGGCCGCCATCCTGCCTACAACCGTCGGCACATGGCCTTTGTACAAGACCCGCAACTGCCGAAAAGCAGAACATCCTCGCCCGTATCTGTAAGCTGCCGACTCGCCTCGTATTTCTCCCTGTTGATAAATAACACTGATCCCCATAGCCGGGTAGCATGAATGATCCTCGGGCCGTGAACCTAAATCATAATGAAATTCCAAACCCATCCCAATCAGCCTACGCATTCTAGAACTAAATCCCCCATGCTGATAATCCATCCTCTCATTCGAACCCCAAAAACATCAACACACATGTAACCAGCGGGAAATCCCGCCCCCCTCTTCTTTCCCCATCCCTTCACCTCTGCCGATCAAACCGCACGGACCACTCCGCGAGGCTGGACTTGCTGCATGATGCCCAGAGGCCAGGTGTCGCACCAGCGGGGAAGCTTTGTCGCGGCGGTTGTGCGGCGAAGCTTCGCGATCGATTGTGAAGCGCGGCGGAGTGCTTGGTGGAGTGCTAAGCTTCGGAGTGTAGGAACAGTTTCAGAGCGTGGAGATGGGGAAGGAAAACCAGGGGCAGGAGGGAAAGCTTGGTAGGAGGGAGTACGGACGTATGGCTTGAGGGTTGCGTGGCCTGGGATCCGGGCGGGGATCGACCACCGCATGGCGAAGAGATGATTACTCACGCGGCGCAATGGCGGGAATCACTTTACTAGACCGATTGAGCATCTTTTACGAGACCTATCGAGCATCTACAGAACTAGATACACGAGAGGTCCATGACGATCGACCTAGCTTGAACCATCCGCACGTTATCCAGTTTGAGCCTCTACCAGAATACGCAAGGGACGAACCCATTCTAGCGACATCGGACCCAGAGAGTGCAAAGCCATCTTAACCCCTTTTAGCAGATCTATTGTGCGCCTACGATACCAGGCACACGAGAGGTCAACAACACACAAACACAGCCCAAACCACCCACGCGATAGCCAGCCTGACCCACCGTCGGAATACCCACGAGGGATGAACCCATTCCAGCGGCATCAGACCCAACCAGCGCGAAGCCATCTAAACCACGTCGCGAGCATCCGAGATCCACTTCTTGCCACCCTTGACATCGTTCTCCTTCTTCTCTTCAGCCCTCTTCATGCCAATCTTGCTCCACACAAGCTCCCTCGGAAAGTTCGGCGACGGAACCGGGGTCGCGATCGGACGATTGACGAAGCGGCGCGGAGCCGGCGTGGGCGTAATTATTGGAGTACCAGTCAGGCTGATCAGAGTGTTCCCGCTCACACGCGGCGGCGTAAGCATCGCTGACCCCATGTTCGCCCCAGAGTATCCCCGCAGCAGACCAATGCCCGACATCGCTGAAGAGGGCTCCGGAGTGGATGCCGCGGCCGGGCTCACGATCTGCGAGGTGCGGAAGGGGTTGCTGCTGGTGCGCTTGTCTGTGGACGATGTGGTCGAAAAATGGTTACTCACGCGCTGGTCCGCAGGCATGATGTTGATAAACGGGTTGCTGCTCATGCGCTCGTCCGTAGACGAGATGGTCGAAAAGGGGTTGCTCGCGCGAGTGCCCTCGGACGGAGTAGTGGTGAACGGGTTGCTGGTACGCTTGTCCCCCACGAGCGTGCTCGCCCCGATGCTATCGTACCGGCCATCGTATTTGAACGATGACTCGTCCATCGAGGTATTGTCTTCGTCACCGATCACAAAGACGTCGTCATCAAACGGATTGATGACGCGTGGCTTCTTCGCAACAGAGTCGCGGAAGGAGACGTTGGGTTCCGAGCGCAGGGACTGCAGCGGGATGCCGTGCTGCATGCACAGTTTGTCGAGTCCATCAGTGGTCGGCCCGGACGTGTGGAACGGAGAATCGACCATGTCGGCTGGATCGCCCGTGCGGAAGACCAAGTCGGGCAGGTCATCAGGTCCACCCGTGTGGTAGGCTACGTTAGTTGAAGTACGCGAACCCGATGTGCCCGATTCCTTGGTCCAGCGTTTGGGGATATAGTTCCCAAAGCGCTTCTTGTCGCGTGACCTATGGGAGCGGAGAACGCTGCGGCGCAAGTAGCCGTACACCAAAGAGTTGACCAGACCCGAGCAGGCGATAATGGCACCGCCAAAGCAGGTCACGATGAACTTCTGAGGGTGGTACGAACTGACGATACGGATCACCACGAGTGGGAGATTGAGTGTCAGGTACGCCACCGGACAGATGATCATGATCAGATCCGCGCGCGTCATACCGTTCCAGTTCTTCTGCTCACGTTCCAGAGAAATGAAGTTCATCCTGCTGTTTCCAGAATCCATGGCCGAGGTAATCTTGCGGCGCGTCTTGATTATGGACCTCCAGATGAACCCGTAAAGTGTGAAGGTCGCCAACACACCGAGTATCATCCAAATGTCGTGGAGGAACATGACATCCAGGCGGTAATGAGGATTGGCCCAGCACTGTTAAGCGGTTAGCTGAAGGCCGTAATAGTATTTTGAGATATCGCAATAGTCGCTAGAGAAGGCCCGCCGTCTGCACTGTACGGAAAGAGTTGGCGGGGCTGTTACTTGCGGAGCGTGACGCCTCAGTAAGACACGAAATAGTGTCGCTTGTAGCTTACCCAAGACCCATTCAGGGCAAAGAAGTATTCTGGATGCAGAGCATAACCGATAGATGGCATCACAGCAGCGAATAGCCAGAGCGCGCCGATGCTCCAGCCCACAGCGCGATTGCTAACCGGAAAATACCACAGCACCGAGTTGGCAGTGCAGAGAGCAGTGGCACAGACGAAGAAGACCGAAGCCAAGTCGCCCATCATCGAGATGTAGCCCTGAACCTTGCACATACTCGACATGCTGACAAGCTCCTTGGTGCGGAGCCAGTAGAAGCTCAGCGAGTATGACAGCGACTGAAGCAAGTTTGCGACCAGGATGTTGAAGAGCAAGAGGACTTGAACGAAACCATGCGAGGTCTCGACATCCTTAAACCAACGTATGAGATTGTGCGCGACGTAGGCAATGGTCGGAACAGTGTGGATCGCCGCCCAGATCGAGATGACCGCGAGAATCATCAAGCATGACTGAGTCTCGATGGCGGGGACTGCCGCAGGGTGAAGCTCAGACGCGGAGGCCATTGTGGCGACTGTGACGATAGCAAGGTAAAAGTGACGATTAATTGTGACGTGCAAAAGAGCACAAAAATGGTGTTGAGGATGGTTAGAAGTCAAAAGTTGCAAAAACCATTGAAGCAATACAATGGGAGAGGGAAAGGTTGGGTGCTGAATGTTTGGTGTTGAATGCTGGGTGTGAGCTCCAAGATTTTGTACTGTGCCGTACCCGTACAGTTTGCTTGGAGCCAGCGGCCCGACCATCTCAGTGCTTGGCACCTACCTCTCTCGTGGTGAAGAGGAAGTTGAGATGGTAAGAGTCTCCTGCTTTACGATGTCAGCTCATAATCATTGATGAAGAATGATGCTTATAGTATTGATGGCAAGATGGTATTTGGATAAGAGTATTCTGAGGACTTCCGTGGGCCATTGAAGCCAAAAGAGCACCATATCACCAATATTGTGGGGCCTACTATCTAAAGTTTAGGTTGTCAAGTGAGTGGTTTGAAGTATCGCGGGTCACGACCGATATCGTCAGCGCGCTGTCACATGATCCCAAAGTCAGGGTCAAAGCCGCCACAAGAACAAGCCACATTGAACCTCACTGTGGCTGACCCCAGAGGATTTACGGACACGGAGCTCTACAGTTGCTCGAGGAGCTCACGATCTTGTTTTCTCTGGATATAACCGCCCCAAACCTGCTTTGGAAGCTCCATACACAGCATCCCTGGGTCTGTACTCCCAGTCAGCCCTCCACATCGTCGCAACCCCCCACCATGCCCGCCGCGACCTGCTTCGCTCCCGCGGCGCTCGACTCCCGTAAGCCATATTCTCAAGACCATTGCGTATCTCAGCGGGACATTGACCATGCGCAGTCGACTACGAGCCGCTTGACCACCTCAACGCTATCTTCTCCCATCCTTCCGCCCTCCCCGCTGTCTACGATATCGCCGACGCCTTGACGGCATACCAAGATGACCTCGACGAGTCGATCGCCGGGTACGTCGCAGCACAGAGCTCATCCGACGCAGCGAGCGTGCGACGAATGCAAGAAGCCAAGTCCGAGCTCGCGGAGCTGTTTAAGAAGGTGGAGGGACTCCGCGAGCGCGCGACGCAGACCGAGCAGGCGATCACGGAGATGACGGCGGACATCAAGCGGCTGGACAACACCAAGCGCAATTTGACGCTGTCCATGACGGCACTGAAGCGTCTGCAGATGCTGACCACCGCGTACGATCAGCTGCGCGGCCTGAGCAAGACGCGGCAGTACCGCGAGTGCGCACAATTGCTGCAGGCGGTCATCCAGCTCATGGCGCACTTCAAGAGTTACCGCTCCATCGACCAGATCGCGACGCTGAGTCGCAATGTCTCGGACTTGCAGCGTGAGTTGCTCGAACAGGTCTGCGAGGACTTCGAGATTTCGTTTGCGAAGAATGAGGTCGGGCAGCATCGCGCGACGCTGGCGGAGTCGTGCCTCGTCATGGATGCTCTGGGCGAGCACGCGAAGCAGCGCCTGATTACGTGGTACTGCAACACACAACTTCGCGAGTACCGCTCCATATTCCGGGGCAGCGACGAGGCTGGCTCACTTGACAACATCGCCCGGCGCTACTCATGGTGTAACCGTATGCTAAAGACGTACGACGCCGAGCACGCGGCTATATTCCCAGCCCACTGGCGCGTCGGCGAGATGCTGGCCAATGCCTTCTGCGAGGGCACGCGCGACGACTTCAAGGCCATCCTGCAGCGCTCAATTCAGCGTGCCGACGGGCAGACTCTGGACGTCAATCTCTTGTTGGCCGCCCTACAGGAGACGCTCAACTTCGAGCACAGCCTCGAGCGCCGCTTTGCCAGCGAGTCGCGACAGTCACAAGACACGATGACGTCGCGGGACGACCGGCCGCACGGCGTGGGGCAGATCATCTCTGAGGCATTTGAGCCGTACATGAGTCTTTGGGTCGAATCGCAGGACAAGCAGCTTGCGCAGCTGATCCCCAAATACCGGCAACAGCCGCTCCACAACCCTGACGAAGAATTCTCCCCGCAATCGGTCATCCCTTCATCAACCGAGCTCTTCCATTTCTACCGCCTTGCGCTGGCGCAGTGCGCTAAACTCAGTACTGGAACCCGTCTCCTCGAGCTCTCTAAAACCTTTGGCAAGTACCTAGACCAGTACAGCCAAGCCGTACTTTTCTATTCTTTGACAGAGCGTAACCCTTCCATCGAAGACACAGTGCTCATCCTCAATACTGCTGACTACTGCTACGCAACCTGCACGCAGCTCGAAGAGAAGATAAAAGCCCGTATCGACGAGGACGTCCGTGCCTCCATCGACCTGCAATCTCAAGCTGACGCCTTCATGGGCATAGCCAGCGCATGTGTACGGTCATTCGTGCGGCGTGTCGAAGTCGCTCTCGAACCCGCCCTACGCGAGATGCGTAACATGCCGTGGGGCCGGTTGGACTCGGTCGGCGATCAGAGCAGCTATGTCACCGAGATGCTACGGATCATCAAGGAATCCTGCACTGCGACCCTGCTCCTTCTCCACAAGCCACAGTACGCCCGCGCATTCTGCGACCACGTTGTCGATGCCGTGGTCGGCCTGTTCCTCACCAGCGTGATGCAGTGCAAGCCGGTAGTGGAAGTCGGCGCGGAGCAAATGCTCCTCGACGCGTACACGCTGAAGAAGCCGCTTTTGGAACTCCCTACCCTCACCGCTCCCGGTACACAGCCACCCGCAGCGTATGTCCACCTTTCCTCTCTCACCCCCCCCTCCCTTTTGTACTCCCTCCTAACACTATCTGCAGGTTCACCAAGCGCGCCACAATCGCGCTCTCCAAGCTCGATCCCCTCCTCAAAACGCTCCAAGTCCGGCCCCACCCCCCCGAAGCCCTCGTCCAAGCCTATCTCATCCACATCGGCGACCGCAGCGAGGCGAATTTCCGCAAGGTGCTCGAGCTCAAGGGCGTGCGGCGGCCCGAGCATGCCGCGCTCGTTGACCTATTCAACGCGCACGCCGCGGGGTCGAGCTATGCGCATCTACCCGCTGCGAACCCAGTGCTTGCCGGACTCACGCTTGCGCCGCCGCAGCCTAAGGAGGCGACTCTGGCCCCGCAACAACGGTTCGATGCCGGGGCGTTTGGCTCGGCGTTGATTAATGTTGCCCGGGAAGGGGTGGATCGGTTTGGTAGCCCCGTGCTGGGTGGCGCGGGGCAGGGGAAGGAGGTGGAGGCCGGGACGCAGTTGAATGAGAATTTGAAGAGTATTGGGAAGTTCTTTAGGAGGGATACCGGGTTTGGGCGGTTTGGGAGTAAGGGTTAGATGGGATGGGGAATTTGGGTCGTGGGCAATGGCGCTGGAAATGATGAAGTGCCCTGGATCGCTGTGAGTGGTAGGAGAATTATACAGTACGCTTACGCATCGCGAGACCGACTCTGATACCCCTTTGTTCCCACTGTGAGCATAAGGCTTAAGTCTGCGGGAATAAAAGGTTGATCGGCTGTCCTCTAGGATGTCCTCCAGTTCTAGGCTGTCTGTCATGCATCGCACTGAGTTCGAACGCGGGGATGGGAATATGGACGGCGGCACAGTATCACCAGTTGCCACTAATCTGTTCGCCTAAAATCAATAAAGCGGCAAGGATACCTCTCCGTCGACCCAAAAGCGTAGTGGAACATGTGAGGGGCGAGGAAGTGAAGTTGGATGGACCTGCTTACTTTGGGTATCCCGCGGTCTACGGACCACCATACCCCGCAGGGTGCACCCCGCATCTCCAATTGCCGCGCGGCGTTACTAACGGAAGGTCGCAGCGCGTGAGAGGGGCGGAGATGGCCTACATATACATCAGCTCACCGATTTTACCTTTATAACTTTCCCTGGTTCTTTCTGGATTTTTGGATTTTTGGTATCTCTTCTCTTCTGTCACTCACCATTTCCACTCATCATGGCTCCTCACGTCGAAGACCCCGTCGTTCTCAGGTCGAAGGAGCAACCCGAGCCTGTGGACCCGGGGACAGCGCTCAAGCTCCAGTTTCCCATGCCACCGACGTTTGAGGACAAGTACAAGGAGAGGGAATACCTCAAGGGACGGCTTGCCGGCGCATTTCGCATCTTCGGGTAGGTACACGGCGTTCCGTGGCGCATGTGCTGATATCGGGAAGCAAGTACGGCTTCGACGAGGGCGTAGTACGTTATCCCCCATTTATGATACCACCCAGCTAACACCTTCAGGCCGGCCACATTACCCTCCGCGTAAGAAGCTGCACCCGCACTATTCTCGCGCCGACTAAACCCCCAGGACCCCGTCGAGCCAAACACCTTCTGGGTCAACCCCTTCGGCGTCGCCTTCTCCCTCATCAAAGCGTCAGACCTGATCCGGGTCGACGAGCGCGGGGTCGTCATCGACGGCGGCCCGTGCCGTCTGCTCAACGTAGCGGCGTACATGATCCACGAGGCGATCCATAAGGCGCGGCCGGACGTCATTGCCGCGGCGCATAGTCACAGCATCTACGGACGGTCGTTTTGCTCGCTTGGGCGCAAGCTGGACATCATTACGCAGGATGCCTGCGCGTTTTATGACGTAGGCTTCCCGGGCTGATGGGGTGGTTAGGGGTGCTGACGGGATAGGATCATGTGTTGTACGAGTCATTTAACGGCATTGTGCTTGAGGAAAAGGAGGGGAAGGATATTGCGGCGGCTCTGGGACAGAAGAAGGCTGCGTTACTGATTAACCACGGCCTTCTTACTGTGGGAAAGTCGGTCGAGGAGGCGGTGTTTTGGTTCGTCAGTCTCGAGAAGTGCTGCCAGGCTCAACTGCTGGCGGATGCTGCAGCCGCAGGCAGAGGAGGGGAGACGGTCAAGATTGGTGACGAGGAGGCGAAGTATACGTACGCGACGGTCGGCACACCGCTCGGAGGGTGGTTCTCGGCTAAGCCGCTGTTCGATGTGATGCACAAGGAAACGAACGGGGACTATCTGAACTGAGAGCTGGGCTGGGAGTGTTGAATTGCGCTTTGACGTTGAGTCACATTTCTGCAATGCATAGGGTCGTCGGTAGGGACTACAAGAATCCACTTTTGATGTACGGGGTCAACGTACCTTGGTTTCGTGAGAGGACGAATGCTTTCGGAAATGGCCTTTGAAAGCTGCAGCTTCTTGTCTCAACTACGGATGTGCTGAGCGCGGACGAAGCCTCCTTTTACTGGAAATAGTAATCGAGAATCCCATCAATCCATCCATCCATCATAAATTGATTGATTGAGAGAACCACCTCGATTGAGCATCGAAGCGCCGTGTACGTCGAGTTCTCTCGAATTGATTCGCCCTTGAGCCAGGTGGAAGTACGGTGCCTCCATTGTCGTACGCATGGAATCAAAATATCGTAAGAGGACAGATGCTCTCAGAAATAGCCAGTGAGGGTTGCAACTTCTTGCCTCAACGAGTCAAGAAGCTCAATGACGGGTAATGCAACTTAACCGCGGACAAAGTTTCTTTCAGCCTTTTTAAGGTTCCATGCTAGGCCTAGAAAGGCTAGAGCGGCATCATGAGAGATGGAGTGGAGAGGGGTAGATTAGATGGGAGATAAAATGCATGTCAAAGCTTGATTTCCCGTCAATGGTTGACCCTCGTGGTGACCCTGGGGGGAGAGGATAACTTGCTCTTCCATCATCACCTCTCCATCCCCCCCCCCGATGAAGTTATCCCATTCATCATCCGTCACCATTGAACTGACGATGAAGCCGCGACCCCCTGCTGCTTGAAAAGCCGCAGACGTGCTGTGCGTCATTCGTCACAAGCCACGCAGAAAAGAAAAGCCGAAGAGGTCACGCAAGCGCCTTTCCTTCACGACCAACAACCACTACCCAGGGCCCAGGGAGAAGCAGAGCAGAGCACAAGCACAAGTGTCACCAACCATTCTCTTCGTTCAACCCACCCCTTGATCAGCCTCGCCTTTCTCCGCCGGGAGAATCCTCGCAATTCCGCACTTGGAGTGCTCGCCACCCAACCCCAGCTCCTTCATCCAGCCGTGTACCTTCCCCACTCAGCCATAAATGCAGACAAAGCGCGCGAGAATGTGAGCAGCGCTGCTCCCTCTCCAACCCGTGAGTGTGCGTCGCAACCAACCGAGACCACTCTTAGTTTCTCCTCCCCGCAATGGCGCGCGCTCCGGATGTTATTTTGATCGCAAGGTGGGTATCTTGTTCCGTGTTGTGACCTGGAACTAACCTTCCCCCCCACCAGGCATGGCACACGCCTCGACCTCACCCAGCCCAACTGGCACCTCAGCTCGCCGACCCCATACGACCCGCCGCTGACCTACGGCGGCTGGAACCAGTCAAAAGCACTCGGCGTCCGCGTGGCGAAGATATTGCACGCGCGCGCCCACGCCGCTGGTCGCGACACACAGAATGGCTCGAAGAATAACACACCGGATATCTCGCCTCTCGGGACGCCGAGCGACAATGGCAGCATAAAGAAAGAAACGCGCCGCAAACCACGTAGGCAGAAAGTCGTCGTACATACCTCGCCCTTCCTCCGCTGCGTGCAGACCTCCGTGGCTCTCTGCGCAGGCATCGCTCAGGCGACCCAAGAACATCGCCACAAAGAGCGGCGCCGCTCCACGCATGTGCGGCGCCGGTCGCGAGATGTAAATATCGAGCTTACCGACGCCGGGGCCTTCGAGGATCACAACGAGATCGTGAAGCCCGTGCTGCGCGTCGATGCCTTCCTCGGCGAGTGGCTGTCGCCCGACTACTTCGAGGCGATAACACCGCCACCGGACTCGGCGCTGATGATGGCTGCGGCCAAGGCGGGTCTCCTCCAGCACGAGGAGATCGAGGTGTTCCGCCCCAGTAACGCGGGCGTCGGGTATTTTCCCGGCGGGTGGTCGGCGGGCGGCACGGACAAGCCGGGCGGTGCGCTGGCACAGGTTTGGCCGTCGTCGCACCGCTCTAATAGCTTCAGTGGCGGCAGCAGCGACACCAAGGTCGTGGCGTCAGCTTTTCTGCATACCCCTACTGGGTACGATGCCCCGGTGCCGACCTACGCGATATCGCCCGCCGATCCCATCCCGCGCGGTTACGTCGCACATGCACGCGACGCATGCGCCGCAGTCGACATTCACTGGGACAGCACGAAGTTACCGCAAAACTGGGGCGACGGGGGGACGCTACCAGAGGAATGGAGCGCGATGCACCGGCGCTTTCGAAGGGGGTTGCAAGGCGTTGTAGGGTGGTACTCGGGGCACAGACTTGAGTTTCATCCCGATTCCGAGGACGCAATGACGTTCAAGGAAGAGGAGCAATCTCACAACGACGATGACTACGACCTCGTCGTCGTTCTGGTCACGCATAGCGCGGGCTGCAACGCCCTCATCGGCGGGCTGACTAACCAACCCGTCCTGCTCGATGCGGGACTTACGTCCCTCACCATGGCTGTGCGCAAGCCCAACGCCCCTGAATCCACCCTTCCTACCCGCCCACACCCCGACCGCCTGCTCTCCGACAGCGGTCTCGCGGGGCAGTATTCAGTGCCCATCCTAGCGTCAACGGACCATCTTCGCGTCACACCGGACGCGGGCCGGCTGACTTCCCTGCCCTCGACACGGCTCGTACAATCGATACCGACATATCCGCGCCTGCACCCCGAGATGGCTCCGCCGAGGCCGTCGAATAGCGCGCTCGGGAGTATACGCCGCGCTTCGGCCACGCCATCTGCCACGCCGTCGTCGGCGTCTTTATCGCGGGGGGGGAGCACGGGGGGCACGTGGAGCGCGGCGTCGGCGTCGGCGTCGGCGTCGGCGGTCACTTCGAGGAGCAGTAGCGGGCTTTGGAGTAGGCCTGTGGTTGGAGGGGGAAATGGTGGAGGGGAGAAGGAGAAGGAGAAGGATACGGCGCACGTGGTTTCAGTGTCATTTGCTCCGGAGTTGGAGATTGCACCTGCGGTATCGTTGGCTCCGTCGCTCTCTCCCACGGTTTTGATTTCTCCGCCTGGTGCGGGCCGGACGATGACGCATCTTGCGCCTGGTGGGCAGGCGGGTTTGTGGCGGCCCGGGGCGCTGGCGGTGCAGAAAAGACGATGGACGACGCATGAGAGTGATGCGTGAGGGTTATGAGGTATGAGATATGATATGTGGTGATGATATATACCAGCAGGGCGTCGGTAGGGGAGTCCTTGTAACATACTGGTAGTTGATAGCGGGTATTGGTTCTCCTCTAATGGTAATGGCTGGATTAAAGCGAACTTGATATACTGTCGATATTCAGCCTTGCATCTGATTTCAAGCTTCATGAGCTGTGAAGCTTCAGCTACCTGCAATATCTCAGCTAGCCATCCATCACGATAAATTTGAGGGTCACATACTGCAGGTGGTAAGACTCAGGTGACATCGCGTCGAACCCCGCGTCCCCGCACTCTCCACTTAGTCCCCACTGCAGGGTAACCTTAGCTGCATGCATGCGCTGGACGTCACAGCTGAGCGATGCACGACCTCCGCCGGCCACAGTCATCTCGATAGCAAGCAAAATTACTCTACACCTCCCCTCCATACACCCAATCCCCATTCTCTTCCTTCTCCAGCTTCACAACCTCTCATCGTTATCCCGGTCCGTCGCCCACCATGAGCTTGCCGGACAACGCCGTTACCGTCCACGCCCCGGACCCCGCCCCCACCTCCCCGCCCACCGTCCGCATCCTGCACTTCAACGACGTCTACCACGTCGACGCCTCCTCCGCTGAGCCCGTAGGCGGGATATCGCGCTTCCAAGCTGCGGTAAACTACTACCGGTCCTCGGCGGAATACGCAAGTCAACCGGACCTCGTCACCGTCTTCTCCGGCGATGCGTTTAATCCGAGCTTGGAGAGCAGTGTGACGAAGGGCGCGCATATGGTGCCTGTGTTGAATAATATCGGGACGGATGTTGCGTGTGTGGGCGTGGGTTTACCCCCTCCCCCCAGGGGGCCAGGCTAACGGGCACAGAATCATGATCTCGATTTTGGAGTAGCGCAGTTCGAGCATCTGAGCAAGCAATGCCACTTCCCCTGGCTGCTCGCCAACGTTCTCGACCCAGGCCTCGGCCCCGACGTTCCGCTCGGCCACGCGAGGAAAACGCACCTGCACACCACCTCCTCAGGCCTAAAGATCGGGTTCATAGGCCTCGCGGAGAAGGAATGGCTCGAGACCATCAACTCGCTGCCGCCGGACCTGATTTTTCAGGAGCCCGCTACTGTGGCCGCTGAGCTGGTCCCCGGGCTAAGGGCCGAAGGTGCAGAGATTGTGGTGGCGATTACGCATATGCGCGAGCCGAATGATTGGAAGCTGGCGGAGGAAGTGGAGTCGGGATTATTGGACCTGGTCCTCGGGGGGCATGATCACTTCTACGCGCACAAGGAAACGAACGGGGTGCACGTCCTACGCTCCGGGAGCGACTTCAAGCAGCTCTCCTACCTCGAAGGCTGGAAAAGCGAACACGGGCCGTGGGCCTGGCGCATCTCCCGCCGCGACATCACATCCTCGTACCCACAGGACGCAGCAGCAGTGGAACTTGTCAGGCAGCTAACGAACACGCTGCACAAGAAGCTAGACAGGCCGATCGGGTACACGGCCCAGCCGCTCGACGCGCGCTTCACGACGGTCCGCACAAGGGAGAGCAATATCGGCAATTTTGTCGCGGATGTAATGCGCAGTTATTATGGCGGGGATGCGTGTCTTATGGCAGCTGGCACGATAAGAGGGGATCAGATTTATGGGCCGGGGGTGCTTAAGTTGAGGGATATCATGAATTGGTGAGTTGGGCCCAGGGAGGGGAGGGTTAGTTCGAGTACGGGCGAGACTGATAGGGAGCCAGTTTCCCGTTCGAGGATCCCGTCGTTGTGATCCGTGTCACGGGCAAGGCCCTCCACGAGGCGCTAGAGAACTCGGTTGCGCTGTACCCCGCGCTGGAAGGTGCGTATCCCTCACATACCGGGCGAGGCTGACTCCCCAGGCCGCTTCCCTCAAGTCTCAAACATAACCTTCTCCTTCAACCCATCCCTCGCCCGCGGCTCACGCGTCACACACGTCGCTGTCGGCGACGCCCCGCTCGACCCCAAGCGGGAATACACCCTGGTCACGCGCGGGTACATGGCGCGCGGCAAGGACGGGTACAGTTCGCTACTTATCCGGGCCGAGGGGGGCGAGACGGAAGAGGTTGTGTCCGAGGAGAATGGGGTGCTGATTAGCACGCTGCTGAGGCAGTATTTTTTGTCTTTGAAGGTGTTGGGGAGGTGGAGGAGGTGGGGCGGGGGGTTGGAGACGCATTGGGCTGCGGTGCAGGAGAGCCTTGTTAAGGGGGGGGCGGGGGGGTTGGTTGATGGGACGGCGGGGGCGAGGGCGCGGGAGGGTGGGGATGCCGGGAAGGGGAAAGTAGGGAAGGAGATCCGCGAGACGGAGTTGAATCTCTCGGATGATGATGATGAGGCGCCTGAGCGGGCTGTTTGTTCGGCGGCGTCGGGGATGCGGGAGCTGGATGAGAGGGAGCGCGGACTTGCGAGGCGGGTGGTGCGGAAGTGGTGGCGGGTTGCGGGACTCAAGGGCGAGCCTGGGGTTGGGGAGGGGTGGGGAGAGGGCGAGTTCGTGGTTAATTGGACGAAGGCTATTGCGCCGAGGGTGGAGGGGAGGATTAAGCTGGTTGGGAAGGAGGAGAAAAAGTAGAGGCGGATGGGGGGAGATGACACGGAGGGATAGACGGGAGGGCGGCGGTAGACTAGAACTAAACGACGGATACGGGAACGGGTAACGGGTGACGCTCGGCTCGGGTAGTGGAATTGATCCTATGTTCTCATCCCGCCTTAACGCTGAGGGGGGGTTGCCTCCGCTTTGCAAGGCGGTCGTTATGTGGAATTTAACCGTCACGAGGTTAGACATCAGAGGAACAGATTAGGATACACTCTTCTCGTTCATTATAGAACTTCGCCGCCGCGGAAAGGTACATTCCTCTCAGTTCTTTTGATGCACCCTTCCGCGGCAGCCAAGTTCTGTAAAACGAGCGTGCTGCAGTGGTCATCAAAGACCGATGATGTGGCGGCCTTCGTGCCTACATAGTCTTCCAGAACTGTAGAGGTCAATCTAGCCGGGAGGCGTATACCAAGGCAATAAAGGGACAAACCAAATCATCGGGGTCTACTCTAAAGCAAGCGGCGTCTGCCTAGGGTCTTTGCAAGTAGGCAAGGGCATAAATAGTGAGGGAGACGTATAGAGAAACTTACAGTACACCATTGAACTCTCCCCAGCCCGATGACTCCCACCAAAGACGCGATGCCCGAGTCAAGGGGACCTTTGGCCAAGGCGCCGTGGGTGGCCCCCAACCGTCCGGGCGACCTCTCCCGATTTACAACCAAAGCCATCATCCACTACATCGCTAAAGAACTCGAAGTTGTTGAGGACGAGGCCGACGAAAACGGCTAGGATCTTAAAAAGCGCTGCGAGGTGCTCGAAAGGCGCTGCGAGGCGCTCGAAAAACGCTGCAGACTCTTGGACAGCGGTGTGGAAGCCCACGTGAAGGAGCTGGATACCAAGATCGCGGCTTCCGTGAGTGATGCCGAGGAGCGATACGAGCGTTTGGACAGACAACTGAAAAATTTCAAGAAGAGACTGGATGCCATGTTCGCGGCTTCCCTGGGTGACGGGACTGGAAAGCGGAAAAGACACATGAAGGAAGATATTCCGCCAATTTCAAAGCGAGCTAAAATCATGTGAGATTTTCTAGGGAAGAGTCCGGCTAAGTCGCACGCGGCTGAGCCTGCACCTGAGTCTGAGCCTGAGCCTGAGCTCGGCAGGGAGGATGAGACGTTGGAGGAATATGACGAAGAGGAGTCTGTGCCAGATGACTACTATGAAGTTAAGAGCGAGGCGAAGTAGATATTGGCGCTGTTGTAGTTGCTCTGGTGTTCCTAAAGTTCCTGAAGGCGTCTTCCGTAACGCAATGCAGAGGTTATCTCGTCGCTTTCGTGAGCGGTGCCCGTGGTACGCACTGATACTTTCCTGTCCCGATCTCGTTCTTTGCTGATGTCTGTGCCACCCGTGTCCTTGTGCCTTGAGTCCTTACCAGATAGTCTTGCACGCTATAGTATTGATGGGTGGGACGACAAGGCATAGCGGGAAGGCGATATCCTCCAAACACTGGGATTAGAACAGCGGAATAGAGTCGGAGTCGGGAACAGCTCCGAAAACTTCACTCAGAACTTGGCCTCGAAATTACTGGCACATCTCCAAGGCTTACTGGGGCCAGATAAAGGCTTGATTCGACGTACGTAGATCTTAAGAGACGCGAATGGAAATGGCGCTGCAGAGCGCAGACGAAGAAACTGCTGAAAGAGTTGACGTCGAGAAGTCGAGACGTCGCAATAACGTCATATTAAGGCTTGACGCCACACCCCAAGTCCACCATTCCCACTCGCACTTTGCCATCATTCGACCCTCAGGCTGCCGACAAACATATCTTATCCAACAAGCACATCACCTCTTTTGCGTCCAACGATCAACACTGGTCACATCTCCGCGCCGATTCCCTGATTTCTGCTCAATTCCTTCCCTTGCAATTGACGTCGGTGGATTGATGATTAAGCAAGATCTTCACCACTGCCCAACACTGACCGGACAGTTTGAGCTCCCCGCTCCGCGGCGCAGCACAGCGCAGCTCGTGTGCTGCAGCTCGTATGCAGCCCAACAGAGCAACTGCAGACGAACGACCACATGATAGCGCGACGCCGACTGCTGCGTCTAGGGAGCGCTGGTGCACCGCGTCGCGTTCTTTTTGCTTCACATTGCTATGACTGGACCGATGTCCGCTGTCGAAGGCTATGGAAGAGACGAATTAGGAGTCTATCCAATGCTACGACGACGCGGCGTAGAGCGCCATGATGACCACGACGTGAGGGGCTAAGCTGATGCTAACTGAGAAGCGAGAATACGATGAACCCCTGACTTCGCGAGCGGGAAATTGTCCGGAAATCAGCTCGGCATCGCGATGACTGGACGGATATCTGCTATCCAAAGCAGCGCCAAATGGGAATTGTCCAATGTTACAACGGCTCAACAATGAGCTGCCGTGACTCCCACGGCGTTCGAGGCCGAACCAATGCTAACTGAGAAGCGATTCATATGTGCGACAAATCGTCCGGCTTCGAGAGCGAAAATCGTCCGAGAAAGCATCGTCGATTCTTGCATCGGCGCACTCATCTGCGCCAAAGAATCTCCAGCATCTGCAGACGCGGCAGCACCTGCTGCTGATGCATCACGGATCGCTTAGAATCGGCATCTTGCGGTCTTTGACGGTTCAATTCTGACAATTGAGTTCGAATGTGTTAGCCGGACCCTCCGATATCGGCGAAGATAACATAACCGGGTGATGGACCAAGAGGACCCACCCCCGCCTCAACATCGACACCAATCGCCGGGCCCCATATCGTTAAAGACGAGGCTACCAGGCTGCAGCGCAAGCCCCGAACCTGCATCCCGATGCGCCTCCGGCCAGCTGCACTCGCTCGCGTGCCCAGCGGAAGGTCAAAGGTGCTTCGCGGGTCTTCCATCCTTCCAGCCCCAGGCCTAAGTATATCGGTGCATGCGGCATGCGGCATTGAGGCTGGGCGGTAGTTGAGAAATCAGCGCCGCGGAGAAATGCTGGGGTGCTGATGCAAACCCATGTCAATGGCTGCCGAACGGACCAATCTCCTCGAGGTTCTCCACTTGAGCGCAGAGGCGGGGCAACATGTCATACGCCTTCCGCATATCCAACCCGTTTTTGAACGCGCGCCCTATGCATGTACTCTGGCTTCCGCTTTGGGCTTGGTCTTCTTGACCAGGCTTTGCTCTGAGTCGAAAGCACGTAAGGGTGAGTTGAGCCTGGACGACCTTCCTATTAAAAAAAACTGGTCGCCACAGACCTCGACTTCTCGAATTTCCTAATCTCATCTACTATTCATTGATCCGTTGATTCCGCGCTCAACATCTTTCTCTCCCCGTGACGGGCCGAGCCGTCGCTTAACCATCGTCATGGAGCACCAGCAAGCAGACATGGCCGATTACTTTGACTTCACCGGTGCAGCCGAGGAGTTATCGGCGCAGGACCTCTCTGCGGCAGGCTTTTCGGCGGCGGACTTTCCGGCGGTGGATTTCTCAGCAGCGGGCTTTTCGGCAGAGGACTTTTCGGCAGGGGATTTTACGGCCGAGATGCTGGATGCATTTCCTCTCGAGGCTCCGCTCTCCGGCGAAGTGCCGAGTATATCGCCCGTATCGGATCAATCCATGGAATCATATCCGGATGAAGGGTGAGCCACGTCGTCGGCCATGGTGCCACCAGTGCTCACATGCCTCAGTGTTCACACCGAGTTCGGTATCGCGCAGGAGGACTTTGATTACACCAACTTTGCCAAATGGATACCACGCTACAAGAAGCCACATCACGGCTGCACCTACTGCAAAGAGAAGCACCTGGAGTGCTGGTTTACATACGAGGGCCAGACTAGCTGCTCACCATGCAGTGCCTTGTTCCGCCACTGTTCGTTCAACTTGCAGGAGGCCCGCTCCACTGCCCACATGGAAGCATTACATACGGTGCAGGAGGATCAGTGTATCCAGAACGGGACTCTCACTAACCTGGTCGCCCTCAAGTCCTATGACCGCACCGCTCTCGAACCTCAAGCCGAGGAAGACGACGATGACGATGAAAGGCCCTCGCGCAAGACGGGCACGCGATTCTCGCGGGCGGCTGTCAAGATTCTGAAAGATTGGATGGAGCAGCACCGCGAGAACCCTTACCCGACCGATACCGAGAAAGAGCACCTCAAGGTGCTCACCGGGCTCAAGCTGATACAGATCAACAACTGGCTCGCAAACACCCGGCGGCGACACAAGCTGCGGACCCCTCGCGGTGTGTCGCCGAGCATCCGATCACCGACGTGGCCGACAGGTGCTTCTCGGCCCGTCAGCATACCAACCATCCCGGCCGACAAGCGCAGCATCAACCACCATGGCAAGACCTGGGACATCATGAACCCTCTCGAACGTTGGCAGCACTCTCCGCCGGAAAATGAACCGGCCTCCGTGTCCGACATTGCCAACGCTCTTAAAAGTCGGATCAGCCCCGGCAGCTCGACTCCGTCGAGCCAAGGCAATGGGCCGTCCAGTCACTCGGCTGGGTCGGCCCATCGGGCGCCGTCAATTGCCAGTTTGGAGACGGGACAGTCGGATTCGCTGCTGTCCAGCGGCTCATTGTCGCACGCATCCTCCAAGTCTTATGGCTCCAAAAACTCGTTTGGCTCGTACGGCAGTGGTCACAAGGACCGCAGACGGCGGCGCCGGACCGCGGCTAACCCGTCGCGCACTGCGCCCGTAACCCAAGAGCGCCTGTTCCAGTGCACATTCTGCACCGACACCTTCCGAACCAAGTTCGACTGGACACGGCACGAGAAGTCGTTGCATCTGAGTTTGGAAAAGTGGATATGCGCCCCGCTCGGGCCCGTTATCACGTCCAAAACTGGACAGCGACAGTGCGTGTACTGCCTGGAGCTCAATCCGACCGACGACCACCTCGAGACCCACGGCCACAGCTTGTGTGAGGAGAAGGGCATGGATGCGCGCACCTTCTACCGCAAAGATCACCTGCGACAACATCTGCGCCTCGTGCACGGGTGCAAAATGCTCGAATCTATGGATGCATGGAAATCAGAGGCCGCCTATATCAACAGCCGCTGCGGATTCTGTGACGCGCATTTCACAAACTGGCAGGAGCGCTGCGACCACCTGGCGAAGCACTTCCGCTCCGGCATGAAAATGAGCGGGTGGAAAGGCTGTCGCGGACTGGACTCCGCTGTTGCCGCGCAGGTCACCAACGCCATGCCGCCTTACCTTATTGGTCACGAGTCCAAAAGCCCGATCCCCTTCAGTGCTTCTAACGCGAACACCTGGTTATGCGGGCGAGGCATTGCACCGAGCCTTGAGGCTGCCTGTGGGACCGACGGAGTCTCCGTAAATGATCCTCAGATGGCGCGGTACTTTGACTACAGCTACGATTTGCCAGAGTCCGGCATTACTCGCTCCGGTGCAACAACGTGCTGGGCTATCTTGACGGTCGGCCTGGGGCAGTATGTGCGCGAGCAACTGCGGATAGCACAGGAAACCGGCGTGCAGGTTCAACTGACGGATGAACACCTGCAAGACCAAGCGCGGCGCATCATGTACGACTCTGACGACACGTGGAATCAGACGGCAGCGGACAATCCGGAGTGGTTAGAGCTGTTCAAAAAGGCACATGGGCTGCCTAATGTCGCCAAGGATATCCGGGTGGACTTGGATGAGGATTTGGGAGCCAACGTGGATGAGCTGAATTTTGACATGTTCTTCCTTGATCCGGGATGGGATGTGGATGTTGCGGCCGGCTTTGGCGTGCCGGTACAGGGCTTTTAATGCTGCGGTTTTTGGTGTGGGTGTTTAGCCTAAATATCTGCGCCTTGCTATGGCGTTGGGAAGGCTGGCGTTGGATCTCTTTGGCTGTGACTCTTCGAATTAATGATTTCAACGGAGGAGATTTGGTCTAGGTTTGCTTCACCAGCAAACAGCCCGTAATTCAAAAATTCTACTGAGCAACATGTACAACTTTTGACTCCTTAAACTGTGACCAATTGCCGAATTCGGTGCACTGCACTGATAATTGCTTGTGCCAATCCCGTGACGCCAGACCCCCAGGGCGACAGCCTCCCCTGTGCTCAACTGCCACCACCGCAACACCTCCCAACCCAGCTCCAATCCAACAACTCGCCAACTCACATTCACTCCTCCACGACCTCAAATCTTGCAATCCGCAAACCTACTTTCGTTGTCCTCCTCGACCTTCAAAAAATGCCAGCACTACCCTTCACTCAACTCCAAAGATGAAGCGCGCCGCTGGCACCTCCGCGCCCCAAATGGCCCTCCACCGTACCCTCACCTTCGCTACCTCCGCCTGGAGATACCTGAACCACCCGCGCCATGGCACAAAAACGACCAAATGGCACTGGTTCTCACTCGTCAACGTCCTGACACTTACTTGGGTCGTGGTGCTGTACTGGGGCGAGCGCAGCGTGTTCACGCGGAGCATCGCGGCGTGCGAGTGGGAGCGCTGGGAGCGCTGGGTATGAATCGTCTTTGAATATATGTGTACTTTGGCTGATATCCTGTAGCCTTCGCATGCTACCCCGCACCACGTCGCCCTTGTTGCGGACCCGCAGCTCGTAGACCCGCACACTTACCCCGGGCGTCCGTGGCCCCTGTCCACCCTCACAGTGCGCTACACGGATCTCTACCTCCACCGCTCGTTTGAACTGCTCCAGGAGCATCTCTATCCCGGCACCACTATCTTCCTAGGGGATCTCTTCGACGGCGGAAGAGAGTGGTCAACAGGCAGCAGTGCCTCACCCGAGAAGCGGTACCGCTCTTACGACTACGCCTTTTGGCTCAAGGAGTACGCACGTTTTGGGCGCATCTTCCACCAGGTCTTTGAAGCAGTCGGCGTCACGCCGCGGCCGCACCAGGGCGGGAAGAATAGGCGCCTCATGGTCACGCTGCCCGGCAACCACGACCTAGGCTTCGCGAACGGGATCCAGAAGCCCGTGCGCGCGCGCTTCCACGCCTACTTCGGCGAGGGCAATCGCGTCGACGTGCTCGGTAACCACACCTTCGTCAGCCTAGATACCGTCTCGCTCAGCGCGCGCGACGACCCACAGGCCGGCAGCGAAGATCTTTGGCAGCCGACGCAGGAGTTCCTGGAAGGGATCCAGCCGATGATGGCGCAGGCCGCCGCCGCCAGCGTCGAAGACATGTACGGCCTGCACAAGCGCCCACGCTGGCCACACAAGGTCTTCGACACGCACGAGCTTGCCAGCGCGGTGCTCCCTGCCCGCACTTATCCCCCGTCCCGCCTCCCCGCCATTCTCCTCACGCACGTCCCCCTCTGGCGCGACCCGGGCACGCCCTGCGGCCCGCTCCGCGAGCACTACCCGCCTACGCTCGGGTCCGACGGGAAGCCGCTTGAAAGCGACACGCGCAACGCGATCCGCAGCGACGGCGCGGGATACCAGTACCAGAACTCACTCTCCGAGGCCGTATCCCGCGACATCACCACGAGTATTGGGAATCTATCCTGGGCCTTTTCGGGGGATGACCATGACCACTGCGACGTGCGGCACCGCCGGTACCCATCTGCCGGCGCCGGGATCCGTGAAATTACGGTTAAGAGTATTAGCTGGGCTATGGGTGTGCGGAAACCGGGGTTTGTGATGCTGAGTTTGTGGAATCCGGTGGGCGAGGGGGGGGAGGCGAGGGAGAGCGGGGAGACGGTGCAGGCGCATCTTTGTCTACTGCCGGACCAGCTCGGCATCTTCCTTCGCTATGCTCAGTTATTCGTTCTCACACTGCTGGCTCTCGCGGTGCGCGCGGCGTATCTGACGCGTAACCCGCAACTCTCGACACTCGCGGGCCCAGATGACGAGCCTGTCCTCCCGACATCTGAGCGCGAGCGCGACGCCGACAAAGCGGAGAGTTCGGCGTCGGATGATAGCGGCGCTGGCGTGCGCGCACGCGGCAGCGGGTACTGTCTCCCTGCGCGGCACGGGGATTGGGCCCTGGACGGGGAGGGCGGGTTCGGCGTTGCGCTGTATGGCGTGCCTGCTGTGCCAGAGGATGAGGAAAAGGAGTGGGAGAAGATGAAACGGAAAAGGGCTGCCCGGCGGAGGTTAAGGGGGTTTGGGTTGTGGAAGGCGGAGATGCGGTGGAGTCTTGCGAGGGTGGTGCTTGTTGTGGGGGGGTGGTATGGTTGGTTACTCTGGCGTGGGTAGAGATAGGGAATGGGATGGATAATGGTTTGGCGTTGACCGGGGGGGGATTCGGGATACCTTTGTTGCTAGTAGTTGGGGCCTCATATCAGAGCGTGCCTCTGAGTTTTCGGTTAAGACACGGGTTCAGTATCGAATGCTGCAACTGTTCCATATGCAGAGGGTGTCCATCGCTTTCAAAGCGTAAGACAGATGAGTCCTTAATCAAGATGCCTTCATAGGCTATCTTATCCAAAGCACCGCTCAGCATTCCCTCAACCCTACTTCCCCTCATACACCCCCCTCAAAACCTCAAACCGACTCGCCCAAACATCCCGATCCAAATACGTCCCCTTCAACCACCGTTCCCCAGCCTGAACATCAAACGCGCGCCGCGCATGCAGTACACGCCGATTATCAAAAAGCACACACTGGCCTTCCTCCATCCGCAGCTCAAACACGTTCTCCGGCTTGTTAACCAACTCATCGAACCGCTTCGCCGCGGCTAGGTACGTCCTTAGGCCCACACCGGTCCCGTCTATTCCTGCCACGAACGGGCCTTGGAAGGGCGGCGACCAGTTCAGCAGCGCGAGGTCGGAGGTCGGGTCTGAGGGGTCGAGGAGTTCGATGGTCGGTCGGATCTGCCGGTATGCGTGCCCAGCGTTGAAGTAGTGGTACGTCACGGGGAATGTGCGGAGCGCGTGGAATAGATCCGGGGACTCGGTTCGCATGCGCTCCGCCGCGGCAAAGGCATCGGCGAACATACTCTCCCCGCCCGGCGCGCGCGCACGCAGGGAGTGCAAGAGTTGAAAGCGGGGCGTGAGATCCATGTAGCACAGATCCATGTGGAAGCCGAGGTAGACATTCGTGTAAGCTACGTTTTTGGCATTCGGGACGGATTTCACGTCCCAGGTGCGCCCGTAGAAAGTTTCCCGCAGGTGTCCGATCCGGTTGGTTATGTTGACGACGCCGGTGCTGGAGTTGGTTTGTGAAGTGTCGGGAATGTTGGAGAGGAAGGCGAGGCCGTGGGTGTGGAGTTGTTTGAGGACGGTGTAGAGGGTGCGGTCATCGGACATGTAGGCTGAATAATCGTAAAAGGTATTTGCGGTGGCCATGGAGTCGCGGTTCCAGAGCTTGCGGGCGGGGACGGCGGTGTGGATGCCTACTGGGCCGGGTTTTTGGGGACTGAGGGCATGGCGGAGGAAGGAGAGGGAGAGCACGGTTTGGTGATCGGCTGAGAAGGACGGGATGTCGTTCTTCCAGTTGATCACCACGCTCGGCCCGGAGGGCGTGGTGATTACTTCGGCTGAGGCTTGGACGTTGGCGGGGATGTCGGCGGTTTGGAAGTTCTTTTGGCTGGTGGAGGGGTCGACGCAGTGGGGGCAGCGGCAGGAGTCGCGGAGGAAGACGCTGTCGAAGGTGGTTTGCTTGCCGTCTATGTCGATTGATATGCTGTCCTTGAACGTCGGTGCTGAGGCGGAAGCGAAGCTCCGATGGGGAGTTGGAAGCCGGATCCTGGCCGATGTGATATATGACACGTGCCGGGGGCTACTCGCAGTGCAATATCGGCGGGAGCATGTGGTCAGCGCATGCCGAGTACGGGGCTCCCGAAGGGCTTTGCCGGCCGAGACGGATAAGACCCGAAGGGTCCGAGAAATGGCCATGCTGTGTTACAGTTGGTGTCTGGGATGGAAAGCACCTCTTAAGCTTTCCGGGATAGAACGACTTCGGACCGAGAGTGCCTAGGTTAATGCTATCCTAGAGTATCACCTGATGTCGCATGCAGCCCCCTGGGATAACTGGGAGGTGAAAGCACTTGGGCTTCAGCTAGGAGAAGATGTGACATTCTGATCATCGGATTACTTCGGCTCACGTTAGCTAAGATTGCTCGCATGTAGGAAATCTTCCCGAGGATACCCTCTCTATCAAGGATGGGAAGTGTGCCGGGTAATTCAAGAGTACCGGCAGTGTCGGGTAGAACTAGTGGGTCAGTTGCGGGCAGTCTCCCAAGAAGCATGATGTCGAACGCGTGCCATGTGGACGCTCTTAGTAGCATCTTTCACATAATGCACCAGATGGATCTACAAAATGACTGAAAAACTTCACTAGTTGAGCTTGTTTGACATTCTGCTTCAAAAGTGCATTGCTGTTGACGCCGTTGACGCCGAGAGAAGAGCGGGGACCGCATTGCTGCCTCAGAGCCTGGCCACCAAACGTGTCCTCCTCTTCGGCTCTACGTTTACCCGAGACCTCCTCCTACGTCAGAATCTCCTCACGAAAACGTCCACTTAGGGAACTTCAGCCAAAAGGGGTGCTGCATGTCAAAAGACGTCAAGGCCCTCAAGCACGAGGTAAATTGATCTAAGGTATCAATTGGCGCAAAACAATAAGCTCACAGTTCGTCAGGGCAGCTCGCTGCAGTCGGCGATCGCTGGCGCGACGGCCGGACTGGTGTCTAGGTAACTTCCGATCGCTCCTCGTTCCGTATTCAGCTACTTACAGCTCAGATTCTGTATCGCGCCTCTTGACGTGCTCAAAATTCGCCTTCAGCTTCAGATTCACTCTCTTGCGGATCCGCTCAAGCACCAAGGCCGTATTCGCCCGAGCTACAAGGGAACTGTGGGAACACTGAAGCAGATTCTGCGGGAGGAAGGCGTTAGAGTAAGCTCCATGCTATCAGTGCCTTTGCGTGCGTCTCTTACGTGTATCAGGCGCTCTGGAAAGGCAATGTCCCTGCCGAAGGCCTGTATCTCTCCTACAGCTCGATTCAGTTTCTGTCGTACAAGACCCTCAGCGACTTCATCAAGCCGGAAAATCTGCCATTTCCATGCCCTGAGAGCGGCACCACGTTCATGACGGGCGCAACAGCGGGAGTGATCGCTACCACATCTACATACCCTCTTGATCTTCTGCGTACGCGTTTTGCGGCACAGGGGCAGGAGAGGGTATACAGCGGGCTCATGGCTGGCATTCGACAGATTCATCAGAGCGAGGGACCGAAGGGTTTCTTTCGGGGTCTAACTGCTGCGAATGTGCAGATAGTACCTTATATGGGGTTGTTCTTCATGCTATACGAGGCAAGTCAGCCATTTCGTACCGTCGCTCAGCTAATAAACCAGACGTTCAAGCCGCTCCTAAACAGCATCTGGCTGCCGCTTGACTGGGCCGGATCCGCAGATGGCACTGCTGGCACTTTGGCGACCGTGATCGGAAAAACGGTCGTCTACCCGCTGGACACCGTGCGCAAGCGTCTCCAGGTTCAGGGTCCCAATCGTTCCAGGTTCAGCCACAAGAACATCCCGGAATACACAGGTATCCTCGAGACCATAAAGACGATTCTTCGTCGAGAAGGATTCCGTGGTATGTACCGCGGGTTGCCCGTCGCACTGCTGAAGGCGGCTCCCGCTAGTGCTGCCACCATCTGGACCTACGAGCGGACGATGAGCCTGCTTCTAAAGGTCGAAAAATCGGGCGACCACGAAGTCTAAGTATCGGCCGCCTGATAGGTGGCCTTATCTAATCGTTTTTGTCGACATCTTTCATCATGCTGCCCAAGCGGCCTTTTTGCCTCGTTTGCCTCGCGCTTCAGCCTTGTCGGACTGAATTGGTCCCCAGAAACGTGAGTATCTCACCGCCATTTGGAAAGGTGAAGTGTAACCTGCCAGAGGGCTCAAATTCTTGGAACTCGCCGATATCGGCCTAACTACAGCCCCATGCCGCGTAAAGCAACTCGTCACCATATCCTGCTTCCCACGGCGCGTACCCGTAATCTATCAGCGAACCCAACCCAAAGCCATAGCCCCTCGCGGGGCGTAAGATCGCAAATCTAACTAATAAAACACGCAAGAACCTATATCCTGGCCAGCCGCCTCATTCAGTCTACACCGGTGGCTACGCTGGTGGCGGTGCCGGCGGCGTTGGCGGCCCCTCCTCACAGTCCCTACACTTTACGTGCTGACACTCTGGCTCGGTGCACTGCAGCGCGATGGCGGTGTTGTACTCTGTAAAGCACAAGTGGCAGCGCCACATTCCCGGCCGGAGAGGAAGTGGCGTTCCTGGCACCTCACCGCGGTGTAGGAGCTCGACGGCGCGCGGCGAGTCCTCAGGAGAGATTGGTGAGCGGCGGGGTGAGCCTGTGAAGCACGAGAGGAGGGAGTTCCGGATAGCGGTGGCGAGGTGGGAAATGCTAGGGGTGGAAGAGGCGGACATCTGCTGATTAGCGGGGTAGGACCGTGGAAGAGAAGCTTACGATGGACGGTGCGGATCCGGACTCAGGACTGCCGTCTGCCAGGAGTGGACAGATATCGAGATTGCGAATCTCGGCACCGAATCGAGAGAGGTAAAGGATGCGCGATGTCGCGATGGCGTCGAGTTGAGCATCTCCACTTTGTGGAGCTTATTTATGCACAGTCGCAGAGCCTCATCATCTTCCCCGTCATGATCAAGTTCAAGATCACAACATCCTCACCGCTCGATGCCCCCGGTGCCCAACTCCGCGCTTCCAAGTTTATTCTGCAATTCCCGTCCGTCTGATCCGAATACACATGCCTCACCCCATTGCCTTCTTCAACCTGCAGTCGAATTCCTAACCCGCAGTCATATGCCTAACCCACCGCCTTACGTAGTACATCACATGCCCATATCGACCATGCACGGGCCCAAAGAGCCGCAAACGGCCATGCAGCGGGCGTTATTGCCGCGAGCCAGCGCGGCAATGAGTCCACCGCACCTTCCTTCGTCATGATCCAGATCACAATCACGACATTCTCACCGCTCCCACTCCAACCTCGCTTCCAACTATCTAACACGAGCGCACATGCCTTACCCATTGCCTCTCCTCTAACTTGCAGTCGAGTCGAATGCCTAACCCACCACCCTACATCACACGACCTAGATCGACGACGCCCGAGCCCTACAAAGCCGCAAACGGCCAAACACTGGCTCTTCGTTGCCGTAATCCGGCACGGCCGTCAATCACCAGGCGAGGGTGACATCTTCTGTCCCGGAGAGTGGCACGCGATAACATTAAATATAGTTCTAGAGCCTCGCCAATCCGTCATGATCGAATTCCCAATCACGATATCCTCACCGCCAGATGCCGTCGGGGCCCAGCTCCCAACTTCCATGCCAATCTGAGCTTACGCCTAACCCACCTCATTCCACCGACCCGTGGTTAACTGCGTAACCGACTGCCTTGCATCACATGCCCCAGATGACGACACACCAGCGCGACAGAGTTTGGAATGGCCACCACACAGGGCCACTGTTGCCGTGATCCGGCGCTGCCCTCAACCGCCAGGCGAGTGTGATACGTCGGGTCCGGTCTAGCGGCACGCGATACCGTCAAATACAGTCGCAGAGTCTGATCGTCTCCTTCAGGATCCAGCTCACAATCGCGGTGTTATCAAGGCTTTGCCACTCTTGGAGCCCAACTGCGCTCTTCCATGCCAGCGCGAGCTCATAGGTTCAATCCGATCTCACATGCCTAACCCACTATCCACCCCCAATCCGCAGTCCAATGCCTGTAGGTGGCTGGCTGATGAACATGGACTTCCGCACGCCGGATGATCCGTCGTACAGAGGGCCACCGAGATCGAACTGGACACTTTAAATGCCGCGGGACGGCAACAACAGCAACGGCAGGCCGGAGTGGGTAATATGTTCTCGGCGATGAGTGTTCGCCCAAGAAGTATAGCTTCTTGAAGCTCCTGATGACATTCACGAGCAATACGCAGAAGCTTCCAAGGCATAGCCGACCCGGGGTTCACATCTTGCATCCACGGCGTGAGCAAGGTATTATCCATGAGTCTGAGGGGATCGGATGGAAACTTCGCGCGCATCACGCGCCTCAATCAGCCCACAAGAGCCGCATACGACGAGTACAATAGGTCACTGTTGACGTGCCACTTGCGAAGATAGCCCAAAGGGCAGCAGACCCAGTGTGTCCGGCTCGGCATGTCTGGCTGGAAGCAACGGTGGGCCCTGAGTAGTGCAGTAATACGCATAGCTGGGACTGGAAGACGCCGAGGTGGCACAGTGATGCGCAAAACTGGGAGTGTGAGACAACGGTAAGTGCGGGGGTTAGCGCCTTGAGACGCAGATCCAGGCGCCTTGATACACATAGTGGGGCGCATGCCTGCTACATTCTGGAATCTGAACTGCAGTATAAGGCTGAATCTAGAGCACGGGGCGGCAAGTCGGCGGGTAGAATCCTATTCGCGGTTCACATGCGGGAGATCCCCTATTCATGGTGGGACAGGGAGGAGATTTCGTATCCACATCGGGGGAGAGGGGAATCGCCATTTGCGGCGAGGGAAGGAAGGGATAGGGGTCAGATCGGGATATCGGGCGGGATCGGGCTCGCACGGAGGCGACAGCTTTGCCGATGTCGGGAGATTTTGAGCCGCATATGTCGATCGCTGATGGGGCGTGTGATGCTGTAAACCTGGTTGCCGGGTGATTTCGGCCCAATGCCGTGTTTTGTGATACTGGCGGTTCGCCGGATTTGGACAGGTGCCGCAGTTTTGGAATGGAGGGACGGGTGTCGATTAAAACGCGGGGATAGATGCGGAAATGGAATAACTGGACGCATTACTGAGTCGGAGATATCCGGCGTAAGCCTATCTCTAGTGCAGGAACCCGAAGACAAGCGCTGAGAAAATGGCATATTCGGCAAGGCGGAGGGCGGAAGGATATCCGCTGTCATGTTCCACGCCCTCAACTATCATCACCTTCAATTTCCCTTCAGTCCTGCCCCTAAGCGTTATTCGGCCCCCCGCCTCCAGCAGCCAATTCAGCAGGCCCACTCCCCTGCCCCAAACCCCCAGCATCAGCATTACTCTCACGCTTATGCTTCATGGCATCGCGCGCCTGCTTCTGCTCTTCCTTTTTCCTGCTTCCCGTCAGCCGATCCATTCCCACAGCAGATCAATTCGCATAGCAACTCAATTCCACCCCCCTTCTCCCTCTCCCAAGAATCAAACAACAAGCAAAATACTAACCTGTCAATCCCCCCCTCGACCCCCCCCTCCCCAAACCCGCCAACTCCACTCCGTCCCCCCCCACCCGCAACCGCATCCCGCACCCTGCCCTCCCCCGGCATAGCCATCTGCTCCCCATCCAGCTCATGGTGGCGCCCTACATCCTCTTCCGTCTTGCCAGAGACCTCTTCGCCGGGCGGCGCGCCGTGCACGCCCCGGCCCAGCGCGCTGGGCTGGCCGTCTGCTTCGTGGGTTGGGGGGGTGCGTCGCGCTGTGATGTCGCCTTCGGAAGGACGGTGGTGCGAAGCGGCGGCGCGGGATTCGGTTGGGTCCTTTGTGGCGGGGTTGCTGGGGGTGGAGTACGCGGCTGAGGGGGGGGGTTGGGCGGACATTGTGTTGGTTTTGTGCGTTTTGTACGTATTTGGAGGTAATTGGAGCTTGAATGAAGGAGTTCAAGTGGTGACTGTACGGAATTGAGGTGTTGGACATGTTTCCTGGAGAAGGGAAGGGGCGGGCGAGGTCGAGATCCCCATGGCAGGGTATGACGTCAGGAACGACATCAACGATGTTAGGGGTCACGTGAGGCGCGATGATCAGCTTCCGCGTCTACCGCGTGTAGCAGTAGCGCAGATCAGAGTATTAGCTCTTCATAGACGACGCGCAGGAACATACAGTCCATGACCCCCGAGATCCCATCCATGGTATGCATCATGCCCAAACGCCCGCCTTGTCCCATTGTAAAACCCAACGCCGAGCCATGCTCCCCATCAAGGAAGTTCAGATGCAGACCGTCTGCAAGAAAGTAGTGTATGGGGTATCATCAATCAATCCGTGCTGATCCATCGCACCGAACCCACGTCAAAGATCGCAACTACGAGGTAGAAGGGGAACACTCCTTCATTCTCACGTCGTCCTCGCCCACATCTTCTTCGTCTCGCTTGCGCTTTCCATTCAGCGACTTGACCGGATGCTCGCTGTACCGCTGCCGCACGCGCCAATGCCAGTCTTCGATCGTCTCGGGTCCGCCCTCGATGTGTATCGGACGCGGCTCGGCCGCGGGGCCGAGGATCGTGCCTTGGAAGCGCGTATCTTCGCCGGTCTTCGAGTGCTTCTTTTTAAGAACTTGCAATCGTCAGTAGGGGGCCATGAAACCCATCCCCACAGCAACTCACCTGTGACATAGTCCTCCTTTCTCTCCTCTTCGCCCTCAACCCGAGCAATCCGCCCAATCTCCTTAAACGTCGGCCCATCAAACCACCCCGCAAACGCGCGCACATCCGCTGTGTCCTCATCATCGCGCCGGCGCTGCTCGCGCACCCGCCTCTCACCCGTCTCGCGTATCTCATCCAGCGGCACGCGCGTCATCTCCTTGAAGATCTCCTCCGTCGCCGTAGTGAATGGTATCATCTGTCCGACATCCGTGAGGGCAAGGCGCGCATCCCGCACGTCAGGCGTATTGATATTTGCAGTGAGGTCGGCGTAGCGCGCGGTGCGTTCGCCGAGGGCCATCATGTACTTGGCTGCCATTTCGGTGACTGCGTCGATGACAGAGGGGCGCGCGGCGTGGAAGCCTGCTGCGCGGAGGATTTGGAGGATGGCGGGGCGGAGAAGGGCGAGGTGGAAGGCATCGAGGGAGGACATGATGCCGGTTACGTGTGGTGGAGAGAACGGGTTGGTGATTAGGAGATTCGGGGTGTCGGGTTCACGGCCAGGGCGCCATGGAGCGGTGGATTGTAAGAGAATGTGGGTGCAGTTATTGCGTCGGTAAGCAGGTGAATGCGGAGGTAGAGGGTGGTGCAAAGGTAAAGGGTGGTGCAGGTGCTGGTGAAGGAGACAGTTGATGGACGCCGTTGTCGTTCTCGAAGCCTAAGGTCTGTGCGCCCCAGGCTCGCGCCGCCGCCAAGACCGGAGGTCAGAACAGCAGCCGCAACGAGGCCAAGACACCACGACACCACCACCGGCTTCATCCCCAACCATCTGCCCACCATGCCCGACACACAACCCGGCGAGCTGAGCTGGAAGCTCAGCAGTCATCCGATCACTCTTTTGTGCTTCCTCGGATTCCGCATCTGTACGTCCCCTTGTCGCAACGCCAGCAAGCTAGCCAGCCAGCTAGCCAGCTAGGCTCCGAACTTCGACCCAAAGCGCTCAGATAGCTAACGCGCCGCAGCCTCGCTCCTCGTGTACCTCCTCGGGATGCAGTTCACGACGAACTTGTGCGTCCAACTCTCCCCCCATAAGAACCGCCCCCCTAACCCGCACCAGCATCCTCGTCTTCATCCTCACCGTAATCCTCCTCGCCGTCGACTTCTACTACCTCAAAAACATCGCTGGGCGGCGACTCGTCGGCCTGCGGTGGTGGAACGAAGTTGACCCCACGACCGGCGCCTCGCACTGGGTGTTCGAGTCCGCGGACCCGGAGACGCGTACCACCAATGCGACGGATAAGCGCTTCTTCTGGCTGGCGCTGTATGCCCAGCCTGCGCTGTGGATTGTGCTCGGCATTGTGGCGACCATCAAGTTGATTAGCTTTGTGGAGATCACGCCGCTGTGGTTGACACTCGTTGGTAGGTTTGGCGCTTTGTGAGATCTTGGGGGGATGCTGATGTTATGCCAGTTATTGCCCTCGTCCTCACCACCACCAACTCCCTCGCCTTCTCCCGCTGCGACCGCTTCGGCCAGGCATCCAACATTGCAAGCAGCGCGCTCGGAACAGGAGGGTTGGCACGTAGCGTTGCTTCAGGCATGGTAGGCCGGTTCTTCTCGCGCTAAGCGGGAGTTCGGGGGATCATCACAGGCGGACAGAACAGGCGGCGCAAGGCGTGAGAGATTGTAGGATAAATTAGGCGTTCTCGCGGCAGCGAGCGGCAGCGAGCGAGCTTCAATGCAGTTCTTCTACCACTTCAACCCCTCCCCACCGCCCATATTACGCAGGAGTAGCCTCTCTCCTCCCCCTCCCCTTTGCGCCTCCGGGAATGTACTCGACTGCCTTGTGTCTCCGCTCTTCTAACCCCACGTCTGGCCCCCGGTGCCCTTCGTTCCAGCACCCGGCGCAGTACAAGTCCCCGCCGCAGCCTAGACACCGTACGCTTGCGTCTGCGCAGCAGATTATGCACCAGCTTTCGATCTCTTCGTCTGTCAGTCCCGGTTTGCCCGCTGGGAGGGCGGGTTTTGACTTTGCTGTACTGCCGCCGAGGGCTGCCCAACGTGCTGCGAGGGCGTCCTCGGATGCGTCCGGTAAAGGAGCGTCGGTATTTTCCGCGGCTGTTATGCGCGCGAGGGGTGTAGCCGGTGCGGAGGGCAGGTCGATGTCCAGCAGGGAGGGATTCTCGTCTCCATCCTCTCCGTCATCTTCTCGCTCCTCATCCCCTCCCTTCCCCTCTCCCTCATCCCCTCCCTCCCCAATCCCCACTTTCTTATCCCCCTCAACCCTCAACCCCTCCAGCACCCGCGCAATATAATCATCAACTTCCTCATCCAGACCCTGCTCCACGTCCTCCCCTTCCTTCTTCACATCCTCCTCCTCCCCCTTGTCCTGCCGCTTCTCCGTGGTAGCTAGCAAACTCGTCGCATCCTCGACGAGCCGCTGCACCTCCGCTGCATCCACGCCCGGCGGTGCGGGAATCCCGGACACCAGTGCAGCGAAGGAAGCTTCTTCCTCGTCGGGTGGGTCGGCGAAGGCTTCTTCCTCATCTGGTGGGTTGGCGGGCGCGGGCGCCGGTGTATGGCGGGTAGGTGTAGAGATGCTTCGCTGGGGCGTCAAGCGCGCGAAGCGCTCTTCTATCGAGGGGGTGGCCCTTGCCGTGGGTGCAGGGGATGTGGCGGGAGTGGAAGTCGTCGCTACGGGGTCCGGCGTGGCCGGTAAGGGCGTCGCATTCGGGACTGGGGAACTTGATGCGATGGCGGAATCAGGTGAAGCGGGCGTGCCCAGCGATGGAGCTATATCCGGCGCCGGCGCTGCATCTGGTCCTCCATCGAGCGTGCTGTCTGCCTCTGGCGCTGACGATGGTGATCCCGGCGCCGCCGAGCCTGCGCTGCCATATCGTGCAGCGCGTGAGCGGAGTGCTTCGAGGCGTGCTTTGAGGTCTACGGGCATGGGTGAGAGCTGTGGTGCGGAGTGGAAGTGTGGATACGGAAAAGAGCGGAGGTGGGGGGTACGAGTATGCGATCGGCGGGCGCGGGGGTTAGCGCGGGGCATGGGGTGTGCTGGTATGGACACCACGGTTTGGACTCAGGAAATGATGGTAAATGGTAGTGAGAGAATGAAATTTGGAAAATCTGTTGGATGTTGTCCTAGTGTTTAGGTGCACTGACAGGCTGAATCTAGGCATTATATATCGTCCATCGTGGTCGAATTGTTGGGGGAGGAAATGGCGATATGCAGCGAGGAAGCGGCTCGTGAGGTGTGAGGCAACTTCCTTTGCACGCGTATATGTGAGCGTCAAGTGCCAGTACTGCTTTTAACCTGCGGAAAGCTCCCTACCATAGAGAGTCCAAACCAGTCTATTCATCATCATCATCATCATCATCATCATCATCATCATCATCATCATCCCCGTCCTCATCCTCATCCTCATCGTCATCATGCCTATCATCGCCTTCTTCATCGGCCCCATCATCTGCCTCGCCATCAGCATCGCCCTCGGCATCCTCTGCCGCTAGCGCGTAGTCGACGGTAACATCCCAGCGATCATTCTTCGCACTCTTACTGACGTACTTCACGAATCTCAGAACGCCCGTATCACGCAGCACAATGCTGAGGCTATTCCATCCGGCGGGATTCGTGAACAACACCCCGTCGTCCTCGCCCTCCCCTCCGCTCTTATACACCGCTGGATCCGCCTTCGACTTCTTCCGCTGCCCGGCACCTGTACTACTCGTCGGTTGGTCGGGCTTCTCTTCCTCTTCATCCTCGTCCTCATCACCGACCATGTACACTTCGTACCCGCCGTGTACAGCCTCATCGTCGTCCTCATCAGTCTCCTTCTGCTCCTTCTGCTCCTTCTCCGCTACCGGCGTTATCCCCAAGCACACCTCAAGTTGCGGCTCTTCCTCCTCATACGCTGTGGCAAGGGTATAATCCAGACCGCGCCTGAACCGCCTGGCCACCACCTGCGCACGCTCCAGCTCCAGCCCCGTAATCAGTCCGATCCACCGCGCAAACAAGGGGTTGGGTAGCAAGTCCTCAAGCAGGAGATCGAGCGGGGTGGGGTCGGAAGTCTTGGCCAGTGAGCCTTCGGGCGCGGGCTGGCGGTACAGGAAGCGCTGTTTATGCGGAGGGCGGGCGATGTCGGCTTGCGTCTCGTGACCTGGGAGGGCGGGTAAGGAAGGCGGAGCGGCATCAAGGGGCGCGAGATACGCATGCAACTTCGCGGCAAACTTGGGGTGCAGGAAGCTAGCCAGCGTGACAGCGGAGCTATCCTGGAAGGCCTCGTTGAGCTCCTCTACGGTGTCCGGCGTTAGATAGGTGGGGCTGATATATTTCAGTAGCCAGTCGAATTCAGCGTCTGTGAAATCAGGGCTTTCGTCGGTGGAGAGTGCAGGGATGGGAATCCATGACGGGCGCGGGAGGTCGAATTCGTCGGCTTTACTTTGGAGTTGGCTGAGGGAGGATTTGGCTGCGAGTTTTTCCTCTAGTCCCGGTTCGAAGCCTTCTTCGCCTTCTTGCGGGATGTGGAACCACCCGCTGATGGCCATGCGGATGCGCCCGCCATCCTCCTCGGTGTTATCAGGGCCGCGCTGGTAGACTTCCTCGACGTCGTGGAAGCTTTCGCCGGGCTGGATGGTGAAGAAGGAGAGTTGGTTGAAGGCAGGTGGGATTGAGACGGAGAAGTTGGCGCTGGGGACGAGGGTCTCGGTGCCGTCTTCGCTCTTGAGCTTTTGCGTTGGGTAGAGGCGCAGGGCACCGCCCCATTCGGCTTTCCAGGGGAGGTCGGGATCCGTCAGGTACAGGATGTAGCTCAGCCGCCGGCTACCTATTACGTCGTCGTGGCACAGCAGATGACATGTCGGCGTGTACACGTTGATGGCCATGTCTGTCTTCTTGCCGCTCAGTGGACCGGAGTTGGCGACGCGCGAAATGTAGTGCCGGAAGGCAGGCGAGTACAAGGCATCGCGGAGGCTAAGGAGAGACGGAAGCTTAGAGAGGGCAGAGTCGTCCAGTCCATCGAGATTGGCCAAATCGCCAGACTGGTGGATTTTGTAGATGTCCGTCTCTTTGGGGGTGAAGTGGAGGTGTTCGCGGATTTCATCGCGCACTTTGCGGAGCAGCGAATCTTCGATCAGTTTGTGGATTACGCCGTGCTTGTATCTATATACATGAGCTTCTGTCGAGCTTTGGGTGCTTCAGTGAGGCATACGGTTGCGACTGCGCATATTCCTTGCGATATGCTTCGGCCTCGTCGAAAAGACCAGCTCTGAAGCTCTTGATTGCGCCTTCGTCGGAGAGGGCGCGCTTTTTGGGAGACCCGTTCAGCGGGGTGGGCTCGCTGTTTTTACGCTTCATGCTAGCGAAGGCGAGGGAGATATATCAAAGTAGGATGGGATGAAAATTGAGCTCTCGACTGATCATGCAGCGAGCCTTGGGAAATTTTGGAGCTTCGTCGGGGAATCGATTCTCCATTTGTGGCGCATTGGTGCGGCCCCGCGCTTGTGGCTGACGACTGACGCGAAGTCGCGTCGCGTCCAAGCTCGGGCCTTAAGCACTTCCCCAGCGAGACTTCGACCTCCACTCTCACACAACATCCACTTCCCCATATTCGCAGCTTCCATACCCCTCACCCTTTGACGGTTCTCCCACATATCCTCATCATGTCGTCTCCGCTATTGTCTCCTAGCGCGACCTCCACAATGGACGCCCCGTCACAAGCCGAATTGACACCGCGCAGCAAAGTCAAAGCCATGCTCGCGTTGTTTGACGATGATTCGGACGGCAATGACGTCTCTACCTCACGCACACCCTCGAAAAAGACATCGGCAGCAGCAAAGGCTCCGTCCAAAGCTCCAACTGTTCCCAATGACAAACCTGCACTCCGCACTTACGGCAACCGCGACGCCAGCTCCGGGACGAAACGTCGCCTTGCACAGCCTGTTATCGACGACTCCACGGATGACGATGCCCCCGCTGCTTCCCCTTCCAAGAAGGCGCGTCGCTCTTTGTCCCGTACCGTGTCACCTGGACCCGCTCTTTCCGGTGGTGCCGAAATCTCACCGGCGCGGACTATCCGGGAAGAGTCGGCTAGCCTCTTCGTATCTCCCGCTCCTCGGCGCACCCGTGAAAAATCGGCTGGCCTCTTCATGTCTCCTGCCCCTCGGCGCACCGCCCCCATCATTGACTCAGACTCCGACTCCGATGTCGGCTCGGAGGCGCGCAAGAGAGCAGAGCAACAGGCCAAGCGCCGTGCTGAGCGCGAAGCGAGGCTGAAAGCCGCAGTGGAGAAGGCTCAGCAAGCCGAATCAGAATCGGACGACAATGCTGATGAGGAGTTCGCCAAAAAGCTCACTCAGCAGCAGTCGCGTCCTTCCCGAAAGGCGAGCAAGAAGGCAGTTGAGGAGATGCGCCGCGAGACTCAGCGCCTTGCCCGGAATCAGCAGCTTACCCACGAGGCTCGCGTTAAGAAGAAGATTACGACCAAGGACTTGTTCAAGGTGTTCAACTTTAGACAGGAGGAGAGTGCGGACGCGTCTTCGCTTGTTGAAAGGCCCGATGAGGAGAAGCCTGCGGTCTCGGGAGCTCTTGTCTCTTCGGATGCTGAAGCTCGCACTGCGCAGGGTACCCCAGCCACCAGTCCCGCCGAGTCACAAGAGGCCAACATCACCCAGAAAGACAAGACATCGTACACGACTTCCGTCATCCATGGAGAGGTGCTCGACGACATCTATGACGATGACGAAGAACTCCCTAGCTTGGAAGAAATTGTGGCAAGGCCTCCGTCACCCAAACCTGTCAAAGAAGCCCCCAAGCCCTCCGCAAAGGCCGTAGGGAAACGCCCTGTCCAGCAAGAGGCCGTCATCACGTCCGGCGCCCGGCACTTCTTCGTCGTTCCTCCGGTCTCGGCCGACACCATTGAGCTCGATTCCGACGATGATCTTGAGATTGCGCCCAAGAAGCCCGGCCGGCTTGCCATCTTCGACAACATTCCCAAGCGAGATACGATAGAATCACAGTCTCTGACGGCGCTGCGCGTTCTAGCTCACGTCACCTCTCCTGGCAAAGCCAAGGCCAAGGGCTCGTCCATGACTGCTAGCGAAATGCATGCTTCGCTGCAGAACCGCGCGAGGAAGCAGGCCATCAAGGATAAGGAAGAGAGGCTGAATGCCCTACGGGCTAAGGGCATTATCATCTTGACCGAGGAAGAGCGCGAGAAAGAGCAGATTCAGATCGATAACATGCTCGAGAGGGCTCGTAAGGAGGCTATGGATCTGGCGAAGAAGGAGAAAGCGGATGCCAAGAAGGATAATCCCGACGGCTTTGCTGATGACAGCGACGATGAGAGTTGGGTCGGAGATGCCGAAGACGTTAACAGCGAGAATGGAGGTGCTGAGGATGAAGGAGAGGAAGAGGACATTGAGCTTTCTGGCTCGGAAGACGAAGATCTGCCCGATGCTGATGGCCTCATCGATGATGCAGCTGAGGAAGATGCTGAAGACGATGCTAGTGAACACGAAGATGCAGCCACGGCTGGCGCGGATGATATGATCATCGAGGATGAGCTTCCCTCCGTTCCTGCAGCGTCCCGACCCGCTCAGCGCAAACGGAACGTCATTACCGACGATGATGATATCGAAGACTTCACGCCAGCAGTTGCCGGGACTCCCGCTGCGAAGTCCATCACCCACGACGAACTAGCTGCCGCATTCGGATTCCAGCCAAACAGCAGCCCAGTCGGCCTTACCCAAATGTTCGCCGGCACCATGGCCGAATCCACCTTGCCGCCCGCACCCAGGGGCCAAACCGAGTCTCCGGAATTTCTGCGCCGTCCGTCTATGATCCCCATGGGCCCTGCACCTACCCAGCCCGACTTTGGCGTCCTGGTGCCGAACAGCCAGAGCAATGCTGCGCAGCTGCACTCAGATCCCCAGCGCATCTCCGCCACGCCTGGATTTAGCTTCGACCTAGGCAATATCTCAACCCTGCGGGGCAGTATCTCGCCTTCTAAGTTCTCGGAGATGCCGGAGCCGACGCAGGATGTTGGGTTCGAGATTTCATCTACTGATCTGCGCCAGCCGCAGTCTACGGTTGATACCCTCCCGCTCAACTCGCCGTCTGTAAAGCCAAAGGGCCGACTTCGACGCCGGGCTCCAGTCTCAGTTTCGGCGTCTGAGGATAGTGGCTCCGAAGCTGAGCAGGCAGTGCAAAAGGTATCTGCATACGATAAGCTCTTCAAGGCTTCTAAGAAGACTGCCTTTGACAAGAAGAGGAGCGAGGCAAAGGGCATGATCGAAGAACAGGCCGAGGAGTCTGAAGACGAGTATGCTGGCATCGGAGGCGCCAGCGACGACGATAGCGGGGAGGAAGGAGATGAGCAGTTGGCGGAAATGATTGACGAGAGCCACGTAGTGGTCGACGAGCGCAAGATGGCGCAGTACTATGCGTAAGTTCTCCTTAACGACAATGGACTCAGCTAACCATGATCAGCGAAAAGGATCGCGTCGATGACGAAAAGCGCATCGACAAGCTCTACAAAGCCATCACTACGGGCGGGCTGCGCCGCAGACGTGGCGCCGACATGGACGAGCTCTCCGACTCCGAAAACGAAGCCGCGGAGCGCCGCCGCCAGAAGCAGCGCGAGTTCGCGCGCATGCGCAAGGCCCTGCTCGAGGACGAGAACATTGGGAAAATCGCCGAGAACCCGAAGAAAATGGCCTTCCTCCGCGCCATCGAGGACCGCGACGAAGACGCCGATTTCCTAGACTTCATGGATGAAGAACCCATCGTCGTGGCTGAAGACTCGCAGCCCGCTGAAGAGCAGCCCGCTGATGCGAGCGCGCAGCAACCCTCCTCCACCATCGGCCGCACCGTCAATCCCCTCAAGCGCACCGCAACCACGAGCTTCGGCTCGGCGAAGGAAAACGCTCGTCCACGCCGAGCCTCTGAGTCTCCGCCTAAGAAAGCGAAGACCCTGGCTGAGATCCGCGAAGCGGTCAGCGTGCTCCTCGACGAGCCCCTCGTGCCCGACTCGCAGACGCCGCTGGACTCGGATGCCGAGTCTGGCAGCGAAGCCGGTGAGGAAGACGACGCCGATTCGATGTTCCACCCGCCTAGCTTCTCCCGCTCCTCAACCTCCGGCTCGGTCGTCAACCGCCAGGCGCTCGCGCGCGCCGACGAACCCGCCGCGCCGTCTGGGCCGATGGCCTTCCACGTCCTCGGCTCCGGGTCCCAGGGCGCCGGCGCGTTCAAGCCGCCGACGCTGTTGCGGCGCGCGACGAGCTACGCTACTACGGCAACGAAGAGTGGGGTTAATGTTTCGGCTACGGGAGTTACGACCCCGAGTGCGGGTGCGATGGAGAGTAGTTCCGAGGGTGTGAGGCGCGGAGGGAGCAGTAAGAGTAATATCCATTATCAGGCGCGGGAGGCGGAGAGGCGGAAGGTGATTGATGCAGCGGAGAAGAGGCGCGCGGAGGAGGTGAGGAGGAGTGTTTTGAAGGGGCGGAGGAGTGTGCTTGGGTCATTGGGGGGCAAGGGGGGGTTTGAGTAGGTGGATGGGGGGTTTGAGCTGCGGTACGGGCGTAAGGGTGGGTTATTGTGTGGGTTGGGGTTTATGGCTGGTTCGTGGGAATGTTTGAACTGGGTGTAGGGACCTGGGGTAGGGAGTCGTGGGGGTAGATAGATGCTGATTCGGCATGTCGGCTTGAAATGTAGTGGCGTTTTTTTCCTCGATCTCCGATTTGCAAGGCTGAGGCTGACGATCAGCCGACTGGCCCATGTTCCGAGGATCCCGGATCGCAGGTAGGCATGCGCAAATGGCTAAACGACGCTGCTGAGCTATTGGTCCGATGGAACGTTGCTTCGCTCGATGCTCGCTCAGGGATGGCTCGGTTATCGGATGACTGGATTGGAAGCGGGTGGCGCGGTGCAGAAAGGCCGACTCCGTCCGGTACGGGACTCAGCTGTGTTTGAGGGCTGCTTGCTGGATTAAGCTCATCTTTCTCGAAAGGGGAAGAGGAAGTGGGTGTTTCGAATGAGGCTTTCTCAAGGGTTACGGATTTTGGAGAATGTCCCGGTTGGAAGGCCGTTGCTTTACAGGGTAACAGTACACTGGTGCTTTCAACGGGACGTAAGTCTAGTATTTCCAATGTACTTTTATAACTATGCTAACAACCACTAACTCCACCACCCAACACCATCAATGACTATCCATCCCCTCCCCTAAACCCTCTACCCACTCGACCCCACTAGCGGCGCAATCTCCGCCACCATGGAATTGTTAAAATGATTCTTATCCATATACTCCATAATCGCATCCCAATTGCGGCACTGATGCGGAATCCCCCACCCATCCACCGCAAACCTGCGCCCATCCGCCTCCGTCCTCGGCCACTCGAGACTCATATCCCCACCGCACTGGATCGTCTGCCGCAGATAATCAAAGCAGTGATGAAGATGATCGGCGTGGTCTAGTTTCGTGAACATGTGTCGGACCGATTCTTGTACTTCTGTGTCGTTCTTCACGATGCTGTCGAGGAAGAGCCAGGTGAACCGCCGGAGTTGGCCCAAGCAGTGCATTTGGTGGAAGACGGCGACGGAGTAGATGGTGCCCCAGGGGGTTTCTTCGCCGGCGGGGAGGTCGTATTTCTTCCAGTCCGACACGAAGACGAAGCCACGGCCTGGCTGCGTGGTGTTAGCAGGAGCGACGGGTGAGGGGTAAGGAGCGTACCGGCAGGAGGTCATCCCATGCCTTGTCCGTCTCCGGCGTCGGCCGCGACGAGTAAATCTCATTCTTCTCGAACATCGTCCTGCGGAAGCCAACTGCACCCATTAGCCCTCAAACCTCCCAACATCCTCAAGAAAAGGAAACTCACTCTCCGGCACCGGCGTCTTCGGCTTTCCTTTCTCCCCCTTCCATTCCTTATACACGCCTCGCCCGTCAAAAAACATCCGTATAACCAGTAGCACCGCCACCAGCCCCACCAAGACCTTCAGCAGCAGATTATTCCTCCTCAAACTGCGATTCAGCGCGTAGAGCTCGTGCGTGCCCATTCCACCCTCCATGTGTCCCCGATCTGTAGAGCTAGATCCGTTGTATCCGCCTGACAAAGGCTTGTTCTCGTCGTCAAAGGTCATGTCCTGACGCTCGACGGGGGAGTACGGCATGTCGTCGTCGGAGGCGCTGGCGTGTCGCGCGGATGGCTTGTGGAAGATGGAGGGCATGTTGGGTGGTGGTTGGGAGTGTTAGGAGAGTAGGGTTGGTGGTGAAGCGGAAGACTTCTACGACACGGAAGGCGAAGTCAGGCCGGGGAGATCAGCACCTGGTGGCGCCACCGTGGACTGTGCGAGTGTGGGGTTATGCTGGGCTGAGTAAAGGCAGCGTAAAGAGTAGTGGTATAAGGTAGAAGGCTACTATCAGCCACGAGTTAGTAGGCAGCGCTACAACGGCGTGTGGCGAGTGATGGATGAGCTGCTCTCGATCAGCGCATCAATCCCTCGACCAGCGCAAACCTCACACTCCACGTGGACCTAGCCATCCGTAACACAACTGCGACACGCTCCCCGCCCTCACCCACCCCGCCCGAGCCTCATATCCCCCCCCGCAGATAAACAACTCCAATTTCCGCGCCTAGATCTCGACCACACCCCGCCCCGCACGCAGATTAACATTCCAAGGGCACGCAATAGATATATTGCCCATCCATCGGACATCTCGCCACATCTGTTCTGTCAACTCTCCTCCCATGTCAAGCATCTTTCTCCCCACTCGCGATCAAGGGGCAGGGGTCGGCGTCTCAAGTCCGCACTCGCGCGACGCAGCCTTGCAGACGGGGTCTTGGCAACACGTGGTAGTGCCTTAAGGCTGGCTTTCTGCCTGAGAGGGAGCGAGGCTGGGCACGGCCAAAAATATTCTGGCCCTCTTTCATGTACAGTGCAATATGTTCTCGGGGGACACGAGCCGAGTGGTATGGCCAGCAGCCAGGTGGGCACCTCACATGCACTCGCAGTTCTTACCTCACCTGCACAGAAAGAGCGAAAAGCCCCGCAGTGCCCGGAGATCCCGCAAGGCCAGACGCGAGCTGTTGTCTCCCTAGCGGGAGTCAACAGATCCAGGCCAAGGCGGAGGAGCAGCAATGCTTCTCACGCTTATCGCCCCTCGAGCCGGGGTGCGGTGCTTAATCTGCATAGTAGGTACCACTCCCAGCACACAGTCAATATGCCCGCTCGCCACCCGTACACCCGGCAAATGAGCCGAAATAGCTCCCATCGACGCGCGGGCGCCTTTCCGCACCGCTCGCGGCTCATTCCCGATCCGAAATGGTTAGCATTGTGGTTAGTATCGCGGTATGTTGTAATTACGCATCATGCGCTCGTTGCGCTGCTAGCTTCGTGCGCGCTGCTAACCTTGTGAGTACAGTATCTGACAGGAATGCGGCTATTTGCGCGGGGCGGCACGTGCGTGACTAGAACTACCCTGTGCCCATTGCTCGTTTCTCGTTTCGCGTATCTCAGGATGCGGATTCTGGGCACTGCTAGTGGCAGCGCAAGTGGGTGGGACGCGGAGGATGAGATTCTAGATCCGCTAATCGCAAGCTTAGCTTGCTATCTTGGTGTGAGGGGTGTGATCACGGCGGGTGATACTTCGGGGGCATCTGTTGAGGCGCGTCGTCCAGGTTCACCCATCGCGCACACATGGTATGCGGGAACTGACGTACCAAGCACTCCGCGGAACGAACTCGTTCATTGGATCCGCAGTCCATAGATAGCCATTGCGTCCTTTATTTTCCGGCCGAGATGGGCCACTGTCCGTTTCAAACCCCCGCGCCATTGGCCACGCCCTCGTCATCGAGCACTCGCCCGCACTCAGAATCCAGGATCGCAGCTCGCCCAGGGGGCGGACAAACTATGGCCACGCCCGACGGCAATTGGTGACCGGCTTCGCGACCGAACCACCCAGCGGCCGCATTATTAAAAGGGCGTTCCCATATCGCAGTCAGAGCCCATATCTCATCAACATTCCAACTACCCACACTCCTTTTACACCACCCACCCCTTAGTCCCTCTTTTATACCCCGCAGCCATGGTCCGCACCTTCTTCATCGCCGCCCTCCTGGCGGTCGCTGCCTTCGCCGCTCCCATCGAGGAGGTCAACATGGTCGAGGACATCTACGAGCAGTTCCCGAAGGGCGGCAAGGGCGGCGCGCCCAAGCTGGGCGGAAAGGGCGGTGGCGTGCCCAAGCTCGGCGGCGGAGGCGGCATGCCCAAGATGGGAGGCGGCATGCCCAAGATGGGCGGAGGCGGTATGCCTAAGATGGGCGGAGGCGGCATGCCTAAGCTCGGCGGCGGCGCGGGCGGCTTGCCGAAGAGCGGTGGTGCCGGTGGTCTCGGGTATGTGTTCCGAAATGCTCCACATCTAGAACTACACAGACTGACCATTCTAGTGGCCTCTTCGGTGGCTCTGCTGGCGGTGCGCCCGGCGGTGCCGGCGGTCTTGGGTAAGCATCTCATCGGCGTATGATGTCCTAACCTAACCTTAATAGCGGTCTCCTCGGTGGCCTCGGCGGTGCTGGTGGTGCTCCAGGTGGTGCGGGCGGTCTCGGGTAACTTTTCCAACCTCCTATGTATCGAGCCGGACTAACTGGAACAGCGGTCTGCTCGGTGGCCTCGGTGGCCTCGGTGGCGCTGGTGCTGCACCCCCTGCGGAGGCTGCCCCCCCCGCGGAGGCTGCCCCTCCCGTGGAGGCTGCCCCGGCGGAAGCTGCTCCTGAGCCAGCAAGTTAGTCATCGCTTTCCATTCCATCGAAGGGTAATGCTAATTCGGAAACAGTGAATATGGGCGGTATGGAGATGCCGGGTATGGAGGGGATGGGCCACTCTCACGGAGACTAGAGGGATCATGATGCAGTGATGCTGGTGACGAATTACCATTCTTGTATACACTGAAATATGAATATTTATTTTCTTCGACAGGACTGAAGGGAGCTTGAGTAACATGTACTTGCCGTCCGGAGATCCCGATGCGGAACGTCTTTGACGAATGATGGTTTATCCGTTGAGGCAGCAGCCGAGGCGGACATGGACACCACATTAAGCAGCTTTTATGTTTTGGCCGAAGATAGTCACGTCTGCGGGCGAAGATGCCAGGCGATTTTGGTCAACCACTAGAAGATCCACCGATGCGGAACCGACAGACATACGTTTGCAGCCAAAGTGAAGGGGATGGAGGCGCGGGGCTAGAATATGTGAAGTATCTCAATCGGCAATGCACCCTAATGACTTGAATATCCAATGAATGCTGGACTTGTAAAAACGGCAGCCGAAAACGGGAGGACTGCTGGTTTTCGCGTGACATAGACAAACTTTGGCCGCACAGGACATTCACTTGAGCTTCCTACTGTCCTGGTGGCAGGCATACTTGCCCAGTGCTGAGTTCCGGCATCCCACCATGCTCGATGATTGCTCAGTCAACACATGAGAAGAGTGACATCATATTCGGTCGGTCCAAGGCGGAGAATCTTTCACTCCGCGGCAAGGCACTTAGCCAAGCCATGGTCGCGACCTCTTTCCTCACCAAAGGAAACGATGTGGACAAGCTCAGCCGAGATGGAGGCAATTGCATTGAGACTCAACGACCCAGAAATTCGGCGAGTCCAACAATTACCCCCCGCCGGCATCTTTTGCCGAGTAGGATCGGAGCTCGTTGAGGCCCATGTTTGGAACGCGACTGCTGAGAGGGCGGGGTGTTGATTAATCGCCAGCACGCGCCTCGAGGGCAACAGAGTATAGATGAAGCGCGCCTAAAGGAGCGCTACTGGCCTTTGCCACCTCATATTTCCATGGTATCGTGCGTGTAGCCTAAGCCCAAATGATGGAAGAGGCTGTTCTAGACAGCATGTTCCTTGAGAGGTATCGCCACTGCGCCGGGTAAAGGGCATATGAAGGAGGAGCTGGGCGTGTCAGAATAGAATACTCCGGTGAGCTAGACGGGGGCCAGGTGGTGTTGAGATTTGGTGAGTAATACTTCAGGCAAGTAGTGAGGATCCGAATCTCCTGAGGATGGAAGTGGGGAAGGAAGGTGAAGTGAGAGCAGATGATGGTGTGAGGAGATGAACAGTGGGGTGGAAGTGAGGGGTTAAGGTTGAGCCTGGACGTGGAGTCTTTGGGCCAAGGGCTAGGTGAAAAAGTCGTGTCACCTCCCACCCGGCTGTTGTTAGAGGCCAGCGACGAATGCGCGGCAAGACTTTTTTTACCTAGCCCTTGGGCTTCCAGGCACTGATGACGCAGCTCGTCACACCAACGGGGATTTGTGGCGATGTGGCGGGCGTGGCGGGGTACGTAGTACGATGTGGTACCTTGCGGGAATGACGCGAGGTTTCCCGTCCGGATGAGTTCGCGTGAAGCCGAGAGAGATCCCAGCCGGGCCGATCGGATCTCGGCAAGATTTTGTCCTATTGGCTAGTGGCCATTGCCGCTTTTTCGCATGCCTTGATGCCTCGCATGGCTGGCGGTGGATGCCTTGGATGCCTCACGAAACGACTTCCAACGACACCAGACTCATCTCCCCACCAGCATGGGCTCTTCCAAACAGACCCCAGACACCCCACATGCTCCCCCACACCTTTTCATAGGCGTTCATCTATGCACCATCTCATCGACAAACTCTGAATCTCGCATCGTGCCTGAGCAATCCGAAGCCCTCTGTGGAATTTCCCCGAATCAGCCTCCATCTATCGTACCCCGCCTAGCCGGGGCTTACCCATTGCTCAATCTATCAGTCTCAATCATCAACCCTGGTTATACGGTGGAATACGCTATCATTTTCGTCACATGGGTACCATCCGACGGTGTGGCTTAAAGTGCAATCAGCCCTCGAACGCCTGTCACGTATGCAATGCCCGGGAAGGAGCTCAGCCACGACGTTGCCCGTCTGGCCGATCAAGCCTGGCCTGCACCCTAGCGTCATACGGTGATACGCTCCCAGTGTCCGCGTCGATGGCTGCTACACTCTCAAGTTGTGTGGGGAGATAAGAAACCGAGTGCGGCATCTCGAGTTCGATGTTCTGGAACGGCCAGCTGGGCCGCTCGGCATTGTTTCAGCGTCGATGTACGACCAAATCTCCAAATGAACCTTCAGATTTCTCAACCTCATCCTCGAGGCAACTTCTACGGCTATTCCGATCTTCGGAAATTTGTCGTCCAGCATTTGCCAAGACAGATCCACTGGAAGTATTCATTCGTCGCAGCTGTTAACGCGCCTCCCTTGCTGGGTGGGAGTCAAGGCAATGCTTGTCTCTATCACCGTGAAGGGCTCTATGGCCGATCGAAGCATGATGCAGGGTGTCGTACCCCAGAGACGAGCGGTATCGCACGCCTGGCACCCGGTCTGTTAGGCTGGCGCACCGGCTCCTGGGTGCCCAGTCTCGAATTCAGACCTACCGCAATGAGGAGCTGGTACTTCGCGCGTCCACAGATGGATCGCCGCGCTCCAGCACCGTCAATCATCATCCTGCCCCACAATGGCGGGTATTGCTCCGATTAAGCTCACCGATTTGGATGCACGGACAGCCACCGTTGGCCAGGTCCCCAGACCATCTCTGTTGTATTGGCGGATTACCACCTCGTCGGGGGACTTCATGTTTGTCGCATCTCTACTCCGGAAGTATTTTACAAGGCTACGCGACGTTAGCGCCCCGTCGAGCAGTCAGCAAAATTCTTGGCGAAGCGAGCCGGAAATTCGCTGTGCTGCCTGTTGTTGCAATCGTGTGGGCCCGTATATGGTGATTTCGCCATGAGCCGCGTGATATCGTCAATTGTTGGGTGTGCAATCTCTCTCAGCTTCCCTACACTGACCCATACCTGTTTTCAGGTCTGAAGCTATCCGATTTACTTCGGCTTCATATCCAAGACAAATGCCATTGGCAAAGCTTTACCAGCATAGGGAATTGATCCCGTTCGCTGTTCTTGACCCGCTTTGCAATGCGTTCTGTTTGAGTTCTTGAATGAACTGCCGCCACATTCTAGCGGGCCATTGTTTTGCCTTTCTCGCTGCTAAAGCCATAACTTATAAAGCTAGTACGACGCCTGCTATACGCCGGCCACACCCCGTCGGCTGTGGGATATCTTCTGGACGGCTTTCAAATGGCCCACCGGGTCAATATGGATGACGGCGCGGGGAGACTGGATGCCGGGAGACGCCAATTGCTTTCGACAGTGCTTCCTAGCAATCGATTGTGGCGGGCGAATCCGAGGGCCATTCTCGACAAGCTTTGGTCTTGGTACAATCAAACACATCAGCACCGCTTTTGCCAATGCTCCTGTATTGCATGATCGGACCAGGATCATGCATCTGGCGACCAGCATGGAACCCACAGGTTCGATACATTCCATGTGTAGACCGGTATCTGTGCTCTGGATTGTTTTATGGGGACCTACTCCAACACTATCGCTCGGCCCTGCTGTTTCAAGGAACAATGGGCGGAGTGACTGCCTCTGAGTCGCTACAGTGGTTTTATTGGCTTGAAGGGTTGACTTCTAGAAGTAAACGACCGGAGGCGCTAGTAGGCCCCCCCAGATTGAAAGCGTCTCGGAGAGTTCACTCAATCGCCCCCTGCACCCCTTGGTTTCATGCCTCCCGCCCTGCCAAGGCTCGCGGGACAAATAGTGGGCGAACATGTTACGCTTGACGGTGGGGGGAGGGAGGATCTGAAGTGTGACTACATCAACATCTTGAGGGCCGGTTTCGTCCGTAAAGTTTTTCGACCTTTAGGGAAAAATCTCACCACCATCATTCGACCTGTGACAGGAAGAGAGCGAGTTGACAGCCTTGTCCGCTCTGCGAAGCATGTCGCAGCCGCCGCCGGATCCACCCCAGCGAGGCCTTGCCAAACGCGCGAAGCGAGCTGCCAGAGCTTGCGATCATTGCCGATGGAAGCGGGTGAGATTTGTTTCTCCATCCACGGAAGCAAATCGTCTCTAACCCAGTCTTTTAGTTAAAATGCTCTGATGAGGCTCAGAATGAGTCGTGTATGAACTGTATAATGTATGGCACCAAGTGCGAATACACGTCGTCGTGGCCCTCGCAAGCTGGGAAGGGAAAATATGGAGGTGATCGTAGTGCTTCTGGCGTGGCGAAGGCTCGACGAAAAGCGAAAACTGCCAGTCGAGAGCGTTTAGGCAGCGACCCGACTGTCGCCTCGAGTTCAAAAGATGCCGCAACCGTTGGATCAAGAGATAGCCTGTCGATGACGACAAGCCCGGTCGATGAACGGTTAGGAGGTGCCTTTGGGGATCTATCGAAGATTGGACCAATGGATGAGGAAGGCAGCGAAAGAAGCCCGGCGGATTCTGCGCTTTCAATATGTAGGCAGGCCAGTGTGGAATATACTCAGTCCAGGCTGACCTCCAGGTCCCGAGCCTGAGAACAACAGCTTGCTCGCCCGAGATCAACTGGGCAAGAAGCTTGCTCACTACCTCACTCCGCTCATGACAGGCCTCGCCGACAACCACGAGGACGTCGTTCTCTCCGCTGAAGAAACCGGCTTACCGCCGCAGCCGTTGGCAGAAGCTTTGGTGCATGGTGGGTACCACCGGGACCTTATCCAGACGCTTTCTCACGCTCTGTAGCTTTCTTCGAAAATGTTGTGCCAATCTATCCTGTCGTCGAAGAATCGGTTTTCCGCGCCGAGGTTACGCAGTATTATCAGGGTCAACGAATGGTCGACCAGCTCTGGCTAAACATGGTCCGGCTGGTGATGTGCGCAGGAGCGGCAGCCTGCAACGACAACATCGGCGTAGGCCAAGATATCGACCTCAAGGCCGTTCGGGAGACGCTTTTCGGACAGGTGCTGTCGACGATATACGTGGTATATTCACGGCCTCGGTTTGAGGGTATCCAGGTCTTGCTTCTCATCGTACGTTTTCCGTATTGCCTACTCTCTGGCGCTCGGCTCAACTGACTTACAGGCTCTCTACTCCACACAAATTAAGCGGCCGAACAGCGCGTGGTTATGGTGCAGGTGGGCAATCCGCTTGTCACGGGGCTTCTCCGTGCGCGAGCGGACGGGATATCTGCCCGAGCCGCGGGACGGGGCGCTGAAAGATCGCGTCCTCTGGACCCTTTTCATCGTCGAATCGTAGGTTTTCTTAACGGCTGCATGGCTCGAGTTATAATTGACCGTTTTAGCCAACTCTCCCTCATGCAATTCCGCGACGACCCGCGCCTCCTCGAAGCCCGGATAAAAGAGCCCGACGACGGCACAAAGAAGAAATACCCCATCTTCTGCCACCGCATCACCCTCGCCCGGCTGGTAAACCGCTTCTGCCGGGTAGGCGTAGACGGCGCGCCCGACCCAGTTGAATTCACAAAGGCCATCGAGCAGCTGCACCAGGACATCGCAGGGTGGAAGGACGCCGTGCCACTTGGCTTCCAACCCGGAAACGACATCTTCGCCGAGCCGCAGGAGTACCAGGCAGTCCTGCTCATGCATATCGAGTACCACGCCCTACTCGTCGCGATGTTCATCTCTCTAGGCGCAGCGTCGCGCCTCCTCCCCAGCATAAACGTCGACCGCCACCCCTCCATCCGTCTCCGCAGCCATACCTCCATCTGCGTCGGCAATGCGCGCCGTTTACTGCATACCCTGAACTCGATCGCAGACACGGAGCACCTGCGCCCCAGCGTGTCCTGCTGGTAAGCCCCCCGTCCCCAAACCTCCCACCAGACTAACACCGACCAGGATCAACGCAATGCGCATCCTCGGCGCCTTCGCCCTCCTCTACACCCACGTAATGCAAAACCCAACCCTCCTCTCCGCCCGCTCCGATCTCGAACTCCTCTCCGGCGCACCCAACCACTTCCGGCGGCACATGGCCGAAACGCCGCGGAACAAAAACGTCGCCGCGCTGGTGGTGACCATGTACAACAACGCCGCCTCTGCCGTAACCCAACCCCGGATCCACCCCTCCCCCCTCAACCCCACGAACCCGCTTTCCGCCCCGCAGCCCGCCCAGACGTCCTCCTACCACCCCCCATCCTTCCAGGGCTTCATGCCCGCCCAGACACCCGGCGGCGTGCCAGCGGAGACCTTCGACGAGGGTGCGAGTCCCGGTGTGCCGCTTATGCCCGGGCACGCGATGCAGCCGGGCGGCGATATGTACTACTTCGGCGGGGCGGGCGAGTACCGGGGCCCGGGGATGGGCATGCCGGAGGAGGGCGGGCAGGTGCCGCAGGGGGAGGGTATGGGGGATATGTTTGGCTTACCGGATGATTTGAATTTGGCGGCGGTGGCGGAGCAGTGGGATGGAATTTTTTGGAGGGGGGGGCTGGATGGGCCGATTTAGAGACTAGGGGCGATGGGAGGGTTATATGTTGGTGGGTATCCGGGGATGGTGAAGCTGATTTGCAGTATGGGGAGCTCTGAGGCTCGACAGTGCTCTCGGGACCCGCGGAACGGCGCTTTGGCCGTGGTTGGGAGGTGAAACTCGGAGTGCTCGGATCGGCACCGGGGGTGGCATGTTGGGGGCAAGGCGGATTCTCCGAGATGCCGAGCGGGAGTGAGGAGCCTAGCGAGGCTGACCACAGACGCAGCAGGCGGAGACGAAGAAACAAGCATTATAGGGCGATGGCGGGTGGCGTTTTTCTTTTTGGGGCCCCTTTCCTTCTCTCAACTGTGGGCATGGGTTATGTAACCTTCCGGTTCTTTTGGCCCTAGGAGATAGGTGGTTATAGCGGTGTACGAGTGGGAGCGGAACGCGAGAATGAACGTAGCAAGATAGTGACCCACGGCCGGAGAAGAAACCCGGGAAAATCTGACGAACATGAATATACCGTTTCCGTGGTGGAAGATAGAGTTCCGTGGAATACATCAATTGACTCGCCAAACGCGAGTACGACCCCTTATCTCTATCTATAAGCCCATGTCTCTCAAAAAGCTCACAAGAAGTTCAGTAGAAAAATCGTACACTGCATCACCACCCCAAAACCCCATACCGCACCGCCTTCCCCACATCCCTCGCCCACCCAACCCACCCGCTAATCTGCTCCACCTTATTCATCAGACCCGTCACACGCCGCGTAAACGCCTCGCTATCCTCAAAATCATCCGCATACGCTTCCCAAACCGCCTTCTCTTCCCCGCCCCGCTGAATATACTTCCACTCCCCATCCTCACCTTCCACGACCCTGATCCGCGGGCCGACCGCCAGCCCGCGGCCCCGGATGCCATGATCAGCGACCAGCCGCGTCGCCGCATCGACCACGTCCTCGATCTGCGCCAGCGGTTGGCCAGCGAGTAACGCACGCCCCGCGGCGGGCATAATGGGCGTGGCGACGAAGTACGGCATGAGCAGATTGACTCTCACGCCGGACATAAATGCGCTGGCACGCAGGGCCCGGAACAAGCCCAGGACGCCGTGCTTAGCCGCCCCGTAGAGCGGTTGCCCCGCAATGGGTGCCAGGCTCGCAAGGCTGCCGACCAGGAGTAAATGCCTATCCCGCGGGCCCTCGAGAGTGCTGTCAGAGGGCGCGGCAGACCCGGGGTTCGCCTTGAGGTAGGCGAGCGCGAGATGCGTCGTGTACACCACGCCATCCAGGTTCACCTTCAAGACCTTGAGATTCGGGGGCGGGGGGTTCGGGTCGCCTACCCGCGGCGGGGCAGTTTGGAGGGGTTCCTTCCCCGCGATGCCCGCGTTCGCAACAACGCAGTCAATGCCGCCATGCGGACTCAACTCCACTGCGCGGCGGAAGAGCGCCACTTGGTCGGTCCAGGAAGTAACATCGCAGGGCACGAAGTGCACATTCGCATTCCCGGTCTTCGAGCGCAGAGACGCGACGAGCGCCGTACCCGCCGCTTCGTTGATGTCGCTAGCCACGACGCTGGCGCCCGCGCTGGCCCAGGCGGTTGCGAAGCTGGCGCCTAGGCCGGAGGCGGCGCCGGTGATGAGGATGTGTTTCTGGGGGAGGGAGGTGGTTTTGTAGGGGAGGGAGAGGTCGAGGGGGGGGGATTGGCGGATTTGCGCGAGGAGGGGTTGACGGGGGAAATTCTCGGCCATGGTGATGTGCTGGTGGGGGTGGTGTTGTGCTTAGCTGGGAGATCGGTTGCGTGGAGGTTGAACTGTAGGATGGAGCTGAGATGGCCCAAGCGGCGTCCGTGGAGGTGGCTTGGGCCGAGGCGTTTTGCGATGTTGGATTACTATGTAGATGGTGGGAGCAACTGGATGGAGCTGTACATATGTTTAGCTATACGCAATCAGAAGGATTTACCGCACTTTAAGACTTGCCGCGGTTGTCAAAGGCTACGTTGCAAAGATGAGAAACTGCGCATCGGTGATATCAGGCTTCCAACCATATGTGGTGCCTGCAGTGGTGCGTGTTGGGTTCGCAACTGATTGGCTGGTGATCAAGCACTTCAGCTTCATCCCTGGTATGGAGATGCAACAATTAAGATCCATCGCCCTCACTCGTTCAAGATCCGCCAATTCATGTTGGATATGCTCAGTCGTTGCGACAAACAATTCGTCCGGCTGTGAACTTCTCGCACGTGGAGTTAGCAGCATCCGCATCCGGCAATGATCTGCACGCCCTCGAGTCGACATCACCACGCGAGTCATGCAAAGCAGAGTATCAGCAACAATGACTGATGACCATAGGACGACATAGAGTACAAGAGAAAAACCGCGCGAAGGCGAGTCGCGGTCGCTCGGACCGGAGAGGATATCAAGACGCCCCCATGATGCAACCGTAGGAAATGCAGGCGAGAACGAGCGGAGTGCGTGCTGTGCAGCAACGAGGACAAAACTGTCCCCCGTGAGATACTAGATACAAAATGCTTTTGCAAGAATGCGCAAGCGGACGAAGGACAGGATACAGGATAAACTGGCGCCGTGTTGAACTGTAAACACTATGTCAGTCGACTATAAGAATCCTCAGCAAATCGCCTCCGTCCCAATATTCCATTCGTAAGAAGCTCCGTCAAAGAATATGACGAAAAGCACGGGGAGAATCAAAAGCCCATCTCCTTCCCCCGATCGTGATTCGTGATACAAAGACCCCTCAATTTCTCCTCCCTAGGCGATCAAAGAAAGCAATTACAACCGTGTTAACCTTGCCGTGAGTACAGCAACAACCCGTGTTTTAGTCCTGGGTATTCCCTACCGCCATGCGAGAGAGGGAAATATGGTAAACACCGTAACATCCATATCGAAAGCAGATAAACAGCCAGAGGCTGGCGCGAAGATTAAAAGCTATAAAGCAAGAGCATGAGGCATAAGAAGGGCCGTCACCGCAGCTGTCGACTCAACGTCTACCGTTGCCAGAAGTATTTGCCTTTGCGCGACGCCTTCTTTGGCAAGGGTGCTGGATCGGCGGAAATGGATACCTCTGGAGGACCGGAGGTGCGCAGGAAGTCCGCCATGTCGTTGGTACTGTAGAAGTAGTTGCTTCCCTGGTACGTCTTGGTAGCACCGGCCACGCGAGGCTCCCACCGCTTCTTAGGCACGAGATTCGGCACCGATGGCATCTTCGACGGACCATGGCCGTTGGTGCGCTGAGCCTGGATCACAGGAGCAGTGCGATTCGAGTTCATCGAGTCGCCGCGGTTACGAACAGAACCATTCGTGCCGTTGGTGTTGTGTGCATACCCACCGTTAACCTGGCGCGGGAGCCCGACCGAAGCACCAATGGGCCCAGGCCCATTCGAACGAGGAGGTTCCGTGAACCGCAGGAAGTCGTGCAGCGTTTCTTCCTGGCGACGCTGCTGGCCGCCAGGTAGCGCAGTGAGATGGTCCTCCTCGTCGTCAGAGTCGATCGCGTAGGGGTCCTTGTTGCGACGCGTCTTGCGCGTAACCTGCGGCTGCGGCGGGTGCAGCGACTGGCCGCGAGACCCGTTGACGAGCCCCGTAGAAGAGTTCGTCGACGTGTTTGCTGAATATTTTGAGGCAACCGAAGTCTCAGGCGATGCGCCCGGTGTAAACTGGCCACTCATCAGCTGACCCAATTCGTCGGAGTCCATCGTGGTCCGGAAAGGAGCTACCGTGCGCGGAATCCTATGCTCGCCGCCCTCAGAAACGGGTGGCCCACGGCGAATGAAGTCAATCAAGTCGCTGCTGCCACCACCCTTTACGTCTGGCTCGCGCGCTACGAGACGCTTCCTGGCGACAGGGCGATTGGGGAGCGTCATAGCGCTCTCGCTAGATATTTTGGGAGTTGCGTACTGAACAGCCGCTGAGGTCGCGCCAACGATAGGCACGACCTCTTGCTCAGCAGATGGGCGCGTCGTGCGCATGAAGTCCGCAAAGTCACGCAAGTCATCCGTCATGACGCGTGGCTCGCGCGGCATGAAGCCGTTCTTGCGCGGGACCATGTTGATGGGCTCTGGACGCACGCTCAGCGGACGTCCACTCGCAGAAGTGTAGTTAGACAGACGTGAACCTGGCTTCGAAGACGCGGGCGACCCAGGGCGGAAGGACGGGGCCGCAACCGGACTGGGGGGCTGGACCGCCGGCGCAGTCTCCCGGGGTGGAGATCGACGGACAGTCGAAGGTGATGAAGGGGTGCGGACATGCTCATTATTCGAGCTGCCGCTGCGCTTGGGCGTAAAGACCTGGTACATTAGTCACGTAAGGATGAACGCTGTCACATGACTTACTGTGGCATCACGAAGTTCCTCTGGCGTCAGTGTATACTTGACCGTCTGATCACCATGAATGAGCGAGTCAAAATCACGTTGGCGAGCATCTTCAGAGACGCGGTTGTCGAGGCTGCGTGGAGCTATGCCTATGCTTGACTGTGAGCCCTTGTTACTGTGCAGCGTAGGAGTAGTCGACGAACGCCCGCCAGCCGAGTAGCTCGAGCCTGGACGGTGAACGGGTTTCTCTCCAAAGTCGGTCTTCAGCGGGGGCACCGTGGAGGTGCGCAACTGCTCTTCGGAATCCTTGACTTCTCTGACGGGCTTCTGGCCAGGGTAGAATGGAACTGCATGCGGTACCTCGCCAGCAGGAATATCCTCGTTGGAGGCTTCCTTCGGCATGTACACCGGGCTATCCCGCGCACGCTTCGGGAGGCTGTCCTTACGCTGCTGAAGTGGTAACACCTGCTGGCTGGTGGGCAGGTAGAAGGAGCGCTGTTCACCATTGCCGGCCAGGGAGTTGGAATGCGAGTGGATAGGAACGTTAGAGGTTCTGGCAAGGCCAATGGCCTGCGAGTCCGAATCTTCGGCCATGTCGTCGTGGTTGGGGTGATGTTCGTGAGGTGGGGTGGAATATGTGGTTCGACGTTGTTCCTGCGCGACTTCCTTGGATGCTGGTGACTGCACACCCTTTGGCGGTACCACCGCCGAAGCCGCTGCCTTGTCCGTCCGACTGTTGGATATCAATGTTACTGTTGTACCAACCGCTGCACCCGCAACCACACCGGCTGCCGCAAGTCCGTATCCGTTGGTCTGCGGTGCTTCGACTGGCTTTGTTTCTGCATGAGTCTCGGGAGTTGCTGCGCGAGCTGCAGTAACCACGGGGCTGAGCACCTCCACGGCCTGCGCAACGGACTTTTTGCTAACGTCCTCTGCAGAATGCGTTTGCACTGCATCAACTGAATCATGTCGAATCGGGTGCTCAAAAATCGGGTTGTCCGAGACCTGTGTGAGCGAATCGTCGGGAATCGGATCCTCCACAATGTGCTCGATATCGATAGCCTGCCCCTTCCCAGTCGCGTTTTGGAGATGCACTTTCACAACCTCTTCCTCAACGGCTTCTTCGTCGGCCGCGATCTCTTCCATAGCTGCATCCTCAGCAATTACACCCTCCGCGTCCGGATTGGCAGTAGTTTCGTCCAGCGCCATTTGGGGGACTTCCTCGTCTTCGGCCTTCTGAACACCACCCACGATACCAACATCTGGTGACACGGGCAGTGGCGCCGCCAGCGCAGCAATGAGCGAATCTTCGTCAGATAACGGCTCGTAAACCACGAACACAGAGCGGGTCGGAGGAGGCAGCGAGTTTGAGCGCTGCCGTGCGACATGCTTCACACTGTCGGCCACAGTCGGGAAAATGGCTGAGCGAGGACGTCGCTGCGGTGCCATGGTGGGCGTCTCTGCTCTGTCTTCGTAGTCATCGTCATCTACAATTTCCTTGGCGAGGCCTGGGACTTCGATCTCCTCAACATCGTTCTTGCTCACTGGAATAGGGATGTTGGCCGCGATGTCAGTCTCGGAAACATTGCCCTCTGGCACGTCCTCCGCCGTGATCTGCCGACTCTCTTCCTCCTCTTCTATCACAGCGCTGTTATTCCGTCCGTGACTCGACCGTCGCAGCGGATCGTCAAATGCAGTGGGCGTCTGACGACTGAACGAGTTCCGCGGCGACGGACTGGTAACGGACGTAGCAACGGACGAAGGTACGGTCGACACCGCCAACATGGAACGAGAGTGTTTGCGCCAAGTACGCCAGAGACGGCCGAGAGTCGAATTTAGCGTAATCTTCTCCACGTCCATTTCCCGCACCACCACGCGCTCCGGATCTGCGTCCTCCAGCATCCGGTCTTCACTGATGGCTCGCGTCTTAAGCTTCCGCTTGGCGCGTGAATATGCCGCTTCACCCGAGATGTTGAGCGCCTGCTCCGCCACATACTCCAGCACGCTGGCGAGGTACACGGCCGCCGGTGAGGAAAGAAGGTCCATATCGTGCTCCATATACTCATCATTGAGCCGCATCTCCGAGTCCTCCAGCCACCGGTCTTCGTCCTCGTCGTCAAAGTCGCCGAGCCGGATGAAAACCATGACGCGCAGACGCATCCGCTTGAATGCGAGCTCAAGATGCCAGTCATTCGTCCACGGCGTGTGGCCCTTCCCGTCCGACCGATCTGGTTCTTCCTCGCCGCCTAGCAAGCCTTCCAACTCCTCATCAGCGCTAGCTAACGCATCCCGCGCCAGCTTCGCCTTGAGCACCTCCATTATGGCGGGCCGGAGCAGAACCAGTGATGTGCCATGGGCCTTGGCGAGGAAGTTGTAAAGAAGGGAGTCAAGGAAGTGATTGAGGAGGTTGAGGGCTGGCTCGGTGAAGAGGGCCGCATCGCGTGCGGGGCTCGTGGCTGGCGAGAGCAGGTAATCGGCATTCGCGTGCTGGTGGTGGTGCGTAACGTGCTCGCTGGCGGCTACCGTCGAAATGTACGCCGGTTCTGGGCGCGGCGTGTACCGCGGGAGAAAGGAGAGCGAAGACGCGGCAGTGCCAGCGCTGCTGACGCTGGCAGCACGGCTGGGCCGTGAGGATATGAGGTCGGCCATGACGCCGCTAGGGGTCTGGGTGCGTGGCTCGCCCTACCTTTTGTTCCGGCAAGGCTGCGGTGAGTACGTGCGGTGGTAGGTTTGCCGCGGACCGCGGTGCTGAAAGTGGATATCGGCCCAGGGGCTGGACTGGAGGGGGATTCGAGGCTCGAGGGTCGGTGAATTGAGTTTGGTAGAGATGCGATGGTGGGTTGGGGAGGTTGAGGAACTGCTACCGTAGCTGGGGAGCGGATCGGACGAGTTGCGGCCGGGGACTCCGCAAAGTGGACAATGGCGCCGTTGGTCGACCAAAGCAGGGTTTCTTTCACCACGCTTCCTTTCGTCGTTCACGGTCAGAAGAGAACCTCGTGAGCTGCAATTGTCTGGGTCAAAGGAGGCGCTGGGTCATGATGATGTTGCGAGATGGCGGGAGCTTAGCAGACGATCGCCATCGGGGATGGGACGGACGGAGCGCGGAGACGGTCGCTGCGGGTTCAATGGGGGAGACGTCTTTTTTTTGCCAGGGACAAGCGTGACAGGACTAGGGACAAGACAAGCTCCCTCCTTCTCATGCAGGTGAGCTAGCCAAAGGGGGAGTGGGAGGAAGAAAGCGGAGGGCGGGATAATGGGGGGGATGGGGGATGGGGAAGTCCGTGTAGTTTCTAGTGGCCGGGGGGCTGGCTTGCCGGCTGCAGGTCACCAGTGGATCCGGAGTTGCAAACGACGCCATAGAAATGGAGTCGGGAGGGCTAAAGTAGGCAAAGCGTCGACCAGAACACCAGCCAGACACGAGGCCCGTATCACGAACGACGGGCGTTCGGTAAATCGGTGCGATGAAGCCTCGACGGAGAAGTTTACCACGGAGTCGAGCCTCGAGTCCTTCAGCATGGCACCACGAGCCACGAAGGATTTTCCGTGGTCATTATTTCCTTCCATTGTTCCATTTGCGGCATCCCCAACCCATGTGTCCAGCTCTCCCATTCCCTTGGAAAACTGCATCTGTTTGCGCTCTCTCTCTATCTTTCTCCAATCCTCCGTCGACGTGTCTGAGACAACCGAACCTGCAAGGCCCAGGGGGCAGAACCTCCGCCGCCCGCGCACCACTAGCATTCTCCCCCCACCCTCCACACTCTACCACGGCCCCTAACCACCCCCTCACAAACCGCACCACCATCACCAACCTCCGCAAATCCACCACGCGAGAAGATTCAAAGCCAAGCCCTTCCCAGCCAGCCTAGGCTTCACTCTCCTCACCCCGCGCCGCGGCGCCGGCCCTTTCGCAGCCCGTTGCGGGCAGCGTGGGCATTTCTTTGCTTTGTTCAACGTGAACGGGCGCAGCTTGGTGCGCGATATGGAGACCCGCACGCTATTGCGCGTAGTCTTGGCGGGCGCCCCCGCCGCGCCTGTGCGTCGCGCCGTGAAACACTTCCACGCTCCGGGAATGTGGTGATGATAACGTTGGACTTTCTTTCTTACGATGAAAGCAGCGGAGCCCCGTGCGCGCGGCGGCATGCAGAGCACGAGATGCTGCAGGACGGGTGTGTCAGATTGCCACACTGCACCGGTCGTGCAGGAGACGAAGAAGCGCGCGCGCGCGCCGGCGCTGATGGGGGCGAGTCAGGGCGTTTTTTTGGCGCGCTTTTTTCGGTAGTCTGGATACGGGATTGGGGCCGTTTTGGGCTTTTCTTTGACGGGTGCCGCTTTGTGGGTTGGCTGGAATGGGGGCGTGTGTGGCTGGGATTTTCGCGTGGTTGATGAGCGGGCTATGGATTTCGCTACGCGGCTACTTGCTGGAATGGGTTGTACGGGCGTGATGCGTGTGCGCCGGTCGCGTGGGTGCTGGGGTTACGGATCTGATGAGATGCGGGTGGGTTTGGGATAGGGAGTTTGGGGACGGATGACGCTGGGATGATCATGTTCGCGATACGTGGTACTCCTTTGTTGACATCGGCTAGATATTCCACGATTCATCCAACGGCAACTAGAAACACGCCATACGCTCGCCTATGATGGACTCGTTTTAGCAATTGAGCCATCAGGCACTCCATGTAAAGCATCACATTGCGCAGGACGGAACCGGCGCCTCGAAATTATCCATCTCTACATCCGTAGGTAATTACCCCCGAAGCGAGGCTCGTCACGAGCTTCTCTTTCCGTCCGGGCCTAACCCACGGCTACCCGGTACGGATCTTCGGCATTGAGCTACACCAGTCGGCAGGTATATGTTTGCGGAGTTCACTCCATGAATGAGAAGGCATCATTTTCAACGTCCGGGGAAGCCTGCCCGTCAAGGAGTGTCGTGCAGTTTAACTTTTCACACTTATATGCCCACGTGATAATGGTCACAGCATCATCCCAGGTCCCACGACCTGTCAAAATATCCAGCATAGTATCTCCCAAATAGGTGACTCGCTTCGACGACCTCTACGCGCGTACCAGGACGGAATTTCACCTCCCCGCCCATCGCCCAGCCTCGCCGCAGATTTCCCAACCAAGATACGTCTTCATCTAATTAACAATTGCCCAATAGAAACCGCGCATCTCAACATATCCACTCCAGGATCTACGCCAGGAACACATCGTCTCATCTACTTTTCCCCATCGCCTCGCCGTACCGTGACGTTCCGATATCCAATATATCGCCCGCGGCACTCGCGCCAATCAGACACCGCCGCAACATTGCGAAGTGCAAGACCGTAAGCCCCGATCCGTGCCCGCCAATAGAAACAGAACACACGAAAGAAGCTGCAGATCTCCAGCTCCCCGCGTTGCCCACCGATCCCCCCGATCAGCGGCCCGAAATACGGAGTCCCGCGCGGCGTTCGGATGAGAGGTGCGGTTGACCGGGCGCTAAGACATGGTCTCATCCACCGCCAATCATATCAGCGACGAACACGGTGAGAAGAAAACGATCGGTATCGGATGTGTGTTTTTGTTCTAGACTCCTTCGTGAGGCTGGGGCGGAGCTGACACCGCGCTTCTGTACGAGACTTGCAAGATGCGGATACATATTCCTCGTTGAGCGTTACCGAGTTCTACGATTATGTCCCGACACACGGCTGCAAGACCCCCCATGCCGGCATCGCCCACCTACTTCTTCGCGTTAGGCTGCAACTCCTTCGGCACAGGAAGAGTTGCATAATTCGCCATAGCAACCAGATTCTTTGCCGGCGTCATCTTCTCATCCCCGCTGGTCAACTCGCCCAACAACTTGAAGTAGTTGATATAAAACGCCGGCGTATACGTATTGAAGAACTTCGCCTCTTCATCATGCGGGTTGGAAAACGTATGCGGTGCGCGCACCGGCACTGATACGAAATCGCCGACCGCGGCATCGATGTCCGGCTGGTTGGGGATGTGGAAGCGCACGGTGCCTTGCGTAGTTAGGAAGGTTTCGTCGTGCATTTCGTGCCAGTGCGAGGGCGGGCCTGAGGTGCGTGGTGGGAGGGTAAATTCGGCGCAGCCGATGCGGTTGTCTGGCTTGCGTGTTAGTGGGTGTTCGGAGGCGGGGTGAATATATGGTGGGACGAACCGGTGCGCGACCCGTCTTCCAGCACCCGGCACTTGATGTTGCCTAGCATGATGACATCGCCCGCTTTTGCGGGAACGAAGCTCACGGGGACACTGGGCATGGGGCGCAGTTTAAGGAGGGTGGCCTCATCTATGTCGGGCATGACGGAGGAGGACATTCTTGCGATGTATGGTGCGGGGTTGAAGCGGAGTGCGGTGAGGGAGCGGAGAGCACGAAGCATACGAAGGTAAGAACCAGACGATGATTGGAAATTCGCACTGTGCGAGTGAGGCTGTGGATTTGCGGATGGGTTGGCTTTATATGCGCTGTTTGTTTGTGCGAGCTGAAGCTGACCGGACGGCGGCGCGGGGTAGCTGGCCTGAGATGCAACTGGCTGGAGTGAGGCGGGGCAGCCGATGCGGTAAGGCTGAGGTGGGGGTGTAGCTTGGCGGATGGCGCTGGCTGGCAGCAACTGCATTCAAAGGATTGTGAGAAGAGCTGATAGGTAGCTCGTGGTGTTCTCAATGTTGAGCAGCGCCAATAAGGTCCTTGCTGCTTGAGCAGGATTTCTGCGAGTGTTGGTAAGGCTCGGACTCAAGATCACGGCACTCGGGGCTCGCAATGGGGCAAACTGGCAAGCAGTTAGAACTAAAGGATATTAAGGATGCGAGCTCATGGAGTACTCGACTTGTCCGTATGCACCTTGATACGATGAATTCAGTGCTGGATCTTTGAAGGGTACTTGTTAGCTTGTCGAAATGCTCGGCCCTCATCGTCCTGGTTGCTGTCTAGGCCCCACATTATGTTGAGGCATGATTGGAGGCGACTGCTTGCTACCACTGTCGGCCACCTGAGGCTCATTGTTGTATGGCTTGTGATTATGTAACTCAGGGTGTCGACCTCATATGCTCAGCCGTATTTCATTCACCGTTGTCCATGAAGGATCCTGATCTTGCTCCAATATATGAATGATGACTGGCTTCGGCAAGATAACTCAGAGCAAGTGGGCTCGGCGTGGACAACATAGCTGACTGGCAATATGGCAGTGATGAGAGAGAGTCAGCCATAGAGGCTGAACCTTCGCTGGTGCTAACTTCTCACAATCATAGTGAGCAGTCGCTAAAAATATTCACTTCTACAATACAGCCAGGTCGTTGGAGGTTATCACTGCTGGACTTCGGATATCTCTCCTTCAGCACGGTCAATATGTGGAATGGTGAGCCCCGCAATGGAATTAGGACAAGCTGTCAAGAACTCTAGTTACACAGATAGAGACGTCCTTCTCCCTGAACTAACTCCGAAACCATTGATTCCAATTCCCATTTGCGGACCGAAAACAACCGTAAAACCACGATGCTTTGTGCACCAGTGCCCAACTCCTACGCAGAACCCTCAAGGCCTATCAAAGCAGTTTTTGAGTTTTTGTAGCAGTTCTGGCTTACATACGCCTCTTGCCATTGCCGTTGATAACGAACGATGTTGTCCCCCTCGGCTTTTACCAACTTGTCTAGTACCTCTGATATCCTCTGCTCCTCGGTGTGAATGGCACGATGGAGCACTCCCATCAGCTTGTGCCGGATCGTGGCCTGGGCGCTCTTGAGATCGACGTCCTCAGTCTTTTCCACATCAGTTAGATTGTCCCCGCATTTTTCTTCGGAGTTGGCTTTTACCTGCGTCACACGGTCGCTTTGATAATCTCCCACCCAGTCATCAGTCTGTTCAGATGAACTCCACGAGGGAGGCGGCAGTACGGCGGTCAGATCCGTCGGCGTGGTCTCGGGCTCGATGTTGTCTAAGATGTCCTGCGCCAAGGGTGCATCCAGCATCCGAAAGCACCATATGATATAGGTCGCGTAGGCATTGAAATTATCAAACTTTGACGGTGTAGGCGGCCTTGCCAGATTGCGATGGCGCCCTGGTTTGATGTTGGTACGAGAAAGAAAGAGCCGGGTTTAGCAAGTACTCACCCTCAGAGCAATTGCCTTGGCCGCTGCACAGTTGGTTGAACGAAGACATCTTGTCTTGTAAATAAGGTATTTGGTGGTAGTGTTGGTGGTGTTGAGGATGTTAATGTAGAGTTTGTAGTCAATGTGGGGGATGGAGCGAGGTTGTGTGATGAAGCGAGACGAGAGAAGAGGGTGCATCTGTGGTATTTATCTGGTCCTTTATTAGTGTCGCCCGTCCTCCAAGACCGCGGTTCCATAAACTGCTCGGGTCCTTCGCAACACGCAACACGTCAGCCGTCCTCAAAAATCACGGTCCCATAAACTGCTCGGGTCCTGCACAGTACGTCACCCATCCTCTAAACCAGCAGTCCCTTAAACTACTTCGGTCTTTCGTAATGTGTCGGTCCGTTCCATAACCCTGATGGCTCTTCTAAGAGTCACTAGCTGTGAGTGTATATGGTGGTGGTGGTTTAGGGGGGACGTGGCCTCCCCCGACACGGGCTATCAGAGGAGGTTGTGGGCTACCTTTCCCCGCATGAAGAGGCCATGCATTCTGAGCAGATACCTAAAGCCCGCCCTCAGTAGTTCACCAGTTGTGAATCTGAGTTTGCGTGCTCTGAGTACGGGGACGGTTTCGCGATACGGACGTTGTGAACAGATGGTGCCATACAGGGGTTACTCCGCTGTCTTCTTCCGATGTTGGCTTGTCTCTCGAGGTTTCTGGTCAAGTCATTGTACCCGTGAGAATGTTATGATACTATCACTGAGTGTCTCCTGGCCATATTTAGACCCTTTATTGACTAGTCCGATTCACGATGGCATAAGGGATATTAATACAGTGGTGTTCCGGCGGTTACAGCATGGCCAGAGTCAGCACTGTTCACGAATGTATACATCAGATATCTCACCTTTCATGAGCTCAAGGGATCGTAGAGCGGCCCATCGGATAATTTCAACGAGATGTAGCTATAATAAAAGCCCATGTTCTCCTCTCCTGAAGAGGTGATGCTCCAGACACGTCCTAGTTCGAGACAAGGGCTTTGTGGGGTACTCGTACCCTAGCACGTTGAGCACTCCAAGAAAAAGAAATGGTTCAAACGTACGCAACGTACGCATACGTTGTTGTCGGCCGGTCCCAGAAAGGGATACGTCGATATCAGCGCACAGTAGTCGCAACATTTAGGTGTACCGGCGGACAGTGTTTAGGCGTTTATCTATTGCCCTTTGTGATCGTACCGTCATCACAGATCTGCTGTGGCTAATCATCTACGGTAGGATCGATGCGAAAAGGTCGTGGCCATTTTTTGCCCGGGGTTTTAGGGAGTAAGAAGCAGAGACTTTTGGGGAAGGGGGGCCTATCGGCAACGACTTTTTCGCTCCGCCCTTGGTCCAAGCTCACTTCAGTTCAACGTCGTGTCTTGGACGGAAGCGTTGAGTGCACAACTTTGACTGTAATTGGGATCATAACCGAGGCCACCAGAATCTGAGTCGCCCATCGCTGGGAGCTAAATGATAAGCTGCAATGGAACCGCCTTCCAGCCCAGGTGGCATTGTATGGCAGAACAATATCCCCCTTCCGCCCGAGCTCCTGCCACGCCGAGAAGTCTTCCAGATGCTTCACAATCTCGGACCTGATAGATCACCTGAGGACCCCATCGGGCTCACCTTTCATCAACACGCGCCTCGCCCCCCTTCTATTCGGTCATCTAATGCCAAGATTTTGTCGGCCAGGGCAACTAGCGACCGAGCACAGCTTGATGTTGTGAGAATGGCGCAGCCGCGCTCTTCATCTTGCCCACATAGTTTGTTTACGTTAGGTTCGATATCACCTCTTCTGTGGTTAATCGCCCGAGGGCTTCACCCGCACTCCCGGAGACTCACTGGAAACGACGGAGAGTACAATATTCACGACGCATCGCTTAGCGGCCAGCCCATTATAAGCTCCGAGTACGAGACGAACGAGTAAGACTCTACCTGGCTGCAAAGGCTCAATTTCCGTCGCTCGCGAGAAAGGTTGAATGCCATCCGCCCTTCCATTTTTGAGATTACCATGACGCACATAGAGCGGGAATGCTTCTCTCGCGATGGTACGGATCAATATGCTGTCTGGACAAAGCAAGCGCCCGTCAATGCTCTGAGTTCCCTTCACGATGCTTTACCTTGCTAACAGGCCAGTAGAATCGGTATATGTCTGATATATGCAGTCGCACCGCTTCGCCGGTATGCGCAAGACGGAGGTCTTAACATCTTTTCAACAAAGCGCGAGGACAAAGCGGATATACGGGGGTATAAGACACGGATCTCGGCCCGACAATATGGTGAGTGATATGCCGGCACCCGAAAAGCCGTCCTCAAGGACCCTGTCTCGTATTGGGCGCAACTTGGGCTGGTCGGGAGTTTTTTTTCTCTCCTCCCATCCGTTTCATTGCCTATGCATCGCCCCTGAGCGCGTTCGAAGTCCCAGTTTGCGACTACAATCTACAAAGAACACGAGACGAATGTACCAATTATGCATTACGCCCAAATGTCTGCTAGTACACGTGTTTGGCTTTCACTCGGATCTTGAGGACGTCAAGCCAAACAGCAAACAACGTCGTCAGTTTTCTGGGCTTTCAAGTGTATCTGGGCATGAACTTTAACAGCAATGTGGGGGGTGGTTTGATGGTTGTGGCGTCACGGATCTTGGACCGCCAGTGCGCCTGCTGCATTTGGATATCCAGGGCGACGTCCTCCCGATCAAGCAGCAACGACTGAACGTGCACCTTCCGCAGTTGTTCCCCGGCAACCGACCACTGCACCCGCACCGACCACATCGACCGCTTCTCCTCACCTCAACCACTACACCTGCGCTTACCACTGCGCTGCACAGGAGCGATCTGAACAACGCTTCGAGGAGGTCAGATACTGACTCTTACAGTAGTTCTCCACTTCTACACATCTATGATACTCAACCTTCAGAGTTGACCCCTTCTTAGTACTTCTTCACAACCCGGCGCTCCTTCCCACCCACATCGGCCCTCTTCCAGAGGCCTGCAGTTTGCTTGGCGCAGTTACGAGCCGACTTGTGAATAGCGGTCCACGGACCTTCCATTCACGATTCCCCCACATCGTTCTTACCACGCATACCAAGACCTTATTTATTCACAACCCCCGCATCGTTCTTACTACATACCAAAACCTTTTTTGTTTAGGACCCCACGTCGTCCTTACCACACACCCCAAATCCTTTTCCACTCGCAACCTCGCATCCTCATTACCACATTCCTGATTGTGGCCCTTGAGATCATTCCTTGGGTTCAAATAAGCTACGTAAGTCCGATCGCAAAAGTGTTAACGAGTCTAACCCACCTTTTCAGGTTCGAGTCCTCGAGAGCAACAGGTGCTCTTTTCATCCAAAACGAGCTGCTCGCCATGGAGAACCACGGAGCTACCACCACCGCACTTGAAGATCCCAACTTCTCGTGGCGTGATGATTATGTCAGCCGCTGGATTCACGCTATCCAGAGCGCAGACGCGCGTTCCAACTTCATGCAAGGACCCGGTGAATCTAGAGATTGGGTCGAGCTGAAGATTCGGGTGTCTCGCTTCCCACCCTGGTTGACGACATGGGAACTTTATCGCATGTTCTCTTTCTTCGGAGAGGTCTCAAAGATCGATCTCCAGACGAAGCTCGGTGCTGTAGAGGGGCAGGCTGTTGTTTTCTTCTGGTAAGTCGTCCCCAACGGGTGCGCTGGACTACTGCTAATGCTTCAAGCCCGCCTCCCAAGTATCCCATCTGGGAGATGTCGATTGAAGTACCTCGCCCAGAAGGCGGCGTCGACAAGATCATCACGACCTTGCTGCCCAAGCCACGGTCGTTCTATCATACCAGCCCGGTGGATCCCACTCGTTACTACAAGGAGCGCATGGTAAGCTTATGAACCCCCTGGACTAGGAAAACAATGTTAATTCATTAGACACTTGATGGGCAAGCCTTACAGCTTGGCATAATGCATTCCGAGTCGGCGATGATGGTCATGAAGGTGATACCTCGGACCTCACAGACGCCTGTATCATTTTTGCTCAACCTTTTGCGGAGAGAAATCGAGATCACTTTCCCACTTAAGGATCCGTTCGGCGATGCTGATAGTACTATCATGGACACATTCATCATCCGTGTACCTCTGGCCAAGCTTGAGCGGATTTATGAATGTGGGAATGATGACACAATGGCTCTGATCATTCCATTGAGTATGCCGCCCGAGTATTATCGGAAGACACATGATGTCAAGGCAACGCACGATGAAGTCTCGACTTGGTGGTCAAGCCACCGCACTTGGCTGCGTCAGACAAATCCCGAGAACGAAGCTAGCGCGCCGCTTGGACTTCGCAAGGATGGTGCAACCCTCGATCTCGGTAAGTCGATCCCCCTTTACTGAGGCAATGCTAATCAATATCAGGCCGTTGGATCACCTACCGCCTTGAGTTCCCGATGTCAAAGGAGTTCAAGAACTTGTTTGGGGCGGTCAAGATGGCGCTTGCGGACTATAACGTGATGGTCATCTCCAATGACCAGAAGTCCATCCGGGTCCTCTCGCGCAAAGACACAACCATCTGGCGCATGTTGGATCTGCCGGCGGCATCCGGCGGCTCCCATGTGAGCCTTTTCGAATCTATGGTGCACGGGGTCAAAGGGTTGTCCTTCGCTGTTCGCTACCAGCTTGAGGTTTGCATGTCGCATGGCCTCGTACACGAAGTCAATGTAACGGAGAACTTCTTGCGGAGGCTGACCCAAATGGATCCTGAGAGAGCAACTGCGGTCCTCGAAGCGGTCGCTGACGGCAAGCGCCGCTTCTTTAACCCGATGGACATCTTCGAGCTGCCCGCTGTTAGTTTCAAGAAGAAGATCCCTCCATACTGCGAGCTTGTACGTTCGGCGATTGTGACGCCAACGACGCTTTATTTCGCCACGCCCGTTCTCGAGACATCGAACCGCGTAACGCGCTGGTATGCCTCGTGTCAGGACCGCTTTTTGCGGGTAAAGTTTACGGACGAGCTGAACAACGGCCGGCTGAACTCGAGAGACGACGATTCTCACAACAAGGTCTACAGCAGAATCATCGCAGCGATGAAGCAAGGCATTCGTGTTGGCCACCGCACATACGAGTTCCTCGCCTTCGGCAACTCGCAATTCCGGGAACATGGTGCATACTTCTTCTCGCCGACGGCTGAACTGACGCTCGAAGACATGCGTCAGCGACTTGGGGACCTGACCGATCTAAAGGTTCCAGCTAAGTTCTGCGCGCGCCTCGGCCAGAACTTCTCCACCACCCGCGCCATCAACACTAAAGTGACTGTTGACGACTCGTTGGATGATGTCGAGCGCAACGGACACTGCTTTACAGACGGGGTGGGTCAGATATCGACCCACCTTGCGGCTGTGATCTCGACGGAACTAAACCTTGTGACCACCGACCAGCAGCCGCCTTCGCTCTTCCAGTTCCGCCTGGGAGGCTGCAAAGGTGTGCTTGCCGTTGAGCCTCATATTCCAGAGAACCATGTGCGCATTCGTCCGAGCCAGTACAAGTTTCCGGCGGTTCACCAAGGACTTGAAATCATCCGCTCATCGCACTTTGTATCGGCGAGCTTGAACCGTCAGATCATCCTTGTCCTTTCGGCGTTGGGTGTTCCCGATGATATTTTCCTCAACAAGCTCGACGATTTGCTTCAGAACCTCAACTACTCGCTGGTGGATCAGAACTTGGCTCTGTCTATGATGCAAAAGTACGTCGACTTCAATCGATCGACGCTGATGCTTGCCTCGATGATTCTGGATGGCTTCATGACCTCGAAAGAGCCCTTCATGATGTCTATGCTTGAGCTCTGGCGGTCGTGGAGCATTAAGTATCTCAAGGAAAAGGCGAAAATCCTTGTCGACAAGGGCGCTTTCCTTCTGGGCTGTGTCGATGAAACAGCAACCCTTCAAGGACACTTCGACCACAACCGAACTACGCCGCATGCACCAATTGACGAGCGCGTGGCGTCTCTGCCCGAAATTTTCCTCAAGGTGGATTCCGGTCGTGATGGAGAGTACGAAGTCATTGAAGGGCTTTGCATCCTGGCCCGCAATCCGTCTCTGTATCCTGGCGACATTCGCGTGGTGCGTGCCGTTGACAACCCCCTATTGCACCACCTCAAAAACGTGGTGGTGCTACCCCAAACCGGAGATCGAGATCTTGGTAACATGTGCTCCGGTGGCGATCTGGACGGTGACGATTATATTGTCATTTGGGACGAAGACTTGCTTCCCGAAGAATGGAACCACCCGGCCATGGACTTTACGCCGCCCAAACCAACACCACTGGACCGAAATGTGACGGTTGACGACATCATCGAGTTCTTCGTCACCTACATGAAGAATGATCGCCTCCCTATGATTGCCCACTCTCACCTCGCCACGGCAGACGCGTCGGACTTCGGTGTAAAGGATCAGAAGTGTACAGAACTGGCCCAGCTGCACTCCTGTGCCGTTGACTATCCAAAGTCAGGCATTCCTGCTATCATCCCTCGACACCTCCGCCCCCGCATGTGGCCTCATTTCATGGAGAAGCGGCACATTGCATTGGAGCAGCAGTACCACTCGAAGACTGTCCTGGGCAAGCTTTATGACGCTGTTGAGCGTGTCAGCTTTACGCCAGTGTATGATACACCTTTCGACGGCCGTATTCTCGAGGCCTACAAACTGGACCAAAAGACGCTCGATGCCGCCGGTAGCGTCAAGATCCGTTACGATGCATCAGTTCGTCGTGTCATGGCACAGCACGGTGTGGAGACTGAGTTTGAAATCTTCTCGGCCTTTGTGCTGAGCCATAACACAGAGCGTCAAGACTACACCTTCGCAGAGGAACTTGGGCGCATCATGGGCCATATCCGCGATCGATTCCGGGAGGAGGTCATCGAAAAAGCTGGCGGGAAGGAGTGGTCGAAACTTGCCCCCTTCATAGTAGCCATGTACACGGTGACGGCTGAGGAGGTTCAAGCCGCTACTGCCAAGGTATCGGCTTGGGATCGCATCGTGGCAGAGAATGAAGAAAAGACGGCTGAAAAGGAGCGCAAGTCTAAGCAAATGCCTTTCATGAGCTTTCCGTGGATCTTCGATAAGGAGCTTGGCCGGATCGCCAACGGTATCTGCGAGTCTCCTGGCGAAGATCTGATGCGGCATGTTGTGCCGAAGCACATGGCGAGGTCATCCTTGACCCTGAATGGCGGTGGTGAAATTGAAACGGATACCGGCGTGACAGAGTGCGGGGGGGTTCTGAAGCTTTTTGGCGATGCTAAGACGGCGCAAGGAGCCGACGCTCAAGATGTCCACTCTCAGCTCGTTACGATCGTTGATGAGCTTCACGGTGCTCATTCTGCCGAAGAGACCCGCCAGCTCGTTGCACCGTTTCGCTCGAAGAAGGAGATCAATCGTAATGCGTCAACTGAGACCCCGCGTCGCAAGAGCTCAGGTTTCGGCGTACTCAAACCTGGCGACGAGAACGTGGCTTTCCGCCAAATGACGTCGCGTAAGCCGTCGAAGGTGTCCCTAGCCTCATCTTTCAAGAGCGACGCATCGACGGGCTGCACATCTCACGATTCTGAAGTCGTGGCTACTGAGAGCCCGACATACGGTGAGTCCTCGCAAGTGCTCATAGATTTCTCAGCTCCACTTTTCGCGTCCACGGAAGATCCCTGCCAGCCGAGAACGGCCTCTCGTAACTCCTGGCTTCATGAAGTCGCCGGGCCTGATGAAGTTCGTACATCTTTAACAAATATGGCATCTGCTAAGTCATTACAGGCTACCCATTCCTCCCATCCGACGTCCGGCTCTCATTGTGCCGCGCGTAGGGGGTCGCTGGCCTCGATCGATGAGCTTGACCCGTTGTCCACTCCCCCTAGCATGACCGACTCCAACCTACTGCTTGGTTCTAGCTTCAGTGTAAGTACTTCTCCTGCGATGTATTCTTAACTTTTTAACTCTGTCAAGGCCGCCCCCGCTCCCGCAGGTGCGACGCCGAGTGCTCGGGTCCAAGGTTCCGCTCCCCGTCGGCCCATCAACCTGATGGACGAGGAGCTGGAAGCCGCACCAGACCTGCCTGTCATCAGCGTGACTTCTCCTACGGACTACGATGTGTGTATTTCTTGTAAAATGATGACTTCAGCTAATATCTTCAGTACCCGTTCACCCCCACCGCACCCCCTCTTCGGGGTCGCAACCCTTTACCCAAGCCGCGGGGACTGGCGGAAAATATCCCCGTCCGTATCTCCGCATCATCTACCGTCGTAAACGGGTCGCGGGCTTCAAACACGCAGCTTATCGAACTTGGCACTGCTCCTGACCAGGACTTCTCCGATCGTGTGCGGGAGGCTCGTGCGAATGCCGGCTATGGATCTGCGGCGTCTCGTCTGGGGAGCCTGCTTGACTAGTTTGTCCCTGGGGCGCTTCGGATTGTGGCATGCAGTACCGGGGTTGACCGTGGGTAGGTGATGAGCTTGACCATGGGTGATGATTTAGACACATGTGGAAAGACTAGCATGGCATTTCTTCGAAGGTATCTTTGGAATTGAATAGTCATGTAACGTTTCTCCAGATTTGTTAGTAGATGGACATGTCTAATCAGCACCCCTTTCGCCTAACTGTCTTCTTGATTTGCGTGCTTTGTTCTAAGTGTTGCTATGTAAGGCGGGTGGGGTTTCCAGGAGCTACCGTGGCACCTGACGAAACGGATCTGCCCTCTCTCATTGCCTACCAAGTGTCCCACAAGGCTGCTGCCTTTGCCATGCCATCATGTCCACGGCAACATCAAGAAGTTAAAGAGCAGTCCCACACAGCCTGAATGCCTCGGAGACTAAGTACCAAGATTACTGATCCTACACTACAAGCACAATGCAATGACCAACAGGCAAACCAAACCAGCACCCCCATTTTGTGTATCAGGAAAAGGGGAAAGGAACAAAGAAATCGAGGGTATGAAACAGGATGTAAGAGTGCAGGAAAGATCCCCTTCCACCCAGTTGCCGCTTCGTCCCCACCGATCCCATCCCATCTCCATAAAAAAGGATACATGCTATTCCGCCGGCGACCGCGCGCGTCTCACCTTCTTCCCATCATTGAAGAAGCATTGAAACCCGCCGCTGGCCCAACGGAGCCTCGCAAAACAAAAATTACCATTCATCCCCTCCCCCACCCACCCGTCATCCTATTACCCAGTCTCCACCATGCTTCATCCATCTACAAGAATGCAGCGAACACACCCGCACCCACCGCCCCAAGACCCAGCGCCATCCCCCGCGCCGCCGCACCCGTCTGCACCGCCGGGCCCGTAGTCTTCGCAGCCGGGGCAGAGGGCTTGCTGCTCGCGGTCGTGGGCGGCGAGGGCGGGGCCGGCGAGCTAGCGGCCTCGGAGCTCAGCGGCGGGGCCGGCGAGCTGGCCGCCTCGGAGCTGAGCGGCGGGTACGACTTGCTGATCACGGCCGTGCTGTTGGTGTACGGCTTGGAGTAGGAAGACGCCGGCGGGGCCGGGGGCGCGGGAGTTGACTTCGGTGGGGAGGGCGGGGCGGGAGTCGAGACGGGCGGTGCCGGCGGGGGAGGAGCAGGTGTGCCGGTGGGGTTTTGGATTTGGCCGTCACCGATTTGCTGGATTAGGCCTGTGTAGGCGGGGGCAGAGGACCAAGCGAGGGCGAGGGGGGTGAGGAGGAGGACGAGGGTTGAGGAGCGCATTTTGCTGGTTTGTGGGGGGCTGAAACGACGGTGGTTGTTGTGTGAGGTGGAAGGATCAAGGACCGTAGGAGGTACGGTTGGAGCGGTAAAACGAGTGACTGAGTGACAGGTTTTGGTGGTGCGGTGTGGAGGAGGAGGGGAGCGGGAAGGGCGCGGGTTAAAGGCTTGGGGACTTGTCGCCCCTTGCGTGGGTGCGGGTGCGGACGTGCAGGCTGCTTCCTGGCGGGGTGATATGCGTATATTGAGGTTCCGGGGGTACGGGGAGGGGGGGCTGGTTGGGCTGTATGCTTGTATGGAAGGGGGGAGGGCAGGAGGGAGAGGTGGTGTGGTGGTGTGGTGGGTTCAGCGGTTTGCTCAGTACTGTGGCAATGCAGCATCAGCACCCCTTTGCTTGCTTCGCAAGGCTGCACTGCACTCCTCGCGTGGTGTGAGGTTGTGAGCCCAGGGCGAGGCCAGACAAGGCTGCACGACGGCGCGGCGCGGTGCTGTGCTCGCCTGAACGATAGATGATTGGTGGACGGGGAAGGAAACAAGAAACAAGCGCGGGAAACAAGACGCAGACGCAGGAAACAAGAGAACAGATACAGGCACTCGCACCGGCTTGCCCGTCACCCGCAAATGGTGGCATACAAGCAAGCAAGCAAGGCGGTAACGCTTGCCCGCAAAGCAAGCGAGCAATCCCCGCTCCCACGCGCGAAAAAAACAGGCTGGCCTCCGTCGTCGGCTGTGCATTGGCTCGCCGCCTAATCAGCGCGAATTGACCTATTTCGCGGGGATGGGGGCTATATGGCGGCCAAGCCGAGGTTGGGTGAGAGGGCTGTGATGGACGCTGGGGTTGGTAGGAGAGCAACGTTCGGGACGTTCGAAGGGTATGCGGCGAGACGGGGATATATTAGGTCAAAAGAGCAGGAGAGAAGGATGGAGGCAGAGATGAGTGCCATCCTTCAACCTCTCAGCTTTGCTGCCGCGATGCTACCCTCTCGCACCGCCGCAACTCATTTGGCTTCGAATCCGCCACCCTCGCTCGGAGGGTGTCCTCCGCGGGCAGCGGAAGAAACACAAAGGCGAAGGATGAGTTGGACCGGGCGCTTCTTACAGCGCGCACGGGTACCGGCTGAGGATTTAGAGTGCGGGCTTTAACTGCCCGTTTATGACATGCATTCTGTCTTTGCTATGACCTGCATTTTGAGCCGACGACGTGGTGCCGACGAGGAAGGTGTCAATGGCGCTGGGCCGCTCGTCATCGGTAGGAATGTATATTGTGGGGAGGCTGGTGGCGTGCGATGTGCTTATCATCACATCCTTCTTCTTCTTGGTGGTACAGTCCCACTTCGTTCCTGCAGCATCGGAAGAGGGGTGGCAGGTCGGAATGCAGGTTCCCCGCGCCGCGCACACGACGCCGACGAAAAAGCCCAGCTACATCCGTAGAGACTAAGTAAAACCAGAGTCAGCAAAATTCAAACTGAAAGTCAAAATCACACTCCCGAAACTCTCCTGCAAGCCCTGCTGGTGAGGCGGCCTACCCAGCCGGGGCAGCCGCAATCAACCCGCGACACCCATCTCCCTTGATCAATTCCGCAACGAACCCTCCACACAGACAAGGGCTGCAACACGTTGCAAGGCAAATCTTCGCCGAAGCTCGTTCAGACGAAGCGAGGCCCGAGTGACGTCGGGTCATCTACCCCCACCGTTGACGTCGGATCACGCTAAAAACGCCAGCCGACGGCGGGGCGCGGTGCCGAGCCCGATGCCGACGAACGGGGGCCGGGCGGCATGCCGAACGTGATGCTGTGAAGTAAAGATTGTCGAAAAGAAGGAAAGAGAGGAGAGAGTCAGAGACGCTCGAGACCAAATACATTGTGGGTGCCCGGTATCCTCTGATGCTCCTTCCTCCCATATGTGCCTTCCTCCCGTCGTGCGCCCACATTACATCATCTGCGCCTTCCATTGGTATGTTCCTTCCCAGGACTGATATGCTCCTTCTAACGGTAAGTCTAATGCCTTGATGCCCTGTATGCCTCAGGTTTCTGCACCAAAAGGAACTTAAACAAAATCGAAAACGAGAGATGCTGGGCGGCATGCCGACCCGCGCCCGACCCAGCCGACCGAGCCGGTTTAGCCGCCGGCCGAGACGCGGCTGCGTGCTGCGTCTGTACCTGTGACCGCACACCGAGGGGTTTGTGCTGCATGCGCGTGCAGCGCACATGGGCGGCTAAGTGCGTACTGAAGCGTTTGACACGCGGCAGGTGCGCGGATGCGGCAAACGCTTAGCTGTGCTGTGCCGCGATGCTTTCAGCGCCCGGTGAGGCAAGCGGGCAGCAAGCGCTCGCGACCGGTGACTGCATTCTGAACTTGCATGTGCATTATGTAGGCTAATTAAGGTGGTATCTATTTGCGCTGCTGGAGCGGCTGTCTATACTATGGTATGATCAAGGAAATGGTTTGCCTGTGAAGGCGAGGTTTGTCACTACTCATCAACCATCCAACGAAGGGTGGGCATGCCGATGCTCGTCAGCATCCAACACCAGAAATGCGATGCTCCACTCTCCAAACGGGCTGCGACCCAAGCGCTTGTCATCCTCTCATCCTCGGGACGCTGATGCTCTCCAATGCAAACAACCAACCCACCAAAACCCTGAGACTCCAACGATGCAACCCCTACTTCCCAACCCAATTCCCCCAAGAACATCCACACCCCCCGTAACCCCCATCAATCCCACCCGGCCCGCCATTCGCCAAAGAAACATTAACAAACGTAAACGGCCCTAACGCCGGATTCTCCAATCCCGGCCCCTCGAAACTCCTGTTCTCTGGCTGAAACTTCCGGCTATCAACAACAATCTTCCCCCTCTCATCCAGCCCGTAACAAAACACCATCTTCGTCTCTAGGCCCCCGCCATGTCGGTCCATCGTCACCGTAACCGGGTAGGGAAAGTTCCCGGGACGGGTCTTCCCCGCGCCGCTCCCGGGCTCGGTGCTGAGCAGGGACATCGACCCGGTCGACAGGCTGCGCGTGTATATCGCGACCTTGAGCCGCGTATCCCGGAAGGTACACCGCGCGGAAGCACCGTCTTGCGCGGCGCCGCCGTTCGCGTCCGCGGGCACGTCGCCCAGCATTTGCATGGACGCATTTTCGAACTTGATACTCCGCAAAAAGATGCTCCGGTCGAAGAACGTGTAGAACCCGTAGTGCTCGTCGTCGTGGCCGCGGTTGTACAGGCGCAGGGGCTGGAAGGAGGGGAAGGGCAACAGCGCGGCGGGGAGCGCGGTGCCGTCGGGGTTTACGCTTGGGAGCGGGATGGCGGTGGCGAGATTGGGGAAGGAGGTGGCTGAGGTTGAGGTTGAGGATGAGGTTGAGCGGGTTGTGGTGGAGGCGGAGGAGGAGTCCGTGGTGGACGAGGAGGAGAGTTGCCGCGCGGCGAGCGCTTTCGAGCCACCCCCGTCCTGCGGCGTTCGTAATGAGATGTAGAATGGCGTGGCTTCGCCCTCGTACGGAGCGGAATTGTTATCTGTTGTGCGGCCGAGGAAAGCTTGCTCCTCGAGAGCAGGCGCGGTTGGCGCAGGCGTGAAAGTCGATCCGAGCGCGCGGAGCGCGAGACGCGCCTTGGCCCAGACGGAAGCCGCAAGCGAACCCGCAGGGGCGCGTTTGCTGGGCGTGCTGGTGGCCAGCGAGGAGGTGTTGTCGTACCTCAGGTCGAAGATGAAGTTAGGCTGGTCGGGGCTGTTGGGTGCGAGGGCGGCTTGTTGCTCCTTCGGCACGGCGCAGGACCACATTGCTTTTGGGTTTACGCACCCGTTGACGCTGGAGATGAGGTTGGGGCGGGTTATTGTCATTATACCGGTTGGGATTGGGGGGTAGCTTGTTAGGTTGACCCAGATTGAGGGCGTGACCTTTGTGATCGGTGTGCCGGAGGATGATGTCGCTGAGGCTGAAACCTTGCCGCGGCGCCCGAGCACGATTCCCAAAACAATGGCGAAGATGACGAGGAGCAAGAAGATGAAGCAGAAGCAGCAGCAGCAGAGGCGCTTCTTCTTCTTCTTCTTCTTGTTCCGTTCCTTCTTGCTCAGGTCCTTCTTTTTCATTTCCTTCTTCAATTCCGGCGTACCCTCCATCTTGCCCTTCTTCAACTTCCTGCCCCGTGACAGCAAAATCCGCTTCCACAGGCTCTGCTTCTTCGGCTTACTCGGCATTGCAGGACTCTTCTCGAAGTCATCGAACGCGCTGCGCGGCGGCCCAGCGAACATAAGCCCCCCATTCCGGGCACTCGCGCCCGGCACACCGGTCTGAGACAGCGCCGGCGGCTGGTAGGGGAAGTAAGGCGAGCGGTGGTCGTCCGGGCGGTAGGGTACGCTTGGCGCCGTGCTAACGGTGGCGAGCGGTGAGCTGAAGACGGTGGGTGGCGTGTTGGTGTGCGTCGTTGGAGGTGAGGCAAGGACGGGCTGCTTGATGATTTCGGCGGTCAGGGACGAGCGGACGGAGCCTGTTCCTGGTGTAGGGGCGAAGCCGCCTTTGATTTGCTTGCCGGGGAGACCGGGTGGGGAGCGGGCACGGCTGACGACGGCTTTGGAAGCTATCACTTCGCCGCGGTTTTCGAAGACTGATTGTGGGGTGCGCGCGGATTCGGGTGATAGGCCCTCTTGTGGAGGCGAATTGGCGAAAGGGGAGAGAGTCACATTGACTGCCTTTGGTTGCTGCTGCGGTTGCTGCTGCTGTAGCGGCTGTTGCTGTTGTAGAGGCTGCGTGACATTGATGTTGATGTTAATCTGCTCGGGTAACCGGTTTACGGGTGAAGCGGCTTTGGGTGGTGACTGGTCTCTGCCCAAGAAAATGGGCACCTCCCGGTCATCCGGGCTGAAGGTATTGTTGGATGGGCTGTACGACTGAAGTCTCGCGATTGAGTCACCGCGTTTGGACTCAAGTTTCTTGAGTGTAGGTGAGTCATGAACGGGAGTCTGGGTAACCGCCAAATGGGGGAACTGTCGTGTAACGAGGGCCGGCAGCTTCGGCGGCTGTGTCGCTTTCTGCGGCTCCAGCTGCTTACGGTCCTGAGACATGGCCTCCGCTCCTCGCGGGACGGTCAGAGTCGACGGGAAGCGGTATACCGGCATGGCTGGTACATCCGGGGCGTTCGTGTCTTCGGGAGACGATCTCAGCGAGCGAGAGCCACCCCGGGCGGACCCAAATGGCGTCGTGATATAGTCCCACCAGCCTTGCGACCGCCGCGGGGCAGTGGTATCGACCGTGAGCGCATCCATTCTCTTCGGCTTCCCCTGGGGAAGGATTGGAGCATGGTCCTCTTCAAACATAGTCGCCGTCGATGCATGGCGCGCCGCCTTCGGAGGCTCATCCTCCTCAAAGTCAGTTGCGACAGAATCACGTGGATGTGACTTGACGACCGTCTTGGGCTTTTCGGGGGCCGCATCGCCACTGCTCATCCAAGCAGTGGCAAAAGGCTGACCATCCAGGAAGATGGGAAGCTCCGTCGGGAGCGGCGGGGCATCACTGTCTGCGGGTACTGGAGCGAAGTGAGTTTTGCGCGAGTAGACGCTGGATGAGCGCTTAAAAATGGAACCGCCTGAGGACATGGCCGGCGTGATGAGAATGGAGGGTGTTTCCGGGCTAAAGTGGGACTGGAAGTTGGCAGAAGGGGGATATGTGGCGAGATTTTGAGTAACAACTGTCGGCTGCTTCCTCTCCACGGGGGCTGGCACTTTCGTCGGCTGGGGAATATCGTCACTCAGCTTCCTGTACCCGGCCGGAGAGAGACGTTGGGCAATGGATGGGCTGTCCTCGGATACGCGCCCACGCCGGCTGGTAACGAGACGCTTGATCGCTTCCCTCCGGGTCGTTGTCCTGGCCTCTGCTTCCCGTGCTCTTTCTGACCTGTCCGACTTCGGAGCCGGGTCGATGATCTTTGGAGGGCCCGCCTTGTGACGGTTGACGGTCGTGTCGATGGAGAGGCCGGGCCGGTGCCTCCGCTCCGCCAGTCTTCCCCTCGACTCACTTCGACTTGAGCGGCGGGACGACTCCTGTCTTGACTCCCGTCTCGACTCTCGTCTGGCCTTGGCGATGGCCTTTGAATCCTCAACGCTCCATTCACCGTCCGAGATGTCAGTCTCGCACTCCGAATCTTCCCTATCGGCATAGCGAGGCGGTGGTCCACGAGGTGGAGCGGTTTGGGGCAGTGTTGTTGTGCGGGTGAATGTAGCGAAGTCGGCAGGCCCAGGTTGTTGTAAGGGTGGACGATAGGCGTTCTTTGTGCCAGAACTGCCTAGCCCTGGCATGTTGGTCGTGGCTGTGAAGATGTAGTATCGTTTGAGAATCTATTCGAGTCTACACAACGTGTGAGAGGCCTGCTTTGGGGTAGGATGCGATGCTGGCTGCAGGCTGACCTAAATCATGGCATTCAAAGAAGAGGTCGCGACAAAGGCCTTGTTCTATTGTTCTCCGGGGTATCTCGTCGGTTCAAACAAAGCAGCAAAGAGCGTGAAATGGTAGGGAGGAGAGTTTGAAGAGTCACAGATTGCAGAGAGAAGTGAACAAGAAGAGAGGCATGACTTCACGGCTACAAACGGGGAGGCAGTGGCCAGCACGAGACGTCTCCGCCAGCCGGCAACAAGCAAATCCGGCGCCTGAGCCTCGATGGTGGACGCATCTCGCCCGAATATCAGGAAGAGTCACGGCGATTCGCGGGCTGGGAGAATTGGCAGTCGGACCGTTGACCGTTCTCGAAATGGCGGCTAAAGGTGACGATTGGTAGGAGAGTTGAAGGTGAGGTAGCCACGCGGGCGGCTCCGCCAGCGCCATCAGCCTCCGATGGGCGATCATTGGGTAGGGATGGAGGCGTGAGGCGCAACATGATGTTTGGGTTGGAGAGTTTGAGAGGGGGACATGAGGTTCGGGGAAGGTCTTGAGGGATTGTCTGGCGGTTAGAGGTGGAACGTCTTCGAGAGGAATTACTGGGCAAGGCGTGCAGGGGCTCGTGAACATGGATCTTTAGTACCTGGTTGGTCCGTTCAGCCAAAAGAGAACCAAATGGCGGCAAATTGAGCCAAAAATGGACAGCCAACTTCCGGGGGGGGGGGTTTTGTGGCGGACATGGTGGAGTCTCGACTCTCCGATACTGCGACCACTGAGCGGCGACGCACAACGTTTCTCTTCGCGCCGCTTTGCAAATTTGGGGAGAAGACGGAAGGCGGAAGGCGGAGGAGCGTTGTGCCTGCATGGCTTTCTGCAACGAATTGTGTGCGGCTCCACTGATGAGGCGCAGCCTTTGACGAAGACTAGCGATGGAAGTTAAAACGTCGCGTGCCTCTCCTTCTCTTCTCGTTGCTCGGGAGTAGAATACGCTCACCTCATCTCCTCGCGCTCATCGCATGCAGTCAGTGGACTGACACCTTCAACGTCAATCACCACCCCCCCATCCCCTCCTCCTCTATTCGTTAGTGGCCGCAAACACGAGTCGCATTCTTTGCAGCGGCACGGGAAGCGCTGGCTGCGGCTCACAGCCCCGCGGGGCAATGGCGCACTGTGGCTTGGCCGCATTTGCTGGCGTGCAGAGGTGTTTGCGGTGGGAGAATGGGTGACATTTGATATTCGATGCCTTTTTGAAGCATCTCAAGTGACCTGCGTCAAGTACCTTGCCTCTCGAATCATCAGTCATCTGCAGTCAATTCCCGTCCACTTCTCTCAGCTGTTGCTTACCGTACAAGCATCATCTGACGAACGGCGGCGGTAAGTACATCCGTAGATTAGGGAGGAGAAGGAGGGACAATGAAAATCTCTTGGTTTTTCTCGGCTGCTTGCGGCAGCGATAGTGAGAATAATGAAGACCGGCGTGGAGACACTACTGGTTCTACTGGACAGCTACAAGGCATCACCAAAAGTTAACCTGCGGTAGGTGAAGGAGCAAAGAGGAGCCTCAGGGCCAATGGTGATGTGTGTACCGCAAATGACCTTGCTATCGGGCTATGTAGTGTTGAACTACTTCAGCCATTGATCTCATCTGTCTCTCTAACCTCTTTGTCCACCTTCTTTCTCCAGTCTCCACACTACTCCACTATCAGCACTTCATCTCCGCCGGCGAACGATCCCTTCCTCTTGTCCCCCAGTCCCTTTACTACCGTACAGTGCCCTTGACCCTCGCCCCCTCTCCTCCCGTTGGCGGCGCCGGTGGGGCGTTTACCCCAAGTCGCTGACTCCTTGGCATTGGCCACAAAGGCATCAGATGTACCTGCCCGTCCGAATGATGATCAGCTTCATTCTGTCTTCACTTCGGCTTCTGGTCATCTTTTCTGTGGTTAACGCGGGTCCAGATTTCAGTTAGCAAACCATAATCCTGAATCCAGCCCCCCCTAGAGCCTCTACTGCTTGCGTATCCCCCCCCGTCCTAGTGCCAGTACTTGTCCCTTTCAGCTTGACGAAAGGCGTTGAGTTTTCGGCGGAAGCAAGTTGCATTTATCCCTATCGCGTTGGCACCACTTGGACTTCCCTGCATTCCCCACTCCCCCTGCCCGCTACAGTATCATCTCAACATCTGGAACGTATCTACTCTTCAATATCCGATCTCATGCCTGCCAGGGCATGAAATCTAGAGCCATCCCACCCAGCGCTACCGTTTCTCCCCCGCTGGTTAGCCACCCTCATCCATCCACCATCCGTCCCCATCCTTTTTGCGACTTCTAACAACCACTCTCCTCGTCTTTCTAGCTTTTCATCGCGTGTAACCGTTCCACCACGCAATCTCAATTCTCTCGAGCGCTCTCTGCGAAAAGGCACGGGTGTTCCTTTCACCGCGCCGCACCCCTCCGCCACCCTTGCAGACGCAATCCACTCACGTCCGACACTCCCCCAAGGAGGCGACGTTTAGTTTCATTCAACCCGCAACCACCACCTTCCGTCTCCAATTCCTTCGGTCGCTCCTTTTATCACCCAACAAGCCTCTCAACTCTCCCAACCACTCTCCGCGCCAGCAACCCTGGCGTCCGCCTCCATTACTGCAACGCAGCACCGCCGCCGCCGCTCCTCCGCCGTTAACATCCTCCCCGAAGACCCTCGCCGGTCAAGTCCACACGTGCTCGCCGCCTCGTCGGGCCTGCAAAACCTCGGCGAGGGCCCCGAGACTCACGCTATGTCGCTATCGCGGTCGCCCTCCCCGCAACGAGGCGGCGGCTGGGCCAGTCCCGGCCTGACTACACCGTACAACAGCTCGAGCCGCCGCGCCAGCCCCATCCGCACATACCCCAACGGCGGCAGCGGCGCGAGCAATGTCTCCTGGGCCAGCGCCCAGGCGAAGAGCGCCGAGGTGCGCGGGTACCCGTCGTTTGAGCCGCGGAGGCAGGGCTTTGCGGGTCACCTCCGCAAGTTCTCGGCTAAGCTGCCGTACTTCAATGGCAAGGACTATGCAGATAAAGAGAAGTTGGGTCGTGGGAGAGGGAGGGTTGCGAGGGCGAAAGAGGTGCTGGCGTTTGTTGGGCGGGTTGCGTGGAGATTCAGACTGCGGTTGGCGGTTGTGTCTACGTTTTTGCTCTGCGTTCTGCTGTTTTACGTCACTCGTAAGTTTCACTCTTTTGTCATCGTGACGTAGCTAACCGGTCAGCGCTGCACCGTGCGTACCGGAGAAGTAGCATGCTCGGCGGCGGGAACAAGTTCGTAATAATCCTTGGCGCAAATGAAGGCGGCGGCGTTATGGAGTGGAAGGGGCCGCGGGAGTGGGCCATTGAGCGGGACTCCATCAAGAACAAGAAGAATTATGCGAAGCGATGGGGTTATGAGCTTGAGATTGTTGACATGAGCACCAAGAAGCGCTATGCGCATGAGTGGCGCGAGAGCTGGGAGAAAGCGGACATTTTCCGCAATGCCATGCGCAAGTACCCGCACGCCGAATGGTGAGTGTGCTCCTTATGCTATCATGAGTTCGCCTGACATCCCTAGGTTTTGGTGGGTCGACCTCAATACCTTCATCATGGAGCCGACATACTCGCTCCAGTCGCACATCTTCAACCAGCTCAACCGGGTCACATACCGCGACATCAACCACTACAACCCGCTCAACATCTCCCACCCCTTGACCGAAGAGTACCTGGACGAGAACACACGGTCTGCCATCGGTGATGGCAGGCCCGAATCAATCAACCTGCTTGTACCCCAAGACTGCAGCGGCTTCAATCTAGGCTCCTTCTTCATGCGGCGCAGCGTGTGGACCGACCGCCTGCTGGACATATGGTGGGACCCCGTGGGCTACGAGCAGAAGCACATGGAGTGGGAGCACAAGGAGCAGGACGCGCTCGAGTACCTGTACACCAACCAGCCGTGGATTCGCCCGCATGTGGCGTTTTTGCCGCAGCGGAGGATTAATAGCTTCCCGCCTGGGGCGTGTGGAGAGAAGGGCGATAATCCGAAGATTCATTACAGCTCGCTGGACCGCGACTTTTTGGTCAATATGGCGGGTTGTGAGTGGGGGCGCGATTGCTGGAAGGAGATGTACAATTACCGCCAGTTAAGCAATCGGTTGAACCGGAATCCGTGGGAGAGGTTCAAGGACGGCATCAGCGAGGGGTTTGAAGCAATGTTGAAGAGGAAGAAGGTGGAGAAGAAGACGGAGAAGAAGGAGGAGGAGAAAAAGGAGGAGAAAAAGGGATGATGGAACGGGTGGGGTCTGGTTTCCTTGAGCGCGTCATCGTCTGCTTCTCATCCTCAACTGCATCTTTAGCTTTACGGCATTTAGTTCGCGCTGGGACTGGCGCGGGGGAATCCGGTGTTTCGGTGTCTTCTTCTTCCTTTTTGGCGGAGTTGTGGGGAAAGACAGTGGGATAGAACGAGATGTTGGGGAAAACTGGGTATTGCTTTTACTCTGAAGTCTTTTCTTTTGGTCTGGTACTACGGGTCTATCGACATGTCTCCCTCGGGCGCTGGGTTTGTACATAGCGGCGTGCGGGGGAGCGTTAATAGCGTAATGGGCCTGTGACATTGCCACTGCGGGGACGGGCGTGAAACTGATGTGCGTGGGGTGCGTTGACCCCACCTTCAGCCTTTCGTCTTACGGGTGCCCAACTCCGTACATACTGCCGGTCTCATCCCCATAGGGCCGACGACACGCATTATCTGGCCGAACTCGAACACAAGCAGCCCACGCCGCAAAGTCTAGCAAATGGGCCAAGGCCTACTCGAACAAATCGTGGCCCCGCCAAGCTGTCCTCCCACGCCCCCCTGACAACCGTCGACTACGAGTATCCGAGTGCTCTCTCCAATCCTCCACAACATCGATAAACTTTCTACTTTTTAGGTTCGGGGTTTTTATACTATGTGCCAAAGTTTTTCGTATATTCAAACATATCATAAACCTCGTGTTGAATTGTGATTTATGTTGCGATTTAGCGTCGCTACGAATTTTGAAGATATGCCTTGGTCCTGCTGTCGAGCACCCGGTCTCACACTCGAGCAAATGGCCTCACTGTCGGGTCACCAGTGAGTGCGCTCACAAGCCGCGCCGGCGAATCCGGCCCGGCCACAAAGCCGCTCGAAAGCGGCTGGTTCTCGACAAAGGCCCCTTGGCCGCACTGCGGCTGGTGAACAATGAGGGGGAGCGGGGGCCACCACACGCGGCTGAGGACAAAGGGTGGGCGGCGGGGGCGAGACAGAGCGGCCTTCTTCATTCAACGTTGCGGGCTTTCTTTCACGGCACTGCTTCTGAGTTGTGAACTAAGCGGCGAAGGGTTGGCTTCACTGCGGATGCTCTGGATTTTTGCGTGTGAGTTTGCTATGAGGTAGATGGAGTTTTGGGGGAATTTGAGATGGGGATGATACTGATGGTATATATCAGCCTGATACCGGGTTTGGGCGACATCCCGCGAGAGAGCGGCGAGTATTCTTACCGGGCGGGGCCTTGGGTTGCGAGAAGGTTTGTTGGTCTGGCTTCGAGGGAGAGGGGAGTCACTGATGATATCACAGATCTTTGTGCGCATTAACATTCCGAGGGGACATATGAAGCCCGCGAGGTCGCGGCCGAAACCGAGTCTCGATCCTGTAGATCGGTTTGACATACTCACAAGTCAGTCCATCATATTGCGAGCTGCTGGCAGCTTTTGAACTGACAGAATTATTCAGCCGTTCTGAGCCGCGCCGCCTTTCCTCGACATTTCCAACCGCCCCTTCGTCTCTGGCACCTTGAACTCCCGGGTCGAGATTTATCAAACGCCGCCGCGCCGGACAGCCTTGCCTAAACGGCACTCATCACTCTCCACCGTCGTACGATACCACCAGCAAAGATGTGCATCTACAAACTCTACATCTTCACCGCTTGCGGGCACCACATCTTCGACACGCGCCCGCTCATGCAATGCGACGCGAAGAAGCGGCAGCTAGCCATCGACACCGAGAATATCCCCACCGAAAACGCCGCAAACCCCCCCTCCCCAGGCCCCGCCTCCTCGGTTTACACTTCCTCCACCGTCTCCCTAACACCGCACACCTACTCCAGCATCGGGTACATCACCGCGCTCGTCACGCCCGGCACAACACCCAGCACCACGGCTGGCACACCTGTCGTCGGTCCCGGGACGAAGGCCCTCCCCGACGCACCTACGCGGTTCTCGCTCCCACCGTCGCGCTTCTGGAACAGCACACCCGCACAACTCCCCTCCGACACCGCGAAACCCCTCCCCCCCGCACCCATCCTCAGCCCCACCACCGCGCGCGCAAAGCGCAGCCTGGCCACAGATTCAAACACGCACAAGGCACTCACCGGCAACAACACGTGCGTGCCGCGCGGCCATCCGCTGCGCACGTTCCGTCTCGAGCACTTGTGCCGGAACTGCGAAATGGGTCGCCAGGCCAGATTGGAAGAACTGGAGGAAGAGGTGGTGATCGAAGTGCGGGTGCCGGAGCGGAAGTGGAGGGTTAATTACGAGAGGCGGCAGAAGGAAGGGTGGAAGGCGTGGGGGAGTCAGGAGGTTAGGATTGAGGATCTGGTTGCGCAGAGGGAGGAGGAGGCTATGAGGGGGAGTGTGGGGCGGATGGTGCTTCGGAGACGGTCTGGATCGGCTGGTGGGTCGGCTGCCGGGCCAGCTGGCGGATCGGCCGAGTAATAAGATTGAGCGGGACGGCACTACAATATTGCTGAGGTAATATGACTGGATTGCGACTGTTGTCGAGTTGATATGGACGTTGAGATGCGCTCAGATGTGACGTAGTGAGATAAGATGGATTAGATAAGATGGATGTGATTAGATTGTAGATCCAGGCTTGGCGCGCGGAGCTTCCGCAGACGTCGTGCTTGCGTCGTTGGAGATCCAATTCAAAGACAACTGAACTCGATTGCCATTGCGGCCCCGCACACCACGCTTGTGCTCTCCCGTGCTTTACTCTCACCCTTTACCAGTCCTTTGCCTCGTCCACCTTTCGATACGCGCCCTCCACCCTCAAAATGCCGACCCCCGAGTCCGAAGCCTTCCTCGCGAAGAAGCCCACCGTCCCACCGACCTTCGACGGCGTCGACTACAGCGACCAGACGGCGCTGAAGGCGGCGCAGGATGCGGTGATTCGCGAGCAGTGGGTGCGCAGCATGATGGCACGACTGGTGAGGGAGGAGATGGGGAAGTGTTATCGGCGGGAGGGGAATAATCATTTGGAGAGGTGTGGGCATTTGCGTGGTGAGTGTTGGGAGTGATTGGATGGAGGTGGGGCTAATAAGGGTGGTAGAGAGGTACTTTGAGTTGCTGAAGGATGCGAAGGTGCGCGGGTATCTGTTTGAGCAGCAGAATTATGTTAGCAAGTAAGTTGAGTCTGGTGCGTGGGTTGGGTGGGCGAATGCTGATGAGTGTTAGGTGATGGAGGTGACACTGATAGATGAGTGTGGCGAGAGCTGCGGTGCGCTTCTTGTTCATAGTCGACAATGCACTCCGAGTTCGAGCCAGCGTCTTCACAAGGCATATGAGCACATCGACTAATCAATAGCAATGCATTTAAGGGAGCCTCTGACCCTAACGCCCAAATGAAATACAAGCATACCCATTAACTAACCCTCAGATGATTGATTGACACCAAAAAAATTAGCCCAGGGCGGGATCTCGTCCTCCTCGACATCCGACCAGTTCGCATTATACTCCTCCCACTCGCCCACCGGCTCCGGATACATCTCCGGGTCTGCCGCAAGCCTGCGAAGATAAAACTCCTGGCCCTCCGTGGGAAACTCCATCGCATCCCAGAGATCGCAAAGATCGATGCTGTCCTCCCACTCCTTGACAAGCGGGAACGCCTTCTCATTCGTCGTGTACGCCAGCTGGGTCAGCTTCGTGCAGAACACCGTCCACCAATATATCTCATCCGGATCCAGACTCGCCTTGTGCTGGCGGAACTCAAGCGTCTTCGGCCCCTCCGTCTCCGGATCACGGTGTATGAACGAAAAATTGACAACGTAGTACCTCGCCTTTCCGACAAACTCCCGCAGCCGCTTCCACTTCTCCTCTGGCGTCATCCCATGATCCACATGCTTGAACAAACACAACCGCACATAAGACATGGGCCGGTACACCGCCGACACTCGCTTTTTGACAACCTTTTTCGCCTCATCATCCCACTCCATAATCTCCCGCGGCCGGCTCCCAACCGTCGTAAACTCGCGCCTGTTGCTCCGCAGATGCGGGCTGAACTCGGGGCGCCGCTCCACCGGGTGCAACCGCGCAATCTGGTCCTCGTACACGGCAAGGATGTACGCAAGCTGGCGCATCGCAGCCAGGGTATGCGGGCGCCCATCCTGCCGGCCAACATGGACATGCATCGAGCCCCCGCGGGCAGCCACAACCCGCACCTCTTTCGCTTTGCCGAACTCTTCCATAATGTCCTCGACGTCTCTTTTGAGTTTACCGATCTCGCTGAGGGAGTTTGCGGTGAAGAGCGGCGAGCGCAGGGCCAGGCCGGCCACGTCCCAGTTCTCAGCCGCGGCGGCGTTAGGCATGTCCTTGGGGAAGAGTTTGATTTTTTGAGAGGTGATGAGGCCGCCGAGGGCCGGCTGGAGGCGGGATGACCACACGTCGTCCCCGAGCACGGTGGGCCCGGTGTGGCCGGGTATATCGTCGGCTACGACGAGTTCGGTGCGGACGAGATCCGTGAGGGCCGTGGCCAGGATGAGACAGGGCTCGCCCATGTAGGCTCTGAGCGTCGCTGTGTCGGTCTTGATGTTCGGCACCATCGTGCCAGGGTTGGGTGTGGTGTCGTGGAGCGCCCAGTTGCGGAAGGGGACGTCGGGATGGGATTTGTAGCGCAGCTTCTCGGCTTGGTGTTCGGTGGGTTTTTTGGTCACGCCGGTGAGGGGGGTGGTGTTGAGGAGCATGGCCTCGGTGAAGGCGATGTGGAGCTCGGTTTTGATGCCGATTGATAGGGGAGGGGGTTTTGAGGGGGGTGCGGCGGCGGGTCTCATGAAGGGAGGTAGGACGCCAGAGTCGTCGGTGGAGTGGGCGGTTTTGAGCTTTTTAGTTGGGGGGGTGGCGTCGGACATGGTTGTGGTGGTTTGGGGATGGGTTTGAGGGTGGGTGAAGAGGTGGATGTGCTTGAGGTGGGGAAGAGGAGGAGGAGGTATTTCAACTCGCGGAGTGGTGGGCTTCATCTGTCGATTTTGGTTTGCTGCCGCTTTCGTCTACTCTTGTTCTTTATGCTGTCTGATGGCATGGATGCGAGGGCAAACTTTGCGTACCAGCACCATTCCCCCGCGATGCCAAAGACGGCCAGGAGGATCCTTCTGGACATTGATCCAATTCCGTACCCGCGTGAAATCCTAAGGCATTCCACAAACCCGACTCTCCCAGGAAATTCCCCGTCTCCCATCCCGAAAACGGCCATACATCACGTGTATACGCCTCGTCGCCTCAGCCTTCAAGGCTGCAAATTTGGCGCGGGGAAACGAAGCGCCGACGTCAGTCCACCGCGATGCTTATGTCCCGCCTTCAACCCCGCGCATCGTGTCGCATTCCGATCTGCGGTTCGCATTGCCGCCTCCACGAACGACCATTCCACATATCCAATCCTCAAGAATGAACTCCGCATCTACCGCGTAATCCACAATCTTCAATCCACACCCTCAACCCCAGCAGAGGCCACAACCGCAACAATGCCCTTCCTCTTCACCCTCCCCACAACATCCCACATCTCCTTCACCTTCTTCTTCAGCAGCACCACCCACCCTTCCCTCCCCCTAACCGCAACCTCCGCGCGCTCCCTCCTCCGCACCGCCCTAAAAACACACAAACGCCTTCCCGAACCCGCTCAAGCTTCCAACCTCCCAACCATAATATCCGCCCTAACATCCTACATCCCCTACCTCTTCGCGCTCGAAGCGGGGCTCAGCGGTATCCCGGTAGCGGGGGAGGAAATCGACATCGTCCTCCTCCGCGAACTCGATGTGACATGGAGGATGCCGCTCTCAGCACCGCCGCCCGGCCGGCGCAGCCCGCCGCGGACGAAGCTCCGCAGTTTAGAAGCAGAGCTCGCAATGGTCTTGACCACGCTCGCGCACGCACACACGCTCTCCGCGCGCGCCGCCCTGAGACCCTTACTCAGCACCTCCGCCACGGACACTGTCTCTCCCGAAGGCCGCACGCAGGCCGTGGCGTCCGCGATGAACGCACTCATGACGGCGCACAGTCTATACACCTTTGTCCTCTCGCGCATCACAACCACCCCTCCTCCCCCACCTACACCCGCCGACCTAACCCCGGAAATGCTGTCCTCACTAGCATCCGGCGCTCTCGCCGAGGCCACGCTCCTCACTGTCTTGCGGGACGACCCGTATCCCGCGCTTGTTGCTGAGGAGCGGCGGGAAGCGAGCAATGATTGGATGTTCCGCGCGCCGACCGTACCGCGGGTGCGCGCCCACCTGTTTGCGAGACTGTGTCTAGCGGCTGGCGAGCATGCGGCGCGGGCTAGTGCGGCTGCAGCGGGGGTCCCCGGGGCGGAGGGGAGGTGGGGCGCGTACTGTGCGGATTTGAGACGGACGGCGCGGGCTAGAGCGGCACGGTTTTTGGGCGTGGATGCTGAGGCGGAGGGGAAGGGGGGCGAGGGGATCGCGTGGATTCGTGGGGCGAAGGCCGAGCTCGGCTTGCCTGCTGAAGAGGGGTTAGGGAGACTGAGGCTTGGGTGGAGGGAGAGGAGGGAGGATAAGCGCGTGGAGCGGGGAGGGGAGTGGGGAGGTGATGCAGGGAAGTTGGAGGAGGGGAGGGTGTTGGAGCTTCTGGAGAGGAAGTGGGTTAAGATGAATGATACGGTGAGTTTTGGGAAGACCTCTTTTCGGGAATGAAGCTTATGATGAACTAGATTGGCATGCAGATCATTCCGCCACATGCCCCGCTCCTCGCTACTATGCCCTCCGGCCGCGAATACCATACTCCAAGGGCATATGTCCCACCACATCTGGATGCGGGTGCTGTCGCGAGGATGCGGGCCCCGCCTGATGCAAATGAGGTGCGGGGATTCCAGGGCGGGGGGGATGAGAGCGATTCTGAGGGGGAGGGGTATGAGAGTGCACAGGGTGTCAGCGCACCGGGGGCGTATTACTGATTGCGCTGCTTGGGCGGGGATGCAGACATTGATGGTCGAAAGCTATGCCCGGTAATTGGCTTCTACCGGTTGTGTACGAGATGTGCCATTATCTTCTCTTCACTGGTTCACGGGAGCCAGTGTGTATAGCAGTTTTCAAGGAGGTGGACGGAATGAAGCAGAGGCACCAGTCGCCCGCGTCATGAGAAACGCATTGCCGCGAGTCGAGGTCATGCGAAGAATGGCGGAACGAGGAAGACCGGGCGAGAATGATACATATACAAGTTAGTTCAACCCATGAGTGTGCTATCGTAGCATGAGGAGCGTATGTGTTGCTTAGTGAGATAGGTGACTTGAAGTGGACCGCCTCTCCGGCTCCCGAAGCCAATGCGGACTGTAAGATCTGTATAAGAAGTAAATTCAACACCCAACAGGCTCAAGGAACCTTCGAATGTCTACCAAAGAGTGCACACGAAATTTTCGCCCGTTAGGAGGTTCAAGGGACTCTCAGAGGCGCAGTTTCCTCGCCCCGCCACCTGGTCGTAACTGCTCTCCCCCTCACCGTGCCCCTTATTCAAAGCAGAGCGCTCCAGTTGTACCTGCCCCAAACCATTGAGGGCATTTCGTCATCACCCTGCTGCCTACTTGTATACGCCCAACTTTTCCTTTCACCTCTTCTTTCCTCATCTTTCAATCAACCATCCCTCAAGCAGTCCCATCACTCAATCGTACCACCACTCAATCTCACCATTCACGAATCTTTTCATATAAGCATACGCTTGCTCATGGATACATTCTTCATGCTTGAAAGCATCCGTTTGCTGTTCCGGAATGGACAGCAGCACTTTATTGCAGATGGTATTGGGTGTACTACACCCAGTAGCCTACATGTCACTCCGCATGACCCCACAATAACTGAATTCTGCCATCTACGACAAGGAGCTTCTAACCGTAGTTCGTGCATTCGAATACTGGCGCCCGAGGCTCACGGGGACGACGGACACAGACGCGTTGGGCTTCTTTCACCAGTTGCCTGTTGCCAAACAAGATCGACATAAGTTGAGGGTGGAAAGTGTGGGAAACAACATGCCAAGGTGTCCTGCGAGCAAAGCGGATTTTGAATATGGCTTTTTGCCAGATGATCGTCCAGAGGGCTCAAGTTCCAGATAAGCCACCGCAGGCAAGAATCATGATGCCCGGCACCCATGGGATTTTGCAACTCCCCACCCTTCGCCCAACGGTTTATGGACAACGATCCTCCGGCCGCATCAATTATACATTCAGGCGTATGTGGATGACATCGTCATACACTCGTAAAAGCGTCTTGTTCAAACACACGTACGGCACTGCGGTAAGACCCTGTTACACATCCCTCCTTCATTTTCTCATCAAGACCCATACAGGTTGACCATATTTGTATCCGCATGCCATTCCACATTTATCAGAACTCTTTCTCTGCGCATTTACCTTCGCATTCATAGGAGACATGCCGCAGCGGCAAGCGAACTCAGGATTCCTCTCACAGAACGCCAGGCACGGATGCCGCAGCTGCGCCGCCGATGCCAACGAGCGCAGTGGCCTCAAATTCGACGTCTCGGCCCAGGGCAACTTCCATTTCGACGTTTGGCGATGCGGGCGCGCATGGACAGCCTACCATCTAAGGCGCATTGGAAGAAGTACCACAGGGCCAACTGACTCCATTTGATCAAATCTCATTACTCAGGGAATAGTATGCGATGAATCTCACTGCCGTCCGTTACGACTGCCGGGCCGGAGTACCGCCCGTGAGCGGTGATGATGCCGCGTCTCACTTAGTGCCCTGGTCGATCTGTCCTGATATGTTGATTGCTTTCTTCGGTGAAAATATGGCATTTATGTCATTCAGACTATTCGCCTAGGAACTGGATCATGCAATCTGCGACAAGGAACTCCTTGCCATTGTCAGGGCATTCGAGACGTGGAAGCCAGAGCTCTTTGGTCAAGCAAACGCAGCTACACCCCTCACGAACACCCGGATCAGTTGTGCATCTGCCACTTTCTGCTCCCGAACCCTTCCCTCACTTCGTCCTCGGGAGTATCGCTGGCGCGTTCGGCACTTTCATGGTCTATCCCATCGACCTTTTGAAAATGCGGACGCAAAATCAGACACTCATGGGGCCCCAAGTGGAAAACTACAACGCTAGGCAAGCTAGATTCGGAGCCCTTCAAGTACTACATCATTGGACACCGCAGATATGCCTTCTCCTGGCTCCCGTGGGCTCACAAGACGGGGCTGCAAGGGATCTCGCCGCGTCTCAAAGAGTCATGGCATTCGAAGACTCAGAAGGTGGTGCTTGAGCTACTCACGCGGATGCCAGGCAGATACACGCTCCGGCACACTCTGTGGTTTGCTAACCTTTTCACGACTGAGCATCTGAGCGACGTGTTCGCAAATAGCATAGAGCGATAGATTAGACAATGATGATAATGCCTGCCATAGTGGTCCGGAAGTCAGCCTGCCATGGTCAAATTGTGTCTGTCAAGTTCTGCCTTGTGAGGCGCCAAAGATGCCCCAAACTCAAAATCTTGGTGTTCATGAAAGAATGGTGTTGACCCGATGTTAAATACTTGACGGACCAAGCACGTCAAAACCAAAATCCGCGGCCTCACACCGAGGACATAGTAGCCAACCCATATCCATCAACTGCATTCCCCACCCACAACCAATGTCGAACCGAGTCCTCAGTTACAAGCACCGACCACGCCGTCAACCCCCGTTCGCTTTGCCGTAAAGCCCATCCGCACTCACCCACTCCGGATGTTAATATCAGTCGAGTATTCAAGATAGGGACAGTGAGGAGGATGAATCCGCCAAGCGCCTCCACGTCCAACACACGGCAGACGCAAGGCGCAAGTAAACGTCAGCGTCAACATCAACGTCACTGCCCGGCAATGACGTTTCCCTGCGCCCATCACTGGAGACTCGAACCTTCAAACACGTCAAGCAGCAGTGGCCGGCGGAGTCCAACGCCGATCAGGGTCGGAATGCCGATCAATGCAAGTCTCTACCGGCTATGCACAGCGAATGCGGGCACGGCGTGCAAAATTCCCCGGCTCCAATTGGCTTCCTTTCGAACTCCGGACTTGTTCCCGCACTCACTCTCTGCATTGCGGTCTCGCGAAAATAGGTGATATGCCGTGATACCACAGTATGCATACGACAGACTTACAACGTACAATCAAGCCGGTGGCTACGGCCGCCTCGCCCCCGCGCGCCAGCAGCTCACAGGGTCGATCTCGGACCCGCGGCTCCAGAATGCAAGAACTGGCATGACGGGCAGCCCACTTATGCAAGAAATAGGCCGATCACTGCTCCCAAACTTGATAAGGTAAACCGATACCCCACAGCCGCGTCATGGCACGTGATTCCACACCAGCAGCACGGGCAGCGCCACACCCGACGTCCCGCCGTCACAACGGCGATGAACGGCGCATCTGCCAAGCATCCTGCGGGGGGCCCTGGCGGGGAACTCCGATGGAGGGGTGTTTGCTGCTAGGTTAAGGCCGTATGCTTCGCGGCGATAAGGGAGTCGGTGAAGAGACGCGTTACGCAGGCGCGCTCTCAGGTGGGTTTATCGGGCGACGTGGATGCGAGGAACGCGTGTAAATTGTACCTGTGGAATGCGGGCTGGTGCATTGTGCGAGGGACGGAAGCCACGTGCGTGGCACAGTGTGGGTGCCACGGGAGTGGAATTTGGGTATATGGCCGAGATGGTGTATAGTGGGATTTGAGATTTGTTCTTTGAGACGGTGGAAGGTGTGGTAAGCGCGGAGATCTTTGTTTCACGGTGACATGTTTGCGGTATGTCACTGCGTGTCACTGGTGGGGGAGTGGCGATGCCGGTGGCATGCACGATATAACGAGCACACGAGCGGTTGTTGCTGAGGCGCTGGCATGACTGTACGGTACGCGGTATGGTCCGATATCACGGCTCGGACAGCCGTTAGGGGCTTAGCTATGCTTGATGGATTGCGCGGTGGAGTCTGCGGAAAAGGGCCAAGGGCCGGTTAAAATATTGGTGCCGTAGTACCTCGGCGTGCTTGTAGGTAGACGGGGGCGGTAAGGACCTTTCCGACTGTTGGTTGAGAGATCTAGAACGCTGTGTCTGATTTTTCTTTCTGGGGAGTGCATGTAGCCGAGGTAGGGGTGTGGGAATCCTTGACGATGCGTATTTGATATTGGCAAGAGTGCTTGTGGAGGCGGTGGGCTAGGGTTGGTACGCCCTATCAAAATGCCCTATCACACTGATAAGTGCGCTGGTGAACATGTTCGCAGTGGTGTTACGATAGCAGAAAAATGTCACTGAGGAGCGGGCCTTGCGTCTGCGGGGACGGCCGTCCCTCTGCGAGCTGCAATCATGTCGCAATCGCATGTCGCGAGCTGCAATCATGTCGCAATCGCATGTCGCGAGCCGCCCGTTTGATACAGGGCGTACTCTGGTACCACGGCTCTACCAGAGCAAACTCGAAGTCGCAACCCAATGCTACGTACCCAGTGTCCTTGATGTATCATTCCTCGACACACGTGTACGTCGAATTCCCCGCCCGTCGTACCCATACACCCCAATATGGCCTCCGACTTCATTCCCCAGTCACTAGAAAAGTACCGTGAAGCTGTCCACCCTACAGTCGCACGGCGAGCATCACGCGACAACTTACCCCTTCTAGCCCTCATGCCCTTCTCCATATCTGCAAACCCATGCGCTTGCGGCGCCCAAGCACGCAAGCGCTCAGGCGCACCATCTTGGCGAGCGCGCGCCTGGGGTGAAGCTAGCATCGCCATCCGAAAGCGGGAATGCAGCACGCGAGCACTCTCCCCTTCACTTTACCTCCATCTCCCGTTCCCGTCCCCGAGCCGCCACTCTATCTGCACCGCACCCGACACCCGAGACACGCCGTCCCCGTCTCCCCATGTCAGCGACGTCCCTACGGCGTCGGGACGCAACTGCGCTGCGGGACGTGGAGTGAAGTCAGCGGCACCGCACAAGGCTTGCTCGCCCCGCGCAGTGCTTAGCGGCCGGCCCAGCGGCGCTGGCGGCGCGGCAGGGGCGGGGGGGGGGGTGCGCGATCTGGCCAGCGGGAGGGGGGAGGGCGCACACGTTGTGTTTTTGGCGGGTTTGATTGGGTGGGGAGTGGGCGACAGGGGACGGCATCGAAGCTTTCAGCCTCCCTGCGGCGGGCGCGCCGTGGAGATCCGGCGGGGCTGGGCTGACGTGGGTGGGGTCGGGAGTGGATGTGGGTTTGGAGGACGGGCGGGGAGGAGGACATTGAGCGCGTGTTGCGCTTGGGACGTTTGTCTGGTTGTTTCTTGGAGGTGGTGAGGGGGTGAGGATTCGGGAGGGGGATGTCATTGTGGGAATGGTAAAGCGAGGCGAGGCTGGTGAGTGACATCGCGTGGGTTTTTTGCGGGAGATAGTGATCATGACTTTGAGTTATACGAATTCCATTCTGCTTCCTTTTGGGGCCCGGGAGATGTGTCTGGTTGATATGAAGATGGGGATACATGTGTACTGTAGTACTTGTGTCCATTGGGTCTTACCGTGGCCCCAGGACCCCCAGATCCCCGGCGGCGAGGAAGCGAAGCGACCATCACTGGAGAAAGTCCAACCAAATCCTGATACACTCGCTTATGCTCACCTCGTTGGATACTTGAAATATAGACGGCGAGGAAGAAGTGGAGGAAGAGTAGGGGCGGGAAAGAACAGGGACTAGGGATCGGTAAGTGCGTGGTATACCGCCATTGATAGTCAGTCCATAATCTGCTTTGCCGTCCACCCGTGGTAGCGACTGCGGTGACAACGACAAGACACTACTGTCTGCAAGTGTGGAGACGGCCGGCGAACACTGAGAAAAATCTCGGCCAGTCTCTCTCAATAATATCTTAAAAACCCCGAAGTCCTTCTTGAGCTTCCAGGGACCAGCTGATAGGGTCTTCAACCCCTCCGCGTCGCTTCGTCTCTTCCACCTTCAACTCCTCCACGCCGTTAAAACCCTCCACATCACATCCACAACCTCCCAAAAAAGAGCCGAGCCATCCGAACGAGCACTCAGTCTTCCTCTCCACACTGCACGTTTCTGCAAAATATCTCATCTCACCGGACGCCAACTACGCCAAAAAGACGCCCATTGCTTCTTCAGCGCCTCCAAAGGCTTACTCCACGCCTGCTTGTCTCCACCACACGTCCCACACGTCCCATAATCCCATCAGCCACCACATCAGCATCAGGCCTTTACCCGCATCATCCCCCCGCACACCAGCGCCCCCACCACTTCTCCCTCAGCCATTCGCAGCGTCCCTGCGCGCAACGTGCCAGCCTTGCACCGCCAAACCACTCCCCCGTTCCTCCCCCCCTGTGCACCATCCCGCTGCCGATCGCCGAGCAGGGCCGCGTAGGTAGCTCCCCGGCGCGCGTGCGCTTGACATCACACAGCCGGGCGGAGCTATAAGGCCGCGGGCATAGCTCCCCTCCCTCTTTCTCGCAGAACCACACATCCGTCACCATGGACGTCTCGGGACATGATGGGCCTCATGGCCCCACGGCTGAGAAGACCCTCCATGGCGATGCTCACAGCCCGCATACCGACCCCACCATGCATCAGAATGAGAAGGATGTGTTCCGCGATATCCTCAAGCCGGACGATATCTACGATAACAACGGCGTGTACTGGGCTGACTTGCCTGTCAAGGACCGCGTGGGCTTTTGCATGCGGACGCAGAATGCCGAAGCGGCGAAGGAGTTGAGGTCAATTGGCCGTATGATTAAGGAGGACCCGTTGAGTCCAGTGAGCTACTACATGAAGAACATGGTGCTGCCTGGTGCGGGCCTGCTTCTCGAGGGGTGAGTAACTGTCCACGTTTATGCGGAAACAGCCTCTAACGGACTAGATATGTGCTCTTCTCCATCGGCAACGTACGCCCGCTCCTCCAGGCCGCCTTCCCGCAGTGCTGGTCCAAGTTCGCCATCTGCGACGAGACATGGACGCAAGCCATCGACTACCTCGAGATCTGCGGTATCATCGTCGGTGCGTACCCCTTTCCTCGCTTCCCGTTACACGACTAACATCCCACAGGCCAGATCCTCGTCGGTATCATCGGAGACTGGATCGGACGTCGCTGGGGTCTGATCCAGGACGCAGCCATCATGTTCGGCGGTCTGATCATGCTGACCGCTGCGTGGGGTGTAACGCAGAACGGCTGGGTCATCTGCTACGTCTGGGCGCTGTTCTTCTACGGCATCGGCGTGGGCGGCGAGTACCCTATGACCGCGACATCGGGCATGGAAAACGCCGTCGGCAGCGGCAAGGTCTCGACCAAAGACGACCGCAATCACCGCGGCCGCAAGGTCACTTCTGCCTTCCTCATGCAAGGCTGGGGCCAGTTCCTCAACCAGGTCCTGCTGATTCTGCTCCTGCTCATCTTCCACCACGGCTCTGGGAACGCGCCTTACTCCAAGGTGGCCGCTCAGTGGACCTACCGTGTGTCGTTTGCTGTCCCGGCTGTTGGCACGCTCTGGCTCGTCTACTACCGTATCTACAAAATGAAGTCTGCAAGCAAGCAGCTGCAGCTGGCGAAGAAGAAGGCCCGCGTCACGGGCTACGACAAGGTCTCGCTGAAGCTGACATTTACCTACTTCGGCCCGCGCGTGTTCGCGACCGCGGGCGCGTGGTACGCCAACGATGTCTTCTTCTACGGCAACAAGCTGTTCCAGAACCAGTTCATCGCCGTCCTGACCCCCGGGAACAAGTCCGTGATGGTCGGGTGGCTGTACAACCTGATCAACGTCGGCGTGTCGCTGGTCGGGTACTACATGGCGTCGTTCCTGATCGACAACAAGCTCTGTACGTCCCCCTCTTCCCCCCCTATCTTCAAGCCGCATCGACTAACACCCCGCCCTCAGATGGCCGCAAATGGATGATGATAGTCGGCTTCATGTGCGACTTCATCCTCTTCGTCATCCCCGCCTTCCACTACCACTACTACACCGAGCCCATGCACATCCACGCCTTCCAAGCCATGTACTTCCTCTCCTCCTTCTTCAACCAATTCGGCCCCAACAGCGTCACCTTCCTGGTGGCAGCTGAAGTCTTCCCCACGCCCATCCGCGCCACCGCGCACGGCTTCTCCGCCGCCGTGGGTAAACTTGGCGCCCTCACCGCCGCCGTGCTGTACAACTACATCAGCACTCAAATGAAGTTCTACGTGGTGCCCTGGTTTGGCCTCGGCGGCGCGCTCATCACGTGGCTCTTCCTCCCCGATACCACCGGGCTGGATCTGAAGGAGCAGGAGCGACGGTGGCAATTCATCCGCGAGGGCCGCGAGAGCGAGTACCACGGCATCGCGATCCACCCCCAGCATCTGAGCGTGTGGGAGCGCTGGCGCGGCGTGGGGAAGCACTACGACCCCGCGGCGGATTATGCGCAGAAGGTGGCGGAGATGAGGGGAGAGTGGGAGGCGTGGAGGGCGCGGCGGGCGGAGGAGGATGTCCTGGGTTATCCGCATGATGATGTGGAGGAGGAGTGGGAGGAACATGTTGCGGCGTATTTTGCGAGGACGGGGAAGGAGCCGCTTAAGAAGGGGGGGTTGGGTGAGAAGGTGGGGGGGAGTGGGGAGAGTGGGGATAGTTTGTAGAGGGGGTGGGTGCTGGGGATAGGGTTTGGGGGGGGGGTTATACCAGGCTTGAATTAGGTTATCTGGGACTGAGGGAGGTTATTGCAATGAAGTTATGCCGTTTGATGAGGTATACCGTACGTGGCATAAGTGACACATGGTATGGGTCGCCGGTGGTCTGCTTGTGGTGTACTACGGTACGTGCCGCAGTAGGTGGCTCTTGATCGGGTCGATCGTTCGGGGGGATTCAGGCTACTTCGTGTTCTAAGGCGAAGAGTGTCAATTCTGAAGAACTCTTAAGCATGATCTCAGCAAAGCTTGTGCATTGCGCATCCGTGATGGCGGAGTGAATCCAGACTGTCCCGCATCTTCATAAATCCGTGGTGGACTTGAGATATGCTTATTCCACAGCCCTAAAAGGCCCCGTGAAGTGCACAAGACTCGTCATGTCTACCAGGTTGCCTTGATATCCGATCGCGAGGGAACAAGGTGATGTTACGCTCCTCTGGGTCTCAATCAACTCGGCACGGTCTGATCAAGGAGCAAGGCAACCTCACTCACGAGGTCCGGCTACGCTTTACTGATAGCACCGTTAGTGGAGGGGAGTGAAATCCGCTGTCTTTTTAACTCAATGATGCCGGGACGCCAGGTATGCCTTCACCGCCGTTCATAAACGCCCACATCCTAAGAGAGCGCACCTAATCCTACAAGCCTCACATCTCCATCCCCAATCTCATTTGTGATCCTCTTTCCCTCTTCAATGGCCCCCGCTCCCGCCCTATGTATTCGCATCAATCTCCGCCCACATCGCCTCCCGCGCCTTCTTCGCCTCAAACGCCTTCTCGCGATTCTCCCGCGTGCGCTCCAGCCTCTCGCCCCGTAAGCAGCGGTTCACAGCCGTCTTGACCGCGTTGCACCCGCCCACGGCGCGGAAGAGGAAGCCCCGCGCGTGGCACTCGTCGAGGGCCGTCATGACGGCTTCGCAGCCTGTGGGAGAGGGGTTAGCGGGGTCTGGGGGGGGGTTTATGGGGGGGCGGCAACGGACCGCGGTTGTCTTTTGTGTGAAGGAGGGGATGCATTGTGGTGTTGCTGGTGTTGGGGAGGTGGTTTTGGGGGGTTGGCGGAGGTGAAGTGCGGAGGTGCGGTGGAGTGATGGGGCGGAATTTGGTGAGGCTGCAAGGTTGCGTCAGGCAGCAATTGGCTGGATCGTGACGGCATGTGGACGTCGCGGGGAGCGGTCCATCTTCTTCACTTTGGTATTTGCTCAAAATCAAGGTCAAGATGGCGCAGCAAAGGTTAACGGCTCAGCGGCAAAATGGTTCGTATTATCTCTGTCCATTTTTTACTTTTGATTCTTCGGTTGCTCTGGACGCGGGGTGCTGATATCATCCAGAGCTGCAACTGCAGTACCAAAACTACAAGCAAACCCTACAAACGCTTGCGCAGAAGATAGGCGATGTCGAGCAGGAGACAGAAGAGCACAAGTTCGCCCCCCCCCCATCCTCATCCCTCTCCCCTCCCCTCCTTCCCACCCCCGCTAACCCCCCAGACTCGTCCTCGAAACCCTCGCCCCGCTCCCCGGCGCGCGAAAATGCTTCCGCATGATCAACGGTGTGCTAGTCGAGCGGACAGTGCAGGATGTAGTCCCCGCCTTGAAGACGAACAGTGAGGGCCTGCGGAAGGTGCTCGATGAGTTGTTGGTGCAGTATAAGAGCAAGCAGGAGGAGATGGAGAAGTGGAAGGTGAGTTGCGTTCTCAGCTATCTTGTTGCCTGTTGCTCGAGATGTGGGCTGTGATTGTGAATGGAACTGATAATGAGCAGAAGAAGAACAATATCCAGGTGGTGCAACAGTAGGATGGGAGGGGAAGGGGACGGTTGGCGGAGGAGGACGAGTGAGAGCTGGGCGGATGCCGGCCGCGCAGTCTACTACTTGACCGTGAACTCTGCGCGCTGAGCTACCTTTGAAATGCTTTGAGGACATGATATGATACAAGAGTTGCCTATGGCCATCTCCAAACGGAACACAAGCAAAGACCAACACCAATTACTTACTACGAAAACAGCTACTCAGTCCCACCCGCACAAATGCATCTTCCGCTTTCACACCCCAATGCAACCCATGATCCTAATATATACAAGCCCACATCCAACTAGGCATACATCTCCTCATCCTCATCCGTCGGATCGCCAAACACATCCCCCACACCCAGTGTACTCTTCCCCTTCCCCTTCCCACTATACACAACCCCATTTCCATTCCCATTAACCTCGACCCCAGAGGCATGCCCATTAACCCTCCCATCCCCACGAATAAGATACTCATCCTCCTCACTCTCAGCCAACCTCTCCGCCGAGTTCTCATTCCCATTCCCCGCAGCCCGCAGCGCAAGAACCCCCTTCCCCTTCCCCTTCCCACTGCCCCTCCTCGTCGCCGGCACCAGCCTCCCCGCACTCCGTGGCCTCTCCTCCACCGCCTTCCCCTTCCCCTCCGCCTCCTTCGTCCCCCCCTCCTTCGTCCCCGCCCCCTCAAACGCCCTCCTCACCCCCTCATAATGCTGCAGTTCCTCCACACTAACACTGGGCACAAGCTCGCGCTTCGCACTTTCAAAGTCCGCCTCCGTGACCTGCACCGCCGTGTCCTCTTCGCTGGCAAGATGGTCAAAGAAATAAGCCACCGTGATCGGAGGCTCGGAAGCCGAGAGCTGCGCGTTGTGCGCCGCGACCTTGGCGTCGACGAGTTGTGCCTGTCGCGTGATGGCCTTGAGCATGGCGTCGGAGCAGAGGGCGTAGAGATCGGCGCCGGTGAAGGTGAACGGGAGTGTAGAAGCAACACGTTTAAGGCTGAGATCCGGATCGAGGGAGAACCTTGACAACCGATTAGCCCCCCTCCAAAGAACAAAAAAGAGAAGGGAACTTACTTCCTCGTCAACGCCTCCAAAATCGTCTGCTGCTTGTCATGCGTGTCGCTAATCCCCAGATACAACATCTTGTCAAACCGGCCCGGCCTTAGCAGCGCCTGGTCCAGCAAATCCGGCCGATTCGTCGCGCCAATGACGAACACGCCCTCACCGCCATCGCTCATCCCATCCAGTTCCGCCAGCAGCTGGGACACAATGCGATCCATAACCCCACCACTATCGCCCTGATTACCACGCTTCGGCGCCACAGAGTCCAGTTCGTCAAAGAACACAACACAAGGCCTCGCATCCCGCGCCTTCTGGAAAACCCGCCGCACGTTGGCTTCCGACTCACCAATATACATATTCAACAACTCCGGCCCCTTCACACTAAAAAAGTTAAGGCTGAACTCCGTCGCAATCGCCTTCGCCAAAAGCGTTTTCCCCGTTCCCGGCGGTCCGTAGAAAAGTATCCCGGACCGCTTCTTCATGCCCTTAGCGAACAATTCCGGGCGTGCGAGGGGTAGTTGAATCGTCTCCATGACCGCGTCCTTGACGTGCGTCAGCCCGCCCACGTCGTCCCACCCAACGTTCGGGATCTTAGGCGCGCCAATCGCATCTGCGAAGTTCTTCCTCGCCGTCTCAACCGCGGACTCGAAGTCCGCCTTCGTGAGGCCCAGCGCGCCCGCCCCGCCCGCCAGCTCCACATCGCGCACCGTGATTTCCGCACCCTCGGGGCCGACGCGCCCCGCCGCCGCTGCGGCGAGCCCCTCGAGGCGCGTGCGCTTCGCGACGAGCGCGCGCGCAATGACGTCGGAGAGGTCGCCCGCGACCAGGGCGGCCGTTTTCATAGCCACGGTCGAGAGATCCACCTCGGGCGCGAGGCGGATGCCCGAGTCCTGCACTATGCCGAGCAGGATGCCCTCGCGCTCCTTCTCGTCCGGCGCGCTCATCTCCAGCTCGTGCGTGAAGAGTGCGCGAATCCCATCAGGCACCTTATCCACCTCCGTTGTCGTGGCGATAATAACTCTTACACTCCCAAGCACATCTTTCAGCGCGCTAATCATGCGGTCTGCTGTCAGCGCATCGACGTGCCGTATCAACAGCGCGGTGTACTGCGCGCCGCAGGTCAATGCCCGTTCGGCGCGTGCTTTGAGGAAGGCCTCGGTCTTGACATCGCCACCACCGGCGCCGCCTTCGGATAGAATATCGTAAGCGTCCAGGCTGAACACATGTAGCCCGAGATCCGCACACGCGCTTTCCGCAGTGTACGCCTTACCGATCAGGCGCTGCGTGCTGGTGAGCAGCACGGCCAGCGGCGGGAGACCCATGTGCATGGCGGCCGGGCTCGTGGCCGCGGACACGAGCTCGCGGAGCCGCCGGCGGGTTGCGCTGATGTGTGGCTCAGGGGGTTCAGCGGCGCCCAGGGCGCGGGTGGAGGGCCCGGTGGGCGCGGGGAGGTGCTTGAGGCCGAGGTAGTAGGGCCAGGTGCTGTGTGTCGTAGGCGGGACGGGGCCCTGCTCTGATCCTGCTTGCACCATTTTCGTGTTCGCGGGGTCGATGCTCACGACGCCGCCCCAGAGGTCTGGGTCTTCATCATCGCCGACGGAGGGTGCAGTCACGGGCCCGACTTTGAACCAGGCGACCGCAGAAGGGAGGGCGGGTTCATCGGAAGCGAGAGTGTTTTTAGAGCGGAAGAGGATTTCCTCCGCGGCACCTTCTTCGCCGGGTTGGAAGACGGAACGGCCGAGGGATTCGTCGATGGCGATGCCGACGAGGTCGCCGGATTTGACGATGCGGCGTTTTTGCTCAAAGTAGTCTTTGAGGCCGGCGAAGAGGCTAGGTTGCAGGAGGCGGTCTGTTGAGAGGGGGGTTGAGAGTTTGAGGAGAGTTACTTCTTTTGCGTAGGGTGGGAAGGCGGAGCTGAGGACTTTGCCGCGGTGGGAGGTTGCCGGACGCGTTGGGTTCTGCGGCGCTGCGGTGTATAGCGGCGCTACGCGGAGGTGGGTCGGGGCACCGAGATTGGCCAGCAGGAGAGGTGAGACGAACGCCGGAGCGTAGGAATGCGGGGCCATCATGTCGAGGAAGCTCGTCTTCCGGGAGACCATCTTATGGCTCGGCAGCCGTGCGGACGCACGCTTCGACACACTCTCCGGCAAGCCATAAATCTTCGCCGCGCGCCACTCTGGCATCTCCTCCTCATCGTCAAAGGAGCCCAGTTTCCAAGGCGCGAGCGCATGGGACACCGGCTCAGCCGCCGCCTCGAGCCGCACCCAGTCCCCGCTAAAACAGCCAATTTTGACGAGCGCGGAGGTATCCACGAAGACGCGGGCCTCCTCGTCGTCCTCCGGCACGGGCTTCGGGTGCAGGAGGTCGTCGGGCAGACGCTGGAGGAGGCCTTGGGCTTTGAACAGCTTGCTCTTGCCGGGCCCGCCGCGGACGGTGCTCGTTGTGAAGCTGGAGTATGTGGAGCCGGGGGTGGCGATGCCGTTGGTGTGGAAGGCGCCGAAGCGCGGGGTGGCGGCGCCGGTGGTGGAGAGGATGCCTGTGGAGTGAGGGAGGAGGGTGGGCGCCATGAGGGAGATTGTGTCCTCTGAGTCGTCGGAGAGGTCGTCTTGGTCTGTCATTGAGGTGTCCGTGTCCAGATTATCGCTCGTAGATCCGTCGTCGTCTGCCGAGGGCGAGGGCGCCTGAGAGACGCTCCGCTCCTCGGCTGCCGAGTAAAATGTTTCGTTCGACGTGTCCTCGTCCTCCTCTGGTATGCCACTGCCGATAGCCGCAATTGACGAGCCCTTGCTCGGCTTCCGGTGCTTATGCGAGTGCACAATAACCACTCGCGTACTCGGCAGCAACAAGCCCTGCGAAATCGGCTCACAAGCCGTAATCTTCGCCGGCGGCGGCGGCGCATGGGTAATCGGATGCGCCGGCAACGGCAACGGAAGCAAATCACCCGCATGTACCAACTTCGGCGCCCTCAACGCATCTCTCACCGCCTGGCGCCACACGCTCTCCAGCGCCTTCGTATCCTCAACCTTCGCCCTGGCCTTCGGCACCACAAGCCCGTTATTCCCATACCCCTCGCCGGCGCCGAATCCCCCGCCGAAGCGCGCCTGCACGTCGGCTAGCTTGCGCAGGGCCTCGGAGTCGAGCGTCACGAAGACGGTTTCTAGGCCCAGCGGCACGACATCCAGGACGCGGATCTCGATGGGCGTGTCACGGCGGGGAAAGGCCTTCCCAGGCGCGGCGGACTGCAACGCGTGGAGGAAGGATTGCAGCGCGCCGGACGACGCGGGGAAGTGGACTGAGGAGTGTGGGCGGGTGGCGGATTCGGAGCGTGCGGGGGCGCGGACGGGGAGGATGGTCCACTGGGTAGAATGCGGGGCAGCGAGCGAGGCGGGCTGCCAGGTCGAGATGGCGATGAAGTGGATTTTGGAGGAGTCTTCTGTAGGTGATCCATCTTATGGCGTCAGCTTTTCGTGTCTCCGCCGAGAAGCGGGAATGGACTCACGTTCGCCTCGCTTCAGACCCGGAAATAGGTCGAGCAGCAGATCCTCGGACAGAATGCCCACATCGTCCTTTAACCGGTCGTCGAGGAGCAGATGCGCGGAGATAGGCGGACGGTCCTGACGACGTCTGCGGCGGCGCTTGCGGCGCGCGAGAGAGGCGGAGAAGGGGTCCATGACGCTGATGCTCAAGGTCTGCAATGCAACTAAACAACAAGGAAGCCGTGATGGTGGTGATGGTGATGAAGGAGTGACTAGAGGGAAGGGCGAATTCGTCACCGGGGTGGCATTAGACGGTCAGCAGTCAAGCTCCGAGCGCAATTCGGCTCGTGAAAGTTCACCCGCGAGAACAAGTTTGGGGGGGTTGGTGCGCACGCGGGCGTGGCGCCGGCATGCCGAGGTTAAGGCGTTGTGGCCAATGCCGGACTCGCCGGGGGCGCCGTGGATGCTCGACGTCTGATGGCTGCGAACACGGGCGATGGCTTCGCGATGCGTGAGAGATGTGTAGCCGAATGGTGTTTTGGCCTGTACACGCGGAGGGAGCTTCAACATTCTCAGGCAGCAGGTGGGCCTATTGACGGAGGGTAAGGACCGCTTCCTTTGCACGCCTTGTAGCCGATGACGCTCATTACGCTTTGATTGCCTTAATCTACGAGTCCTTGCCCTTTGGCTGGCTTTGATATTGAGTTTTGGCCGCAGGGATCGACCGGTCGGAAGCGTCTCTCTTCCAGTTGTCGACTCCTCAACAGTGTCTGCTTCTCAACACCACGATGCGGAGCATCCCCGTTACCTTGGCATGGGTCATTTCAGCCAACGTCTATCTCGGTGACCGTATTTAGTCATTGTAGCAGTTATCTCAGCGATGCCGGAGCGAGCTTTGGGCGAAAGGCTCAATTCGCGATGCAGGCTTTGTTCCTCTCGCTTTTGAAGCTTCTGTGCTACCTATGGGCCATGATGCGTCGTGTCCCCCTTCTGACTCTTTCTCCATTCCCATCGCCCTTCCTCTTCTTGTTTCGGTTTTTGAGACCAGACGTCCTTATGACATCTTCTGCACACGAGCTTCAATCTCCCTCACCCAGCCTCCCACACTAGCCACATTTTCCTTGAGCACCCCCTTGCCTTCCCCCATCTGCTTCTCCAGCCCCTCCAGCGCCTCACGCCAAAGCTTAACCTCCGCGCCCAAATCCTCCTGCTGCCGGGTTACCTCGTCAAGCGCCGTGCCGGCCCCCGCCGCAGTCGAATGCAACGCCCTCAACGTACGCAACCGCTCCAAAACAAGCGGCAGCGTCGGCGCCAGCGCATCCAAAGTCCCGAGCTGCGCATACAATGCACCCACCTTCGCCGCACGCTCCCCGTGCCCGAACTCGTCGCCCGCCGCCCCCGCCGCCGGTGCGCGCAACTTCTCCGCTTCCTTGACCAGCGCGCGCGTCTTCGCGGCCGCAGCGTCGAGGGCCGCGGGGTTGGACGCCAGGGCGTGGATGGCGCGATCGAGCGCGTCGAGCGTCGGGACGATGGGCTTGGTGGCGCTGGAATCGGGCATGCTGGTCCCGCTGAGGCCGAGTGCCGATTCGAGGAATGTGAGGCGGGCGTCGAAGGCGGCGGCTTTGGCCAGGGCTTGGGTGAGTTGTGGGGAGAGAGTTGCGGGCGCTGCGGGCGCGGGGGGTGCGGCGGGAGTGGGTGAGGGGAGGGCGCTGGGTTTGCTGAGTTTGGCGTATGTGTGGTTGAAGGCTGCTTCGGCGCCCGTGGGGCGGTCGCGTCGCGCTGCGTACACGGCGTCCAGGGTACTGCTTAGCTGGGTGATTGTAGCAAGGGGCCCCTCCGCATCACTATCCTCGTCCTCCTCGTCCTCCTCATCCTCGTCTTCATCTTCATCCTCATCGCTATCGCTGCTCTTCGCGGCCTTCTGCTCCTGCGCCAGCGCGCGCACCTCCTCGATCTCGCGCCTCAGCCGCGCAATGCGTCGCTCTAGACTCTCGTCCTCGGCGTCGCTGCCCGAGCCCAGTTCGCTGCCGTCGTCGTCGTACTTTCGTCGGCGGCGGTGGGAGGTTACGTATGAGCGGCGCTCGCCGGCGACGCGGTCGGAGAAATCGGCTTGGGTTGCTGAGACGCGCGTGGGGCGAAAGCGTGTGCGGGCGGAGGTGGGTTCGAGGGGTTGCCGGTCTATGGCGGAGGTGCTGCCCGAGGAGGAGGAGGGTGAGGGTGAGCGGGCGGTTGTGGCCTGGTTCGTATTAGAGGCGGTTAAAGGATATATAGTGGGGAGTTTACCTGGATGGTCGAGACGTCGTCGGCCAGATCGGGGGTTTCGTAGACGTCGGGCGCTTGGTCCTAGAGATGTCAGATCGTGCAGCGGTGCAGCAGTAGGGAAATTGTACGTACGATGTCCGGCAAGGTGGCATATTTCCGTATGGAAGCCATGATGGCCGGTTGATTATGAGGAGAGGTGTTTTGTGTATTTGGAGCTTGGAGCTATGGAGCTCGTCGCGTGGAGTTGAAGAAGTCAGCACATGGGGGTTTGGCGCTGCATAAATGCCAAGACTAGCCCAACGGACTGCAGAGAAGACAAGAAGATGCGGAGGGCAGACAAGAGGCGGAATAGAGCAGAGTGTGTATCATAAAGGAGGCTCTCAAGGTGCGCACCGAAGAGGGAGAAGCCCTCTACGCAACAGAACCAGATGCAGTGATGTCGTCGAGTTTAGCTCTTCCCCCTCGCCTACGGTACGAAGGAGGATCAAAGTTTGGCTTGGTGGCTCGGGACAACGTCCACACCCTCCACTTCAAAACCTGCCCTTTCCATCTCACCTCACCATCATGTTTCCTTCCTCTGAATGAAAATCGAAATGGCTCAGTCCTCCAGCTTAGTCTCTCCTTGCGCCTTGCGATAGTCTGATTGAAAGGGCCAAATACATATATTTTTTCGTCCTTCGAACCGCCACCTGTGCCTGTCTCTCCTGTCACGGGTCCAGACCTCGCAACCTCCGCTCACTACCCGGTATATGAATGCAGAGGAGCACTCACTTGAACTAGCCATGTTCACCACCCATTCTCATCAAGATACCAATGGCCAACTTTCTTCAATAGGAGGCACATCCTTCGTCTACACTCCTCCAGAAGACGAGTTGCTGACTGGCGGACTCCTCCCTCCAGATCTCGAGGCCAAATTCGACCTTGACCTCGGGGCGGCCAAGACCGATAATGCAACTCCCTTCGACGACTTTGACGGCCTCCAGCCGTTTAAGCAATATCATGAATCTGGTCCATCATCTATCCAGATGGGTGATGGCAATGGGTTGTCGGACCGGGGCGAGAGCCATGGCAGCCATACAAGCCATCTGAGCGTACCTCAGGAGCTTCACGGACCCCAGACATGGGATAATCCAAGCGAACTCGACTCGTCACCGCTGACAGAACTTGTTTCTAATGAGTCGAAGTCCTCAGCGACGTCCGCTCCTTCACTTCCTCCTATAACACCGGCAAACGCAATGGAACTTGGCGTATCACCCATCCAGCGCCAGCTCCTTGATGCCTCTGAGTTCCTTGCCGAGACCAACAGCCAGAGCGGGCCGGGTCATTTTAAGCAGTCAGTTAATGCAAGATCGTGCGATTCAAACCTAATTTGATCATAGTTCCTCCTCACCCGAATCAACCCTTCCCACAGCCCTCACTGACAGCACCACATCGGGAAAGAAAAAGCCTGTGGTCGAGTATCGCGCAAAATCATCCATACCAACCGACATGTCGTGGCCTGATTTTGCATGGCAAGGAATACAAGCCGCCTATGCCTCGCGGCTAAATCCCTTTGCCCTCCACCCGCTCGAGTACCAGTTGTTGAGAGAGCACATCACTCGCCCGCAAGTCACCATCTACCTCAACATCCGGAATGCTATTCTTCGCCTGTGGCATTCCAATCCTCTTGCAGCAGTCGGCAGGCACGAGGCGGCTGGATGCGCGAGAGACCCTCGCTACTTCCAACTCGCCATCTTCGCCTTTGAGTTCTTGATACGACATGGTTACATCAATCATGGCTGTGTTGAACTCCCCAACACAGCTCGCTCCATCTCGCGCAGTCTAGGCATGGGCAAAGGCGTCAGGCGTCGGCCCATTGTGATAATTGGCGCAGGCATGGCCGGATTGAGCTGCGCGAGGCATCTAGAGGGCTTGTTCTTTCAACTTGGCGAACAGTTCACCCGGAGAGGAGAGCGCCCACCGAAGATCATCCTCCTCGAGGGCCGCAAGCGTATCGGCGGACGTGTGTTCTCTCGTCCCCTTGCTAAGCAAGGCAATCTGCCTGACGGACTGCGCAGCACCGCCGAGACCGGGGCCATGGTGGTCATGGGCTTCAACCACGGCAATCCGATGAACGTTCTCATCCGCGGCCAGTTGGGCCTTCGCTACCATATCCTTCGAGACACTGAGGTGCTGTACGATTACGATGGCACTCCAGTAGACAAGAATCGCGACCACAAAGTGCAGACGCTGTACGACAACCTCCTCGATCGCGTCGCCGGATTCCGTAATCCTCTCGTTGTCGTTCCAACTGTCGCTGGTGATCAGGCGTTAATACAGGCCGGACTGGACGCAAAGGAAGTATCACAAGGCGAGGATGCGCAGGTCATTTCGCAGCTTCAAGACGCCGGCATCATGGTAACTGTCAACGATGGAAGTTCCGTATCAAATGATACCGTATCTAAGGAACACGCTTCTACTGGAGTCGAAAAGTCTGCTGGTCGGCAGTATCAGCGTGGCAAGCCCGGGACGAAATTGGCAGCGTCCGAAGCAGCCAAGGACGTTTCTGGCTCTGACTCTCCATCTCGCGATCCTTCGAGCATAGAGCTTCGCCCTTGCCCTGAAGGTTCCCAATACCCGACCCTTGGTCACACAATGGATAACATCATCGATCAGTACCAGCGGCAGCTCAATCTAACGCCGCAGGACCTGAGACTCTTCAACTGGCATCATGCGAATATGGAGTACGCAAACGCTGCACATGTCGACCATCTCAGCCTTTCTGGGTGGGATCAAGGCTTTGGCAATGAGTTTGAGGGGGGACACTGTCTCGTCGTTGGCGGATACACGCAGGTCTCGAGCGGCTTGTATTCTATGCCATTCAAGTTGGATGTTCGTGTCGGCCACGCTGTCAAGTCAGTCGTTAGTCGTGAGACTAAACAGGACGAGGGATACGTCACCATCCAGTGCGAGAATGGCGAATCGTTTGAGGCGGAGCGCGTGGTGGTCACAACACCTTTGGGTGTGCTCAAGGAGAAGAGGATACAGTTCAGGCCAGAGCTACCCGAGTGGAAGCTCTCTTGCATCGACCGCATGGGGTTTGGGCTGCTTAACAAGGTGGGTTACTTCCGTTTCCGGTTTGGCTGCCCAGATATCTAATCTGAGTCAGGTAATTCTCGTCTACGATGAGCCGTTCTGGGAAGCAGAGCAAGACTTTTTCGGCCTTCTAAACGCAGTCGAAGACGAAGACGACCCCTACAACACACGCAACTACGCCAATAACCGCGGCCGCTACTGGCTCTTCTGGAATGCCATCCAAACCAGCGGCCGCCCCATGCTCATAGCCCTCATGGCCGGCGACGCCGCCCACGCCACCGAAATCACCCCCGACGCCGTCCTCATCAAAGAAGCAACCGCCAGGCTCTCCCGCGTCTTCCCGCATAAGAATGTCCCGCCCCCGAAGGAGGTGCTCATCACACGCTGGAAACGCGACCCTTTCACCCGTGGCAGCTACTCGTATAACGGGCCCCGCTCGCAGCACGGCGATTATGAGTTGATGGCCCAGCGCATCGGGCCGCTGCATTTTGCGGGCGAGCATACGTGTGCGCCGTACCCGGCTACCGTGCATGGCGCATATTTGTCCGGTCTAAGGGCTGCCAATGAGGTCATCGAGGAGCTACTTGGACCGATTGCGATACCGACACCGCTGGTTCCGCTTAGGCATTTCAAGGCCGAGGCCGCGCCTACCCCTGCGACCCCCGAGGCCCTGAATCTCTTCCCTCTCCCCACCGGCACGAAGCGCAAGAAGGGCTACGTCGACGTGTGGGAGCCGATCCACGCGGTCCCGGCGGCTGGGGGGTCGAGCTCCGACTCCGCCTCCTCGAGTCTACAATCACAAGCCGAAGCCTACGAAGCGCGGATCATCGGCGCCATTCTCGCCGAGCTGGGCGAGCGACCCATCAAGCCCAGCCGCAGCGTCGCGAACCCGTTCCTCGAGTACCAGAAAGACAGCTGGTACAGAATCAAAGCGCAATGCGACGCGGAGCGCGCCGCGACGACAGGGAATCCGAATGCCAGGGCCGGGAGGGATGAGATTCGTACGGCGCTGGGACTGACGTGGCGGACGGCGGATGAGGCGGTTAAGCGGCCGTATGTGGAGAGGGCGGAGAAGTTGAAGCGCGGGCAGGAGGCGGCGACGAGGGCTTATTTGACTGGGGTGGAGCTTTGGGATCGGGAGGCTGCGAGGATTAGGAGGGAGTTTATGCAGAGGGAGCCGCCGGCGGAGGAGATTCGCGGACTTGTTACTGGGGGGACGGCGATTGAGGTTGGCGGTGGCAGTATGAGGGCTAAGGGGCGGAAGGGCGCGAGTGGGGAGTTTGTGGCGCTGGGGGAGGGGGGTTCGTGATGTTTCGGGGACTTGATGCGGCGGGTCTCGCGGCGGGTCTCGCGGTGTACACTAGGGAGCATTGGCTTGTGGTGTTTAGGGACTGTGGGCAGGCATGGAGGGAGGGAGGGTCGGGGCTGGTGTCGGGGTGTATGGTAGTGTGTACACGTTACTTACTTCGTTCTCAGGTTAGATTCGCCGATATGCGGCGTGGAAGTTGCGATGGGCAGCATACGAGCACGTGTCGCCGGGGGGGGGAAGGTTATGATATTCAATGTAATTGAGCAGCTGCTCTTGCCTATGCCACACAAGCGCGGCGCGCTATCTATGGACAGGTCTATGAGTAGAAATATGGGAGGCACAGTCGACGAAATGAGGCGAGATGGCCAGGATCGGCAGTGAGATTACTCCGTGTCTTCTCTGCATTGGAGGAGATAGAGGGAGATACACGACATATGTTGCCATATTGAGCGCGAATGGTCAATCTGCACGTGCACAGTCGAATTCCGGAATCTAGGATTGATGCTCGGTTGGAGCCGAGGAGGCTGGCTTCCGGGCGGTCGTATCACGGGTGATAGCGCGGGGAGGAGTGGGTATACGTACGTAGATTGTGAGGGCGTTGGGTTTAGTTGGAGATCGGCGACGAGGGGTGGGAGATTGATGGAGATGGTGCCGGTAGTGTTCTGGTTGGGGAATGTGTTGCGGAGGTGTGGGTTGTGGGTTATGGTCCGCGGGTAGGGTAGGGTGCGTGTGATATAGGATGCTATTCTAAGTTTGGTGGGAGAGCCGACGGGGTCTGATTACTCTGTTTGGATAGGAAGAGGGCAAAGTAGCGTGTATGTGGATAGAGTGAGTGGTTTGATTAGGGTACGCCGGCTTTTCGCTAGAAGGAGATGGGCTAATGCCGCGAGAGTGGTTGGAATGGGGGATGTTTCTTCGTTCTCGTTATTCTGGTGTTTCAGGCATGCGACGACTGGGGTGTTGTTGCTTTTTGGGCGTTTTTGCGCTTATGGGAGAGTGATGAGTGGTTGTGCTGGATGGGAGTAGTTGTGGTGAGGGTTGATTCCACGGTACGGTACATCCGGGGGAATAAGTGGGATGTGTTTAGTGTGTTCCTCAGCCCGGGATGTGCTATTTAGGCAGGAGGGTTAATGCAGACTTTCGGTGTAGATGCGTGTTTTCGTTCCAGTGTTTGGCTCGAGTACAGCGGCAAATTGGAGTTGCAGAGCTTGTTGGTTTGGTGTAGCGGCGAGTAGTGTCAGGTCGTGTGGCATGGAGCATGTGGCAGAGCCTTCGGCCTACTGCGGACATAGTGCGGGCGTAACACGGGCGTGCAAGCGGAATAGCCGGTCGGAACGAGGACCAAAAGTAGGTTGGAAGTTGCCTACAATTCGGCGGCTACTCTGCGGCAAAGTGGGTATGCATTACAGTGTACGCCGTACTTGGGAATCCAGTGGTGCAATATGGAGCCGGGCGAAGTGTTGGAGTCATGCAGTCAGGCAAATATTCAGTAATCAGTTATGCAGGCCAGTATGCAGATTGCCTGCTAGCCTAATACGCGCGCTTCAGAGCTGCATAAGGAGTACTTGTTATCGCTATTCAACTCGCTCTCTCCTCATGCATATTGCTAGGGTCCACTAATAACATAGCAATAGTTAGTGGTGCCTGTGTTTCCTCGTCTGATCTACTTTTTCCGCTTGCTTCTCCTTTTTCCCTTCTTCATCTTCTTCATCTTCTTCTACTTCCCCCAATCTCCCTGTACTTCTCTCAATCTCCCCCTCTTCTCTCTCTCTTCTGTCTTTCTTCCCTACTCTCTCATTTGCGCTTTATTGCCGTCTTCTCGCCATTGCGGACCGGTATTGTGTTTTCCTTTTGCGAGCAGCAATCGTCTTCAGCGCGTTGCTTGCTCAATCGTTCTGTGTAAGCACAAGTGGAGTCAATAGGCACCTGCCGTCCGATTCACCCTGGACTTCAGAGGAATTAGGTGCAGCGCCTTAAACAAAATGACTTCTACCATCGCTCTCACTCCTCATCCCAAACAACACCCTCCATCGCCATACACGCCGCTGCACTCACCCAATCTTTCGTCGACCATGTCCACGGTCATCGATCTCCTGGACTCTTCTCCCCCCGGCGCCGCTGATGCCGATGCCTATTCCCAGCGCATCAATGTCGCTGGCCATTGCAAGACGTGCAAAATACGCGTCGCCTCGTTCTACAACTCGTGGAAGCGCATCACCGGCTCGTACTATCTGCCAGCGTGTGAAGAGTATGCGCTTGACACATCAGGCCTTCGCGTCAAAGGCAAGCCAAAGGCGGCCACTGCTGACAGTGCAATGAGCGGATGGTGAGTGGAGTTGTCAATCTTTTTATTCCTGGAGCATTTTGATCCCCCCCCCCCTCCCCCTGTTCACTGCACATCTCTCCCACCACCTTCAACTTCATGTCTACTTTGAAGCATCTGAATCTCTGTTTTCTCTTCATCTTCTTCCAATCTGATCTCACAGCTTGTCACTTTTTTCACCACCCTCCTGCCCTCCCCCCCGGATGACTGATCTCCCGCCCGCCTGTCCCGTTCCTTATGCCCCGCTATGCTTCTCTCAAATGATTTGCCTGTCATCCTATCACCCTATCACATTAGCGCCCCCGGTCAAGCCAGCCCATTGAAGAAGCCAGCAAAAGAGATTAGCCGCGAGCCAATGCAAGGCCCATGCCACCTATATGCAGCCCGCTATACGTAACTTTTGTTCTTTACTTCGCCCTATTGACATTTTACTTCTCATCTTGTCTCTTCTGTCTCTCTCACTCTCTCTTTCCCTTTTCATGCTCCTCCATCTGCCCTCTTCATTTTCACACCCCATCACACTCAGAACCGTTCGCACTAATTACCGGCTCACAGTCTCATCCAACCTCTCGCATGCACGAAGTGCAATGAGAACCTGGGCATCCTCTGCACACGCGCGTCCGAGGCCCATCCAGACTATCTGTAAGTCAACCACACGCGTTCCCCTCGCCCCCCCACACCCCCTCCCCCCCCCCACCAACCCCTCTAACATCTTTTCCCCGCAGCAACAAGCGCTTTTTCAAACTTCCCCGCATTCAATTGAAGCCTGCCGACAACCCAGCCGGAGAGCCTGAAGTCCTGCCCGTCGTTGAGAGTGCGCCCGCGTCCATGGACCGCGAGCGCGAGTTGCTCCGGAGGGACGGGAGGGATGGCGCCGACGCGCCGCGCGGGGCCGACGAGGGCCGTCGCGAGGAGGGAGCACCCCAGGACGTGATCAAGCTGAGGCCGGCCGTCCACCTGAACCTCCGCGACACGCTCGTGGCCGAGTCAACCAGTGACAGAGAGCCGCCGACACGTACGTACCGCCGCGAATCAAGCCATCGCGAGTCCACCGGTCACAGAGAGCCACTCCACCCGAACCACCGCGACGCGCATCCCTCCAAAGACCGTACGGTCCCGCTCAACGGCAATTCCGCCACGAACGGCTATGCACAGCAGCACACATACCCGTCAACCGCAGAAGTCAAGTTGGATGCGATCGACCGTATCCAGACCCAGGTCAACCTCAATCGCGCCACACTCGAGGCCTGCACGCGCGACATTGGCCGGCAAGACCGCACCATCCAGCAGTTGCAGCAGACGTTCATGCAGTACGTCGAGGACCTGCACCGCCAGATGCGCGACCTGCGCGACGTCGTCACCCAGCGCGCCCAGATTGCCCCCGCGCCGCCGGCCGCGTCGTCCAGCGTCGACGATCAGACTCTCGAGGTTTTCACTTCCACTCTGACCAACATGTCGGCGCGCGTCAACGAAATCGACGTGTTGAAGATGGGCATGGAGGTGATCAAGCGGCGTATCAAGCGCGTCGAGGACTCGCTTCCGACCGCCCTGGCCCAGACACCGACCCCGCAACTCCCTCCTCCCCCGCCCCAGCAACCTGACCGCTTAACTCCTGCGCCGCAACCCCGCCTCGCCCGCGCGCACTACACGCCCTACCCACCCTCTCCACCCCCACCACCCGCTTCCGCTCCCGCCGCCGCCGCCGCCGCCGCCGCAGCTGCAGCAGGTTGGGCAACCGTCAACCCGGCCAAGCGCGGCCCACCCCTCGACACACGCGGCTCGGACGCCACAACACCCCTCGGCTCCCCGAAGCGCGCAAAGCTCGCCCCTGTCGAACCACGGCACTCCTACGAAGCCACCGAGCGCATGGAAATCGACGCGCCTCGCGCTAGCGCCGGCCCTGGCACCAACCCCAATACTCCCGCCGAAGAGCCCTACTCCGCCGCTTCAGCTACTGGTGGGTCGTACGTGCGCTACCCGACCACACCCGCCCTTGCCGAGGACTGGCCGTCTAGTGCCCCGCCCTTCCGCACGGTCTCGACGCCGCTGCCGCATCCGGGCGAGGTGCCTAGCTCGCGGAGTCCGCCGGGCCGCGGGCGGGGCAGTGGCAGTGGCCGTGGCCGTGGTCGGCCGCCCATACGGAAGGGGATTGATGAGTGGGAGCGTGAGCGCGAGTGGGCGGCTCAGCAATCTGATGGGGGCTTTGGGCGCGGGAACCTGGTTCGGCGCGGGTCGAGCTCGATGGGTATGGGTATGGCTCGGGGTGAGGGCGGGAGTCCGCCGAGTGGCGCGGAGGGTTCCATGGCTGGCGATCCGTACGCGCATACTAAGAAGACGCGCACGAAGCCGACGCGGAATGCGGAGGGGATTCTGATCAGGAAGGATGGGAGACCGGATATGAGGAGTCAGAGCAGTGCGGCGAATTTGAGGAAGGTGCATGCGCGGAAGGAGGAGGAGAGGCGGGCGGGGGGCACGCCGGGGAGTTCTGGGGTTAGTGGCGGGATGGAGGAGGGGAGTCCGGGTGCGGAGGGTGGAGAGGGGCGTAGGGAGAGGGATGGGCGGAGTCTGGAGGAGAGGACGCAGCGGATTATGCGAACTATGTTTCCGCATGGGGTTGATGTGGAGGGGAGTAGGGCGGAGGTGGAGAAGTATTTTGCGGAGGAGGCGGAGAGGTCGAGAGGTCGAGAGGGCGAGGAGTGATTGGGGGCAGTGGGAAAGGGTGTGCATGATACCATTTGAGCTTTCGGCGCGAGGGGGGAGAGGGCGTTTACAGACGGTGTTGTCCGCGATGGGCATGCATTTCACATACGTTGCACATATATCGTCATTATGCGAGGGCGCATCTCGCGCGTGTACAGCGTGTACTTAGTAATGCGGTATCGACAACTGGATTACGACTTCCTCGAGGCATGCCGTGCTCAGAAACTTGGCGTATAGTATCCGCTTAGCGACGACATATACGACGCTCGAGCCCTACCTCTCCCTGCCCTCGCGCGCGCGCGCGCTCTGCAGTAACACACCAGTCCCGTCGTCCGGGGACCGTGGATCCAGCAGGCCGGAACGGGCGCTTCCGCGGGTGTGCGTTGCGGGCGCGCGGAGCACCCGATTGCGATTTGGGAATCTGTGACACGGGCTGGAGGTGGCTGGCATACCGTGCTCGGAATTCCCAAGTAAAAACGCATTGCGTTTGAAGCGCACGGTTGACAAGGGATTTTTGCGAGTCTACCTACACTTTGCCTATTCCTCGTTCTCACATCTCTGTTGCGCGAATAGGACTACATTGGTTTCGTGTCGCGGGTTTAGAGTAGGGTTTGTAGGTGAATGTAGGGCGGTTGTAAATGAAGATGTTGATAGGGCAGACGTCGGGTGTGAGCCGAGGGCAGTTGCGGTCACGGTTGCTTAAGATTGATCAATATATGAGGTGGGGTTTTGTGGCAAGCGGATCGGGCCGGTGGGGGTGAGAAGCCGGGTATGTGGGGCTGTCATAAATTTATATTGCTGTTGAGGCACCTCCGAGGGTCTGATATATACCTTCTCGGAGCGCGATCCGAGAATCAGACACTTCTGCTCGGACTACTGCCAACTCCGACGTCGCAAGGAGCCGGAGACGACGGGGTTGACCAGACCCAAGCAGGCGATATAATGGCGATATACATCGTGTAGCACATCACACCACATATATGAAAGTTGAAGACTTAGATACCCCCTGTCTACCCCGTCCCTAGACTCCGAGCCTAGAAAATGGTATCATATCCGCCGCACCCCGTCTCCGAACCGTGACCATGCCCGAGAAACGCCGTCCCAGTACCCCCTCCACATATCCTCCTACTTAACCCCCACAAACGCCACCCCCAGCCTCGCCCCCCGACACGCCGCCTTAAGCGCCTGCTCCTCCGCATCCGTCCACTTAACACTAACCTCATCCCACTTCATAACGCGATACTCCTCGCGAAACTGCCTCTGCTGGTCCAACAACCCGGTCAAAGCGCGTGGATCCCCTGTGCCGGAGTACACAACCAGCGTCGCCGTCGGCGGGAGCGCATCCCACACACTCTTCACGCCCCTCGTCATCGCCTCCACCGCGCGGGCAAGCACATCGACAGCCGGCTCGCTCTCGTCCCCGAACCCCTCATCCGCGACCCCAATCAAGGGATGGAAGAACCGCGCCCGCGCCTCGCGGCGCAGCACATCACCCTCGTTCTCTCCCGGCCCCTTGCTCTTGCACCACCACCCGCGCACAGCCTCTAACTCCCGCAACCTAGCCCAGACGAAGTCCACCTTCCCATGCTCCCCGCCCACAACCTTAACAACCCCGTCCACAACCTCCTGATCAGAGTTGCAGCCGGTGACTACGTGCGCCGCATGCCCGTGCCCGCGCTTGGGATCGCCCCAGTCTACGACAGCGCCACGGCGCCCACCCGCAAATCCCGCGTCGCGCTGGTGGCCGGGGACATGTGCGCGGCCGAGGCGGCGGAAGATCGGTTCGCCGGCGGATTCGGACGTGCCCCAGCCAGGTCCGCGCTCGCACTTGAGACGGACTAAGTCCAGAACCGCGCGCGCGTCTTCGATGGAGTCGTGGCCCATCGGTCCTTTGTCCTGGATGCGGCGGGAGAGGTGCTTCTCGACGAGCCATTTGAGGGAGGATTTCAGCGGCGGTCCGCGCGGGTGGGGGTACAGCAGCGCCGTGTCGACGAGGAAGGGGTGCGTCAGCTTCAGGGCTTTGAGGTCGCCGTGCAGGGAGTGGCCGAGGAGGATAGTGCGCGGTGTTAGCAGCTTCACCAAGCGTTGTTGAATATCCTGCAGCGTGGTAGTCACGTTGGCGAGCTTCTCGGCCGTGATGCCGCTGAACTGCGTCAAATAGTCGGTGATCGGGTTCGCGGGCTTGACGTATTCGTCCATGACGACGTCACCGCCCCAGTTGACGATGCTGATGCGCGTGAGTTCGAATTTGTCGGGCGCGGTTTTGCACATCTCGCAGTCGAGGGCGAGGACGGTGCGCCCGGCGGTCATGGAGCCGGACTCGATTTCGCTGTCGGGGACGCTGCCGTCTTCGAGGCGGTCGACTTTGGTGTTGACCCAGCCGTGGATTGGCGCTGTTTCGTCGGCGACGCGGCGCGCAAGCCCGATAGATTTGAGGTGTGGGGTGGGGTAGAGCGCTGGGTGGATGGCGTAGCCTTCGTCTTGGAGATCCTCGAAGGAGGCAATGTATTCCGTGATCGGCGTGCGCTTGTTCGTCCAGTGACTTGTCTTGGCCGGTTGAACCCCCTTGGCGCTTTTCTCTTCCTTCGATTTAGGAAGCGGCGACACGAGCATGCCTTGGAGGGGAGAGTGGAGGCGTGATTGCTTGTCGTCGCCAGGCGCCTTGACCGGGAACATGTGAGTAAACATCTCCTCAAATGGCTTGAGTTCTTGCGGTAGATCGAGCGTCGACAGCTTTACGGGATAGTAATCGTCCGGCGAGAGCGGCTTCGAGGGATCAGAGGTGGTTGTTGTGACTAAGGCGACAGCGGCAGTCGTATCTTTGCTCTCTACCTCCTGGGATGGCCGACGCGACGGGAACGAAAGTGGAATCTCGCCCGTGAACATACCCGCCTCAAGGCCGGGCACCATCATGACGACGACCTGTTTGATGGAGGTATGGTGACGCACTGCCACCCACTGTGGCGCAGGTGCGTCGGCGAGGATGTACAGCGCCAGTTGCTGGAGGTCGCTGAGTTTGACGTAGGACTGAAGGCGCGAGTTGGCGGAGAAGGCGATCTCGGGGTAGTTAGACGTGCCCTTTGCCGGGTTCTTCTTGCGCTTCTTCTTGCCCATGGACACCTGCCAAGGGTATTCGTGAGGCGCAGTCTCCGCGGAGGTGCTTGAGGTGGCTGAAGCGAGCGACATGTTATCGGTGGAGCGAAGCATTTTGAGAGTGTCGCCGACGGAGGTTGTCGAAGTTGCCGGGTTCGCGGCCTCCTCGCTCGCTTCGTCGTGGCGGCGTTTGCGCGCCATGGAGGTGAATGAACAGCGAGATCGCGTGAGCACGTGACTACGAGACACCGACGCGATTTCAATATGTTGGCGTACCGAGAGAGACTGAGGAAGCAGAATTGCAGGAAGAGAAAGAATGAAGCCGTACAAAAGTCAGCGAGCAGGCATGCGAGAATGATAGAAGCACGGGCCCCTTACGCTAACGTTGAATGCTGAGGGAAGCGGCTATATAATTTGCCGACGAGTTACGTAGTTCCGGTAAGCTCGGAATATAGATGGGCCGAGAGAAGCTTAAATCGGAGGCTCGTGAGGCTCTATATCACGTGGTCAATTCGTGAGAAAGTGCAGACGTTGAGAGTGCAGCTGAACATGTGGAAAACATCAACACCAGCAACTTAAATATCGCCGCCGCTTGCGTCTTCACCCACCTCTTTCCGCCGCCGCTTGGCATCAACTGTCTGTCTTAGCCCTTCCACGCTCCTTTGTCCACCTCAATCTCATCCGCGGCTATGTCTCAACCGCATTCATAACCCCCCACCACCGTCACTTCAAACCCATACCAATCGCGCCCAAAATGCGCCTCTTCCCCCCCCAATGGGCCGACACACACCCCCTCTTCCCCTCCCCACCAGAACCGCTCTCCTACCGCCCATCCTACCCCTCCGCCATAACCGCCGGCCTCATCCTCGGCACAACCCTCCACGGCCTGCGCCGCTTCTTCGCGCGCACGCCCCTCCCTGCAGGTCACTTCACGCGCACCCTCGCCCTCAGCAGTACCTTCCTTCTCGCCCTCGACGTAGCAGCCGAATCCCGCATCGATGCCGCCGCCCTTCCGTACGTATCTCAGATCCTCGCGCAAGATGACGTGCCCCTCCCTCCGCGCCGCTGGGTGGCGCGCTCCACCCAGTGGTCCCTCGACGACCTCAACCTCGCGGGCTGCGTCGCGGGCACGGCGCTCGCGTTGCTGGCGCCGCGCTTCCGCCGGCCCCCGGTATTGCCTACTTCCTTCCCCCGCGCCCCGGTTCGCGGTCTGAGCTTCGCCCGCCCCGTGACCGGTGCTGCGCTCGGTGTGCTCGCGGGACATGTAGCCGGCGCGCTGGCGCTGGGCCGCACGGCAGGCGCGGCGGAGGAGCGACACAAGGCCAACATCGGCGCAGCGGCAGACGCCTGGTATGCGCGGACAGGGACAGAACCACCGGAAGCCATATACGGGCCCGAAGAGGATGTCGAGTACCAAGAAAGGTTGGAACAGGAGATGGAAATGCTAGACCTGGCTGGCGCGCCCGGCCGGGGGCCGTTCTCCATAGTCCCACACGTGGTGCGAGATTTCCACTGGCACCCGCGGAGTGTAGAGCAGGGCTTTGAAGAGCTGGGTGAGACGCTGGAGTGGCTGGGTCAGGAAAGAGCGAGACTGGCGAGGGAAGCGGAGTTTTGTTACTGGCTTATACTGGATACGGAGGCGGGGTGGCCGGTTGTAAGGCCGGAGGGGATGGAGGAAAGTGCGGAGATGAGGTTGAGGAGGAAGAAGCTGGAATTGCTGAGCAGTATGCAGCGGCATCTGTGGGCGACGATTAGTCTGGTTGATTGGATGATTATGGATGCGAGGAAACTGGCCCTCCAACTGCCGGCGGAGGCGAAGGGGGAGAGTTGGTTCCCCGCCGGACGGCCCGCGCGGGATCCCGTGTATGCGCCGCGGGATATGCTGGTGCAGGCGAGGGAGCATGCGGAGAATTTACGCGATCAGCTTGGGGAGCTTGAGGCGAGGGCTAGGGTTGCACCTGGGTTGAGGGAAAGTAGGGGGTGGAAGGAGGAGTGGACTGGTATTCGTGAGAATTTGAAGGCGAGTGAGGAGGTTATTCGTGAAATGGCGAAGGGGGAGGGGGAGGGAGGCGAGGCGGAGGAAGAGGGGGGGAGGGAGAATGGGAGTGCATAGCGTGTGGGCGGCGGCATTGGATGGTTGCTTTATTCCTGGCTGCGGCTGGACGGCGGGCGATGTGTACGACTAGATGAAGAGTTGGGATAGAGGACGTTACGACGTTTCGTTGGCTATGAAGGATATCAGGATGGTATCATCTTCCACCCCTAACCGGGTCCGACGCGCGTCTCCGCATTCCGATCAGGGCCCTCTTCGCACCTCGACACTCCAGTCTAACAGTGAGAATCAAAAAGGAAGCCTCTCGGTACAACCATCCATCCTCCACCATCTCGTTCCTCAACCCCACTCCTCCGGAGCAAAAAGGTACATCCATCACACCAAAGCCCGGGGCGGGACTCGAACCCGCAACCTAGCAGTATTCCCGCATGCCGGAGTACTACAGTACGAAGTATTGTAATCCTGTATCCCAGGCAGGAAAAGAGCCACCAACTCTACCAATTGAGCTACCCAAGCTGATCTGTGTCGATGGGAGAAAATGCTGGCTTTGCATGGCCACAGCAGCCGAAGAGCCAGAACAGACGCACGTGAACATGGCTCTTCACAATATCAACCCAGGCCGCGTCACCCATCCGCCCCCACCAACTCTCTTCTTTGACCGACCCTTCAGGAGCAAAAAAGCTACATCCATCTCATCAAGCCCGAGGCGGGGCTCGAACCCGCGACCTTGAGATAATCCCGCCTCACGAGGAGGATAAGAGTCACACGCTCTACCGATTGAGCTACCCAGGCTGGTTGACTTGGATGGGAGTAGAAAGCGGCGGTTTCGTATGACCCCAACTAAAAAAGTTGGAATAGAGGACGTTACATGGCTGTGAACGATATCAAAACACCCCCATTTTGCACCCCCAACTCCAACCCCCAGCTCCGCCTCCACTCCATTCTACGCCCGCCTCCTCAGCCCCACAACCAACCCCAAAGGCTTCCTTAAAAACCCCTCCCGGGTCGGTAAGTCCATCTGCCTCAGCTCAAACTCAAAATTTTTAAACACCGTCGCCGCAATAAGCGCCATCTCCATCTCCGCCACATTCCGGCCCACACACGCCCTCGGCCCATATGAAAACGGGACAAACGCCTCCTTCTGCACCTCGTTAATGCCGTCCGTCCACCGCTCCGGCCTGAAATCCTCGACATCAGTGCCCCATATTTCAGGGGAGTGGTGAATCGTATACGCCGGTACGCTGAGCACCGTCCCCGCCGGAAAGTGTTGGCCCAGAAGCGTGATTCCTGCGCCTGTAACCTCGCGCGGCAGACCGAGGGACGAGGTGCTGTGTATGCGCATCGTCTCCTTGATCACGGCATCAAGGTACGGCAAATCCTTCACCTGGCGATAATGCGGGACCCCCGGCTCCGGCAGCGCAGCATCCAACTCCTTAACCAGCGCCTCCTGCGCGCGCGGCGTGCGCAGCACATGGAACAGCAGCGCACAGCTCGTATTACTCGTCGTATCGCTCCCCGCAATAAGCTGCGTCAGCGCCTCCGCGGTCAATTCCGCACGTCCCATCGGCTGGTCATTCGCATCGCGGCCCTCCATCAACCTCGCCAGCAAATCCACCCGCTCCGTCTTCGGCTGCTCGAGCCGCGCATTTACGCGCGCCGTCGCAATACCGGCCAAGTTTTCAACAGCCTTGAGGCCACGCGAAAAGAACGGGTCCGGGAGGTATTTGGCCCAGGGCTTGAGCCAGGGGAGGATGCCGAGCGTGCCGCTGACCTCGCCGCGGCGGTTGAGGACCTCAATCGCAGGCGCGTAGTGTGTTTTCCCCTCCTTCACAACCTCCGCCACGTCCTGCCCCAGCTCGAGCATGCCGAAGGGCGCGCCGAAGGCCAGATCCCCGATAATATCGAATGCGAGGTAATTGAACCAATTCAATGCATCGATTTCCGCGTAGGCGCGCGGGGTTGGCCATTCTTCTTTAGTGGTTTTCGCAGAAGCGGCAGCGGCGTCGGACAGCTCGCCCCAGCGCTGCGCGAAGAGGGCGAGGTTGTGGTGCATGTACTCTTCGAATTGGCCGACGGATTTGGCGGAGAAGGTGTGCGAGACGGTTTTGCGCTTGCGGGAGTGTTCGGGGCGGGAACGCGTGTTGAAGAGGCCGCGCTGGATGGAGACGAAGGCGTCGTAGTAGTCACTGCGGCGAGGTCAGTCTTGTGGGAGAGGAGGGGTGGAGGGGGGATACCTCTTTAGGAACCCGTTGCCGTGCCCGTATATTGCACTCACCGCAGCCGCGTCTGCAACGCTGATATGGTGAGGCTGGATTCGCACAAGCGGTCCATACTTCTGATGTGCAGCGTGGACAGCTGCATACCGCCTCCCACGCCGGCACTGGATGAACAACCAAAGACTAGTAAACTGCGCAGGAAATGGAGCGGGGATCTTGCGCAGCGCGCCATTGCTTAGATACGGAACAAAAAAGTACGCAACCAGGAGCGCAGGGAGAAGATACGGCAGCGCGGGGAGCAGAGTCGTCAGCATCGTGTACAAGACGGCGGGACGCCGTGAGGGATGTAGTTGGTGATGCTATGAAGTGAAGTCGCAAGGCGCATGCAGTGACGTCGGCCGCAAGAAGGCGCCGCGTTGCGCGCCTTATATTCCCCGCACCTACCCCCGCTTCACGCCCCGATCCCATTTCCCGTGCATCGCACCCCGCGTTCGTGCGAAGGTCAGCGACACGCGATCAGCGAATGACGCTGGGCTTCCAAATGTGGGGTTGGTGAGCGTAAGGCGGCGTCAGGCTGCGGCGCTGATTGACGGCTCTTGGGTCGCGGGGTTAGCTTCGGGGTTGGTTCGGGGGAAATTGTCCCGTTATTGGCTTCCGGGCTGGATTGCGGGGGGTGGGGGATGCTGGGGAAGTACGTGGGGAATGGAGATTTGAGATTTGGAGGCGGATGGGTGGAGGCGCGGGTAACGTGTTCCCTTCGTGGACGGGAGTGGTATTCGGGAGTGGTATTCGGGAGTGGTATTCGGGAGTGGTATTCGGGAGGGGATATGTCGGGAAGGATGGGGTGGCATACTGTACTGTACTGGACTTTGTGAAACCCCTCGGCTTTAGGCATCTGGTAGCTTGTCATCAAGGCGGAGACGGCTATTTCGATATGTATAATCGGCTACGGATCATTATGTATCACGGGCAGTTGAAGGTGGATCACTACGACTCTGTCGTAAGGAAGCTGTTCAGGCCCCGTATATCATGAACCTGATCCGCAGTTTCTGGCGCCTGTTAACCACTTATGCGGCGTGTGTGATGCTAAAGTAACATGGAATTCCACGTGAGATCCGTATAGAAGGCCAGGTAAGATCATCCATAGGCCAGTCCCCAAAATCCCATACTTGCGTCCGATTCCTACAGCCCTCGACCTACCCCACAGTCTCGTACTTCGAGGCTCCATGAATGCCTTCCCACCACTACCACCCTGATCATTATCACCAAGCCCACACTCCTTCCCCGGAAATCCCTCCCCCACCCCCACCCCTAACCCAAAACCTCATCCCCTCCTCCCTCCCCTTCCCCTTTCTCCGTAGCAGAACCTCTCCCACACCTAACCCCCTCCCCTCCCCCCTCCTCTCCGCGCCCATAACAACCCTCCCCAACCCCCTCACCCCACTCACCGCCGTGCGCACACTCACACCCCCCCTCCCATCCGCCCCCTGGCCCAGCACCTCCGTCGTAAGCACAACCACGCACCCAAACCCCTCCGCCAGCCCCCTGAGCACCGGCACAAGTCCATGCACCCCCCCCGCATCCTCCGCCGCCCTAGCCGGCCAATACAACCCCCCAACCCCATCAACAAGCACCGCATGCAGCGCCCTTGCCCCCGATTCATGCCGAGCCGAGAGCAAATACTCCGGTAGAGCCGCCAGCGTCGCATACACCTGCGCGAGCCCCTTAGGCCGGAATACTTGCACATGCCGCAGCGCATCCGCAACCGCAGCCTCCAGCACCAGCGGCGCAATACCAGGCATCGCTCCTACCACCGCTGACTCCGGGATGGGCTTGCGGGGGCCCAGGACGTACGCGCGCATCACGCCCGCGAGCCGAGCAACGTCGAATCGCGCATCGAGGTCGAGGACCACAATACACGCGGCTTTACCGCCTAACTGCGTTGGTAGCGTTGCGATTCCTGTGGCGAGGTAGAGGAGGTGCGTTTTGCCGGCGTTGGGGGTTAGGGATGTGAGTTCGATGACTGGGTTGGGACAGCGATTCGGGCCGGTAGGGTGGAGGGCGCGGTCCAGCGGGGGAATGTTGAAATACGGCGTGTGCGGGTCGCGCGGGAGTGCTGTAAGAAGCTATGCAGAAATTAGTTGCCTGGCTGGAAGCCGATGTTGATATCCCCAGCGGTGTCGTCGGGCCGCGCGAATCTCACCTCACGCAACCACCCGCCCTCAACCTCACCCAACAACCTTCTGCCAACCTCCTCAGCACTCATCCTCCCCTCTTTCTCGCATAATGATCCCGATGCAATTCGGCCCCGCGGCGACTACCTTCCCTTCCTCGGCACTGCCCCAGCACGTCGCGCGAGATGTGCGCGGCAAACCGCGCGGCGTGCGGCTGGAGGACTGTCCGCTGAGCGAGATGACGCAGTACCGGTGTGATATTGTGGGGCGCGAGACGAGCAGTCCTAGTGTGCGGTGTGAGTGGTTTTTGAGGCTGTTTCGCAGGTATGTATGCTGTGTTTTCTTGCTCTATGTCTGCGGATGGGCATTGGTGGTGGATGTGGTGGTGGTGACGTGGGGAGTTTGCGAGGTTCGGCCCGGGTTTGCAGCGCGGCGGTTGACCCGGGTGGGAAATGTGTCGTCTGCGGGAGCCAAACTCACTGAATCGGAGCTGATTTGCGCCTGCAGATGCGCCGATGGCTTGACGGTCGAAACGACGGACTGGGAATGGTCGCGCAGCAAATGAATGCCCGTTGCTCGGTCGGCAGAGCCTTACACCTTCACGTCAATCACCATGCAACCCGAATGCCTTCTACCGGTCACAAGGGCCAGTATCCTTAGTATTGGCAACCCGTTCCACGCCGCGAGGCCTGGAAATCTAAAATACAGGGTCCGCGTTTTATGACAGACAGCTCGCCATAAATGATGATATCCCATATGCCGTACGCCACGCTGAATCGCTCCGAAAAAAAAGCACATCGCAAAGTAGAAATACAATGTCCGCTACGCCTTCTTCATCCCCGCCTTCCTCCACACATTCCTCTCGTAGTTGACCAGCATCACGTCGTCGAATCCCGGCAGGCTAGGCGGCTGTTCCATGTCAAAGTCCTCGTGCATATAGTCGCTCTGCCTCTCATCTTCCGCCACCTTATCATCGTGCTGCGCTTCCCTCAGTGCCTCCTCGAATATCTGCCTGTCCCTCGTAACCCTCTCAGGCTTGTGGTGCGTCGCCTTCGCCAGCCCCACCCGCCGCGCAGCCATCAGCTTGCGAAGCGCCTGCTCCGCCAGCACGCCCTCCTGCGTCGCCTGCTCACGTATGCGCCGCGGATCCACTAGGCGCTCCTGGTACACCGGCGTCGACTGCCAAGTATGCTTGCTGGGGAGAGGAGGGAGGTGTGCGGGAATGTAGCTGCGCTTCTCCGTCTCTGGGACGCCAGACAGCGCGCCAGCGAAGAGAATTTCAAGGTCCGGGGCGGGGATTTCGTCCGCAGTAGGGGGCGCTACTTCGAATGGGCTCGGCGACTTCGGCGGAGGCGACTTGATGTGCGGCATAAGATCGGAGGCCGTAAGCCCGCTGAGCGCCAGGGCCTGAATGAAATCATGCGGTGTGGGAGACGTGCGCCGGTGCGCCTTCATCGAGCCACTGATGTCGGAGGCGAAATCTCGCATGACTGCTCGCGCGTCAGATACCAGGACACCCTAACACCCGTCGCGTGTACATACACTCCTCAACCTTTGCGCGCATCGCCTCCATCGCCAGGTGATGCGCGCTGTCAAACCCCGCTTGCTGGAGCATGTGGCCGAGCGAGCGGACTAGGGTCGCGTTCACGAACTCTTCGTCCGGGATTTCGGACGCGGCTGGGTCGGGAGGTGGCGGGACGGGGCTCTTGAAAATACGCCGCACCATCCGCAGGCGCTTCGCGGGGCGCTGCCCATCGTGATGGTCGGATTCGGAGGGTCGTTTGTTGGCGCGCGGCGCGGCGGGTTGTTCGGTGCGGATGCCCGCCATGGTGATGGAAGGGGAGGAGTCAGCGGATGGATGGGGTTGTCATCAACCAGGGTTGCTGAGTGATAATGATGGTGATGGGTATGGGAGGTGTGAAGAGGTGAAGAGGCGGTGCGGTATGTGTGAGGGAGAGTGCTGCGGGTTGATGGATGCCTCCGGGTCTTTTGATGCGATGCATTTCCCTCCAAGAGAAGCGGGAGCTGCGAACATGACGCACGGACCACAGCGCCAAGCCGGCAACACTTGGAACCTCACACCACAGCTCTCTCTCTCTGCCTCTCTCTCACGACTCTCCTCCACCACGAACCCACTGCCGACCACATCGTATCCACTACTATCGTCCGCCGACTGCTACAATGGCTATCAAACCCATCACTGGTGTACGTTCTCGAGCCATTGGCCTCGCGCCACGCTGTCTGCGCCCAGCCCCGGGCCGAGGGATAACTAGAGCTTTGCTAACATTGCGCAGATGCTCCGGCGGGGCCTCGTCCTTGACCTCAGCGTCGCTGGAGGTACGTTCCTACTCTGATATGGACCTTCGATACGCCATCGATGTCCTACCGTCCGCCACGGCTCGGCTAACTCGTCAGGTCTCGGTGTCACCTCTGGCTATGGCTGGTGGTATGGTACGTAGTGACGCAGCCCGCACCCGCAGGCTGCATCTTCCACCTGCTTTATCGAACACCATCTAACAACGCATCTCAGGCTACCACGTCCCGGCTGTCCGTCACCGCGATGCCTTCTACAGCAAGCTGGAGGACGAGCGCGCCAAGGCCCTCGGCCAGGTCGGAACGGCGGGAAGCTCTGCGTAATCGAAGGGACAACGGTTCAGCTGTACATACGGCATAGAGAAGGCATAGAAATCTAGGAATCTACTTTCAAGCGCGCAACTTGTCTCGACTTTGATGTCACGTGAACCTTCTTCCGATGGGAGAGCGTATCTCGTCACAGCAGCGATGGGAGATCAAGACTCCAGATTCGGATTGTCAAATTGCTTCACGCGCGAGCCTCTACGCCCTCCTTGCTCACAGTGATGTACTTGACGCCCTTGTACGGTTGAACGCCCGCTCCCAAGCCCTTAGACCGCTGCGTGTCAATCACCAGCTTCTCAACCTTAATCCCACTTGCCAGCCACCCCTTAACCTGAAAGCTAACCGTCGCACTCGTCGGCATAAGTGTCTGAATCGCCCTCGCGCGCTTCGAATTCTGTTCCTCCTTCTTCCCCTCCTTCTCCTTCTCCGCCTGATACGTCCCGCCCTCCTCACCATCATACTCCCACGTCTCGCTCCGCACCTCCAGTCCACTCGTCTCCCCCTCCTCCTCTAGCCCACCCACAAGCCCACACCGCAGCGTCGCCACCACCCCGCTGGCGCTGCTATGCAACCCCCCGCTCAGCGCCGCGGTATCCTTCCCCGCAATCCGCCACTCCACCACCGCATCTCCAGGCGCATAATGCGCCTCCCCACGGCTCGCACGCACCTCGGTCAGATTCCTTACCCCCGGTGCAATCGGCACACGCACAACCACATCCTCAACCACAGGATGCGCACTCGTCCCACCCGTCCTCCCCCCCAGCGCCGGCTTCGCAAAACTCGCCTCGCGCGTGCCTCCCGCAAACTTCGCATTCAGCAGCAGCCTAGCCTCGAACTCCGCGCCCCCAGCCCCAAGCCCCGTGCGCAGCTCCACGGACGCAGGTAACTGCAACGGGCTAGGCGTATTCGGGTTCGCGAGCGCGCGCTCCAGGTAGTCCGCGCCCAGGAGGTCGACTTCGTACCCTGCGAGCAGGAAGCGGCCGTCGGGGGGCACGAAGCTGAATTCCCCCGGCCGGGAGCGCCAGTGCGCGAGCCGGACGCAGGGGTGGAAGACGGGGAGCTGGATGAGGGAGGCGAGGGAGCCGCCCGGGGCGGCGAGTTTGAGGAATAGATCCGGGATGCCGGAGACTTTGCATGTGAAAGCCAATGTGCCGTGGGCGGAGGCGACGAGGGGCCGACCCGAGGGCGAGAGCGTCACGTGCAGGGTCTCGAGGATGTCGACGTACATCTCGTTGCTGGTATGGCGGACGTTTGCGCGGCGCCAGGGGATGGCGACGGCGGAGGAGGAGGAGAGGGATTTTGCGGCTGAGGGGCGGGCGGGACCGAGAGAGGGAGACGACCCGGGGAGCCCGACGCCGCCGAGCAGTTTGGTCATCCAGGAGGGGGCTTCGACGAGGTCGCGGAGGGCGTTGGGCTCGGTGGTTGCGATGTTGCCGCCGTCGCACATTTCGCCGAGGAGCTGGGCGATGACATCGTATGAGCTTTCGATTTTGGATGCTAGGAGCGGAGAGCCTAGGAAGTCTTCTAGTGTGTCGGCGACGCGGTGGAGGAATTCGAGGGTGGCGAGGGGGTCGGAGTCGCGGGAGGAGGGGGAGAGGAAGAGGAGCCGGTCCTGGATGATGGAGTATACGAGGCTTGGGGGGCTGGTGTCGGGGATGTAGATTAAAGAGGGTTGCGGCGCGGGATGGGCGAGGTAGAGCGGCAGGAGGACCTGCGCTGACGCTGGACGGCCGTTCCAGACATGCTCGAGGATGCAGTTGCTGGTGATGTCAGCTTGGTGGGTGGCTATGGCAGTAGGATAGAGACGCACTTGTGCTCATCAAAGATGTACAGCGCTTCGATAGCGCTCATATTTGGTTAAACTACTTGGAGCCCCATAGAAGGAAGGGAGCAGTGACGTGAGGGGTGCTGAAGCAGTGAAGCTGATGTTGTTTAGTGGGAGCTCGAGGACTTGCCCCACCAAGACGTTGAGGCGCGGAGGTGGCTGCGGAGGAACCCTCGCTTCCGCCGCAACCTCAACTTTTTGTCGCGACACTTTCTGACGACAAGCTCTGAAAGCGACATGTACGGACGCATTTAGCTCTTTCTCTCTCTTAGGACAAACTACAGGCACATTGTCCTTCAAAATGGCAAAGGAGGACCTCCAAACCATCGCGAAGCTAGAGCAGCCTCCCAAGCTCACGGCCATGCTCGCAGAGGATAAGAAGGAGGTATATGGGGACTGTACGCCTTGCAGGGTGGTCGGTACGTGGTAGATTTGCTCATCAGAGACACTACTGACTATTGATTCCCAGGTGCCTCAGCCTTCGTTGGGCTCGCAGCCTACGGCTACTTCTCCGGCCACCACCAGCTCAGGCAACAAGAAGCCAAGATTCTCAAGAGTGGATCAATATTCGGCATGAGGTCAAGGCGAGCCGGTATTACGGGCAGCGCGTTGGTGCTTGCGGCGATGGGCTTCTGGAGACTGGTGAATTGAGCCACAACGATACAAATGAAGCGATTGGCATTGTGGGCCTCGGAAACAGTAAATTATGCTACCTAAAAGCTCCCATTCAAGGTCTAACGGGTCTAAAAGCACGGCGGCCTACGTCGCGCTTGAAGGAGACGACATCGGATCAGCTATCCACGGGACCATCTTTTGATCTTCCTCATTCCACCTGTATACCCTTCCTGTACCAACATTGTACTGGTAATAGTTCTCCGTCCCACCCTTCGCCATTGCCCGCCGAAACGTGATATTGATCCTTCCCTTCTCGCTCTCACCACCCTTGCGCTTCGGCACACTGTGCAACCATTTCGCCTGCGTCGGACCCCGCATGAGAATCAAATCGCCTGATCCCAGGGGCAAGTTGAACGGCTCCGCCTCTACGCTCTCTTCACCAGGCAGCGCTGCCTTCCGCTTCATGAAGAAATCCCTCCGCGCCCCGAGGCTCAGTGACGCAATCGCCGGGTCCTTCCCCAAGAACCGTTCGTCGTCCGAGTGAAAGGCAATGCTGTCTTCGCCGCCGGCATAGTAATTTACAAGACAAAAGTTGTAGGTGTGCTTGGTCGTTCCCTCAACTATCGTCCGCAGGAAGTCGAGACATGCCGGCAGCGGGCGCGGCCGGCACATGTACCGGTCCTTTGGAACCGGTACTCTCGATACCGCATCGAGGAGCTCGCCGTCTGGAGAAAAGATCGAGGTGGGATCGATGCCAAATACAGAGGTATAGCGCGGCGTGTTAACGAGCACGTCTACACCGGCTCGTTTGATGGTGTACTGCACTCGGTAGAAGGGGAGATTGGCGCGGAGGAAGCGGAAGAGCTCCCTTTGCGCCTCCTTTGGGATGTATGGCTGAAAGTAGAGCAGGTCTAGATCAGGTTGGTCGTTGATGACCTTGCCTTCTGCTGTGGGGGCGAAGCCAAGCTCAGAGATCAGTGCGGGGGGGAGGTGCGGGATTGGGAAGGGGTAGTTTCGATGGTCTGAGGGAGTCTGAGTTGAGGGCTGGTACTGCTTCGATTGTATGGGCTTGAAGAAACCATCAAGAGTGCGTTTTTTGGACATGTCTGCTGGAAGTGTGGTAGTGCGTTCGTTGGATGGAGCCTTGTCCTCATCAACATTAATCTTGGGCGTGCGATGTAGCGCAGGTTGCCTGTCGTCCGCTGGCTCAAAGTGCCGGTGAGCTACTGGGCCCTCCTGCGATGTAACAGCTTCTTGAGCGGCAAGACCTCGGCTATCAAACTCGTCATGATACTTAAAACATATTAGCTAGAGTAGGTAGACAACGCCTAGCCCTACCAGAGGGAGAGGGGTCGGATCAAGGTCGGGGGCCGCGCCTTAAGGATTAGCTACGATCAAGCAGTAGACAAGGATGACATACTATAAGAAGGGTGCAGCTGGGTAGAAGCGTGCTGCTGCGGGGGTAAGGCGTACTCCTGCGAGGGATAGGCGTACTGCTGCGGGAGAGGGGCGTACTGCTGCGCAGGAGGGTACTGCGAGGTAGAGGCGTGCTGTTGCGCAGGAGGGTACTGCGAGGCAGAGGCGTACTGCTGCGCAGGAGGATACTGCGAGGTAGAGGCGTACTGTTGCGTAGGAGCGTGCTGCGAGTGAGAGGCGTACTGCTGCGAGGAAGGGGAGTACTGCTGTGAGGAAGAGGTGTACTACTGAGAGGAAGAGGTGTACTGCTGAGAGGGAGAGGCGTGCTGCTGCATAGGCTGCGTTCACCGGAGGGAGGGCGGCTGGTCTTTATTCGCCAATTTTCTTGAGCGTTGCAACTCACGGCGCCGGCGCCGCCTTTCAACCCCCCTCTCCTCGCGGGTGTTGTATCTTGGGAGGTATAGGGCGCGGTGAAGCCATGGCGATGTGGTTTGTTGTGGGTTGGGATGGGAGGATGGAGGTTGTGTACGACGTTCGGAGTGATGACCGTGTGATGACGTAGATGACTCTGTTTATTCGTACAAGAGATCCAGTCTCAATGTGCTGGCTTTTGGTAATCAGATTGAAGTTCATTCTTCCCAGTATACCCTGAAGACCACCTTCTAAGTTCTCTTGAGTGGAGTCTACCTTCCCTGTCACCATATCAGCCTCACTTCCCGTTTGGTAAGTGGGAAGTCGCAATGTTGAACCTGGAGGGAAAGGGAAGAAACCGGCGCAGTAACACACTCCTGCTACATGAAGCTGAATATGCGGTACAACCCGATATTACAAGTCGCTAAGTAACACATAATCGAACGGGGTATCATACTCCGACTCCCAATACCTAACCAGTGCACGCCAAACACCTAGACACCATCACTTGTGATGAAAGCTCCTCAACTCCACTTCATCAGCCCTAACACTCATGAAGGCAGTGGTGCCCCCCCTCGTCTGCAACTGGCCTCCTCCCTTCCCCATCTTCTTCACTGCTTTCTCCCGCCCCAGAATCACAAACTTCACCACTATGAACACAACAATCGCCAGCACCAAGATCCCAATGATATACCCCGCCACAACGCCGCGTGAGTGCTTGCGATCGTCCAAAAAGCCATATACATAAAAGTGCTGATCCGCAAAGGTTATAAACGCGACCGCCAGATACAGCGACAGCATGATAACCAGCCAAAGGGCATGCAACCATGGCGGCGAGGGCGCCCGAGCGAGTATAAGCTCGAGCAGAGCGAATACGGAGTTGAGGGCGTGTTCGGTCACGTTGCTCCAGGCGGCGAACCGATCTTTGAAGCTCCCGTTGAAGAGCAAGCCCCAGAAAACGATGGTTACGATGAAGGGATAGGTGACCACTACTCTTGTAAGCCTGTGTCCTGCGTACACACTACGCCACGTCACATACCAGTCGTGTAGAACAGCGCGTGCAGCTGCTGCAGCCAACCTGCCCACCGCGCGAGCAGCGGCCGTCCATTTAGCCAGTAGGTCGCCGTGTGCAGCGCGGCGAAGGCGTGGTAGAAGCCCAGGCCCCAGAAGGTCAGGTTGGTGAAGTAACTGAAGTGCTGGCGGGCGAGGGAGGGACTGCGCTCGCCGTCGATGGAGAGGATGACGATTAAGCTCGTGAAGATGTAGAAGGAGATGAGGGCGCGGAGCGAGGCGTAGGCAAGCGGGGAGAGCGCCCAAGAGGTACTGTAGCGGACCGGGTCTATGGGAGCGGGAGACCACATCTTGAGCTTGTTGGCTTGTTGCGAGCTGATGAAGGATTTACTGAGCAGCGCTGAAACCGAACATCGATCCCGAGCTCCCAATATAACAATAGGTCCTCAACAAGCCCGTCAGGTTCGCCGACTGTAGAAATGAAGAAAGAAAGGATGCAGGAATGATGCGCGCCAGCGATGCGATCTCAACGCCGCGGAATGGGGCGCCCGACCCTGGGTTTTGACAGTCGCCGATCCGAAGCGAGGCCGGCAGCGCGCGCGTGTGCATGTGGCGTGCGGCTGAAGAAGGGCGCTAGGCGGCGCCTTGAGGCTTTGCGAGATTTCGAGACGGCGTCGCCGTCCGGTGACTATTTTTGGCAGAGGAGACGGTGTTTGGGCTTTCGGCGATGGTGCTGGAAGTGAGAACAATTTGGTGTTTTTATGATGGCGAGGTCGTTGCCAACCCTTACCCACATGGATCTGAGATCTGCCGCCAGCAGGCGCTTCTGGCTTCTGATTGGAGTTTTGGTGAAAGAGCTCAGCCTTGGGCTAATTTCGGGCCACTATGATAGGTTATCTGAGGGTCTAGATGCGATATCATAGGTATTAACCCATTTCTGTTCAATTGGACCTTCTCTTCGCGCTGGTGCAAACTCGACAAATCATATCTCTTCGTAAACAGTCAAAGATTTGCAAGTACCCGAGTCGAATTTGGCATTGTATCATTGAGGGTGACGTGTTGGTTGTATTACAACATATCATTCCGAAACGGACACTTCACCCTTCGATAGTAGTGATGATCCCTTTCTCCCCCGGCTCACTCAGTAACGGTCATGCAACGCCATGTACCCGGCATACACCAAGCTCCTCGCATCGCCGCCCTCGACATCCTTAGCAACATCCGCAGTGCCCGTCCAGAAGAACAGCCCAGCCAAGCCCCTGTCCCTGACGAACGCCGCCTTAGTAGCCACTGTCTCAGCATTATCGTAGCTCACCCATCCCCCGTCACCCCCAATGCAATACGCCGCACAGCACACGCGATCCACGCCCTGCTGGGCACCCGGCCGCGGCAATTCCGAGTACTCAAAGGATCCATCCTCGCCACCCCCGCCCTTGTGCCGGTATCCTGGTCCCGCAGCGCCCAAGAACGAGCGTCCGAAGGCTGGGATCCCGAAAAGAATTTTTGCGGCAGGGAAACCTGTCCCGAGAACGAATTCAACAGCTGCTACACCGCTCGGCTGTATCGAGGGTGGGTTCTGGGGATCGGTGTGGCTGGGTATGGGGGCATACAGAGCAGCGTGGTGGCCTGCGGTTGGGGTCCAGGGGCCGTAGAAGTCGTAGGCCATTAGGTTGAGGAGGTCAAGCGTGTGGGAGAGCGTGGGAAGGTCGATGTATCGGAGAAGCCAGGCACCGGCTGGGAGGGCGGTAGATAGAATGTAGCGCGGCCGGGGAAGGTATGTGCGGAGGGTGGAGAGGAGAGCAGTGAAGTCTATCGTTTGGAATGGAGTTGGGTGCTCCCAGTCGACTGTTGCCAGTTAACCCTATGATATCGGAGGGAAGAAGAGAGAGGGAACTACCATCTATACCGTCCAGCCCATAAGCGTCGACAAGCTCACGCGCGGATGCCCCAAAGCGCTCTCTTGTCGTCGGGTCGGCGGCCACGGATGCGAAAGTAGCTGGGTCGCTGCTACCTCCACCGATCGAGAGGATAATCTTCAGATGTGTGTACTGGCGCTTCAGGCCCACAAAGGCGCGGAGACAACCTTGCGTGCCGTCGACGGAAATCTGTGTATCCGCATATTCGTCGCTGAGCTTCAATTGGCAGACGTGGTGTCAGTAATTGATGACCGATATTGTGGTGGGACGCACGTAGACAGTCCCGTCCGATTTGAGCCTGTGTTGGCAACCCGGGTCAGCTCTGAGAGAAGAAGAGAAGCGCTGTCCTCTGAAAGGGACCTTGAGCTTGTCGAGTAATCAGCGGCAAGTACGATGCGGACCTACCCGGCAAAGGCGTAGAAAACATGAGACACTATGTCAAGGCGCAGCGACGACGGTGTCTGATTCCGGTAGACACGGTAATTGGGATAGTAGACGGCATTGATGAACATTGAAATCGGCGGCGGGAAGCTAGCTGCGATTGCCCTCTCTTCTCCGGCAGACGGACGACGGTAGTCAGGTGGGTCTCGTATCAGCCAATCTGGACGGCCCGGGCCGAAGAAGGGGGAGGCCATGTGCGATGCGGAGCCACGGCGGCTAGGGCAGCGTGGACGACAGAAGGCAGGAGGCAATGGATTGTGTGCAAGAAAAATTTGACGACGCAAACAAGCGGTGACGGTTCCGAAACGCAATGTCAGCTGCTGAGGAGCGGCACAGTTGACGGTTTTTGACAGGCCCAATCTTCAGTACAAATATAGATCATCATGCTCGCGGCCGAAGTCTCAGGTAGTCCAAGGCCATAGGTAAACATATACCGACTCTTGGGAGGCGGGGGACGGGAGCCAGGCCTGGGTATATAAATCAAGCAGACGAGCAATTACGACGGCGCTTACCACAACCAGCACTAAACAGAGCTGAGAGGCGACGGCTTTTGAACGGAAGGACGTTCGCTTCCCTCGCTGCGCGTGATGACGACTTTCCGAGCTAGACAGAGACAAGCCGGCAACCACGGCCGACCGCTGTTGATAGCACAGACGATGCTCATGTCGCCCCGCAGTCGTGCCATGCAACTTACCGTCGACCCTCAGTGGTTCAATGCGGGGTGCTGCACCTGAAGAGGGTCCTGCAGTTCGGGATTGAGGCCAATCAGTGCCAGTCGATGATTCAGTTCTCGGTGCAGCGGGAGAACCACACACCCTCGTCGGCATTTGAGGCCAGTAGGAGTAAGTCCCGGGTGCCTGGTTGGACGCATCGTCATAGGTTATTGGCTGTGGCAGACGCGTCGAGCATGAGCCAGTTGGCCCAAAAGAGGGTTGGAAGCGGTGGAAGTAGCGAAAGCGGAGGCGACGAAAAGCTGGGGGAGTGGGATGGCGTGGGGGTCCCTTGCCTGGCGCTTGCTCTTAACTAAACCCCAGAATCGCGCTTAAATATTTCCGTTTTTGATGGTGATCATCAAGGTACATAGTGGCCGTCGATAGAAGTTGATTCGTTCAGGATCCGCAATCTGCGCCATACTATGTGGTGAATGGCGAGCCGGGAAAAGACCGCATCAATATCGTGCAGCCTGCGGCGAAGCGCTTACAGAGAGCTGAGGTCTTATCGAAGGAGCTGATATGCGCAAGAGTCATGGGAAGGCCGAAATGGTCGAGGCGGACCCGGTACCTACATGGCTCGGCGCGCCGCTACGACCACCGCAGCCTTGTCCATGCACCTCCGCGTCATCTGGTTTCTTCCGCACGAACATGGTGCATGGCGAAAAAGGGTATGGTTGTTTGCTCATCCGTTGTAGCGAAATGGCGGGCTTCTCATGCAGAAGCAGGCTTAAATCAGATACTCGTATGACAGGACTGGACGGTTCATCGTTGTAGATGCTGTCAGCAGGTCCTGCAATTCTCCACAGAGCTATCACACACGGTGGATATACAAAACAGCCGCTTATTTGCATCATCGGATGCCAGGACCAGGGATTGCCGTTCGCATAGTCGATACTGTATGTTGGCGCATAGCGCAGCTAGCTGAGAGCAAGGGGCCGGGTTGCTTGCGGTTTACTCGCGCAAATGACGGGGGGGTTATCAAGTGGTGGGTGGATGTGCATTGCTAATGGTTTGGGGCCGAGGACGAGAAGACAAGCAGCTGTGATGAGGGTGAGAGTTGCATGAGACGACAACGTCGTGGAACCTTTGGTGCCACAAGTGTCTGGAACCGGCTGGGATATATGTGGCGCATGGGTATGGAATGAGTGGCGCCTTCCATTGCTGATGCCAAGAGGAGAGGCAACGAACCCTTGTCCGAAGCTCTCTCACGTCCATCAAGTCAACTCCGAATCATCGCTCAACCAAACATCGCAGCTTCATTCACACGCACCCGTATCCACCTCCCCCACCACCCACCACCTATCTCTACATTACACGTCATCCCCGGGCCCATCCTGACCTCAAGCATAACCGAGGGGAGTCCACCACCTCTCTGCAGCCTCACTTTTTGCCAGCCAGCAGCCATGGCCGAGGTCGAGCGCATTCGCGCCGCGGTCGACCAACTGCTCAACCCGAGCGCACCTCCACCGCAATACAGCTTCACCTTTGACAAGTTCCTCAGAAAGGAGTACCGCTTCGGTCTGAGCCCCGACCGCCCAGCATGCAAGGCCTTCCAGCAGGGCCACTGCCCTCTGGGCAGCGAATGTCCGGACAAACATCAACCGCAGACCATGTACAACAAGTGAGTATCCCTACCGCTCTCATCCCAGTTCATACTGACCGCGTGGACAGCCTTATCTGCAAGCACTGGCTGCGTGGTCTCTGCAAGAAGGGCGAGGCATGTGAATTCCTACACGAGTACAACCTGCGCAAGATGCCCGAGTGCAACTTCTTCGCCCGCCACCAGTCCTGCGCTGCAGGCGACGACTGCCCCTATAGCCACGTTGACCCGGCCTTCAAGCGTCCATCCTGCCCACACTTCGACCGCGGCTTCTGTCCCTTGGGGCCGCTGTGCGCCAACCGCCATGTGAAGAAGGCTACAATCTGCCCTTTCTACCTTGCCGGCTTCTGTCCTGATGGCCGTGACTGCGAGCGCGGTGCCCATCCACGCTTCCCGACCGATCTCAAGCCGCCTGAGGTACTGGCTCGTAAGACAGTAGAAGAGGAGCAGCGTGAACGTGAGGAACGCGAACGCGATATGCGCGCTGAAGATGAACGCGACCGAGACCGCGATGACCGGGATGATGGTCCTGGTCGCGGCGGACGCGATTACGGCGAGGGCAGGGGCAAGTTCGGGGGTCGGCGCTGGGATGGGAAACGGAGAGGCCGGGGTAGGAAACGGCACAACTTCTGATCCCTCCTCCTATGGTTGCTGTTTGACTGCGTCATGCCGTGCACCAAGCGTTGGGATCGGTCATTTGCACCGCCATTCCTCATTTTGGCTGACATGGCTTCTTAGTAACTTCTGACGTTTCGCCGAGTGAATGGCCCAGCCGTCGTCGTCATGTGCAATCCACCTATGACCTTTGATGAGTTCAGAAGCAATATGTCCATTAAGAGGCTGCGGGAAACTAGCTTTGACGTTCGTTTGGCTTGAAGGAAAAGGTGCATGGCGTTTACACTTGGTGGATATTGCACTGCATGGCGCGCGGAATGATTCGGATTAGGGCGTTGATGTTACTACAATTGGATTCATTCTGCAGACCTTCAACCCGCATCCAGTTTCCATGGATCTTGCATGCTATCACAGTAAATGTAACGTGGCGCTTCTTCACCTCTGCTTCTCATCCCCCGGTCCCTAGAACTAAACACCCCCAATTAGCTGCTCTCCAGCCCCAGTCCCGAACACCACACAGCCTCGCAAATTCCCAGTCCATCACACTCCAGTCCCAAACCAGCCCAGCCACACGCCCGATCGATCAACCGTTCCCCAGCACCACTCACCCTGCAGAAATCCGCGCGCCTGACCGGCCAACGACAATCGCAGGATCGCATACCCCGCACCTGGGGGCTGGAAAAGCCGCGCGCCCAGCCTCACGCTGCAGACGGGAAACTCCACGCTCCCTGATCCCTTTTCCGTCAGCTTTTTCCTCGAAGCTCAACGCTGCAATGATACGCTGTGCTTGCCCCCAGCTAAAGGTGGTGTGCCGCTCGTTTGGGTAGTGGTGACGATGGGTGGCGGGGTGGCATATGCGGGGTTAGGAGGGGTCGAGGCAGGGCCTTGCGGAATGGGGTCTGGAACATGGAACATTCTCCAGGGGATCTGGATGGAGCCACGGTGCGGATGGGGCTGCCGCTTCAAGTTACAATTGTTGTGATTGTAACTGCCATGTAATTCGCGCGTCTATCCTCACGTCCCGCCGATGGGTATGCCGGTCAAATAACCTACCCAGTCTACTGTGTATCAAAGAAGTACGAAACTCCGGCCACCGAGAAAATGCTGATCACTAAACACGCCCCAGTCTACGAGCTACTCTTCATCGTCCCGCACTGACTACACGTCCACCACTGCGCCTCCATGAAGTTCCCGCATTGGTGACAGGACCACCCTATACTCGACGGCCGCGTCGGCGCTGGCTTCCTGCTCTCTGTCACGCTCCTGTGCACTGGAGGTGCTGCTGGAGGCGCCGGTCTGCGACTCCCGCTCCGGGCCTGGGGTCGAGCGGCTTCGCACACGTTGCAGGTGTGTGCGGTTGGAGAGTTGACGAGCGTGCAGGTCAGACACTGCCAGCTGTTTGGCGCGAAGTCGCTGTCGTGGCTATCGGATGTGAGGTCGACGGGTGCGGCCCGGGAGCCTACGAAGGGATTCGGAGCGGATGAGGTCCGAGGAGGCGGCCGCCGGTAGTCGGACTCGTTGGCGGGGCGTGAGACAGGTTTACTAGGTCGGCTCAGTTGAGAGAGCGTTTGATCGTATGCGCTCGATGCCGACGAAGAAGGCTTGCTCCGCACAGCCTGCAGGCCGTGTTCCGCGCTCCAGGTAAGTCCCTCTGGAGGACAATCATCATCATCATCGACCTCTCCCCGCTCGCGCCGGAGCTTCTCGTCCTCCTCCTCTTCCATGAGGTCAACCAGTGCCGCCGCAATAGCCGCATCGTTCGCACTGTCCATCTCAGACTTAGTATGGAACCCATTCATCAGCGCATCCTCCGCCGCGCGAATAGCAACTCTATTCCCACTCCCACACCCCTGATCGCCCATCTTGTCCCCGCGCTGCTTCGCCACTTCACGCTGCCGCTCCAGCTCGCGGCGCTTCTCGCGGTCGCGATTTAGAGCAGCCAAAGCCACGGCATCGTGGATCTCGCGCTGGGGCGCGCGCTGCCCGCCGAGCCGGACCCCTGCTTGCAACCTCGCTTTGTCGGCAGCCTTTTGCCGATCGAGCGCTCCGGCCCGGGCCAGGCGGCGGAGTTCGTCGACGGGTACGTCCCGGCCGCCTAGCGCGTGGCCCGGGGCCAGGAAGCCTTCGCCCGACCAGCCTTTGGCTTGGAGGATGTACCACTCTCCACGCAGCTCTTGCCAGAGTTTGTGGAATTTGTCGTCGTGTGGGCCGAATTTGTTGTGGGAGAGTCTAGGGGGTTAGTAGGTGGGTTGGGGGTTGTTAGGGACAGTGCGTACTCGTGGAGCATGGTGTCTAGTACCGTTTCAAAGCTCAGGAAGGTAGAGGAGTTGGAATGGTGTCGAAGGCGAAGGCTTATCTCTTTGCCATAGCCGGAGTTCAAGCCTAACACTGTCAGATGTGCCAGGTAGCCTCAGAACCGGAAAATACCTAGCAGTCCCGCTTCATCTGGATAGAACTCGCAGAGTTTGCCGACTTTCCATCCCCGCTTCCGCATGATCGGTTTCACGCATGACGCGATCTTCCGCAGAAACAGTAACGCCTCATCCGAGCGTGGTAAGCTGCGAAGATGGACATATTCGCCAAAGTGGTTTTCGTGGTCTACGGCTGGTGCCATGTTGAAAGTAGGATCGTACTGGTAGTTGATTTTGGGTGGAGGATCATAGTAACAGAGAAAGGCCTTGCGTAGTTTGCCCAGTTTGGCGGTTTTGGGTGGTCACAATTAAATGTCCTGTGAATGGCCAAGGCGAAGAGTGAAGCAGACTCTTTGTATGAGTGGCAAGGAAGGTGAAAGATGGCGGTGAATGCAAGTAGAAGGAGGCCTTTGCAGCAGAGATCAGACAGATGTCGTGTACACACATGAGATGGAAGACTACCCCGCGGCGATAGTCCGCGGCGGCGGCGAACGGACGCGTCAGCTGTGTCGAAATGATTAGCAAGCGAGGGCAGGAGGGCTTTCTCTCGCATTTAAGAACCTACAGAGGCCGGTACGACAGAAGAGCTCTGCAGCAGCAGATAAGGCTACGGCTACTGTAGTCCAGCCTGATGCGCGATATTGATGAAGTGGGTCATGCAGCACCCCATGTGGCAGTTGCCTGGTCCGATGCCCGATGGATCATCGATTTTCCGCTGAAGGACTGAGGCTTTGGTTCGCGGGTAACAGGATCCAGCCCGACCAAGGCGAACTCCAAAGAGCCCCTTTGCTGACGACTCTACGTATCCCCATTGCATCGTTGAAGCACTGACGTTGCACATTCGTCATTGGCGGCAAGGCTCTCCGGTGACGTGAAAGGTCGTGGACGCTAAAAGCAGGGCAACCCGAACGGACGGGTCGCTATGGCTGATATCGATAAGAACTCAAAACACCTCTGCCTTCCCCGCAGTGGCACCGTCCCAACGATTGGCCGTCAAACGCCCAAAACGTGATGCTGACCAATGGTGATAATCAGACTTGAACTTTGCGTTTTGAGTCAGACAATATTTGATCTCTGACTGGACGACGATGGCGCAGACTTCCCCTACTATGGTATGAAGCTGCGTTTGAGCGCAAAGACTTTCCGATGTCGTTGAACAGCATCGCGTTTGAGTTCTCTCTGGCAGAGGTCATTCCGAGCAGCTAGACAATTTCCCGGTACCTTGTAGCTCTCGATAATTCTCAGTCACTACAGTACCGGTACGTGAAGGAGAACACGATTGTGTCGGGGATCGCCCCAATTCCTGCCGTGCCGTCAGAGCCTCTTTCGCCTCCATATCTTTGAGAGATTTGGCGTTGAAGAACGCGTATCACCGTGGGATGCGGACTTAAGCTCCTATCCTTCGGTGATATCGTGGTTCATCTGATTCCAAGGCGGGAAGCATCCGATTTGCTTGAACGAAGCCACCTCGTCTGTCCATGCCTATCTCTCAATGATGAGCTCTCCACAACTGCCATTATTACTTCTCAACCAATTATACAGGAAAGCCAAAAACCAAATGCCGGAAAAGAAGAAATACTAGAAGCATCTCCAAGCCGCTGAAGCCGCTGAAGCCGCGGGTGGCACACGCTCCATGGCGATCTTAGAGCTAACTTGGCGCTCGGGCGTTGCTGGGGTTTTGAGACTTCAGGTGCCTGGCAACACCGCCTGCGTTGTAAGGCTGAGTCCAATCATCGGAGACTTTGACCCTCGACAGGTCGTACAGCCATTCGCTCATCCGCCATCTCGTAACTCGTTGCTGTCCCACCCCAGTTCTTCTCTCTTCCCTTCATCCTTTGCGACCAGCAGTTGCGTACAGCTTGCGCTGCCCCTTCTATGATCATCGTTTGCATGTTTCCAACGTGAGATTTCAATTTGCACTACTACCATCTTTCTGCCAAGGCATTGGACTCTCCCCTCACCCAACCCTGTCGAATCGAGGCCGCGAAGACACAGGCACTTTGTACCTGTATGCCTGGAGCTCAAGTTTCGCGACGACCGCGCCCTCACCCGACCAGACGCGTCTGCCCGAGTCACAGCAACGCCCTCTGCGCGCCGTTTCCCCCGCGACCGTTGCTCCTCTCTTAGCGATCGCCACGAGGCGACCCTCAAGATCCCTTTTCGAACGCGTTGAACACGGAACAAAGTTCGGACGGAATACAGTTCTTGAACGAACATCAGACGATAGTCGCCTGGGAGCAGAGGCAGTGGGACAAGATCACCGAACGGTGCGGCACTTAGGTGTGCCGAAACTGGCTTGCCGGCGTGGAGATTCGGCATCACTGCTGGTGGCAAGTTGAGGACTTGAAGATACTGAGGCGGGGTGGCGGCTTAGAGATCAGAGTGGATGCGGGGAGACTCGGCGCTCAGGTCTGAGCAAAAGACCCATCCAGCATCTCGACAACTCAGCGTGGCGCGTTCCACGATCGCGGCTGTGATCAAAGCCGCAGCCTCTCGGCGTCAGATATCGCCGCGGAAACTATAGCATGCTGGTTGCTCTTGGAAACTACTTGACGTTATCTGAATCTCGCGGACCAACTCTCTCCTGTTTTCCACACCTGTCAGTCACTCCTTTTTCCTATTTTACGTACCTCACAACCATCATTCTCCTGGTGTTACCACGCTTCCTTCAACGTACGTGAGTGCGTGCTGAGCAAATGACAGACGCCATGGAGGACAATTCTACGCAGCCTGCAACGCAGCAGGTGCTCGATCCGCGCCGGCTGGGCATCACCACCTCTAGTCTCAGTCCGCGGGACATATCAAACATCATGGTCATTCTCCATCCTTGTTCTCCGGCCGCATATCGTGTCGTTATGACGACGGCACAGCATTCCCCGCAACACGTCCATCCCAACCAGGGCCTGGTGACCTTTGCCGACAGTGGCGATGAAGAGCAAGATACATTCATTGTGAAGAAAGAGCTCCTTTCTGATGTCGAGGACATAGCCTTGCGCTTCAGTTCGATCCCCATCGCCCCTGGATCGGGATTCTGCTTCGGCCGCAACCCGAGGACTTGCGACATTGTACTCGATAACGATTCGACAAAGCGGATCAGCAACCTCCATTTCCGTATTTACGTTACCAACACCGGTGTTGTGATGTTGACGGACGTGTCCACGAACGGCACGGTCGTGGATGAGAAGCTCCTCAAAGGCAAAGTTAATGGAGCGGAAGTGCCTCTTAGACTGTCTACTAGGATGTTGAATCACGGCTCCATCATCCAAATCCCTTCGCCCCAACCCGAGGAGTCGATCAAGTTCATCGTGCGGATACCATCGCGGGAAGGTTATTTCTCGGATTACGAGCGCAATTTCGAGCGGTTCGTCCTGCGTATGGAGCATGATCGAGCCCAGAACCCCAACAAGCAAGCGGGACAGCCAGTGGGACCGCCGCTAATTACGATGCGTCCACGCGCGATGCTTCCGGGAAACCCGTATGGCATGCACTGGGATGGTGGCGATGAATACAACATTGTTGGCCAACTTGGCAAGGGGGCGTTTGCAACGGTCTATCGACTCGCCACCAAGATGGATGGGCAGTTCTATGCAGCAAAGGAACTTGAGAAGCGGCGGTTCATGAAGAACGGGAGACTCGACCTAAAGCTTCATAACGAGATGGAGATCATGAAGTCCATTCGTCACAACAACATCGTCAATTTCGTCAGCTACCGAGAGTTCAAGGATCACCTCTACATCATCATGGAGTATGTGCCATGCGGCGACTTGCAGGGCTATTTGCAAAGGCACGGCGTGCTTCCGGAACCAGATGCCAAGCTCATGTCGCGTCAAATCTTCGATGCCCTGGCGTATCTTCACTCGAAAAAGATCACTCATCGAGACATCAAGCCGGACAATATCCTCATCGCTTGCGATGATCCGTTTGTCGTGAAGCTGTCCGACTTCGGCCTTTCCAAGGTGGTGTCGAACAACGAGACGTTCCTCAAGACTTTTTGTGGAACGCTACTCTACTGTGCGCCCGAGGTCTTCCCGCATTATGAAGATCATTTGAAGAAGGGCACAAAGCGGCGGCGTTCGGGCTCAAACGGGCATCCTGGATTTCATTCCTACAGCCAGTCTGTCGACATCTGGTCTTACGCTGCCGTTCTATGGTATGCGCTTTGTGGTAAGCCGCCATTCGAGGGCGTTAGCGACCACACTGGACGTGGTATGTTTGAGAAGATCATGGGGACGAATCTCAGCATCGAACCGCTCCGCGCGCAAGGCGTATCAATGACTGCGGTGGCTCTCTTAGCCACTATGCTGAACACGGATCCCTCGAAGCGGCCGGGGCCCCGTCAGTGCCTGGAACATGACTGGCTGGCTACGCTTGAGAGTCGACCTTCCGTCGCGACGGGTCTTGGGTTGAGTGCTATTCCTGAAGGCAACGAGGACGAAGTTCATCGTGGTACGGATGCTCTTTCACAACTGAGTATCCGCGAAGAACCTGGAGATGAGTATGGCGATTTCGAGTGGGATTCCCAGGACTTGGACCTGCTGGTTGCGCCGCGCATGTCCAAGCGGTTCAAGCAAGAGCACTACCTTGCCCCTGATCAGATACGGGACCCTGAGCCCATTCCTTCATCCAGCCCGGACTCGGCGAGCCATGACGAGGCAAACGAGATGATTAATATGCACAAAACACCTCGTCCTGCGCAACCAGCTCGACTGTTTGGGGAAATCGGTGTCTCCGCGCTTCAGAGCTCTGGCGTCCTTGGAGCGCACACCAATGTTGCTCTGAGGATGTCTTCACAGATGCCAGAAAATAACCATCTTGCCGCCAAGGCCAAGGGTCACGACGACTTTGATAATGGCAACTTCTCTGCGCTCGAGCGGCGGCTCACTAAGTTTGTCAACGGCCAAGAAGATTCCCAGGGAGGGGCCGCTTCCAGTTTGCTTGGGGCAGAATCGCTCGTCCGCGAGATGAACATGGAGTCACCACTTTCCGCTCCTTCCCCTGACGAAGTTGCACTCGAGCAACCCGGTCCGCACACGCCCCAACTAATTTCACAGGCTCCAGGTGCGCAGAACGCTGGCTCCGACCAACTTTCCCTCGATGCTACCCCGAAGCCCAAACCAAACCCCTTTGGCCGCTGCATCCAAGCGCCTTCGGGTAGCAGTTTCTTTAACCGTTTAATTGAACCTCCCACCGACGGCCTCGAGGAGGAAACCGGCACCATGGGCAACTACCTCTCACAGCACGTCCCTGAGACCAACCGTCCCGTTACCGAAGCATCCGAAGATGACTTGCACGATCCTCCAACTGAAGAGGACAACATGGACAACCCCATTACTCCTCGCAACCGTACTACCATCGCCAATGGCATCCCCAACACTGCCTCCCATTCTTGGCGGTCGGAAAACAGCAATAGGGTTCTGCTCGCTGAGCAGAGCATCCCTCCCGCTCTGAATGCGGACGCACTCGTCCCCATTTACGGTCGCCTCATGAGCACTCCGGATTCCTTCGTGAACATCACCATCAACATCACGAGCCGCGTGACAACCTGGGGTCGCGCCCGCAACAACACGGTCGTGTACCCCGACGCCATGGACGTACGCATCTCGAAGATTGCCGTCGCCATCTTCCTCCACGCTCCGAACATCGAGGCCTACGAGGCTTCCGGCGGCGACTGGACCAAAATGCCCGGTCTGACCAGCTTTGTCAAGACCAAGGCGACAAACGGCATCTTCATCAACGGGATTCGTCTCAAGGATGTCGGCCCCGACGGCGAGGACCTCTGTGGGCGCATCTACACCGGTGACGAGATCACGGCGTACTCGAGCACGAGCAACCCCAACTGTGTCTTGCGCTTCCGGTGTGAGTTCTTCGTGGGTAGGGGCAGGGAACGGCGGCCTGGGCTCGAGCCCTTTGAAGTCATGCAAGCGATCAAGGCGGCGAATGAACCTGCTCTTTCCTAGGGGTTGAAGAGCTGGATAGGCTGGGGGCGACTGTTTACTGCTGGATACCTCTTTGCGCGTGGAAAGGGGGGGGTGTGGCATGTTTGACATGGTGTTCTCTGGCATATGGGCTCGGCGCTGCTTGTTCTTTGATCTTCGGGTATGATGGCGATGGGGGTCTGTAGCTGCTGTTTGTATGTAGCAATGGACGATTCTCTCTCAACCCGGGGCGTGATGGCGACTGTGAGGTGTATCAACACTCTTTGTCCTGTGAGCACGTTTGGCAGTCGCGACTTGACCAAGGGTCCAGATGTCATCATCACCAACATAGGGGAAGGTAGGCCCTTGACTGACCTGAATCCCTTTAGATCAGCTACGACCGTTGTAATGCGTATCAAGCAGTCGCAACACCCTCACTGCCGCCGAATAACCCAATCAGGACCATAACGATGCATCACGAGCGCTTGAAACCTTTCTCGTCCTCAACCGCCATCAACGAGCGTAATCCCCTCAGCCTGCAGTTCTATTTCATGCCGAACCGTGGATCCACCGCCCAAAGTGGTGGCAAACGCCCCAATCACCATATTCACCATTGCCTCACGCCAGGTGATTGAAACAGCACTGGGCCTCAAATCTATCCTCACCTTCCTCCTCCCCGTCCGTCCATCTCAACATGAGCCATCTCGTAACGCCTTATTAACCACGGGAGATACATCTGCATGTACCTCCCTCGATCCGTCCCCCAGCAGCCCGATCCGTCTGCCAACACCAATCTCTCGGACGCATCGATCCTACCCCCCTGATTCCCGTTCCTCTAGCCCGGTCACCGGATTAACTGCACCATAACATGGATGCATCTTTTATTCCCGCCTGGTTGGCGGATATACTGCATCGATACTCTGTTTCTAAGAATGTCGGGGCAGACACCATCACCGACAGGAAAGGGCACTATACACGGGCGTCACGTCGGCAGTGCAGCAGGAGGGGGTCTGGTGTGCGAAGGTGAGTGGTTGTGTAGGCGAGGCCGTTTCGATGGCAGACGTTGTGACGGGGCACAAGTTGTGTGATGGGGACGGGTGGCTGTGTGGACTGCCTCTAATGGAAGAGTGATGGGAGTGACTGTGTGATCTGCGTCAGCTGGAAGGTAAGTGATGGAGTGCTATCTAATCTGCGCCGCCGGCGAGTACTACAGTAACGTGGGATATCGTGGGGAGTTCCTCCGTCAGTGCAGGATGGGTGTATGGATCAAGGTTGAATAGGAATGCACGACGTGTTTAGGCAGGATCCTGGACGTACAGTACAAGGGCCAAATGGACCGGGCGCTGTGGGACTTGAGGTACCTTCTGAGCCGGTTCGGAAGGGGAGGCTCTGCTCTGCTCATTCCCTCGAGCTGTGGTGCTGATTCCGTCGAAAATTGCCAGTCCGCTGAGTATCTGCTTTCTTGATTGGGAACTGCTCTCAAGAGGTATGGCAATGTCTAGTTTGCTAACATATCGAAGTAATGGCAGGCTATGTTCACGACAGTATCATTCTATCAGCAAGCTGAGAAGGGGTTCAGTGTGATCCTCCATATGACGGCCCTGAGTTCAACTGATCTCCTATCATTCCCAGAACGGGGCCTTCCTCCCTCCCCAAACCCCCTTTCGCACCCCGAAGGCATCCAAGCCGCGGCCTACCCAACAACCAGGAACCAACAACATTCCGGCACGATGAAACAATTGAACCCATGTCCCACCCCGGAGACCGCAGTTCCTCAACCTAACGACCCGATCACTCACCGGTCTTTCCTCCCGGTCGCACACGCGAACTCCCCGTGGCGGAAGGATGCACATCGCGAACTGCGCCTCCCCCCCCCCCAGCAGATTATCTGCCCAGGACCGTGGATCCAGTCCCGGGGCCTCATATCTTACGCCCGGCAGCTCACACTGAAGGACACAGTGATTTGCAGTGCTTGTGCCCACTGCGGCCTCAACGCGCCAGCGATCCTGACATCGTACTGGACTCAAGAGCGGCATGTTATGCGTTTGCCTTACGGCGCTTGCGACTCGCTAACAGGTAGATACGAGTTGCGGCCAAGGCTTCTCGAAGGCCAGGGGGAGATCAGAACAGGCCGTGCTTTGGGCTAGTTCTAGTGGCTGGGGAAGCGTGAAACTAGCACGACGTGTTGCCATGCTGAGCCGCAACTCATCTTATCTTATCCTATCGTGGACGCAGTCGACGTGGTGCATCTGCGGTTTGGCCGCTCTGCTCTCCTTGCGCACTTGGCTTTCGATATCTTCCAGTAGAACGTGGCGTAGAAGCGTGCCCGCGAGTCAATCTGTGTTCTGCGGTGCGTGCGAACAAAGCCACTAACATGCCAATATCTCGCACTGCCGACAAACGCTCTATGCGCCATCGCCCATGACGCCCACAGCCTCCACTTCGATATTCACGATCAGTACGAGAGTATTGCCCAGCCACACAGCCCACATCATCGTAAAGACATGTCAGGCGCCTGCAGGCTGTCAACCACATCATGCATTATGGTATGGTACCCGACGGAACACAGCAGCATAGCCTTCACCCACCTGCGGCGCCACACCACGCGCACCCCACGCCGGAGCAAAGAGCGGGGAAAGTCGGGCATCAACGCCAGGAAAATGTCTCTGATCAAAACTCCCGCTTAGCGACCACGGACCGCGAACCGCGCGGCGGAGGCAGCTATCCAGACCAAACAAAGGCAACCGTTAGCAATCCTCCGACTACCAGTAACGTTACAGTATCACACTCCGCGCCTGCATCCACATCGGCCATAACTCCCTCTTCATGACCAACCCCGCGATCGGCACCACTTGATTAAACCCGCGGCCTCAGCTAAGTACAATAGCAGGTACCGCTCCCTCGCCGATCCCAAAGAGATACAGATCCCGCGGCGGTAGCAGCAAGGCAGAACGAGGCAACCGCCCGATCACGGGTTCCTGGCCCACTGGGAAGCCGTCCCGCGCCGTGGGATGCTCGGCACGGCCCCGCGTTTGTGTTGCAGGGGAGTGTTGTGGCCCGTTGCACTGGGGCTGGGGGGATGGGGGGCGGGCCGTGGGTTGCAGGGGTTTTGTGGGAGTATTGAATGACTACTGACTTGTGGGGGGGAAGCCTCGAGTCGCCTTGTTTTTGGTATGTTGGGGTAGCGGGTGAGGCAGTGGAGGATTTATTTTGATGGGGTACAGGGTGAGGCGGCGGCTTGCGCGCATCGTGGGTGCCGCCTAGTTGCCTCCTTTATGGAGTGCGCGGAGAGTGCGTTACGTGCGCTGGGTGGTTCTTCGAAAAGGGGTGTGGGCTGCTGTTTGCTGTGGGGCAGGGACGTATGATTTTTGTCGGACGGTCGAATGGCCTGCAGTATGGAGGGGGTGGTGGTACTGGCCGGACAGGAATCGGTGATACTGCTCGAGGTCTATGTCAAAGCACTCGGACATACCATTGTATCAGGGGCTGAGAGCATTGAAAGTGCCGAAGCAACCAAAAAAATCGAGCGTTGTGAGCTGCATTAGAGTAAAGAAGAGTTTCCAAAGTCACCCTCCACCATGTGCTTCCTTGAAAACGGGTATCGGCCACCTGCTATCATCAAGTCGTCATTCATCGCAGGCCCGCCATATCATCCAGAACCCTTGTAACCAAAATCGTTGGATGGTTCGCAGCATAGAACGTGCAAAACAGCGCCTCTAAGACAGATGCCTAAGCGGAATTCCATCGCCGATCTTCCACTCTCCATCCTCATTTTTGACAATGAGACCCTCCTCATACAGCCATCGCTCCAAAACGGGATCCACCTTGTCCTCCCTGTAGCTGCCCTTATTGGGATTTTTCTTCCTCTCCTCGTAATGTCCGCCGAGATGCTCCATCAGAGCGTCCCAGGTGTAATCATTGCCGAACCTCTGTTCGCACTGTGGACAGCGTGAGAACGGTGGGTTTGTCCTAAGATCTTCGTGGCAGCGCTCTTGGAGTTGAATGAGAACATCCTCGGGCACCTTCTGCAGGTCGCCGTTTGCAAGTGGAGGGTTTGGGTTGTGCAAGCGACGGACATGTTGCGTGAACAGATCCTTGCGATTGAAATCGTTGTAGACAGGGTTGAGATGGTCGGAACCTGGTGAGCAGAGATCGCAGCGCCATCTCTCGAGCTGGATGTGTTTGGTCCTGACGTGTCGCTTCCATTCGTTCTTGGAGGTGAACGTCATGAAGCAGCCATAGCGCGCAAGAACGCACGGAAACGGTTGTGCCTTTTCCTGCACGCTCAGCTTCTTGCTCTTGCTCTTCTTCACGCCATGTTGGCCCATGGTGCTGCTTCCCGTCGGGGCGGTGCGATTGCAGGGTATAGCTGGGCGGCCAGCTGTTGGAGAGATGGGCTTGCGCTTGGATCGCTTGGCCGTGCCAGATGGCTTCCATTCCCTGTCCGACTCATCTTTCACCATCGGAGTAGGTGGAGAATTCTCATCATCGAGGGCCGAGTCACCAAGGCCTTCATCCTCGTGCGGGGGTGTTGGCGGGCGAGGAGGCCGGCAAAGGAGGTGTTGGTAGTCGAAGACGTGATTGCTCTCGGGTTCTGGCAACTCCTCTTTATAGCTCGGTTCTGGCTCCGCAAACTCCTGAACGTCGGATAGGGCAATGCAGTCACCTCCGGAACCATGGCCTGCCAGGTTCTGGTAAAGTTCCGGGCTCCACGTACCTCTCGAGATGGAGTGAGACGAGTAACCAGTTAGAAGGTACGAGCCTACTTCGTGCTGAGCTGCAGACTGGCTGTCAAGGCTGGATGCCGATTCCTCGGAAGGAGAAGGATGTCTCTGGAATCCATCTGGCATATCCAAGCCGAGCGGCTGTGGGAGGTAGAACTGGCCAAGCCCTCTGTCACCGTTCACATCGAGTGCATACTGGAGATCCGTCGGGGGAAGAAGGTGCTTGTCAAGGTCAATTTCCTGGATCAAAGGGTACAGTTCCGACGATGGGTGTTGGTAGGGCCAGCGCTGCTGACACCCTTCGTGAATACCAACTAGCTGATCGCCATCATACATCGTACTGTTGAAGCTGAGGCGCGTCATGGCACTTAAATCCATTGAGACGGTGAATAGAGCAGCTGAATGTTGGCTGGACAGGGCAGGAGTCTCCTGAGGCAAATTGAGAGGCCTTTCCAGGAAGTTTGACCAGAGGGGGGATAAGGCATCGACCGGGCGGAGGTGATGAAGCGTTCGTCGGTAAAGTTCAGGGCGATACGGTATACTGGATATATATGCGGATGAACCCAGAACGAGGTGCCAAGAGTGAGGTCGAATGGTACAAGGTGTGGTGTGTGGCAGGGCGGATTCGAAACGTAGGCGAAAAGATAGTGAGGGGTGCAGCCAGAAAATGGGACGCGTTTACACAGCCTCCAAGATCCTCATCTTGGCCATGGTGTGCGGGAGCATATTAAGTACTGGCTGTCCTCGAAGAGCCTCATCCCCAAAATCAGCCCTAGCCCTCCGCAAGTCTATTGGAGTTCTCGCGCGTCAAAAAACCCCTGCGTTATAGCCCCCCACGGACCAGTCATTCAAACCGAGTATGCAGGATCGAGAGGGCCTTAGACTCTCCAGCTCAAGGAACGGGTGGATGGTGTGCAGGAGTAAAAGCAATGCCAATGACACACCATCATGGCCATCGACTTGGCTTCGATACGCCCCCTCGACATGGACAGAACATGGGGATGCGGACTACCGTGCGTTGTACAAAGCCACGCCGCCAGCACAACCCGTTTGACGGAGAGAGCGGGTAAGTCGAACAATTGTGATCCGTACCATCCGTACATCCGTACATCATATCCGCTCGTTCCCATAACCTTCGCCTCCTGGTGGTTGCCAGAGAAAGGGTCTATCGTCCACTTTGCACGATCTTTTCCTTAAACGTTAACGGATGCTCGATACATTAGCACAAACCAAACTTTGTGAGAAGGAGCTACAAGCAAGTAGTCTGGAGGATGTGTGGAGAGGGAATGGCTGAGGAGGAGACAGGGATTGTGAGCTCACTGAAAGTTCACTTCATTGGAGGATGCGAAGAGGTGGGGATAATCTCTCGAGGGAACTGAACTTCAGGCATCAAATATTTGACAGGGGACCCGCTGGCTGTGCGACAAGCCGAGCGATGTTAACGAGCCAGAATAGGTCGACGCGTGATGGAGGCCGGAGTGCATGGTAAGATGGTGATGCTAGTCCCCTGCCAGTTTCCAGTGCGTTGAGTGGCTTAATCTCGAAAACAGATACCTTCTTAGACAATGCAATGCCTACCATGGTGGAGAGGCTTGTGCAGAACTTCTCGAGAGCCTGTTGGTTCGTGAGCCAGGTGGAGGTTTGTTGCCTTGTCTGCGTGCGCCACAGATCGTTTGGATTGGCTGGAGACTACAGCGTGAAGCGAATCTGGCTGAGAAGTCGACTGGGGTTGCGGAGAAGCTGAAAAAAACAAAAGTAGATGAGGCTCTGCTGCTTCAAAGAGTGAAATCAGGGCGGTACGGGCACAGCCGCCGCTGGCCGATGCATCCCGGTTGAATCTAGCGGCAGGATTGAGTCCACAGCACGTCTGCAGATATTACCATTCCGTAGGTAAATCGAAGGCAAGGGTTCGGAATTTCGGAGCTCTTGCGTGGTCCAATCTCTGTATTTACCTCATGCCGCAGTTTCGCATGTAATTCTGCCTCGCCAGCAGCTTGGTTAGCGTAATCCTACCCTGCACAGCCCTGGAACCGTCATGCCGTTGCGGACATCTCACACAAAACGGGGCTTCCAGGCGAACCGTATCACGTCACTAGGTGGGTGGACAGCATACGACGGCCAAAAATCTAAGACATTACTAGTTAGCCCAAGCTGGCCAACAGCCGCTCCTCTATCCCGTTGAGGATGTAGTCATGTTCGATGACCTCAAGATTCTCCGCTTCGCTCAAGAACAGTTTGTCGGGATCATTGTTGGGTCCCATTGCCGCGCCTGGATTCATCTGGGCCATCTGCGCCGCGACCTGATTTGCGGCTACAAACCGTCAGGACATCGTTTGAGTGCCTGGGGACCACTCACAGTTGTCATTTCCGAGGATGAGATTATAGACAGGCTGCAATCCGAAGAGCGTGAGGAAGTACCAAGATAAACTCGACACCCAGCGCACGTCCAGGTCACGAGTTCCTACTCCGGACTGAAGCATGGCCTTAAACTGCGGCGTCAGGGGGAAAGGTAGCTTCACTATGAGGCGAACCGGGTCAGCCAACGAACACCAACCCCCCAGGTCAAAACGCAACAGCTAGCGGAGTACCAGTGGCAGTGCTAGCTCTTAAACTTGTTCCAGCAATTGGAAGCAAATCAGGCCCCAACACACCTCACAGCCGCTGGGGCCGCATTTGGGCAGCGGCGAGAATGGACTTACTGATCACGTATCCCGAAAAGAAGGCGTTGATCCAGCCCATGATCAAAGTCTGGGGGACCATCATGGCAACATTGCCCTTCATCATGCTCATCATGCCTTCCATCATGGCAGGATCCGACATGGGGTTCGCGGGAGGCTTTCCTCGGGCCTCCGGGTCCGCCAGGAAGGCTCCAGACTTGAAACCTGATACCAGGTACGACTTGCGAGCCTGGAAGGAGGTCGACGAGATGTGATTGGCATTCGTCCGCAAATTGACACCTTGCATGAGAGAGCGGTTCTCGCGAATCTTAGGGAGTGGCTGCTTCTTCGGTGTCGACTGTAGTAATACCGTCGCGTAGTGCCGGAGCACACCGGTAAGGATCTGGACACCCTATGAACGCCTATCGATGGTATTTTGGATGAGGGAGCATAGCTACCATGACCACCGTAATGGGTAGCAAGATCCAGTAGCTATCGGTCAAGGTCAGTTCGTGTCCAGCTTCGCAGCGGCAGAGGTCTCACAAGAGCGCCGGATCCCGATGGATCGTCTGGACGAGCGGTTGCGCCATAATTGGCAGTGCTTCGCTTTGAGTTCGCTAAAGGGCTGTTCGCGTCGATCGTCGGTGGAAGACTGTTGAAGGGGGAGGTGTGATGACAACTTTTAGTCTGGAACTTGTGAGGCCTTGCGACGCGGTCGAGAGTGGCGGACCAATAGGAGAGAGCCTTGGCACCGTCCGTTGCTCTACACGCCTGGTGTTTGACATGAAGACACCTGTACACCATCCGTTCGGCGGGGACACTCCAAAGCAACCCTCATCCACAGTGCCGCAAGAATGGCCTCCAAGATATCGGTTTACTCCGTGCCTGGTACTGTACACTCATAACCTGTTCGTTCCCTGCTAATGCACACTAGACCTCAAGAATACCAGTGACGATGCGTTGCCAAACTATCTTACTTCGCTCAAGTTCAAGCAATCCCACATCTATACAGATGTACGCTTAGCCCTGGGATATACCGCTGTGGTCATATCCGGTGTTCTCTTCTACGCCGACTGGAAACTGGGCTGGGATAAGACAAAGTTCTGGACTCTCTGGGCAGTACTTGCGTACTTCGCCATCAACACGGCTCTGACATACTGGATCTGGTTCGTGGAGAACGGCATAACATTCGTTGGAGAGAGGAACGGTGTCAAGGTTTGGATGTTGCAATTCATGATCAGGTGGTTGCTGATCGTTAACAGTTGGTCATTTCTACATCAACCAAGAAGCATGATCCCATATACAACGTCACCGCTCGCTATACCGTAAAGGACGGATCCAAGTTTGTAGAGAAGGAGGTCAAGGCCAAGGCGCCATTTACACGGTGGTTTACGGCGGACGGCTATTTCGTGGCGAAGCCTTTCCAACAATTTCTAGCCTCGGAAATCTCAGCCATCGGGGAAGCCGACCCTTCAAACGTCGTCGAAGAGATCGGACGGGGATCGTCGCATGAAGGTGGAGCCAAGGACATCGACGCTCAGCTTTACAAACTCGCGGGCTTCGTGGACCAACAGGGCCAGGGCGGGTCAAAAGTGCGACGGAGAGGGTAGATTTTACTGAGCTTCTAGAAGTACGTTCTTATGGGAGACGGGCGTTGCGGTGAAGCTTTAGACCCGGTTGGCAATGGGTTCAGCAAGCGTTCAACTGTGGCTTCTGACTCGACACATACCCGAATACATGACCCATTCCATCTTTTCTCCCTCCTCTCCCAATGAAAAGAAAACAAGCCCTCCGGTCTACGCCGTCGTGGAAACAATGTCCTCCTTGCAAAAATGCGATGCAGCAGGTGTGTATCGCGCCGAGCAGCTCTTACTCGTCAAGGTCCATTATTGAAAGCAGCTCCAGCTCTGTCTTCACAATCCTTTCAAACTCCCCTCGCTGGATCCCGGCAGACCGCGCAAGTCTAAAAAGACTCTTGATATCGGTGCTGATGTGCTGCTTGATACCTACTTCAGCTTGTGACTGGTTCTCGGCTTGTCTTTCCAGCTGCTCTATCGAACTGGAAGAACTTGGGGAGGATGGACGGGGTTGGTGGATTTCGCCTGTCGCAGTTCCGTTTGTCTCGCCACCACCGTGCTGCAACAATTGAAGTTGGTCGGAGGTCACGCTGGGGTAGGCAGCATCAGATACGCCTGATTCGTTTTGTGCGAAGGCCCCAGATGACAGGACGGTATCCCCGTTCAGGGTGGACTCTCCAGGTGCGAGTCCCTCTTCTGATGGATCATCAGGATCCAAAGCGGGTTGTACCTCTTCCATGTAGCGCGCAAAGTACTCCACTTCCGATCCGGTTGGAAGCTTCACCGAGCTATTCGCATTTTGTGACGGCGCAGGCGATTGCTTCAAGGGAGTACGTCCAGGCGTACGGTCGTACGCGGCCCAGTAACCATCGTCATCATCGTCGTCTTCGGTACTTTCCGGTCCAGCAGACGGAACAGCCAAGCCTCCTGTGCCTCGCGTACCGTTGGAACTGACAGCCCTTTGACCTTCGTATTTCGCCTCCGCGTCCGCGAGACTGCCATGCCACTGCGCTTCGTCGTCATCCTGTGTTACCAGGCGCAAGTCGTGGAGCTTCCAGCCCTGGTTGTTGCTTTTACCATCCCCGGTACACCACAAATATATGGGCGAAAGTCCCAGTTCCTCCAACCGAAGTCGGCTGTGAAGAGTTTCCGGGTCAAAGCGGCGAAATTCGATGCGATCAGGCTCTGGGATCTCTATCTCGCCAGAGGCGGGGTGTGGCTCTAGTTGGATGTTCTCAACGATAGTTTGCAGCTTGGGGGCTTGCTCCCGGTCCCAAGTGAGGAGAGGTAGCCATGAATCCGATCCCACTTCCGAAGTAAGGGCATGCAGTCGCTGCCGGAGGATGGGTGTGAGGAGCAGCGTAAGTGCAGGTGGCGGTCGAGGGGACGCGAAGGATGCGGGGAGACAAGCTAGCAGTGGGGGAAGGAGTTGTCTTGGGTCGGGAGGCTGAACGGGTTGGACCATGTTGGCTTTCTTCGTTGGCGATCAGAAAGTAAGAAAGCTGGTGTAACTTGGGTATAGAGAATGGGGTAGCGCTCCTTGAACGAAATGGAATAAGCGGATTCAAGAATGATGACGCTGAGCGCTGTTGTTTGAGGGGTACAAACTGGGGCGCTTGTGGTCACTGTCACATGGAAGTCCCTCGCGCTAGCTGCGGGGTCTGTGGAGGAGGGGGGGTCTGCGGGTCTGCGGGTCTTGGGAAAGGACTTGAAAACAGACGACAGAAGGAGAAGGTGAAGATGCGGACTTTCCAGTGCTAGAGAACAGTCGAGCTGACAAGTCGAGAGGGGGTGAGAGCAGCTGCGAAGCTGCCTCGAGGGCGCACCAGCGGCACCACATGCTGTAGGAGGTGCCGTTTGCGAGAAGGACAATTGGAGGCTTGGAGCTGGCCTGAAGTTCCTTTTCTCCGGCCATGAGACACCAAAGGGCCCAAAGACCCCCCCCTGGCCCCTCTCACTCTCTCTCTGGCTCACCCCGAGTACCCGTTCCCGGCCTACCAAATGTTCGGCGGAACGGCGAAACGGCGCTCTTGCCGGCCGACTGTGTTCCGAAGGAGCCCATCGAACAGGTCGTTCTAACTTCATCAACCGCCCAACATCTGGAAACCACAAGATCAACTGGATATTGTGCTCAAAGAGCGGACCGTGAACGTCCATCCTACCAAAAAAGCCAGTTGACATGCCGCGCACGCTTCACAGCAAGGGAAAGTACTCCATGCCTCCACGTTCCTGGTTCTTGACTTCGCTTGCACGGAGCTTAATATCCATTCCGAACTCCTGACCTGCCGCTTGTTGACCGGTCGCCGTCATGGCCGTCTCCATCGTTTACGCTCCACGGTCATTTGTGGGATATGCATACCAGCAGACTGAAATCACGCTGCAGAATATGTCATAGGATGCATGATGCTACTAGCTGGCGAAACCACAAGCGCGATTCCAAGACTAATCCCAAGTCCAATCCCTCGTACTGTACGATACATCGGAGACTGGAAGTTCGAAGTGGCTTCGTCGCAAAAGATGAGGCCTCAGGAACGACGTGCCCTCTCAACCCTTCAAACTCACCGACGTGCACCTGCATCATAGGTCATTTAGCAAGCGGCATTTCATGCTCATGTCACTCCAGTAGGTTGGTACAGAGGCTGAGCTGCTCGTGAGGTTGTGCCTCTTCTCGACTGCGCCTCAACGCCCCCACTGGCTGTGCTGCATGTATGTACCTTGGATGATTGGAGAGGCGGCGGTCCAATTCGACAATCTTATTGTCGGTCTGTCCCATCCGCACTCCGATTGTCGCGGGTTGCAAGCTTCGCATAGAACCTCCAGTTGCCTCGCAAAGCTAGTTCTAGGGCGGTCGTTGACAAGCACAACAGCCTGGAGTCAGCCTCGGAGGGGGCTGGTGCGTGACCATGCCAACATATTGAGAAATATGAGATATCCCCATGCCATATGTTCTGCTCTATCCTCCCTTACCTTGTCGCCTGCAAATTCTCTGTTCATAGTTTCAATTGCTGGCAAACTGCCGTCTCGCCTGAAGTCCTAATCCTATCTTTCGGGCATTTCGAACTCACCTTGCCCCTCTTCCAAAATCCATTGGCGGAGCGCGTTTGGTGGCTGCTCTTGCATCTTCGAACCTAAAACGCCCGCACGTACTGCGCGCTTATCCAACTTGAAAGCTTGTACCACAACCGAACACTGACGGCTCCTGCTAGCTCTTATTAACATATTTCGTCACTTGCGCACCTTGCTTCAACTTCCTCCGCACAGAGGTTGGTGATAACCTTTCAGCCTGTGCATGCGATTGTCGCGCGTCTAACACATTCAGTAGAGACCATGTCCTGACACAAGATCACGAGATAACGCACTTGAATTGAGGACTCTTTCCACTTTCGACAACGACATAGGAACTTGCTACCATATCACCAGTGGGGGTACATTGATCATTTGGCGCCTCACCGTCGTCGGAAGTTGTGATGATGCCAACTGCGGGGTCCAGTCCAAACTACAAGGTGCCCTTCGAGCACCAGCAGCATGAGAACAACATGACGCAGACCCTCATTCCGGACCACAGAAACAACTCGTATTTCTCAAGCAATATGGAAATCAACTCAATGGACCAAGCCGCTTACAACCAGACGACGGGACAGGTTGTTGCCGACACGTCGCCGTCCTCATTTGTCCCAGGATCAGAATTCCAAGCCCAGCTCCAATACGCCCAATATCAGGAGTCGAACTCGTACCTTCAGCCCACGAGTCTGGACGCTCCGTCAAGTGCGGCGGCGCTGGCTGGGAGCATGTCCCCATCTACGATGAACGACTCCTACAGCCCTGCCTCCTACAACCAAGCCACGCACTACAATTCGCCAAACCCGGAGAGCTCGATTGCAGACACTCCATTTCCCTCGCTCATGGGGTTCTCCACCATGGATCCGTTCTCCATAAACCTTGAGCAGCCGCAGGAGCAGGACGCGATGTCCTACTTCTCACCCAACCCAATGGCTACAGCCGCCTTCCAATCCACCTCACCTATCAATCAAATTAGGTCTAGCCCGGCCAACTCCCACAGCCCTGCAGTTCCTTATTCATATCCTATGACTGGAGATCAAATGTCCTCAAATGGGTTTACAAGTCCCGCGCCACAGCCTCCCCACCAAGCCCCACTCAGTTCCATCAGCAAGCAGGCGGGTGCTTCCCATTCCAAGATCTATGTTCAAACGCAGCAACGCCCTAGTCCAGTTGTTAGGGTCGAGAACTACTCCGATGACGGACCTGAGGGGTTCCAAGGGACGAGCAAGAGAGGCCGAGTCACTTCGAGTGCCCACCTATCTCCTTTCCCACATGATGTGGAATCTTCCGATGAAGAAGATGAAGAAAGCCCTCGTGGTCACACTGCACCGAGCATTGGGCGCCACGCAGATGGGTCATGGAAAGGGGGGGTTGCACCAGGCGACCGCCACAGACTGGACAACCAAGAGATTCTGAGCGTGGATGAGCTGGACGAGAAGCGGCAAATCAACGAGAGGAACTTTCAAGTTGCAGAGTGGCTTTCTCACAGCGAGGCTGAAGGCAAAAAGCCGCGTAAGAAGAGGGTCAAGAGCCGTCCGCGCGCCAAAAGCGCCAACGACATTCCGTTTTCGAATGCGCTCATGCTCAACTACGACAGCTCGGCCTTTAGGTTTGATGATTCTCTCATCCCCGGCCCTGGGGCATACATCAACGTGCCAAGTGAGCTTGATGAGTCCGACGTAGACGGCGATGGATCGGAGGCGGACACGGAGGCGGAAGTTGAAATACCTGAGGACGTCGACCCCAATTTGCGCTCTTTGCCGGACAACGTGGTGTCTGCAAGTCAAAGCAGCGCTTGGGAAACCCCAGCTTCCGGCGACTCCAACGCTGCAACTCACCCCCCGCCCCGAATGACCTCCAACCTCGCCATCGAGCGCTTCAGGGAACGAGCCAAGGAGATGGACAATACCTCGCTTGCGGCAACTGTTGGATCCCGGCGCCGTAGCGAGTCAGATCTTGGAAGTATTTATGCTGCTGCTGGGATTGCCAAACTACTGCTTGAACCAAGCGATAGGACACGCGTCGCGCATGTTCGCAGGAAGAGTAGCAATATCCTCAGCAGCTTACTTCCGCACCGTAACAACAGCAACAAGCTCAAGCGGAAAGGGTCAGACGCAAATGCTCAGCAGGACTCTCCAGCTTCGCCTCATTCGCCGGCAGAAGCTCAGACTTCCTCCGTTGTGCCCAAGCGCAACAGCAGCTTCGGGAAGCATAAAACGCCGAAGGTCCAGGTCAATACGAACGTCCCGCCGGCTTCGTCAGAAGGGCGATCGCCCATTTTCAATCATCTCAAGATTAAAATGTCGCGTTCCAGAAGTAAGAGTGATGTAAAATCACCCAAGTCTACTGGTCTCACGGCCCTATGGACCCAGGTTGGTGGACCGCCAATGCCGCTCTTGGCTTCTCCCTCCCAGGCTCGAGTCCATCCGCAGAGGACGTGCGCAAACGATGCCGATGACGATAGCAGCGACGAAGCCACTGTCGGGCCTGACGGCGTCGTGATGGACCTCTCAGTGCGGACGGACATGCACATCGAGCCAACCATCGAAGGCTTCACACGCCAAGTCAAGGAGTTGAACCCACGCATCAAGGATTTCCTTCTCCAACGCATTGTTGAAGAGCAGGTGAAGCGCTATAAGCGACTTGTGGAGGCTAGGGCCAAGCATACAAATGCCGCAGCAAAGGGCAGATGTACGCACAAGAACCACTGCTTCAGTTCCGGGGGTACATCGAAGCCTCTATCTGCGCGGCCGAGCAATAAAGGTGCCGAAAATGCCCCGATCGGCTTCGTAATTGTTCCCCCTGGCACCACGCCGGGCGGTGCGGAGTTCCCGCCAGATGACCAGACAACCATCGCGCACTTCCCTTCTGGTGTTCCTGTACCGCCAGTAAATCGACTACCAGCCGAGTTCGAATGCCAGATATGCTTTGTGGTCAAGAAGTTCTACAAGCCTTCGGACTGGACCAAGCACGTCCACGAGGATGTTCAGCCATTTACTTGCACGTTCCCCAACTGCACGGAGCCGAAATCATTCAAGCGGAAGGCCGACTGGGTCCGACATGAAAACGAACGACATAGGCAACTGGAATACTGGCAGTGCAACAGGGGCGAGTGCTCTCACATTTGCTTCCGAAAGGATAACTTTGTCCAGCACTTGGTCCGTGAGCACAAAGTCCCGGATCCTCCCAAGGTCAGAATGCCTCGTAGTGGAGGGGCCAAGTCGCCAGAGACCCCAGCGCTCGATACCATGGCAGCACCTGGGCAATGGAATTTCAGCTTTGGGCCTGCCATGACGCAGCGCGCCGAAGTGACGGGTGACGAAATTTGGGCGCTTGTCGACGAATGCCATAAGGAAGCGCCAAAGTCGCCAAAGGACGAGCCCTGCAAATTTTGCGACAACATATGCCCCACGTGGAAGAAGCTCACAGTACATCTTGCTAAGCACATGGAGCAGATCAGCATGCCGGTGCTGGCCTTGGTCGATCAGACTCTGGGCTTCCCAATTGCTCCACGAACGCATGTCTCGGCGACCAAGCCGCCGAACGACGTTCCAACCTTCATCTATGATGAGCCAGGCGAGCTGAACTTCACTGGGATGGGCAGCAGCAATATGGCTGCGCCAGTCATGCATAGTTACCCGCCGCCCTCGGTGAATTTTCAGACGCAGATCTCACTACAGCAGTCGTCATTGACGCCCACAACCATGTCCTACGCTCAAGCGTACTTACCTGCACCGAGCTCGCGAGCCAGAGCGTCCTCATTCAACGACGTTGACCGGCTTCGCCAAGGGACAACGTACCCACCAGCGGTGCATCCGAGCCGTGTTGCGCAGTCATCCACCTCGATGGCTTACGATCAACAGCCTCAGATGTTTTTCCAATCAGCGACGAACTTCATGCAGGATCCTATGGGAGATATGAGTGCGGCGTTCCTGGTGTCAAGCAACGGAGGCAGTGGGGCTATGGGATACGTGTCGAAGGGCAATGTTCTACATGGCAATGGACAGCCGCACAGTGCAGGAGGCATGGGCATGGACCAGCAGAGGTACAGGTTCTAGAGAATACGTGGCGAGACGGCTTTGGGAGTCCTGGGATAGTGCTTCTTTCACTGGACTGCGGCGTTCTGGATAGAGGGATCTCTTTTTTTTGGAAAGCTTTTCCGGACGGGTATTTGCGAGTTTGATGATCGATGTGTGATGCTTTACGATTTTAAATACCAAGCGTTGCCGGTGCGATAGATGTCTTTCATGCTCATGGGGGAGGATGGCTTGGTTTATATACGTGCTGCCTCAGTAGACTTGCACAATTTTCAAGGTCGAAGATGGATTCGGCTGCTGAAGAATATTGACAAAGGCCAAGGCACGGGATGGCCGGGAAGCCTCCGATAATAACATAGCCTTGAAGAAGTACAGTACCAAATGAGAAACTATCACAACCCCACATCGCCTCGCAGGAACGTTTGAGTTCCCTTTAACTCACCCTCAACCTCCTCCCGTGGAAATTAATTCTGCATCATGGCATCATCGGGGCATCGGGCTGGCGTGCATTCCAACATCCTGCAGTCCAGGTTCGTACTGACGAGAGGCCGTGGAGATGGGAGGAAGCAGTGCCATGTCTCGTACATTGAGATGACCGGAAGATGTGATGCTAGTATGTCGGTACTATCCGAGATCAACCACACGTCGTCTGGTGCTCTCGATGCTGATGCTGGCAGGGCCGAGACGCTCCCTTCCGCGCCACCTGGTGCCCCTCGTGGTGGTGGGGGAGAGGAAGAGGGGTCTGGGGCGTCGGGAGGCCGCACTCCTTGACAAGTGACGCAACTTGGCAGGCTGCCCGTCCTCATTGGATCACCCGGTACCGGTATGTCCATCACGAGAGGGTATGTCACAGTAGACGACCGCTTACTTACGGTACTCGAGGACTTCATCCCTTTCTTATCACGACAGGGGATCTTCGTGACCCTTTCGGGTACAGTCTACAGGTCCAGCGCTGGCGGTGCTATGCACAGCGGGTGTATGCTCCCTTTATGGGGAAGTTGTTCCTTCAGTGTTAGAGGTGGATTTTGACATGAGAAGAAAGAAGGCATCTAGGCAACTGGTGAGGTGTCCCAACATCGCGTATGCGATGCGCCAGTGCGGGGCTGACGAAAGATCTAGCCAATGGCGATTCATTCCGACCGCGTTGATCGTAGCGGGAGTGATCACCTTTGACGACTTCCTATCGCGACAAAGCTGGAGTGCAGGGATCAAAGAGGCCGCCGCCGTAACGAGAGATGGTTGCTGCGCGATCTTTATTCCGTGTTCCCAAAGGCCAATCGAAAACACCGCCACTTACTGTATGACCTCGTAGCCCTGCCTTGGGCGCAGGCAGCCGACATTGCCCAAGCCTCAAAAGGGTGCCTGTGCGCCGCAAAGCGGCCTCCCACTTTCAGTCCAACCGCACAACGATGAGTGCATGCGCGCGCAAAGTTGTGTGACCATTGTAAATAGCACTTGTATCTATCCTGCCTCTCTTCCGGATCCTCACCGGCAAAGCTGCCTGACTTTGGCCTTTCCTTGCTCCTTCGCCATCCCAAAACGTGCCCGCCAACTCACTGGGCTTCGCTTGGGCAGCCGTTTCCAAGGTACACCGGCCTCGGTGAAGGCAGAGTGGCCTCCTTGGGCATTACAAGTAAAGGCCGCGCCCGCCTGCTAGGCTTCCTGAACGTCTCGCTGTCGGTACTTTGAAATCCGTTTTCGCAGACCGCGAACCACCGGCGCCATTCTTGGTATGTTGAACGACGCCTTCGAGTACTGTTGTTCTCTTTTGCTCGTGGTCATAACGTCCGGGATACTTTGGGCCTCAAAATCGCTCATATTTGGTTTTTGAACCTCAGCATCGACTAATAATGAAGATAGCATCATCCAGGGAGAGCTAGATAGTTACAGGAATACCGCGTTTTCATTGTGGATATTCGTTCATTATGGCAAACAGCAGCGGGACCTCGGGCAGTGGACCAGCCTCTCGATATGTAAGTCAACAGTCTGTCAGGTGTTGTCTGTTGGCTAAACCCCTAGTTCGACTTTTCGCTCGACCCTGAGCAGTATCCGTGGACCGGGTCATCTCCTGGAGAAAGGGAAGAAGTAAGGCTAACAGCTCCACGGTTGAGTACCAATCAGTCTTTCAGCAATCTGGCCCAAAGTTCCTATCAGGCTGGCACCGCATCCGGCCCCTTCCCTCTGCCTTCCACTCCTTCTGGACCCCGCGGATATGAGCAACCCATGGTCAGGTTCATCCAAGACTCAGGCCCATTTACCCCAATACTACGTTATCAGAATGATAGCAATTTCGTCAACTTACCATCTGCGCCCGTGACGTCCAGAAGTAATGCCCCACGGTCTGACTCCGGATATGCCACACAGCCTCCGCACACTCCTTCCAGTACCGTCATCGGGTTGGGTGAAGGATCCAAAGATTTGTCGGATGCCCGTAGACCATGGCCCCAGGGTTATTATACCTCTGGACAGGCTGCTCCCATGCTGGTGAATACTCACGGGGAAGCTGCATCCAAGACATCCATTTTTCAAGGCTACAAAAAGATCTACAGATGTGCCCGTGCTGATTGTGATAAACAATGCCGGTCTCATTCGGAACTAACGTAAGCCACCACGCAAAACTGCAGGATATGGTACTAAATGGGCACTTAGGAAACACAATATGAAGCATGAAAAGCCTTTCAAATGTACCGAACTCGGATGTGCGCGAGATACAGGCTTTACCTCCAACAACGATCTCGACAGACACAAAAAGTCTGTTCATAAGATCGAAATACCAGGATCTTCGAGTTACAGATGCGCCTCGCTCAAATGCCCCAAGTCGAACCACATATGGCCACGGTTAGACAACTTCAAGGCGCACATCAAGCGCCTTCATCCCGATGAGAATCCGGAAACACTTGCCTTAAGGTGAGAAAGTCTTGGGTTTCGATGCATGCGGAGTGCGCTCGACTAAGCAGAATCAGGTCTATCATAATGGTCCCGCGCTCTCGCCGCGGCGATGAAGCCCTCCTGCTTGGAATGGATGCCTCTAAGTACTCGATGCCAAGCTCTGGTGATGCCCGACTGTTAACCGAAGCCTCGGGTTGGAGTAGTATTCGGGGAGTGAAGAGAAAGAATGACGAACCGCATGAGGGTTCGCGCGAAAAGCGGGTCCAGATAGCTGAGGGCGCGGAAAAGCCGACGGACAGGTAAGCATCAACCATGAAAGAGTGTGCAGGTCCTGGTTCTGAAACTATGAATCAGCTCCTCTTCCCAAGATGTTTCACTTCTGGACGAGGCCTATGATATGGACTTACCAGAAGCTCCAGCCTCTTGTAACCCGAATGAGCTCCTGACGAACCAGACTTGGACCACCTCGTTGTCTCCCACATTGACCCGGCAGAATCTGCCTCCAACGGTTACGGAGACAGATCTTACTACCTCGAATGTGGAGACTCAACAGGAAGACCCGAACGTCCCAGGTCGACTCCAAAGGTCAGCAGTTGCCGACGCATCGCATACAAACGCGGAGACTTCAGTTGCGCCTTCTACTACCCTGACTGAAAGCGCAGAACCGAACGAGCGCCTTTCCGATGACACAGAGGATTCCATGGGCACAACCGAGGCAATGGAAGCACCAGCAACCTTGGCTCAAGCCATGGCAAACTTGATCAGCGAAAATCGGCTCACGAACCCGGAGCATCTCGTTCAACAAGTCGCACAGTTCATCCAGCGAAGTGGGTTAGCGAGAAACGTCGTCGACAACGGTAGCAACGCAGCGACTCCCCGGCCTTCCAATATGGTAGCGGAGCTGGACAGCACGCGGAGCTTGCCTAGAAATCGGGACTCGTCGGGTACGTTTAAATGCCGGGACTGTGGGAAATTTTCGAATCGAGCATGCGATATGAAGTCAGTCTGCAAGACGTGTTTCATCTGCTTTCAATACTGACTGTACTTCAGGAAGCACGAGAAGCGGCATTCTAGACCTTACGGATGCACCTTCACCGGATGCATGAAGACGCTCGGGAGCAAGGTAAACTCCCCTCTATCATAAAAAGTCACTCACCCACGCCTGCAGAACGACTGGAAGCGGCACGAAAACATCCAACATTTCCCCTCCGAATTTTGGCGATGTCAAGAACCCGGCAGCGTATTCGACCATTGTGCGCACGTGGAATATCAAGAGGATGCTTTCAAGAAACACCTTGAGGAAAGTCACGAACTCAGCGACAGTGCCCTGACCGACGTACTAGAACAATACCACGCACCGCGCAACCATCAGAGGCGCTTCTGGTGTGGCTTTTGCCGCAAGTTGTGCAAGCTCGATAAGTTTGGCGTGCCGGCGTGGGACGAACGCTTCAATCATATCGATACACACTTCAAGCAGGGCGAAAGTATTGGCAATTGGCTCGATCCGTACGAACGCGTTCTCAAGTCTCAGATGCTCGAAAGACAGCTTTTCGCGGCTCCAGTTGCGCCCGACGTCGCGGCCGCTAGGAGGGCGAGGGGGCGTGGCGAGCAACCCTCTCCTGAGGGGAGGGTGGCAACACCACGGGTAGGGAAAAAGAAGAAGAAGCCGGACGACATGGCGCCTAGGAGCCAATCTTGGTACTGCGTAAGTTTCGATTTGTCCCTTCTTGGGAGCTTGTGCTAATGAGCGTCCTAGTGCGGATGCAACGCCGGGCCGAGTCTGAAGCAGCTGAATACTCGATGTCTTGGTTGCGAACACATCATGTGTGATCGATGCACGACGATGGCCGGTGCGCCGGGGGAGACTTGAGCGAACTGATGCTGTGCTTTCAGGGCGGAGTTTTGCTATGAGGTGGTTGTCAACTGGGCGTACCGGCTTCTAGGTTTCACTTGAGATATCCGATGCTTTCTTGTCACGTTTCTGATTGGGACCAAGCATTAGTCCCGTGGTGCAATGGTAGCATATATGATTCCGGTCAACGAAGGATACTAGTCTCCAGGCTATTCGGTCACATCGGTTGGGGTTCAGTGCCATGTCTTTTTGACCTTTTCGACATTTTTTGCCTCGTAGCTCTGTGCCTGAGGGCGTTTGGTGGTTTGGGAGCGTTGAACTGTACTCTTATTTCCCTGGCCTGCTAACGATTCATGAATGACGCCGATCGGTACGCCCTCGGCTTGATGATGGGCTTGGGGGAGGCTGGTGGTGGAATCCGATCTGACAGAAGCGTTTTGAGACTTCCCATCATCATCATTCGTTCATGTTCAGAAGAGCTTTATTGATCTAGAATATGGTTAAACCTCAGTCTAACATCGACGCACCAAATAACTTCTCAACTCCGCACCATGACCTCTTGCCTCTGAACTAAACTTCAACCTTCTCCTCACTCCCTTGAGTCGCCTCCGTTCTCATGGCGCCTTTCTTCTCCCTCCATTCGCGCAAACTCTCCGTACCCCCCAAGTCTCCCACCTTCTTCGCCAACCACGTATTCTCCCTCTGAAGCGTCTTCACCAGCTCCCTCAGCAATTCAACTTCGTCCTTCAATCCCCCAAGCTCCCGTTTAACCTCATCCCGCTCCCTCTCCACTCTCAGCACCTCATCCTTCTCCACCGCCTTTCTCCTCTTCTCTTCAGCCCGCCTCTCCTCTCTCTCCCTCTTCTCCTCCAACCGCCTCAACTCCTTCGCATGTTTCTCTTCCCTCTTCCGAGTCTCTTTCTCCAGCCTAGCCTTCGCCCGCTCGGCATCCCGTTCGCTCTTCTTGGATGCCTCCGCCGCGCGCGTTTCGTGCCGCTGCCGCGTCTTCTCCATGGATTTGTCCAATGCCTGGCGCTTGGCCTCTAGCTTCGCAAGCTCTTTGTCAATTTTCCTGTTACTGGCCATTGTGCCTATCGTACCTGTCGTGCCTGTGGTGTTGTCGGAGTGTAGGCTGTCAGGACGGGATTTCAGGCTCAGGTTCAGGTCGGTAGACACAGGACTGAAGGGGTTCTGAGGGGTCTTGTCAACATGTGAAGGTTGAGTGTTGAACGATTTGAAGCTGGATGTTGAGGTGCTGTCAGAGGAGGAGAGGGACTCATTTTCGACAGATTGGCTCTCTGCAATGAGAGACGTGAGCCCGTTATGCACGAGATTGGGCGCATAGTTGTCGATGGCGAATTGGGCGGCATTGGCGAGATAATTGATGACTCCTGTTCGCGGAGGGAATAGTTCTTCGGCCGTTTTCTCCTGAGGAGTGACAAAATCTGAAGGTCCGTCATCCACATAAGAACTTCGCCGACTGTCCAAGGCACTCTCCCGTTTCTCAAGGTAAGGCGACGGAGCGGCTTCCAAGTCTTCGTCCTCGGGGGGTATTTCTTCTAGGCTGCAGGCCCAGTTGAGAAACTTCCCCATACCATCTACGATGCTCGCCGGAGTGTTTCTCTCAACCATGAAGCGTGGGATACCACCTCCAGGATCGCTCCGGGTGATCATGATCCACTGGACGGGGTTGGTCTCCGGATCGTCGTCCTCGGCATATTCGTACCGTCTCATACCCGCGAACTCGCTGTTGTTCTTCGAAGCTTTGGAGTTCGGTTTGTAAGGCGCAAGAGGTATCTCCCGAATCATCTCAACTGACTCATAGTAGCCCCGTACAAGGCCATCACGCGGTGGTGCACCAGGGTGTTCAGTTGGTATGGACACTGTCATGTAGTACCGTGCCGCAGGCTGGGGGTCATTCATCTCCCAGTCTTGAATCAGCAACAAGGTCAAGAACTCCCGTGGTGTGACGGGGCCTGGGAATTGGGCAGACAGCTGGATCACTGCTCAGAATCAGTTCGGGAAATATCAAAACATAGAGCAGCCCTTACCTTCCAGCCTTCCAACTCCATCCACAACCAAGCTCTCTAGCCTGTTATCGCAGCCCAAGCCCCGTACAGCTCCCTCTCCTGGTCCGCCCTTAACCTTTAAGCTCTCTGCATGCTCCCTCTCCATCGCCTTCTTCCACTTGGTGAACCCCATGCCTTCGTGCACACTCGTCCTGGCAAACCACGCTCCATGTCGGTCATGGCCTGCCATTTTATACATCGAAGCTCCGTAGTCTGTGTTCAGCCCAAGCTTAATAGGCTTTCCCCAGGCCTTCCGCATCGCCATGCAGTTCTCATCTGGCGGTGGTGGCCGGGCAGGAGATGGTACCATGTCGGCAGCGCTAGCAGCACTGTTCACGCTGGTAAGAATACGGTGTGAGGAAGCGAAATCCATGCCCCCGGGCGGCGGAGGGACGGAGTCGACAATGTTACGAGCATGGGAGAAGATGTCGCGAAGTAAGGTGTCGAGTGTGTCTATCGGAATTTCGGACCAGTCGCGCGGACGGAGAACCTGAAGGCTCTCGCGAAGGTCGGACATTGAGGTTGAGGTAAGCTTGCTTGTCTGTCGTGGTGGGGAAGGGGAGCTCTTGGAGGGCCAAACCAGGCTGTAAGTTGGAAGGAGCTCGATGGATGAGTTGCGTTCCCCTGAACAGCAGACAAATGGGGGTCGGATGGTTTGTCAGATCAGCAAGGAGTATAGATATGTTATGCAGGATCTGCCCGTGGTAACAGTGATGATGTATAAGGGAGGTTCGCTGTTCACAGGTAAAGGGCACGCGTTCCTTGATTGACGCTTGATGTCATTGGCTTTTTTTGGAAAACAAGTCGCGCCTTGGCAAATCATAGCAGATTTCTGGGACTCGCTCTTTCTCTTCTCTGCTTTATCTCTGCCCTCCTCTCCACTTCTATCCGCGGATCAGAAAGCTTAGCCTCACCCAGCCTACGGTAGAACTAGTACGCCTAGGCATACGGTGCTGATCACTCAGCAACGCTACGAGTACGCCTGCGTTACGCTGATGGCTGACATCGTCAGCACGACCAACACAGCAACCACCTTCAGACCAGAACATCAGTGCTTTGGTACACCCCATTAATTCTCTTATGGCTACTCCGTAGAGCACCAGCGCTCTCAAGAGCCGCAATACTCTCCGTATTCCTCTATAGTGAATCCACGCGCGCCAATCACGGCATACCGCCTGCGATGCATCCTCGCGACAAAGATCCCCAAGCTGCGAACCCTAGGCCGAAGTTAAAGTCCGGCAGAGCAACCCTCAAGGTGCAACCGGTTTCGTACCGGCCACAGCCAACTCTCAAAGCCAAAAGGAAACTAGTTACAAGGCGAAAAGGAATGTGTCGGTTTCTACATGAGCATTTATCATAGGAAGCAATCGAAGATGGCTCAAGATTCGCAAACCGAGTAGTGTCGAATCGAGCCAAGTGTAGAAATGCTGCCACCGAAGTCGCTTGCGCGATATGAGACACTACCGGGCAAGAGGTGGACTGAACCCGCGAAAGCTCCAGATGATGATCGCGCCAAAACGATGCTGCTGAATAACGAATGAGGTGATGGATACGTCCACGAGACTGTACATTTCTCAGAGAATCCGTGGCAAGTCCTCCGAGAACCGCGACCCGTGTGAATCGGTACTCGGAGGATTTCGTGCCAGCGCCCCTGCTGCGTTCGTACCAGGCCTGTGAGGCTGCGGCGCATTACGCTGAATATGATACCGATGTTCCGGTGCAATCACGGGCACCGGTGGCGGAGGTCCGGGTTCGTAAGGCGAGGACTGAGGCCCACCACTGTGGAAAGTCGGAGTTCGCGCCGGGCCCGGTCGCACCGCCTCCTCATGAATTTCGTCAACATTCAGAGGAGGGCCCGACAAGCTAGGCTCAGTGCCTGCGCCCACGCCTACTGCAGGAGCAAAGAGAGGATGCGGCATCGGTCCACTTAAATGTCCACTCGCCGCAGCAGCAAAAAACGCTGCGCTGTCCCGGCCGTAGAAGGATGAAGATCCGGAAACCACGCTTTGGTGGGTGTCGACCTCAGGCGTGCCCTTCTCGAAGTCTCTTGAGGTGGGACCCTCTTCCAACCCGGACGGGAACTGAGAAGGAAGCTTGCGACCATGGATCTTCTGGAAGCTACGCTCACCTGCGCCTTGCGGAAGGGTCGGTGATGATGATCGGTTTTGGCGGCCGCCCGAAAGACGATTGATGAACCCGGCGGCGGCTGTAGGGAGGAAGCTTCGCCGCCGCGTAAACATGTCGGGAGTCGTGGACGTATTGCGGGGACGAAGTTCGGCCGAAGATCCGGTCTGGGATTCGTGATAGTCCAGTTCTCGAGTGTGGTGTCGCCACCAGCGCGATAAGATGACAACGACCAGGAGAATGACGGCCATGGCACCGACGCTGCCGACAACAGCGCCGGCGACGATGGGTGGGGAGGTTGTGTTCCCGCCAGACCCACTCGTTGCGTTCTTTCCGTGGCCAGTTGGTGCGCTTTCACTTCCGCCGCTTGTCCCACCGATGAAAGGAGGCGGCAGCGCGGCGAAGCCTGTAGATGAAGGAAAGAGCGACGAGTCGTCACTTGTTGAAGATGAGCTGACTGAACTTGATGAAATGGTAGATCTCAGGGACGAGATAGTCGAGCTCAACGTCGTAGAGTTGGAAACTGGGCGCGAGCTGAAGACCGTTGAAGCTGCAAATGGTTAGGAAGTTTATCACAATTTTCACACGTGACCTACGGATTGTGGTGTTGCCAAAGCTGCTCGACAGCTGCGGCCCTGGAATGACGTTGAGATTAGAAGCGGTAGGTGAAAGAATGCTCGTTAACGTTGGCGAGCCACTGGCTATGAATGTGGATGATGATGTCGCTGATGGCAGGGTGGGTGCCGAAGAAGCGGGTGATGGGTTTATTACGGTGCTGGTTGCGATAGGTGTGCCGTTTTCGTCCACGTCGACGGCCACGACAACGGTCGTCGCTACGACCTCAACGCCATCCGAAACGAGAGTCTGACGACGATGTAAGCGGCGGTCTCCCCTCATCCATCTTCGCAACTGCGTCGGATCGTCAGAGAGCCGCTGACGCTTGACAGGATACGACTCCATGGTGGAGCCGACTCCTCGTGCTCCCCAAAAGTATATCCCAATCTCTTTCTCTCAAATACCGTTCGGTCTAGCTATGACTTCGAGTGTGCTTGCATGTGTTCCAGCGTCGGGCCGTTCTACGACTGTACATTTGCGCAATGGATCAAATGGTAGCGAGAAGAGTAGCGAACGAGTAGCGTCGTAAATGAGCGGACGTCTTCACAGAAGCCAAGGATGATCCAGTCGATGGATATGCGTATTGAAACGAGTGGACGCCAGAACACTTGGTCCGGCTGGTGAGAGATGCGACAAAGGTGCAATGCTGTGGGGATGATGAGCACTTGAGGGAGGGAGAGTGACTGGGGAGGGGTTATTACGCTTTTAAGATCGCATCGACTTGAAGTCGAGGACGCCCACGCACCTTGGCAGATGAAAGCGAGTTAAAGGAAATTGAACGACAGGGACGAGTGCCAGACTTCTTTGGGGACCGCGGTGGATATCGGGACTGCGATGACGGTTGCGCCAGAGGTTGCACTTGGGTGCGCTGACCAAAGGACTGGAATCGGTCGTCGCACTCTTCCGAGAGGGCTGCGCACGCAACCTATGGACGACGTTGTGCCGGCTGCAGGATGCTGACTGGGAGTTGGCTCTGTGATTTGCTCCTTTCGCTCTCTTTCCCTTCCCCTCTTTCTGCGCGGGGGTGGGGAACGAGACGAGGCGCGCCGTTGGGTTATGCGCAGTTCGCAAACCCGGAGGGAGGGGTGGAGAAGAGACGGGGAAGAAAAAGCAGCGAAGCTTGTCCTCGTGGGTCTCTTTTGAGAATCAATTCAAAAAAGGAATGGAAAGGGAAGATGAGGGATGGAGGGAAGGGATGGGGGAAAGAAAGGCGGCCGAGCGGGAACGGGACCCCAGTCGAAGATATCTAGGATGGCTTGGGTTGGAAAACTAGTTGGTCGGTAAGGAAGGTGTGAGAGTGAGAAAGAGTTGAAGAAAGACCAAGGAGACTCGGACGGGGGTATTGGGAGATATGGAGACAAGTCCATCGACTAGCGGAGTTTCTTTGTTAGTGTTATCCCTTTCTCATATTCTCATTGTCTGTTTCTCAATCTTCTCCGCTCTCCCTCTTTTCACCGATCAGCCTGCCTAACACCACGATGACCCCGTACTGTAGATGGAATACGAAGTACAACTTCTATCGCTCGCGCATCTCATGCAACAGGTGGAAGGCGGAGAGAAATGACGGAAAGGAAACGCCAAGCTTCGTGAACCCGGCGCTAGTACCGTCTTGGGGGTTAATGGACTGGGGTCTACCCCAGTTTGCCGTCTAGTGCTCGTTTTAATCTAGTGGACGCCCGCACGTCCGCGAATAGTAACGACGATGGCAACTTTGCGACGCAATCTCGCCCGGAGATTGAGAGATTGTCAACTTGCCAGCGAAAACTCCACTCGGGCCTAAACGCTTGCTTTGACTTTGCAATTACCATGCTTCCCTTCCCGTCTCGTCTCGTGGAACCCATTCGAAGGATGGAAGATAAAGATTGAGAAAGAAAAAAAGGCGCGCACGGACTGCTGCAAGGTTCGGGTATGTACATTGGGAGGGCCACTTGCGACCTCTAACGCACGTGAACGGAAGCGGAAGCTGTTCCACACCTGCAGGAACGGAGCGGTATCTGTCGAAAGCTGCAAGTAATTCTCCTTGGCCACCTCCCTGTGGAGATGACGAACACCAACGAGCAGAGACCCTGCAACCCTACCTTACTGCACGACGAAGCCATCGTGGGCGTTTGGTGGATGTGCTGCTAGGAACGTAGATATCTGGCCGATGAGGCTTGTGGGCCACTGTTTGGAGGCGTCGGGCGTTTTAGCTGAACGTTTGGCGCCCCCTTCTCTCGACGTTTAGAGATAAGCCCAGCGTTCATCCAGCCGTTTGCTCGCTTTCATACATCGTCATGCACCTCTACGCGTACCATTGACTCGTACCGGCTACAGCATTGGATCCGGACTTTTGCCGCAGCTCATTGCAAGCCGCTCGGGTTTGCCGCTGCATAGTGGATCGGCTTGCATCAAAAAGGCCCTCTCAAACTGCGACGCTGGCCCAAAAACCTCAAATCAATCTATATACAACTGCTTACCACTTGGCCTCGGACCCGAGGACTGGATTATGATGTGCACCCTACCGCTCGTGAAACCCCAAAGCTGCGGCAGCTTCATGGTACGCCCGGTACCCGCCTCAAGGGATATTCCCCGTGACTGCACCATGCAAAAGGGCACACGGTCTGCAGCGCGGATGCCGTGCGACCTCTTCTGGTCACGACATATAGAATTGCCGGGCGACTGCCTCGCCCGATCTTCACATGAAGCGTTGCCATTCCGCTACTCTATCATCGTCTCTTGCATTTTCCCCGACCTCAAGCTTCGCATTGGCTTTTCGCCTAGCGTTCTGGAGCTGCCAGCGTTCAAGTCGATCTATCGAGCCTCTCGGGCCTGACTTAAGTTCCACGGGTATGAAGGAGTAAGCTTGGCAGCTGCGGGAGCTTCCTCTCTCAGTCAAGGGACAATGTCCCTGGAGCAACGGAAACCTTAAAGATTAGCTGACAGCTTGAAACTGACGTTCGGTAGGATATATCGGGCGAATTACGCCAACGAAGTAAAAAGTGGAGAAAGGCCAAGTAGAGTCGATAGGGGAAAGATGCAAGACATGCTTTCCTTGGTGGAAAAGGCATTGCTCGTGTGCGCACTTGCCGTCGTTGCTCAGACACCGTTACAGGTATATCGGTCGTGTATCAGCTCAGCATTGGGCCCAAGCTAAAGCTATGCTGTGCTTAATCGGTCACGGAGACTGCAAGCAAGGTACTGTACAGTCGCTGTCAACATAGCGAATGTTCTGCGAGGTGTTATCCGTGAAGACGGGTCGCCTCACGGACCTCGTAGTTAGTTCTAGTCTCACCTGAACAGCAACGATAATAAGTAACTGAGGATGCCAAATTGCATGGCCACGCAGACGCTGGGTGCTGTTGAGTCTGCCAGGGACAGCTCCGTTAGATCAAAAGCGACCCACAAAAAGGGCATCAGATGCCAAGGCCCCCCACTCTTTCCCCTCTCTTCCCCCACTGCGCCCCATCGTTGCCCATCACGCCCATCAACCGCTCACCAATTTGCTTCATTCATAAGGCACACCCCGAAGAGGCGCTGCCGTAGGGCTCACTTCGTATGTCGTCATCCCTCGCAAACTAGTGACAACCCGACACGACGCCAATGTTTGGCCTCGGTTTCCCATGAATGTAGGAATACGACAACAACTCCTGCCCAGATGCCGAGCGACGTCAACTCCGACTCCACGAGTCCGGAATTGAGGGCCCGAGCCCCAGTCGGGCCTCCGCCACTGCCTCCGCGGACGTCTGTCGACTCGCTCGCACCTCCGCCATATGACAACCACAGCTATGGCCACAATCATCCTGCGGGGTCCGGGCCTTACTCAGCTTATGCAGCTGCGTCCCACGATCCGCGCTCGTCTTCGACGCAATCGCTAGTGCCTTCGCCGCATTCGGAGCGTCGTGGCCGACGGAGACTACTCCTGGTGTACATCCATGGGTTCATGGGCGACGAAACAAGCTTCAAGAGCTTTCCGGCACATGTCCACAACATCGTGTCCATAACTCTTGCCGAAAGCCATGTTGTACACACTAAGATATATCCCAAGTATCGGTCGCGCCAGAACCTGCAAATCGTCAGTGAAGATTTTAGCCGATGGTGAGCGTTCCGGTGTGGCGTCCACGACGTCCATATTAAAGTGAACGTCAGGTTTGCACCCCACGAATCACCGGATACCGACGTGATTCTTCTCGGACATTCTATGGGCGGCCTGTTAGCCGCTGAGATTGTCCTCTTACGTCCCTATGGCCAGACGACAGGCAGCGAGCTGCGCCACAGAATCATCGGCGTCATCAACTTCGACGTGCCTTTTCTTGGAATACATCCGGGTGTGATATCTAGCGGACTGGGAAGCTTGTTCAAGCCTGCACCTGAACCCCCAGGCCTCGACCCGCTGGCTCTGGGTGATTTGTCGTCCCCATCCATGACGACGCTGAGCAGCGCTGGCGAAAGTGTTTCTTCTCCTACGTCCTCAGTTGGTCGCCATGATACCCTCTTCTCGCTCCCCTCAGATCCCAACTTCAACCCCCGCTTCTCGAATGATATCGCACTGCCAGTCCGAAAAGGTTGGCAGAGTGCCTTGCATTTCATGACCAAGCATTCGGACGGTCTACGCCAGGCTACTAAGAAGTACGTGCAATCGCACATCGAATTCGGGGGCGCCATGGCAGACTACCCCGGATTGAAGGCCCGATATCTTAAGATTCGAAAGCTGGAGGAGGAGGAAGCTGATTGGAGAAGAGGCGCCCTTGGCGATAATGATGTCCCCTCGCGGGTTCGCTTCCTGAACTACTACACTGCATGCACTGGACGGCCGAAAAGGCCGAAACCCCCGGCACAGTCCGAGTTCGACTCTGGGGCGCACCAGCCGTCGGCACCGACGGTGGGTTTGGCGACTGAAGGCAACGTTGCTGCTACCTCATCTACGAGCCTCGTTGAGCCTACCTCGAAAAGTCCGAGAATATCGGTTGAAGAGTATAGAGACAACGGCAGTATCGAGCCCAAAGAGCCAGAGGAAGAAGCAACAAGCCTCCGATCAGCGTCACCCAGGCCAATGGACGATGATGATTCGTCAGCCCCCGAACGTATTGTGTCCAGGATACCCTCTGAAGATGGCATCCACAAGACATCTCCTCCCGATGTCGCCCCACAGCCATCACCACGGTATTCTCTCGTGCCCGAACCCTCCCTCTTACAAGATGTACAAATCACGCTTCCCACTCTCCCACCCATCCCTCCTGAGCCAACTCCACCCCCACCTCTCGACCTCTCGCCTTACCCAGACAAAGCCGCCCAAAAGATCGCTACCAAAGAACACGAACGGCTCGTCAAGGCCTGGAAACAAGCCCGCAAGGACCGGGAATCCGCAATCAAAGACAGGGCAAAACTAGAGGAGAAGATGAAGAAAGCGGCTGCCAAGGAAAAGGCGCAAAAGGAAAAGGCGGAAGCGCTAGAGAAGACACGTGCCGAGGATAATGCGGCGAAGGTCAACGAACTGGCATCGAGTGCTGATGTCGCGCCTGTTTTGTCGCAGATGTCCGCCGGAGAGGCGGCTCGGGGAGAATCGGATCTGACGGCACCGGGGGAACCAGGGAACAGTGGGCAGCAGGTGGGGCACGAAGAAACGCGTGCCAGGCCCGGGCTACCGTCTCCGCTTCCATCTTCACAAGGAGCAAGTCGGCCAGCTGACCGCAAGCGAGATAAGAAGTTTTGCATGCTACCACCAAAGGACGCAGCGGGTAACCTCGATCAAACCTGGGTACGCGTGTTTATGGAAGGCGTGGATGAGGTCGGGGCGCACACTGGGCTCTTCTTCCTTAGTGACACTTATGAGCGGCTGGTTGGCGACGTGGCTGATAAGATCGAGGACTGGGTGATAGAGGATATGTCTCGGCGTTATATGGAAGAAATGGATTAAGGATGGCGCAGTTGGACATGATCTCTTCAAATTATCTGATACCCCCGGGATTGGTGTTTCTAACGGACATTCTGGATCCGGCCGATTGAGCAGAGATCTCGCAGGTTATACTAGTACATACAAAGCACACATCTGGAAGGTTAGCCTGGTACGAAGAGAATGAAGTCGTGCTCTCACCATGGACAGCCCCAGGATCATCGACCACCAAAACAAGACGTTCTAACCTTGTCAGCGTCTTCCATTTAAGAAACGGCAGCACTCACATTCAACAACTTCTTGCCCCGCATCCACTTGCTCCGCTGCACTGTTACGATGGGCATCTGCATCATCATCATGAAGAATCCGTAGCCCCGCAGCTTCTTGGTAATACAGCCCATGACCAGCTCATGCAGGAGCGCGCTGATGAGGAACGTAATAACTGTAGCAACGGGCCGCGACAAGTGGCCCCGCGAGGCCGAGTAAACGTGCCGTCGGAACCAGTGGTGCACGGGAATATTCCACTCGCGCGAGAACTCGAGCCAGTCGCACGAGTTCCACCAATCCGCGTAGAAGTGGCGATCGGCGAAGCCTATCTGGCGGTTAGGCGCAACAGGAGATGGTTGAGGGAGAACCTACAGGTTATTTCGGCGAAGGCTCCGAGCAGATACTCGAATATGACGAGGAAGACCAGAAGGAATGTGACCATGAAAGGGAAGAGGAGGCGACTGATGGTCTCTGCAAGGATAAGAGCACGGTCGACAAGCGCATGGGACGCCAGCATAGCGACGGCGGATTCGTCAAGCACAGGAATAATGAATTCCTCGCTAGTGATCGTGAGCAGAAAGATGCAGCCAAATACGGCAAGCGACTTCCAGAAGAGCTCAATATAACGTCTATGTGCCGTCCGGGGATACTCAAGTTCGTAGCAGAGAGTGGGGCAGAAGAGGAAGTCGAGATAATTCGCGAAGGTAAGGTTTTGGGGGTAGGTCACCCTTCCCAGGGGCGATGTCAGTTCACAGGCGAGATCGTCCCTGAGCTGCGATACATCCTCGTTCGACTGCTTGCTGCTTGCTCCATCTGATCCGTCATCTTCAAGCTCCTGGATCCGGGTATGTGGGCTGGGATAGCGAGTCGCTGCAGCTTTTGAGGCGGTTTCTGGTTTGTCGAGGTCATTGAGGCGACGATAGGTCTCGGAGAGGTGTCCATTATAGAAGCTTATTCGCAATGAGCACATGTTAAGAGCATATGGAAAACACCTACGCATAGGAGTGCATCTTCATGGCCAAAGAAAGGAGGTGGAGAGTAAAAAACACCTGAGCAGTCCAGGTCCATGTACGGACAAATGGCCATCTATCACCACTCAGCAACAGACTTCCAGCCGCAGGATCACTTACGCCAGCCAATGGGAGAGCCATGCGGCCTGAAAGAGAATCTGCACAAGCATACCTCCTCGCTTCCAGCGGAAAAGGCTTGAATTCATGTAGAGCCTATGAAGCGGTAAGGAAAGGGACGTGCTCGCAGCCATCAACAGATCGCTCAAAGCCAGCTCATAAATGTTTTCGGTGAGAACACTCCACTGGCTTAGCACAAGCGGTAAACCTGTCTCTCTGTAGCTTCGGAGCATAGCCGTGATGACCATAATGGTTAGGCTGATCCAGAAGAGAACAAAGAAGCCGCGAAAGTCGCGATAGTCACTGTTCGGATCGAAATGAGATACTCTTGCAGCATATTGGATGGTCGGGAACAGGCGCTTTTGCTGTGCTCGAATTTGTCGTCGAGCAGTTGAAGTTGCCTTAACTGACGGTGGTGCATCCGTGGGAATGGGGGTAACCGTTCCACTTTCCCTAGTTAGCGTGTTCGCAAAAGGGGTGAGTGAATGCCTGCCTTGAAATTCCAGAGGCAGATTGGAGGTGCTCATCAGGTTTTAAGCCTTCATCTTGGATCTTCCTAATCAATTGAGATTTTACTGGTCGCCTGGCGCGGGGTTGAAGGAGTCCTGAAGAGACTCCATTACTGAAATCATCCATAGTGACAGATGCCGACGTGATGTGAACCAAGGATCAAGGATGGTAGATATGGAAGTCGGTTCTCAGAGAATTGAAGTTGAAAGGGCCCAATTGCACATGTTTATAAACAGCCTTGCCTTCCCTAGCCAAGATTGGGACTCCGCTGTGGGGTTATGGAGCTGAGGCTTTATTTTTGATGACGCCACTGATCTTCTTGACCATATGTTTGCGTATCCGCTAAGTTTGGAACGCGACCGGGAAGAGGAATCAGCCTACGACGACTGACACGAGGGAGGTAGACAACGAGGTATGGGTGATCCAACAAATAGGGCACTTTAAGTTGATGCGTAGCACTCGATAGACTCGAAGTACATAGGAACGGAGTGTTGACAGCTGAAACTTGGAGGGACTATCAGTACCTATATCGTCCATCGTTTGACTTGGTCCATCCAAGCGCCACGCTAGACGCCGTAAGCGCTGCCGCGGCACCACCCTAGCCACGTACGCCACGTTCCCCGGAAGAACATCAATCCAGGCTCCGAACATCCAGTGCAGCGATGCCCGGTAGAGGTGCATGCATCCCGAAATCGCTTCTGCCACTCTAGCAAGACGACGACATGCCAGACCTGCGCTCAACTGGAGAATAGTTGTTGAAACTCTTGCCAACGTAGCCTTGAGCCCTGGGCCTCGACCTCGCCCACGACCGCCACGATGACTTCTTGTACGCTTACTCGCACCGCGTTCAGGCCGCAGCTGATGAATTACAGTAAAGCAATTCATTCGCAATGTCCGAGCTGCGAAAACCATTGCCGATGAGCGGGCTGTCGTCCAAAAGGAAAGCGCCGCGATTCGGTCCAGCTTCCGGGAGGAGAGTCACGACTCAAACGTTCGGTATTGCGACCGCGCACCTTGACAATCGTGTGCTTATAGAGTGCGCAGGAGGAACAACGTCGCAAAGCTACTCTATCTCTTCACCCTCGGAGAGCGAACCCACTTCGGACAGATAGAATGCTTGAAGCTACTCGCCTCCCCACGCTTCGCGGACAAGCGGTTGGGATACCTGGGGACCATGTTGCTGCTGGATGAGAACCAGGAAGTCCTGACTTTAGTTACAAACTCGCTCAAAAAGTCGGCCCTCCCACCTACTACCGCTGTGCTAGCTGACCATATCAGTGACTTGAATCACTCAAACCAGTACATTGTCGGCCTAGCTCTCGTAACGCTCGGCAACATTGCGTCCGTAGAGATGTCCCGCGATCTGTTCCCCGAAGTTGAAACCATCATATCTGCTTCCAACCCATACATAAAGCGGAAGGCGGCTCTTTGCGCTATGCGGATATGTCGAAAGGTGCCGGATTTGCAGGAGCACTTCCTCGAAAAGGCGAAACTGCTTCTGTCTGACCGGAACCACGGTGTCTTGCTCTGCGGGCTGACGCTAGTGACGGGTCTCTGTGAGGCCGACGAAGCCGAGGGTGGAGAGCAGGGCGTCGTGGAGATGTTTAGACCACTGGTCCCTGCACTGGTGAAGGTGCTGAAGAGTCTCGCGAGCTCTGGATACGCGCCAGAGCATGACGTCAATGGAATCACGGACCCCTTTTTACAAGTCAAGATTTTAAGGCTGTTTCGCGTGTTGGCGAGAGGTGATGCGCAAACTAGCGAACAGATCAATGACATTCTGGCGCAGGGAGGTGCCCGAAGACTATAGGCTAATCGATTCTAACCGAGTTCAGGTTGCGACAAACACCGATGCGTCCAAGAACGTCGGCAACTCAATCCTTTACGAGGCCGTTCTCACCATCCTCGAGATCGAAGCAGATTCGGGCTTGAGAGTCCTGGGTGTTAACATTCTCGGCAAGTTCCTCTCAAACAAGGACAACAACATCCGCTATGTCGCCCTTAACACCCTCATCAAAGTGGTTGCAATTGAGCCAACAGCCGTGCAAAGACACAGAAACACCATCCTCGAATGCTTGCGGGATGCTGATGTGAGCATCCGTCGGCGAGCGCTGGATCTCAGTTTCACCCTGATTAATGAGGGCAACGTTCGGGTACTTGTTCGAGAGCTTCTTTCCTTTTTGGAAATTGCCGACAACGAATTCAAGCCTGTCATGACAACTCAGATTGGCCTTGCTGCTGATCGGTTTGCACCAAATAAGAGGTGGCACATTGATACGATGCTACGGGTGCTTAAACTGGTAAGTTAGGTACGGTTACGTATGATGTTTTCCTTACCAGCGTCTCAGGCCGGCAGCTTTACCAAGGAGCAGATTCTGGCTTCCTTCGTGCGGCTTGTCGCCACCTCTCCGGAGTTGCAGCGGTACACTGCACAAAAGCTCTTCGCCGCTCTGAAGGAGGACATCACTCAAGATGGGCTCACTCTCGCGGCGACCTGGGTGATTGGTGAATTTGGCGACTCGCTCCTTCGTGGAGGGCAGTACGAAGAGGAGGAGCTGGTGAAGGAGGTCAAGGAGAGCGATATCGTTGACCTTTTTTTCACTATCTTAAGCAGCGGATATTCCGGCCAGATTGTCACTCAGTATATCGTTACTGCAGCCATAAAGCTCACCACTCGGCTTTCCGAACCCGCACAGATTGAACGGATACGAAGGCTGCTTCAGTCGTATCAAACCAATCTGGACGTGGACATCCAGCAGCGCGGAGTGGAGTACAGCAACCTCTTCGCGTACGACCAAATCCGGAAGGGTGTTCTAGAGAAGATGCCTCCGCCAGAAGCCCGCGAGGATCCGCAGCTGCTGGGTGACGCGCCTAAGAAGCACGCCAAAGTATCTGGAGGAGGTAAGAAGAAGGCGACCAAGATGACAGAGGAGGATTCTCTCCTTGACCTCATGGGGGGCTCCGATCTTCCTGCTCCAGCTGTCACCTCTTCCACCAATGGCTCACATGGCTTGGACCTCCTCGACATGATCGGCGGTAGCACCTCACCTCCGCCGCAAGGCGCCTCCACCGCCCCCCCTCGGTCCAATGTTGACTCCATCATGGACCTCTTCGGCACCACTTCTCCTCCACCCGCAGTCCCGCAATCCACAACTACCTCTGCCTCCCTCCTTGGTGGTCTTGCCTCGCCACCTCCGCAGCCTGTCAGCCCCTCTAACGCTCCTCACGACGTCTACACGAAAAACGGTCTACACATCGCGCTCCAGGTGCAACGCAATGCGCAAACTGCGAACGTACTCGCACACTTCCGGAACATAGCGAGCACTCACCTCACCGGGGTGTCGTTGTTAGCCGCCGTGCCGAAAAGCCAGCGGCTTGCCATGGCGTCGATTAGCGCGACGGAGCTGGGGCCGGGAGCGAGCGCGACGCAGGGAATGCGGGTGCAGAGCGTCAATGGGGTAGGTCCACTGAATTTTTGTGCCTGTAGGACTGGGCTAATATCTCTACAGGCACCGCCAGCGAAGCTGAAGCTCAGACTGAAGGTCGGATTTCAAGTTGATGGCCGTCCTATTCAAGATCAGGTTGACTGGTCGGAGCCGGTCTAGGTGTAAGGTTGGACATGGTTTGAATCTCATTCGGGATGAGGATCGTTGTAGCGTAAGCGGTAAAGAGGTAGTTACTACGTAGATTGAGGTAGTTGAATGAACGGGGCATGATGGGACGACGCATGCACGGCAAAGGATGCGTTGGGCCCACAACTGAAATTTACTCTATCCTACGCCTCGCATGGCACAAGACGTTGTGATCAGTCTCTGCGGCACAGGAGTAAGGGCAGAGCAGCATGTCTCAAGGCGGAAGCATGGAAGCCGAAGGCGTCGAATCACGTCGAAATGGGAGAGTTTCCTGATCTAATACTTATGCAATTGCGTTCCTGGCGTCAGGAGAGGCAGAGGTGTGGGAAAGCTTGGGGACCCGGAGAGGAGTTACATGCTGCAGACGTTGGCGATACTTTGCCGTTCTTGGTATGACGCGGCCCGGGAATGCATGACAGCATTTTTTGGTGCGGTTCGCTGGCGGGGTAGATGCCGACGATTCTGCGGGGCGTTGTGGAACGACGGAGGGATGTTGTAGATGTGAGGGGGGCATGCAAATTGCCCAGGTCCAGGGCAAACGACGAGACGCTTGCCGGTCGTCAATAAAGACGGAGGTGGAAGACGAGGGCACGGCGTAGGCGTGAGAAGAGACTTTTTGGCTCCGCATCTGGGCACGCGCCGAGCCATCAGCCAGTGGAACGGCGTTCCCCGCAAATACAGTAGACTATAGTTTAAGGAACGAGGCTCTAGCGGGCCTGGAAGGTTGCAAAAAGGGCGGCGTCGGATGCGGGGATAGCGAGCCGCATTGGGGTTGAGCAAGGACAACGACGTATGCATCGTCGTATGAAGGTACAAAGAGGGGTCGTGTGAATGCAGGAGGATATTGGGTGTTGATGGCGTAGGATGGCAGCATGGTGATGCAATATGGATTACGAGATGAATTTCCTAGTGTGTAGCAGATGAGACGAGAGCTGCCATAAGACTGTCGTGGAGCAAGAAATTCATCAGACGTATGAGAGATGAAGTCATACCAGGACTCGGTGCAGCATATCCATACCTCTCGGCGCGGCCGATGCATCTCCGAGGAGGTGTTGAGGGCAAGTACGGTACTGGAACAGCTTCACAGTTCAGTCACAGCTTCATAGCTCAACTGCAACCTTTCTCTCCTTGTCTCGCAGCTTCTCCTCAGCTGCTGTACCGTACCGTACTCCGGTGCTCAGCTGCCTCGAGACTCGGTCGGGACTCGGGAGTTACTTTGCGCCAGGCCAAACGGAAGACGAGAAGGCCGGGCCGGAACCAAAGCACAGATCAGTCACCTGCACCTCTGACCACGTGAACGATACTCCATCAGCCAAGGTACTGTACGCCTTCTGTCCGTCACAGCGCGCCCGAAAGGAGACCTGTGCGGCGAAAGAGGCGACGAAGGAGGAAACAAAGACGCGTTAGAGATGCTAGATTGGCGCCCTCGAAAGAAATCCTGTGATCTCTTTCTCGCTTGCTGTTGACAAGACCAATCCCCGTGGGCAGCCGCCCGAAGCCGAGAGGTTGGTTATGCACGGTTGGTCATGGGCCACACGGAGGCTCTGCCACGCGCATTTGCATGTAGGTAGCCGAATGTACTCCAAACTTTCTGACCACGGTAAAGGGAATGCGTCCATCAGGGTCCGATCGAGCAGAAGAGAGACGATCAAGCATCAGCAGAATGAATGAAAAAATTTACCCCATCCCTGCTGAGTGACCATTCGTCAAAGTCGGTTTTGCTTGCTCCGCCCAGCTCTCCCGGTCTCTCGGCAGCCTTGGAGGGGCAGAGAGGGAAGCGCCAGGGCGGTCACAAGAGGTGCAAAGCATCAGTGGCCAACCAGGGGTCAGGTAGTTTCTCGGGGGTAATAGTTTGCTTTGTTTAGGAAACTATTACACATCTAGTCATCGACAACGACGTGCAAGCGGTGCAGAGACGTGCAACGTGATGAGAAGAGACGCTACCGATGACCTATTGCTTGGATCTCCTCAGTAACGTTCAACGCTCGTCTCTTACTGCATGGCAACCGGACGTTGCTGTCGCTGCATCAATGGCTGGCTGGTGGAGCCTTGCCTCGCGATGACCTGATGGTACGCGTTGGTCCGACTTCCATCAGAAATTCCATCTCTATCTACACCATCTCTTTCCTACAATTGACCATTCACAATGGCAGGAGCGAACTGCGCGTACGTACTGCGTACTACGCTCCTTCTCTTTCACTCGGCCACGATGCCCCTAGCAGCGAATTGTTCAAACGCCCCGTTCCCATTATTCCCCTAAAGTCAGCGTCTCCAGTGAGAACATGTCACCTCCTCTTCCTCTAACCGCTCCACATCGATCACGACCACCATGCCCGAGCTTTGATTTCCCCGCCAAATCCTGACAAACCGTTCCATCAGCCTGGATCCCCCAGATTTTTTTGCTCGTCCGTCTCCACAGTCTGTGGGTCCGTGGCTCAGCTGTCCGGTGCTCCCATTGTTTGCCATCACCCATCCAGTCATTCTCGCCCTCCACCTTGGTCTTGGTACATCCATGCCTCGTCAACCGTATAAGACTGGATAATCCCCCAGGACTCCAGATTCATTGCCACCACGATCCAAGTATATAATTATCCTCCCTCCGGCTTTTATCTTTGATTAATCGATCCATTATCGCAGAACATTGACGCATCAACACTCATCACTGCCGAGCTACACCACACCACATCTATGACAAAGGCAATGGACCTCAACAGGTTCCCTAATGAGATTCTCTTCCAGATTCTCGAGACTACGGCCGAACTCAACCAGAAAGAGGGCGTCTCATACACCTTCGGTCTAACACAAACCGGTTACCCCGTTCAAAACGCGCCTCAACGCTATGTTCGCGGTCCTGTGCCTCCAGCCTTGCTGAAATGGGATGCTGCGTCTGCCCTTCGAATGGTCTGCCGGAGATGGCACGAATGGGGTATTCACTACGCCATGAAGAACGTTTACGTCAAAGCCTGGCGCGGGTCTGAGCGTTGGTGCGATTTGTCCATTCAACGAGGTGAGCATTTCTTGTCCATTCAAGACCCTTGGTTTTTTGTCGCTGGTGCGGGCTTTGGTACCGACGTCGTTCGAGCCTCGCCGGACCCTTGTCCGGCCTGGTCTTGAGGTGATGTCGACATTCCCGGGGTGTTTTCTGAGCTTTTTTCCTCCGACCCACAGTACACGTGACTAACAGCTTCGCAGACAAGTACAAGCTTTACGAATTGATCGAGAAGCCGCGGGGTATGTTACCCTTGGATCCATCAATTGTGGGGCTATGACTAACCTTCGCAGGCGAGCGCGTCTACCGTGACCCATGGCTCACTCTCCGCCGCACCAAGAACCTCTTCACCAAATGGCCTCTCGTTGCGCAGCAAGTCCGCCGGCTCTGGTTTGACGGACTGTATAATCCCGAAACTGATACTCAGATCATCGAAACCATCAAGAGCTGCACTAATCTCACCTCCGTCAGCCTGCCCTGGACGGTGCTGCGGCATGGGTCGGCACAGGACTGGGCTGGCATTCTCGGAACGCGACGCGAGTTCCCCCTGCGGTCGCTAGAGCTGCTTGCTGTGAACTTGTCTGATAAGCAAATGGAAGCTGCACAGAGCGTTGAGGATCAGCATCCGCTCGACTCCGCCGTGGTCAACTTTAGTCAGCTTCGACGGCTCAAGCTCTTTGGCGACACAGCTTACAGTGCCATTAATGACGATGACTTGAAGGCTATTGCACGCACGGCGACAAACTTGCAGGAATTCCATATCACCTGCATGTCGACGGTCTCGATCGAAGGTGTCATGGCCATCGTCAAAGCGTCGAAGAAGACAATTCGGGTGCTCGAGCATTCCCCCCGGTCGCAAGATGGCTTTTACCACCCGGACCCGGGCTCGCTGTCGGAGAATGAGCACATCTGCCATGTTCTCACCAGCTGCCCCAAGCTCGAGGATCTGTCCATCTCGCTGCCATCCATGTGTTCTGAGCTCTTTGCCAACGAACGGGTGCAGTGGAAGGGGGATTGCCAGGTGCGCGCGTTGCGCCTGTGTGGCCACGAGGAGCCGGGGTCTCGTGCCGCCTCTGGTGATGCGCTGCGGAAGCTGCTGCGCCAGGCACGGAACCTGATCTCCAAGCGCGCAACCAGCAGCATTCCCGCCGAGCTAAGGATCGAGCTTTTCTTCGCCGACTTCATCTTTGACCCGCATATCAAAGCTGTACACGGCGACTTTGAAACTGCCGAGCTGTTTGCGCCTGGGTCGTGGCCTGCTCACAAGGAGAGGTCGCGCAAGGGGCCATATGGCAGCACTGGGCTTTACGGGAAGGATGAAGAGTACACTTTCGAGAAGTTGAACGAGGACGAGTTTTTCCGCGGCCTCGATATGGGCGTCCTTCGACTTTAAAGGACATGACCGTTACGACTTGATTTTGCATTACACGTTCAGCATTGCAGCAGCCAGTTGAGCCCCGGAGTTTTTGTATCTATTTGCGGGCTGGGATTCATCTTGTCGATTTTCAGCATGGCGCTGGTGTGTTTACTTGCAATTCGGAGCCAGGTTGATTGTATGCGACATGTGGGATGCATACTTTACCGGAGTTTGAATGCGGACAAAAAAAGGTTATTTGAAGGAAGTTTTATGGCTTGACGAAGGGTTTCATGGCGTTCTGATCATTGTATTTTTTGAGCTCTGTCTGAACATGCTGAGCGCGATACCTATCCATCATACTAATTTCAATTGTCTAAACACGCCTTTGACTATGACTTTATTGTTCGTGATGCTCGTAATGTGGTGTTAAAGACCGATCGTGGGTGATCGACGATTGACGTCAAAGATGATCTCCAGCCTTGCAAGCCACTGACGTCAGACGCCACCGCCACCCCTTGACTTCTGCACCCCACCAAGCACATCGACGCCGAAATCCGTCCGCACCAAGCCCCACCGTCAAGTGTTTGTGCATATTTGACAGCATCACCACGGCAGTGTGAATCGGGCCTTGCGCCGTGTCGTCATTGGCCTGTCCACGCCAGATCACCCTGAGCGATTTAACCTGGAGACTCGTCGTGGAGCCGACGTTTCAATTACATCGCACCGTACCGAATTCACTCTTTTCAGTCCCATGTACCAGCAATGCCCGGCATCAAGTTACCTCCCCGGCCCGACCCTCCACCCCACCCTCCCTCAATCGCGCCGCCGTCAACCCCGCCTCCCGTGCCCTCGGCAAACTCCTCCAAAGCTGGCCCTGCCCTCGCCTTTGCCGCGCAGGCGGAGCGCTTAGGGCTATATACGCGCACACAGGAAGAGGAAGAAACCGGTCTTGTGGGCCACACGCAAGCAGTCGCGGCGAAGTTTGTGACGGCGCAAGACCCGGTGGTGCAAACAGCAGAAGGGGGTCGGCTGCCTGCAGTGCCCTTGGAGGAAGCGCTTGTGTTAAATGCGCTGCGCGGGGAGGTTGAGGGAGAAGCGCGCCGTGAAGAGAAAGTGCCGATTGGGGCTGTGAGGGAAGGGAGGGATGGAGCTCTACATGGCATTGGGTTTGGTGGACTTGGAGAAGAGAAGGGAGGTGGACGTACAGATGCGTCGCTTGGGGATCAAGCCCCGGTTACCCATACCAACCCACTGTTCCCGCAGCTGCCGATGTACGGCCCGCCTACGAGGATGAGGAACTTGGAGTGTAAAGTCTTTGCGGGTTCGTCGGCTGTAGGGTCCTTCTGCTTTCTCATGGTCATTGTGCTAGGAGCCTTGTTCACAAGTGTGCCAGATGCGATAAGAAGGATTCTCAAGGGAAAGAGACTGGAGGAGAGACCGCTTTGGGAACTTGAAAGGAAGTGTGCAGAGCGGAGAGAAGAAGCTGAGCGGGAGTGGAAAAGCCGAAGCGAAAAAGGGTTGGGAGGTCAGGCGGGATTCGGGGACGATAAAGACGATGGACGGGAGAGATTCGTACCTACGGAAGGCGGACCCGATCCCCTCGTCTGTGACGTTGGCTACTACGCCCGTCGCGTCGGTCTTGACTCCGAGAAGTTCCTCGTCCAGACTGAAGACGGTTTCATTATCGAACTCTGGCACCTCTACAACCCCCTCATCTACAAGCCTCGTCCACCCAACGAACGCGGGCCCCTCACCCCAGATGTCTTTACCACCTTCAACAACCAAACCTCTCCGCCCGATGGCACGGCAAAGTATCCCGTCCTTCTCATCCCTGGCCTCCTTCAGTCCGCTGGAACCTACTGTAGCACCGACTATAACTCCCTCGCCTTCTTCCTGGCTCACTCTGGCCTCGATGTCTGGCTCGGCAATAACCGCTGTGGCTCCTTACCACGTCATGCACTTCTAAAGCCCGATGACCCGCGCATGTGGGCCTGGAACATCCGACAGATGGGCGTGCTAGACCTGCCCGCCCTGATATCGCGCGTGCTTCGTGAAACACGTTTCAAGAAGCTTGCGCTTGTCGCACACTCACAAGGAACCGCGGAAGTCATGGTCGCGCTGGCTAAGGAACAGCGGCCCGAGATCGGGGACTGTATATCGGTGGTGTGTCTGCTTGCACCGGCGGCTTATGCGGGCCCGCTGATCGGCAAGATGTACTTCAAGTTCATGAAAGTCATCAGTCCTGGCATGTTTCGCGTCATGTTCGGAATTCGCTCGTTTATCTCTCTCATGCTGTCGATGCGGGGATTATTGCCGCCGCGGATATATGGTTTTCTGGGGTACCGCGTGTTCAGCTTCCTGTTTGACTGGACGGATGAGCGGTGGGACAATGAGTTGCGGAATCGGTGCTTCCAATTTGCCCCGGTGTACGTCAGCGCGGAGAGTATGAGGTGGTGGCTAGGCCGGGAGTGCTTCGCGCGGCACAAATGCATTCTGAGTACGCGAGAGGAGATGCACATGGAAAACCAGGAAGATTCGGATGACGAGGCGGTCGAGGACGCGGCTGACGAGAAGGCGGAGGACCGTGGACGCTATGCATGGTACGATGAACATGTGCCACCGATGGCTATCTGGGTTGCTGGGCGGGACGACTTGGTGGATGGACAGCGGCTGCTGCGGCGGTTCGAGCGCGGTCGCGAGCCGTTCGTGGAGGTGGTGCGGAGCAAGGTGATTGATGGATACTCACATTTAGACGTCCTCTGGGCCGTGGACTCGGTTGAGCAAGTTGGACGGGAGGTGTTGGAGTCGATATGGAAGACGGCCCCGAAGGCTGAGCGGGCCAGGTGTCGGATACCTGTCGGGTGTGAGAAGCTGGAAGTGTTCAAGGGCAGGAGAGGAGACACATAGAGACCTAGATTATAGAAATACAGAATCGAACCTAATTGTACTCGCCAACTGGAATATCACTTGGACAGCGGTCGTCCTGTAGGGCTATAGCAGATCAATATCGCAGCTTGATAAGGCTGACAAGTTATCGGCATCCAGCCCGGCCCTTATCGATACTGTGCCGCCTTCCGAAATCGGCAACCCGACTACCATCACGCCAGAGATGCCAATAATCGATCGATTATCGTTTAGAATCGAAAAATCGATGGATTGATCAAGTAATATCGATCCGATCAGAGTGAAAACATCGATCGAATAATCGAGTAATCGATACCCAAAAGGGTAATGATATTTCCTCAACGGGAAGGAAGCCGTGACTTACATAATCCACGTAAGTATTATTAGCTGGCCTATTATATCAGGTGTAAAGCATTCCAGGTGTTCCTCCACCCTAATTTATTAGGCATCAATAAGGCATCGAGGCTGTAAGGTATCAGCCGCGGGCGAGTAGGCAGTCAGGTGACACTTGTATGTAACTAGCTAGTCCCGATTATATGTATATTACCTGATGGGGATTTCTTAATGATAATCGTTATGATCGCGATCCAACGATCGATAACCGTTTTCTTAACGATCAATCCAATCAAGGTCTGAAAATCGATTGATCGATTATTGGCATCTCTGCATCATGCGGAGCGCGTCTGTTTCCTCGCCCATCTCAACTCCAATGGTTAGCGCAACTCCCCGCCTTCTTCGCCTGGCGTTCCGCCACCCAGCAACCTTATCTCGTCGTAAGCCCGCGCCCCGCAATCGCGCCCTACGCATGTTACCCCGCATACTCACTCAACCCCGCAGTCCATCGCGTCCTACACCCCGCACATCATATCTCGCCCCTTCCCCGCGCCCTCTCCACATCCCCCACTCTCCTCTCAAACAACCCCTCTACGCCACCTACAACAATGGCCGCCCTCCCCACCACCACCGCCTGGTCAACTCCCGGCCCTGCAACCCACGACTTCCGCTCCGACGTCGTAACAACGCCGACAGCCTCCATGCTGTCCGCCATCGCCGAAACCACCCTCGGTGACGACGTCTTCCACGAAGACGCCACGACCGCCAATCTGGAGGCCCACATCGCCGACCTGACCGGCCACGAAGCCGGCCTCTTGGTCATGAGCGGCACAATGGGCAACCAGATCGCCTTGCGCACACACCTAGGCGGGCCGCCTCACAGCGTGCTCTGCGACGCGCGGTCCCACGTGCTATGCTACGAGGCCGGCGGGGCGGCGAGCCTGTGCGGTGCGCTGGTCGTGGGTGTCGAGCCGAAGAACGGGATGTGGCTTACGCTGGAGGAGATTCGGGATAAGGCGGTGTTGGACGGGGATGTGCATGGGTGTCCGACGCGGGTTGTTAGTTTAGAGAATACGCTGAATGGGGTGCCGATGCCGCTGGGGGAGACGAGGCGGATTGTGGAGTGGGCGCGTGGGGAGGGGATTGTGTGCCATTTGGATGGGGCGAGAGTGTGGGAGGCGGCGGTGGCGGGGGCGGGGAGCTTGCGGGAGCTGTGTGGGGGGTTTGATAGTGTGAGTTTGTGCTTTAGTAAGGGGTTGGGGGCGCCGATTGGGAGCGTGTTGGTTGGGAGGAGGGAGTTTATTGCGAAGGCTAGGTGGGTGCGGAAGATGCTTGGGGGAGGACTGAGGCAGGCTGGTGTCATTGCTGCGCCGATGATGGTGGCGGTTCAGGAGACGTTCGTGGGTGGGAAGTTGAAGGCGAGCCACGAGATGGCGAAGCGGGTGGAGAAGCTGTGGGTGAGCTTGGGAGGAAGGGTGAAGTTGCCGGTGGAGACGAATATTGTGTGGTTGGATCTCGAGGCATGTGGATGGGATTATCCGCGGTTCATTGAGCTGGCGAAGAAGCACGGCGTTAAGATTAGTGGGGCTAGACTCGTGGTGCATTATCAAATTTCGGATGAGGGTGTTAAGGCGTTAGAGGGGATTATGAAGGAGATGCTCCTGGGGGAGACGGCATAGTGGCTTACAGTAAGGTGGCTTCATTATCGTAGCTTCCTGGTCTCTTCAACGCTTGACAAGGAAATTAAGCATTCGAAACCAGCATCACCGAGTCCACGGCTCAGAATAAATGACCTCCGACGCGGGCACAGCTTCCAGTCTAAGGTTTACGCCTCGAGTTTGTCTGCTATGGCTTTACCTACGACTCCGAACCCCAATACTCAGCGGCCGAAGCAGCCGAAACCGCTGCCTCCGAGGCGGTCCCCGCCGAAGCCGAGGCCGAATATCTAGGGGGGGTTGGAATGGCTCTATTCGGGTTGAGTAGCAATGGGTAGATAAGACAAGCCTCGTAAGCGTCATGATGGGATGACTGCTTCCTTCATTGGCTAGCTAGTATTGAGATCTTTCTGATTGCCGACTTCCTACGTGCTTTGTGATATTAGCTCATTGCCCGTGATACGTTCAGGCAGTTTTGAAAATGGAGAAGGGGTTGACGACACCATAGCAAGGTTGCAGCTACAATGGAAATGTGCTCTTCTTTTAAGGTCGGTTCGAACATACGCACACGGAGCGATCAGAAGCCGATTCTTGTCGATGCTGAATTTGTGAAGATCGTCGGGGCGAAGCCTCGTTGTATTCGACCTCAATTTGCAGCCCTTCTATCAAAGATATACGTTCTGATTGATAAAACATGGGGGGCTATTGAAGACGTTGTGGTAGTTTGGAAACACAGCTTCCAGCCGCGAAGTTGTGTGGGCTTTCCCCTCGGTCACGCATGTCGTCAGCTCAAGCAGCGCCGCCAAGACTCAGCCCAGACCACCGCCGGCGCAACGACAACTGAAGCTCCTCCTCGTCCACCAACTCACCGAAACCGACACCATGCCAATGCCGCGGAGAGCTGCCATTCAAGCGGCACGGAGCCTGCTGCGCCAGCAGCCGCGGCGGTACGCCAGCCACGAGGCGCACGGCGCGCACGCTGAAGCCGCCACGGAGTCGTTCGGCGTAAGGAAGCCTCACAAGGTCGTCTCTCGCATTGCGAAGCTAACACCCGGGTGCGCTGTGTAGAAAGGCTTCTATCTTACGCTTGCTGCCATTCCAGCGTCGTACTTCGTGTATGCGGCGTCCCGCGGCGACACGTGGTTCACGGACTACCTCCGGTCCTACGAGAGCTGGAACAAGACGTGGGAGGAGCGTAACGCGCTGCATACGACTATGGTTGAGCAGGCGGGTGCGGATCGACTGCTCTTCTTGAACTCTAAGGGTGCTGAGGCGAATCGCTGGGTGGACTTGCATTTCGAAGAGTGGGTGCTTCCGCAGCAGCAATATGCCGCTATTTGCAGCACTGACACCGTAATAGGGCCCTCAACTCTGGTTCCCCCTTCAATGTGCCTGCTGGCCACTACGCCAACGTTGACAAGGTCGTCGCCCATTACAGGAAGCAGAATGAGGAGGAGGACCAGGCCCGCATCGAGCGTACAAGCAAGAACCGGCCTATTGACCCCAAGCTTGCCAGTGTGGGTTACACATCCGGTGTTTGAGCCAACTATTTTTGCTAGATGTACATAACGAGGTATTGAGGCGCCTTGCTCAAACATGTGCTTTTGGGAGTCGGCGATTCTTCGCTTCCTTGAATCGATGGTTTTCTTAAAAGCCGGCCACACTCCTACCGACATTTTGGAGTCGTGCAAAATTCGAAACATTCTACAGCGATAAGCCGAGACGAATTTTGTGAGCCGCCAGTGAGCCATGGCGATGCATACTGGGCAGCTAAATGGCAGCATCACCGCGGCACGAGTGCATGATTAAGAGTAAAACGAAAGGCAAAGAACAAGAAAAGGTGAGTGGCGGGACCGCTCATAGCTACTACCTATTCCTTCCAGGAAGACGAATGCTCCTTCCTTGGTGCACATCAGTGGTGAAGATATAAATATTCGAAAGCCGAACTCACTACCGCTATTTCCATGCCATCGATAACATCCCGTATGGTTGTGGAATGCCTCTTGCCTTTCCACGGTCTCTAGCTGCTCAATCCTTACTTTGTCCGTCGGAGCAAGTACTGTCAACATCCTCATTTTAGAACGGGTTCGTGGTCATCTACAGAGCCTTATTCATGTCCGCTCGCTAAGTCTATCCTCTACCCAATATGTCTCGCTGCAAGGGCTGAATCTAGCGTTTACAGAGGGCCGTATGCATCATGTCCAGCAGTCACAGCTTGACGCAGCATCTTCAGACCTCAACCTCATCAGCATCCAAGACATATCCCAGACTGTCGCAGCCTGCAGCCGCGTGTCCTTAAGATTACCACCACGTAAACCACTCAGTCCCAAGCACAGCAATCCTCCACCCTAACGGACCGCATCTGTGGGGCCGTGCCTGCTGTGGGGCCTGCACTCCAACTCATCCCAGCGTCCAGTATCCTCCACAACCCCCCGTGCCACCCCATCCACAGCCAGCCTATCCTCATCCCCAAGCGGCTCCCTCACCACCCTGTCCGCCGGCGAAAACCATGCCCACCGGGCACTAGCCCACCAACACCCCTCCCCAAGAACCAACCCCCCCACCAGCACCACAGGCGCCCAATTCAACTCCGCAACCCAACCCCCCCACCGCCCCACCGGCCTTGCAGGAAAGCACACCACCACAACCGCAACCGCGAGTCCCACCGCCACCGCCCCGTAAACCACACCTTTTACCGACGACGTCAACGCCCAGCGGCTCCGATCCGCCGGCGCGCGCACCGCCGCCATCCCAGCAGGCGCCAGATAACTCAGCAGCAGCGCCAGGGCGCCGAACTGCGCCGTCGCGGCGTAGGGAACGGTTGAAGTGGTGTTGGCGATGCACAGCCCGCTCGTCAGGACGCATGTTATCGCGAGCGCGGCGATTGGGATACGCGACCCGGCGACGCGGTCCACCTGCATGCGTTAGAACTAGGTCAAGGGTTAGGGTTACCGGGGGGTGGGGGCCATACCGTCTGTGCGCCGTGCAACCACGCCAGTCCGCCGTCCCGCGCAAAGGCCCAGAGAACGCGGCTCGCGACCGTGGCGCGGGCAACCGCACTCCCGATACTGAGCCCGATCATCATTACGCTCAAAAAAATCGTCGCGGTCCGCCCGCTCACCGCGCTAAACAGCGCTACGTAACTCGCCGCTGGCGCGGGCGGCGTCCTCGGCAGGGGCTGCAGCGAAAGCATGACCGCCATCCCGAGGCCGAGGAGCGCATTTCCCAGTACGGAGATGTAGATCGCGCGCGGCGACGTTACGGAACTGTCCCGCGTTTCCTCTGCCATGTGCGCTGCGGCATCGGCGCCTGTGATGTCAGCGCGCGGGTTAGGTGAGGAAGAAGAGGGTATACGCACCAAGGTATGCGGCCATAGCCGGGCCGACTCCAAGCAGCGCTGCGCCCCACGGACTCGTCCAAGGCCCGGCTTCGATGCGCGGGAACGCCTTCACGCCACCGGGCTTTATTCCGCCGGACAGCGCCCAGCCCACACTTATAGCAGCACCGATGTGCATACCCGCCCACCCAGCACTGAGCCTGGGAAGCACGCGGTAGAAGCGCGTGTTCGCCAACACGGCAACGACGGCGATGCACGTGCCGAAGATAGCGGCGTGCCAGGTTATGAACCGGTCCGGCGCGTTCGCGTTGCATGCTGCCAGCGTTTCGATTTCTGTGGCTGCGGCGAAGGTGGAGCTCGCGGCTAGCGCTTGCCAGGCGAGCACGGCGAGGAACCCGACGTGGTAGCTGGCTTTTTGCGCGTGGGTGCGGGGCGCAAGGCGCGAGAGCCAGGCTGCCTGCCCGGCGGATGAGGGGGTGGTGCGGGTGAGGTGGGCGAGGGGGAGGGTGGTTAGGCTTATGAGCGAGGCGGCGGCGATGTTGGCTATCAGCATACCACCTGGGCCGGAGGTGGCGAGCTGGGTGTGTGCGGTGCTAAGGGGGAGGTTAGTGGCTGGTTTATTAGGAGTAAAGTTGGGGGGGCAAACCGGAGGAGCGCCTCCCAGGTGCTCATTGCTACTATCGCGAAACTGACGGCGGTGGTTAGTACCCATCTGCGATAGAAGGCTTCAGGGTAGTTCATTTGGCGCATGGCGATTTCATTGGCGTGCGTCCCTTCACGTTGGAGGGACCCAGGCTCGGAGGACATATCGAAAGGAGAGGGGAGTGACATTTTGGGTGGAGATGTGGATGTGGTGAGGAAGAGGTGTGGAGGCGGAGAGTTTTGTAGAGAGAGGAGAGTTTTGTAGGGAGATGGTGTTAGATAGTGAGAACGGTTGGAAAGTAGTGCGAGTTGGGGAGAACGAGGTGGAACTTTAGTGGAAGTGGGCGCATCTGAAGAACCATCGGTAAACAGAGCGGCGGTGTTGGCGACGCGGACTGCGGGCGGCGCGACGGTGTTGCCATTGTTGTTCGTTGACAGACAGATTCCATATGGTTCGGTCGGATGAATGATCGAAGGACGCGTCTCGTCTTCAGTGAGTTCAGCTGAGTACCAGTATCGATATAGACTCAAGGGATGGAGGACCTAAGATGGGATGCCATCTTAACCTTTTAGCAGATGGGACAACAGAGGAAGGGAACGATATCAGAATATTACGACACGCAGCACATGATGCTGCATGATCATTGAGCATGAAGGGGTTGGTGAGTATAATGGTACCCCTAAAGGCCAACCATATACAAGGCAGATTTTCTGAAGTTCCGTAGTCCAGGACCAACGTCGGAAACAGATCAGGAGCTCGAAATGGGGTAAACAGCCAGCATATATTCGACCCGGAGGGGCGGATCACAGCAAATGCCCATCGGCGCCATATAGCAAGTACAACTGCCAGAGTCAGTAGTGCTCAGACTACCGTAGCTCAAGGTGATATACTCAAGCTGCATCCAAGTCACGCCTCGACTCCTTACTCCCCAACCCTCGTCCCTCCAGCTGATATGGTACAGTCCAACACCCACGCCTAACCGTCCAAAATCCCACTCTCCTTCAGATTCTTGAACAGCTCCGGCTCCAGGAACTTGCTAATCGTAATGTCCTCCGCCAACCCCTTCCGCCTCCTCGTCTTAAGCACAAAATCGCGCGCCGTCGCCTGCGCACTCGCGGGCTCCAGCGGCCGTAGCTTGACGTCGCGATCTAGCGGGTCGCCAGGGACGATGCTCCAGCGGTCGAACACCAGGGACACGGTTGCTTGGCCTTGAGTGTGGATCTGCACGCCAAAAATCAGTCATTGCGCGATACCGCGGAAACGCAAAACTTACCCGCAGGTCCGTCTCAAACCCAAAAGAATCAATCACAGGAATCAACCCCTTGACCTGATACAGCGGCGTCCCCGCAATCGGCCCATCCTGCAGTACATGCCCCCTGCGCCGCGCAAGCACCGTATACACACTGCTCACCGCGTCCGCGGGCCCGGTCATACTGCACGAATACACGGGCTCCATGAGCCGCGGACTCGCCATCAGGAAACTGCTGTAGCACGCGCGGCGCGCGGTGGGGATGATCTGCCCGCCGCCGCGGAAGATGGCTTCGGGCGCGAGGTCGATGTCGGTGAGGCGGAACTTGGTGTTGCGAATCGGTTCCTCGCACAGCGGGCCTTCGCGCGTGGCCCAGCTGAAGCCCTGCCGCACGGTATCGCGGACGGCGCGCAGGGTCTTCTGGTCGACGTCCGAGGGCAACGTGTCGTTTTGCAGGATATTGGGCCCCATGTCGTCGGGGCCAAAGGCCCAGATGTTACGGCTCGCAAGCAAGTCGTACCCGTAAGTTTCCTCGAAGAACTTACCCACCACGCGGGCCGGGTCCTTGATGTTCACGCGCCCGGCCTCGATGTCCTCGGCGATACCCGGGTCGAGGGGCTCGGCGACCATGGTGAGTTTGTTTTTCTTGTTGGGGGTGACGGCGAAGCATTTTATGGCGGAGGTTTCGACGACGGTTTCGCAGAAACGGGTTACTGGGTCGGAGACTTTGACTTCCATGTCGGCGTAGAGGCGGCGCAGGTCGTGCAGGACGCAGTCCATGTAGAGCTCGCCGGTGCCGAGGATGATGTGCTCGCCTGACTCTTCGACTTTGGTGGTGACTAGAGGGAAGCTCTTGTTGACCTTGCGCAGGCCGTCTAACATCTTCGGCAGCTCCGATGGGTTGATGGGCTCGACGGCGACCTTGAAGACGGACTCGAAGAAGTGTCGGATGGGTTTGAAGATGTATGCGTCTTCGTTGTCCGGGAGCTTCGTGTCGACGATGGTGGCAGTCTTGACGATGGAGTTGTCCACGCCGCTCAGGAGCACCCAGTTACCCGCCGGAACGCCGGAGGTCGGGATATTGTAGCGGGACTCAGCGATCCAGGTGTCTTTGATGGTGGCCGTCACCATGTCTTCTTCATCATCGATGGTGTATCCCTCACCGAGGACACGGACCTGCTGTCCCGGCTTTGCCGTGCCGCTGACAACCCTCGCAAACGCGTTGAAGCTCTGAGCATCAACGGTATTGAACAACTTGGTGACGTGCATCACCAGTGGTCCATCCTGATCGCAGGACTCCATGGCAGCGGCCGTCTTAGTGTCAAGGGGTCCGGTGTAGTAGCGGCTGAGGAAGCGCTTCGCCGCCTCCTTCGGCGAGGGAACATGCTCCACAACCATATCGACAAAGCCATGCGCCGGTCCAAAGAACTGCTCACAGACGAGCTTCAGCAGTACTTTGGCATCCGTCTTGTACTGCGACGGCTTCAGTTCAATGCCCAGCGTGGCAAGAGTGTCGGCCAGATCTTCGGGGTTCTCGCTTATGGTGTGTGAGAAAAGCTTGTAGATGGGTTCGAGCACAAAGTTGACAAAGGAGCGCTTCGACCGCTCCTCCATTCCTTTGCGGGTGAACTTTCTGCTGCGCGGGTTGAAGAAGATGTCGCCCCATAAGCGCCTGGCGAACTCTGAGGGATCCACACCGGGATATTGCTCCGCATACATCTTCGCAAACGACCGCAGCGTGAAGCACCAGCCCATGCTCGTACAGGCAAATGCGACATTGCCCTTCTCGGGACTCAGTCGCCGCTTTTCGCCCTGGCCGGGTAGTGTGTTCTCGATGACGGTATTGACCTCCTCAACGACGTGCTTCAGCTTGAAGTACGCGTCCGCAGGCGGCAGCTTAAGCTCCAAGATGAGACGATCCACCTTGTTGATGACAAGGACCATGGGTAAATCCTCCATGACGGCGTGCTTGATGATGAGCTCCGTATGTGTTTGGACGCCTTCTACAACATCGACCACCAGGACCACGCCGTCTGCTATTCTCAACGACGCCGCCACCTCGTCGGCAAAGTTGACATGCCCCGGCGTGTCGATGATATTGACCAGATGTGACTTCCCCTTGCTCGTTGTAAGCACCAGGCTCATGGGCGAAGCCTTGATGGACACGCCACGCTCCCGCTCCAATTCCTGTGTGTCCGTATAGCGCAACTGTTCCTCTCTCTTTCTACCCCGCTTCTTGTCCAATCGGTCCTGGATGTCATGTGTCTCCATCACCAACATGTCCACAAAGGCCGTCTTCCCGTGGTGCAGATGGCCAGCGATTGCGACATTGCGAATATCTTCGGGATAGTTCATCAAGTCGGTCAGGTACTCGCGGGAGAAGTAGACGGGCGGCAAGTCAGCCTCCTCAATCGAAAACTTCTTCTGGACAATAGGCGCAATGATGGGCTGAGCGAGTGACTGCGTGTCCTCCTCTTGCACCAGGGTTTCGACATCGGCGCCGTAGACTTGTTGCGCCGTCGGGTAGTATTGCTTGTCTTCGTGGAGGATCACAGCGTTGGACGGTCCCTCGTCAACCTCCATAAGCTGTTGGTCGTTGACCACCTCCTCATCCTCGGCTTCCTCATCGTGAATGTACGCGTCGGCCGCCTGGTCGCCCTGGTCGGAAGCCTCGTCGGAGTCGGCATCGCCGAGATAATTGCCAAACCTGCAGGGTGTTAGGAAGGGTGAGATTGGGAGGAATAGGGACCTACTCGTCGTAAGCCTCATCCATGGTGGGCTAGATTGGATTAGGTTGAGAAGGAGGTGCTTGAGGTAGCTTGCTTCGATGCGCATCACTCTTCCAGAAATTCACGACGCGCCTCTGATGGCGTCGGCGAAATAGCTCCTCCAGCCTCCGGAGGCCGCGGGGGTCACTGTGGCTAGTGGCTTGTCGATCATGTGCACGGACCATCAGGGTATTCGGGTTATGCCCCGCCACGCCCCGCCACATCTCACCTCACCGCTGGTGTTGCTTGCTATCGATAACGCAGAAAAAAAGAGACGAGATCTGAAGAATATGAATATATTGTACGATAGTCGGGTTGGTTTGTCCACTCCTGTGTTTCTAAAGACAAGAAGGGAAATGGACGAGGATGTGGCTTCGTTGTGATTAGTTATGACCAGCCTCATCCTGCACCCCGCAGCGCTGAAAAGGGACATCAGCGGTGGCGGGGCCGCGGAGAGGGGGAGAAGTGTTGGGCAGTGGGGAACGCCATGGCTTGTTGGTCCCCTGCGGGAACGAACGACAAGCTCCAACAGATATTTTAGTTCTTAAGCTGTGCCTGTTGACTACTCCCATCTCCACACCCTTCCTCTATCCCCTCATACGTCTTCGTGGTATCTTCTCTCCTCCACTCCCTTCGCGATATCCTACTCTCCTCATCCTCCAAAATGTCGTCCCTCCCGCCCGTCTACATTGTCTCCGCTGTGCGCACCCCCGTGGGCATGTTCCTGGGGTACGACACGCTCCTTCTCCAGCTTCCAAAGGCCACGCACTTAATCCACGTCCAGGTCCCTGAGCAGCCTCAGTGCCACGCAGCTCGGTTCCCACGCCGTCAAAGGTACGACTTCGCCCACTCTCCTATCAGCACTCACTAATGCTCCCTCGCAGCCGCCGTTGAACGCTCCGGCATCGCACCAGAAGATGTCGAAGAAGTCTTCCTCGGTAACGTGCTGTCGGCGAAGTACGTTCTGCCTCCTGCCACCCAGCTCACACTCCGCTCTGACCCTTCTCTAGCCTGGGCCAAAACCCCGCCCGGCAAGTCGCGCTCGGCGCCGGCCTGCCCGAGAAAGTAGTAGCAACAACGGTAAACAAAGTCTGCGCCTCGTCCATCAAAGCCATCATCCTCGGTGCCCAAACCATAATCACAGGCAACGCCTCCATCGTCGTCGCTGGCGGCGCAGAATCCATGTCCAACACGCCCCGCTACCTCGCCAACAGCCGCACGGGTGCCAAATTCGGCGACCAGACCCTCGTCGATGGTGTGCTGAAGGACGGTCTCACGGACGCCTACAGCCAACAGCACATGGGCCTGCAGGGCGAGGAGTGCGCCGAAGACCACGGCTTCGACCGCGTGGCGCAGGACGAGTACTGCATCCGTAGCTACAAGAAGGCGCGTGCGGCGCAGGAGGCTGGGCTCTTCAACTGGGAAATCGCGCCTGTCGATGTGCCTGGCCCGCGCGGCAAGCCTGCCACCCGCGTGGCTGCCGATGATGAGCCGCAGAACTTTAATGAGGCGAAGACGCCTGCTCTGCGTCCCTCGTTTAAGCCTAATGGTGGCACTGTCACGGCTGCGAATGCGTCCCCGCTGAGCGACGGCGCGGCGGCACTTGTGCTTGTCTCTGAGGCGGAGCTGAAGAAGCGTGGTCTCAAGCCTATTGCTAAGATCTTGGGCTGGGGCGATGCGGCGCAGAAGCCGTCGAAGTTTACCACGGCGCCGGCACTCGCTATCCCCAAGGCCCTGAAGCATGCGGGCGTCGAGCAGTCCGCCGTTGATGCGTTTGAGATCAACGAGGCCTTCTCCGTTGTTGCGCTTGCGAACATGAAGCTTCTGGGTCTGGAGGAGGAGAAGGTGAACCTACATGGCGGTGCGGTGGCGCTGGGACACCCGCTGGGTGCGAGTGGTGCGCGTATAGTTACGACGCTGCTAGGCGTGCTGCGTGAGAAGAAGGGGAAGATTGGTGTGGCGGGGATTTGCAATGGGGGTGGTGGTGCCAGTGCGATTGTCATCGAGAGTCTGCAGTAGATACCGGCATGGGACACAAAAGTAGTCTGGCTGGGGTGATATCACGAGGCTAGACAATGTGATCTGACTCTAATGAACTGATGCATCGCAAGTCCACGATATCCCCGAGCTCGACAATACGATCTGCCTCTTAATCACATATCCACCATATCTCCCAGCATAATCCTCTGCCACTTCTCCACTACCTCATGACACCTCACCACCACCGCAGCCGCTAACATCCTCACCCGCTCCCCCTCCTCATCCCCTCCGGCCCTCCCCTCCAACACCCCCTTAGCCCACTCCTGCGTCTCCAGCAACTCCCTCGCATGCTCCCGCGCCAACCTCTCCTTATCCTCATTAACCTCCAGCAACGTCAGGAAGGCGAACAACAGCCCCTCCAAAACCCCGACATCACCGCTACTCACCGCTGGCCCCCGCACCGACAGGAGCAGCTCCCACATCTCGCGCGTCATCTCCGGCAACATAACCGTGCTCGGGCCGGAGGCATGGATTAGCAGCGCCAGCGTGCGCAGGTAGGCGGGCAGCAGGTGCGGGGAGAAATACATCGACGCCGTGCCATGGGCCTGCACATTCGCCCACCACCCGCCCGTAAGCGGGAAAAAGAAATCGCGCGCCACGACGCGGGCCAGCGCGTTGGGAATCGGCTTCTTGCGCTTCTTCTCCACTTCCATGCGGCTGCTGAAGGTGCGCACTTTCAGCACGTTCGGGCCGGACATTTGATCTGCGGCGTTGAGGGCGAGGGGCTCGACCATGAGCTTCTCTAATTTGGCAGTCACGCGGTCGACCGGCTTGCTGTCGCTGTATAACTTCTCCAGATGCGCCGGGAGACGCTTGCTCGGGAACGCCGGCGCTGCAGGCGCGCCCTCCTCCTTATCCGTAAAGCCGGCGAGTTCGCGCGCGCCCAGGCCCAGCGCTGCGAGGATGGCGTTGCGCTGCTGGAGACTGTAATCGCCGCCGAAGAACGAGCGCACGAGGTACGGGCCCACGATATCCGGCAGCGCCACGACGAGGGCTACCAGAGCCGCCTGGCGCAGCTTGGCGAAATCGGGGAGGTCGAAGACGTCGTGCAGGCCGACGAGGAGGCTGGTGAGCTCTTCGGCGTGATCGCTGATTTCCTTGCCGAAGCCGGTTTTGCGCCGGATGAGGGGGGCGGCGGTGGAGAGGGAGAGGTAGTGCCGGTCGTAGGATTCGGAGTCGCGGAGGCCGGCGAGCAAGTCCCGGATATATACTAGAGCGCGGGGCTTGTTGCGTTGGATCATGGTGGGGTCGTCGTCTGAGTCTTCGGGGTCGGAATCGGGCTTGTCGTACGGCACCAGATCGTCGTCTGAGTCTTCATCGACTATCTCGATGATTCTCGGCCCCGTAATCTGAGTACTTGATTTCGGCTGTTTGGACTGCTGTTTGGGCGCTACCGGTGGAGCGCGCTTCTTGGGGGTCACTTTTGGGACAGTGGGCTCAACACGAGCTTTTCGGATGTTGTCGATGCTTCCCGGCTTGTCGTCCACTTGAGCCAGTGCCTGGTACCACTCTGCCTCGGGCGTCTCCAAGGACTCGTCTGTGAACACCAGCCTGGCATCCGGCTTGTCGACCATTTCGGATATTTTCATCGCGACAATCATCCCGAGCCAGCGCGCCCGAGGAGATCCAGCCGACAGCCGATTCGAGACTCCATGGGTGTGCATGCTCGACTTCACCAACGTAAACAGAAACATGGGGTTTCTGCGGTGGATGTAGCCGGCTGAGAGGAGCAGGATCTGAGCAGTGGCTTGGAAGCATTAGTCTTGGGCTATGAATTGCTCAGCTGAAGTACCTTCTTGCTCGATAATTGGAGTGTGCTTAATGAAGAGCTGGTCGCCAAAGCGCTCAAGTGACTTCTCTAGAACGGTCTCCATCCTGTCTTCTCAAGGTCAGCGATGCTTATCGAAATCAGAGAGGGCGGTCTGACCTGAGTCATCACGTAGAGCTGTAAGTGCAGCGCGTTGTAGGCCAACGGACTGGGTCGTGGCAGGGGGCACCAACTGCGTAAGGCAAGCCACAAGGGCGTCGAGAAGAGTCGCGTCGTCGGAAATGATACCGCGGAGTAGTGCAGCCGAGCCGGTGACGTCCCAAGGAGTTGTCTTCAGCACATCGGTCTCACGAGGCTGGATCCCCAGATGATGTAATGCCAGAGCACTCAAAACGAGTCGCAGCACCGAGCGCTGATCGTACACCGGAATGCTTCCGATCATTTTCCCGAACTTGGGCAGCAAGGAATCCGCCTTGAGTGGCAGAGCTTGCAGTAATTCTTCAATAATCACGCCTGCTTTGGGTCAGCAAGGACCAGTAGGAACAACGAAGCTGCTAACCAGAATACCCCAACGACAGTGACTTGCGAAACATCTGACCCAGAGCCATCCATAGCTCCGCGTCATCGGAGCTCGCTTCATCCGCCACCGCGGCGAGGCTGGCAGCGAGCCACTTCGCATAGGCAGAGCCACTCGCCAGCCAGGTATCAGCAGTGCGCTGCCCCGATTTCTGCAAAATAGCATCCGCTTCAGCAACCGTCGACACTATACGGCCAGACGCCACAAGCGAGACAAACTCTCTCCACAAGATGGGTTGCTGGGTCTTCCCGGCGCCGGCAACGGTCTTCCAGACATCCCCAACGAAGCTCTCGGGCCGCAGCAGCTCGTCAAGAAGCGAGATGAGACTCTGAGCTTGCGAAAACCCACGGCCCTCATCCTCTTTACCGAGCGACTTGTGCGCTGTAATGAGCACCTTGAGCCGCGCGACCAGCGCACCCAGCCCGGACACGCTGTCAAAGCAGGCGACGAGCGCCGTACGCGTGCTCTTCAGACTGTCATCGCTTTCCAGCAGCGCCCAGAAGTCGGGTACCGTTTTACTGGCGAGCACGTGCAGGATCTGCGCGGCGAGCGCGCCGGGCTGCTTGAGGTTGAAAACATCGTTGCTTTGGCGCTGCAGGAATTTAAGGGCTTTTCGCACGGTGTCAATGTCCGGAGATTCGCGAAGGACGGTTAGCACGTCCCGCGGTGAAGCGACAGTAGATGCCTGGGTAACGGGGATCTTTGCGGGAGTTGAGGATTTTGATAGGAGCCTGGTCGTTTGGACTGGCCTTAGAAAGTCGTCCATTATGTGGGTTTGAAATGCACGCCGATAGCCTCACAAGAAACTGGCCGGTAGAATCCGGGTTAAGCGGGGAAGCCTCGCGCAAACGGGCATGAATTATCCGCCCTGTGTTGAGGATCCGACAAAAATGTATATATCTTCAGTCCGTAAGATGCAACTGGCTGCGTCAAGAAGCGACGTTCAGATCCCGGGACGTTCGAGGTGCACGGACCACCTAGGCTCACTATTCGAACCTCATGCTCGACATCAACCGCAACATTTCCACTTTACACGTTTTCTGTAGTTTTTAGGGGTTCTAGATGGCGGATACAGCGATGCCGGACAGCTCGCCCCCCCTCGGTGCCGCTGATCCGCGAACTCGATGGTAATAACGGAGTCCAGTTCCCTCCCCGCATGAGCATCGGTTGACCTCGATAGGAGGTATCTGGACAACATATTGACCCGAAAGGGCCCATTCGTAGACGAAGATGCTATCCTCGGCGAACCGATTATTGACCGGTTATCTACCATGAAAGTGCTGTGAGTTATTGTGTCCGATCATGCTGGAGATCCGGTACCTGACAAAGCGATAGTGTCATGTGAGTTTACTCAAATACCGCGATATCGTCATTCTAAGACGTCTTCAGTGGTGCAGGAGGTTTAGGATGCGAGATACTGAAGAATCTGGCTCTGTCCGGCTTCAAAGACATCCATGTGATAGACATGGGCAAGTGGACACCCTTTCCCCCTCCCTTTGGCCTCTAACCCCCCTCTCCAGACACCATCGACGTCTCAAACCTAAACCGCCAATTCCTCTTCCGCCACGTCGACGTCGGCCGCTCCAAAGCCGCCGTCGCAGCGGAATTCGTCCAAAAGCGCGTCAAAGGCGTAACCATAACCCCCTACTGCGGCAAAATCCAAGACAAAGACGACGAGTACTACATGCAATTCGGGCTCGTGGTCTGCGGCCTCGACAGCATTGAAGCGCGCCGCTGGATCAACGCCACGCTCGTCGGCATGGTGGACGGCGAGAACATGGATTCCATGAAGCCGCTTATCGACGGCGGGACCGAGGGGTTCAAGGGCCAGGCCCGTGTTGTGCTGCCGACTATGACGAGCTGCATCGAGTGTCAGCTCGACATGCACGCGCCGCGCCCCGCCGTCCCGCTGTGCACGCTTGCGACCATACCCCGGCAGCCGCAGCACTGCATCGAGTGGGCACACATAATCGCATGGGAAGAAGAACGCAAAGACGACACCCTCGACACCGACGACCCTGAGCACATAACCTGGCTATACCAAAAAGCGCTCTCCCGAGCGACCGAATACGGCATCCACGGCGTGACCTACGCGATGACACAAGGCGTAGTCAAGAACATCATCCCAGCGATAGCGTCGACAAACGCCATCGTCGCGGCGGCGTGCTGCAATGAGGCGTTTAAGTTGGCGACGAGCACGAATCCGTGTCTCGGGTTTCCGGAGCAGAATAATTATATGATGTATAGCGGGGATAGTGGCGTGTATACGTACACGTTTGAGCATATGAAGAAGGAGGATTGTCCCGTCTGCGGCGATTTGCCGAAGACGCTTCACCTTTATCCGAATTCTACGTTGCAGGAGCTGCTCGATAGCTTTGCCGAGCGGCCGGAGGCGTAAGTCTGCCCGTCTTTCAAGCATCTCAACTGCTGACAACGCTAGGCAACTCAAGAAGCCGACAATCCGCACGCAGAGCACGTCGCTGTACTACCAGTCGCCCGCCAGCCTGGAGGAGAAGACGCGCCCGAATCTGGTGAAGAAACTCTCAGAGCTTGTGGGCGACGGCGAGGAGTTGGCGGTCACGGATCCGGCGTTCCAGGTCACCTTCAGATTCAAGGTCGCGTTCAAGAAGTAGATCGGAGTCTGAGGGATGGGGAGAGCGATTTGGGCAGGTATGGCGTGGATAAGCACTTGGAGGAGCGAGGCCCAGCATTCAGTATCAATGAACAGTCTTCTCCGATGCGATCATCACACAGACACGCACAATAATCCATCCAAGGAGCGTCCATTCCTGTACTACTAACTACATCCTCCCATTACACTCTCCCCTTCCCCCTCACAACCTCATCCATCAACCCTCTACTCCTCATCATCATCCTCCTCACTCCCATACCCACCACCATAGTAGTTCTCATACCAATCCTCCCACGCACCAGCATTACCAGCACCCCCAACCCCCCCAAACCCAGGCTTCGGCACAGCCGTCCCCTTCGGCTGCGCCGGCAGCTTAGGCACACCAGTCGGGCGCGGCGCACTCGTCGGGCGGGGCGCCAACTGGGTCGGGCGGGGCGCCAACTGGGTCGGGCGGGGCGCAAGCTGCGTCGGGCGAGGAGGCAGCTGCTTCGGCGCAGACGGCGTCGGGGGCGTCGGCGCAGCCGGCTTCGGCGGCGGAGGAGGCGGGATGTTCACCCACGGGCTGGTCGCGGGCTTGGGCGCGGCGGGAGGTGCGGCGGGCGCGGGGGGCGCGGCAGGCTTGGGCGGCGCAACAGGCGGCTTAGGCACGCCACCGTCGCTCCAGAGCGGCTGGCCGGGGGAGGTGACCGGCTTCGGGGGCGCGGGAGGCGTAGGGGGCGTAGCCGGCTGGGCGGGCTTCGGAGCCGGGGCCGGGGCGACGACGGGCGCGGCGGTGTGTGCGGGCGCGGGAGGAGCAGCGGGCGCGGGAGGTGCGGCGGGCGCGGGAGGAGCAGCGGGCTTCGGGGTCGCGATGAAAGGGGGCGCGACGGGTGCGGTGGGGACTGCGGGCGCAGGAGGAGCAGCGGGCTTCGGGGTCGCAACGACAGGGGGCGCGGCGGGCTTGGGGCTCAAGGCCGGGGGCGCGGGAGGAGCGGCCGGCTTCGGGATCAAGGCCGGGGGCGCGGCAGCGGCGGTCGGCTTGGGGACCGAGGCGGCGGCGAGGGTGGGGGGCACGACACCGGCGGGGTGGGTGTGGGCGGCGGCGACCGTGGTGGTGTTGGCGTAGTGGCCCTGCTGGTAGGGGAGGGCGAGGGCGGCGGCCGACGCGGCCAGGACGGCCAAAGCGAGTGACTGGGTGAGGTACATGAGGGGCACAAAAACGAAGGACTGGACGGTGGTGGGGTGGTATGACGTGAGGACAGAATTTCGGGGGGGCGGGACCGCCGAGTATATATGCTTCCAGAGTGGGCAAGGGCGAGGGCTAGCTCTACGCTGCTATAGTGGATTTTGCGGCGCATATGGCGCGAGGCCGGTGGAGCAATTGCTGCCAAGTGCTCGGGTGCATGTATCACGGCCACTCGGCTGCGAGGACGGGCGCTGGCAAGGTTTACGCTAATTGCGCGGGTGAGGGGTTTAGATGGGAGCCGATAGACGGTAGCCGAAGCTTTTGGCGGACGCTCGTTGCCCAGACCTGCGGGGAGGCGAGGAGCCGAGTATGCAGCCAATATACGGATGGATGGCAGTTTGCGGATTGAGGCGAGCAGCAATTGAATCAGCATAGTACTCAATGGGGGGGATCTTCACGCCAGAATGCTCAAAGTAGTCGTGATAGTCTGCAGCCAGTCGGATCAAGAATGCCAATCGCTCTCCATATAATTGGCTGTAGGTCTTCCCGAAGCATCTTCGCTGCCGGACATATTGGGTTGTCAGGTATAAGGCCGGAGAGCAGATCTGGGAAGCCTGGACGTGAGGACTGACTCGAAGAGGGAGAATCCCATGGCTGGGGCCCGACCGGGAGTGAGCAAAGAAAATATACGCTTGGGGACGGTTCAGGTACCCGTGCTTCGCGTCCCACGGGCCGGTCGGTCGGCTGTGCAGCAGTCAACTCATCAGTCAAGGAGTAGGGTGGGGGGGTGGAAGACAGTTCTCCCTTGGATGTAGGTTTTGGGTCGGGCGTTCATCCACAGCAGCTTCACCGTCAATCTGGAGGCGAAAGCAGATGGTAGAGGGCCATATTGTAGATTGGGGTATATGAGGCATATAGATGGCGGTGTCGTCGTCAGCGCCGTGCCGCCCGTACCCATTTCTGAAAACTCCATCAATCAAGGAGAAGCACAACATCGGGACGTGAGTGGACGGCTTATCGCTTGGTGTCTACGCGAGACTGAGGCCTGCTTGAAGCTGCTGGCACAGAAGAAAAACGATTTTACGTAGGGGATGGAGATCTACGTTGGTGTTGAGTGTTGCTGAATGGGTATACCGAAGAATGGTTGTTGAAGTGACGTGCAGCTGGAAGAGGCAGCAAGAGTGATGAGGAAGAGAGAGTCACGGGGAAGGCCGGATGCGATGCTAGGCTGTAAGCGGCTTAGCTGCCAATCAACATGGCACAATATTGCGTGCTACCGGGGTGTCCAATGGAAGGCTTTCATTCGCTGCGTCCGTCTAGTATGATGTGCCTGCAAGGCTGGTGTGGGGGAAATGAGTGACATGAAGCTTGAGAGGGAGCCTTGCTGACTGTAAATGCTACTTCTTCGATGATGGTGATGCTGTTCTACCTCAATCATGTCGTTTCTAGTCGTCTTCAAAGAGTTCCTGCCATGAAAGATGCAATCTCCAATCAGGGCCCACAGACGTGCATGTCTTGGAGACCGGGCCAGCCCTCGCCGAGCGCGGAACTTGGTCATGGGCATTCGCCAGCCCTTCCGATCCCGCATAGCGAAGCAGAGTACGGCAGTCGCAACACCAAGCAACAGCAGATCGCGAGCACTCTGTATGCCCCTCCAAGAACAGATGCTGCGAATATTCCATCATGGAAAAGCCACGCCAGGCGCGTCTCGACGCCATTCTTCATCATTCCCCACCACCACATACGAGTACACAAGCCATTGAGCTCAACAACCTCCTCCCTGCTCATCTGGGCCACAAATTGACGCGACTCCGAAGCCTGTCGGAGATCTCAACGGCGGTAGACACAAGCTCGGCGGCGAGTTACAAGTTGAGGAAGCAGACGCCCCCGAAATGGACTGATTGGTTTCCGAGTATGTGGCACCAGCACGTCAGTCTCAAGGTACCAGTCGAAAGCCGACGGGATCATTTAGGTTAGTTTTTTGCCTCTGCGGATATTGCCTGTATTGGGTGGGTTATTGGGGTTTGCTCGCAATATCTTTGCCCACATATTGTAGCCCTTAACGGGATGCCCTTGTAGTCACTGCTTGTAGGGTTGGCTAGGTTGCTTCGGCCCGCTAAAGTGCTAACTGTTGTGGCTTGGATAGCCCTCGAACGGACCTTTCTCTCGTACCTGCGTACCTCCCTCGCCCTGTCCATAACGGGGGTTACCATAGCCCAGCTCTTCCGTCTTCAGCATGCTCCGCACCCGGACAAGCATTTCGGCTTCTTCGTCGTTGGCACTCCGCTCGCCGCATGCTTCATCGCAGGAGCGATCATCACCGTCACCGCCGGAGCCATTCGCTTCTGGAGACAACAACGAGCAATGGCACAGGGGAAAGTGTTTGCTGGAGGATGGGAGATGGTGCTCATCATGGTACTGAGCATACTTGTGAGTCTACCTGTCCCCCTTTTTTCTTTAACACCTAGACGCTCGACTGACGGGGCTACCCTAGTTGTCCACTGCCGCCTTCGTCGTCGTCGTTGGGATCGATATAAAGAAGGAAATATGAGAATATAGTCGCCCGTCAAGTCCAGTCGAGCAGATACTCCTATCTCTCTTCCGGCGTAATTTCGAGCCAGTGCTTGTTGAAGCTCGTTGGCGCTGGGACCGTGGGTGGGAGGGGGGGGGGTACTCTGTGTTTTTCGAGATGCCGGTGACATGTGGCGTCTGAAGCGGACGCGGGCGCGGAGTGCATTCAGCGTGCATGGGATAGGGCTGAAGGGTGTTGTTTCTAGACGATATGCGAATGTCTGCGCCGGTCAACCAGCTCGCTAATGTAGTCGTTAATCCTGTGTTTTGATAAACGAAGTCCCTTCCCGAGAGATACGTATCTAGTAGATGCACAGAGGAGCTCTCCATACGGTACTTGCAGATAGCAGAAAGCAACGGAACGGCAATGCGGCAAAGGGGATTTGTTGTGCTGGTGATGCAAATCCGCCCGAATATCCCGCACCGGCATCGGCTCGGCATGGCAAAGGCGAGGGTGGCTAGCTTGGCTGCATACGCCACCACCACCAGGCGAAAAAGATCGTGGCCGCCTCTCTCCGCAAAGATGTTAGGGCCAGGCAGCCACAACTTTTTCTGGTGGCCCTTGGCCACTGAACCCCCTCCCAAGCTTGCTCAGCTGGTGTCTGCCCGCCGCTCGTGATGATGATGCCCACTCCGCCATACCATCACAAATCACACGCCCCACATCCTTTTGCGGCGGAGACGAACCTCATCGCCACTCGATTATGCACCACCTGCACCGCTAGATGATGCTTGTGCGCTAGGCATCTCCACCGGGCCTCAGTTTCGCATCGTCTTTCTCTCATCTCCCACCACTTCCAATTTTCGTAAATCCCCGCCCTCCACTTATCAGTACCTCCACGCGACGACTCCCAGGCCCCTTGACATCACCACTTTGATTACCCCCACCAGGCCCACGATGGGTCTCTCTAAGACCCGTAGGATCCAAATCCTGCTGGTCATCGATGTACTCTTCTTCCTCATCGAGATCACCGTCGGTATGCTTGCCGCTACTAGCCCAGTATCTCGCACTAACGTCCACAGGCTATGCAGTGCACTCCCTCGCCCTCGTAGCCGACTCCTTCCACATGCTCAATGACGTGATATCGCTGTGCGTCGGGCTCTGGGCCGTCAAAGTCGCACACTCAAAAGCGCAATCCAACTCCTTCACTTACGGGTGGCAACGCGCCGAAACCCTCGGCGCGCTGGTTAACGGCGTCTTCCTTGTCGCCCTCTGCCTCTCCATCTTCCTGGAAGCCGTCCAGCGCTTCTTCGAGCCACAAGACGTCTCGCACCCCAAGCTCGTCCTCATCGTCGGATGCTTTGGGCTCGCATCCAACATTCTCGGCCTGTTCCTGTTCCACGACCATGGCCACGGCCACTCCCACGGCTCCCCGGCCAAAGATAAGCACAGCGCGGCGGAGGAGGGCCACGCCCACCCTGATAGCGCAGCCGGCATCGCCGATGAGAGCGGCAACATTGTGGACGTGCTCCCTCAGAGCCGTGTAGCGGGCTGGTCGTCGACTAAGGCACCGCCTCGGAAGCGCGGGTCGGCCGAGCATTCCCGCACGAATTCGAACAGCACGCGCGGCCTCTCGATTCCGCACCGGCGGCAGAAGAGCCGCAGCCGCTCCCGTACTTACTCCTCCCTCGACGAGATCCACGTGCACCCCGCCTCGTTCCGGAATGACATCATTGCCGCAAGCAGGCTGGAGACGCTCGACTCCGACTCAGCAAGCAATACCGAGGCCGAGGCTGAGGTCGACTCGATTGAGAACGGGGTGGCTGGTGATGGGGAACCGGCTTCAGAGCACACGACCCTGTTGCCCAAGGACGACGGCAAGCCCAACGACGCGCACCGCGAGCACCGGCACGCGAAGCCCAAGGACAAATCGGCGCACGGACATTCGCACGGTGACCTGAACATGCGCGGCGTGTTCCTGCACGTCATGGGCGACGCGCTGGGCAACATAGGCGTCATCGTCTCGGCGCTCTTCATCTGGAAGACAACCTACAGCTGGCGGTCATACGCCGACCCGGTCGTCTCCCTCGTCATCACGATTATTATCCTCTGCTCCGCGCTGCCGCTCTGTAAAGCTGCCTCGCGCATCCTGCTCCAGGCTGTGCCTGCCGGCCTCAACATCGCAGACATCAAGGCTGATATTGCTGCTCTGCCTGGTGTTGTTGCTGCCCACCACCTGCACGTCTGGCAGCTCAGCGACACGAAGCTCATCGCCAGTCTGCACGTGCGCGTCGCCTTCGAATTCGAGGGCGAGGGATCGCGGCAGTACATGCGCCTTGCAAAGAAGATAAGGGAGTGCCTGCACGAGTATGGGATCCACTCAAGTACCATCCAGCCTGAGTTTTGCTCAGACCCGGACCATGCGCATAAGCTTGTCTCTAGCTCGAATGAGAGCACGCAGTGCGGGGACGGGGCACAGGATGTGGAAGGACAGGATGGTGCGTGTATGCTTGATTGTGGGGATGAGTGTGGTGATGGGGGGATGTGTTGTGCACCAGAGAATAGTGAGGGGGGTGGGCCGGAGTCGGGGACTATGGCGTGAACACGTTGCGTTACATAGCTTGTTATCGGCGTTCATAACCTGGTTCTGGCTTGACCAGGCGGCATTCTGTTTGTACTATGGGACGGTGCTTAGATCTGCGTCATACCAGTTGTATAGGGTATCGTATTTTCTTGACTGGATAGCGGATCAGAAGGCAATGCATATTCAATCGCTAGTTTCCAAGACCCCATGCGCCGCTCAGCAGCGTTCATATCCCGTACCACATGCCCATACTGTAGCCATCATCCATATCCCCAATGCCTGCCCCAACGCCGTCCAACCATGGATATCATTCATGTCCAACCTCACCCGAAACCCCCATTTCCATCCACCCTCACCTGGACCCCAACATCCCCCTCCCCTCCCTCAACCGGCACCCCCTCCCCCTCCAACGCCACCTCAAACGCCTCACCAAACAACCGTTCCGCCAACCGCAACTGCATCTCCAAATCCTCCGCCAACCGCTTCATCTCCCCCCTCATCAACCCCTCCCCTGCCCCCGGCAACATGGCTTCACGCCTCGGCTCATACGGCATCGGCACCATCGTATCCCCCACCATAACCCTCGCGCTGCCCCCAAAACTCCCCGCCATGCCCGGGCGCAACGTAGCCGCCTCGTCGAACGCCGGCTGCCCACGCCCACGCCTTTGTAAACTCTCTTCCCATCCCTCGTGAGCGGCGTCGCCGTCCCCATCGTCCCAGGCGAAGGCATACGCGCCCCCGGCGTACCCGGCGCCGAAGCTGCCCTCGCTGCGCAAGTCCCCCTCGTCGTCCGCGCTGGAGCCTATATCGTCCACCGAGCCAGAACCAGATGGCCAGGGTGCGTGCTGCAGGGCCGTGGGTCGGCGGGTGCGATACCTCGCCGACCTACCACGGGCGGAGTTTGAGCGATCGCGGGGAGGCGGAACCTGGTACAAGCTCGAGGAGCGGTTATGCGGATCGGCGGGGTCGTCGGAGTCGTAGCTGCGATCTGCCTCCGAGGGCTTAGAGTCCGAGCTGACAGCGGCGGTGGGCTCAGAGCGAGATTTGACGTGCAGGCTAGAGCGGGGACCTGGACTATCAGACAGGGCGGGCTCGAGGTCGAAGGGGTCGCCGGAGGTCATGTCTGTGATGGCGGAGTCGGTGGCGGAGGCGGCGGTGGAGGGGCGGTAGATGAGGGGGGGAATGTCGACTTGGAGGGCGCGGTCGAGGTCGATCATTGAGCCGCGGTCGGGGGAGGGGGGGGAGGAGAGGGTAGGGAAGAAGGAGGGGGGTAGGGTTTTGGCGTGTTTGATTGTGGGTTTTGAGGGGGGGGAGGAGTCGGTGATGGAGTAGGAGGAGGAGGCGCGGGAGGCGGCGACGGCGGCACGCATTTCCTCGGGTGTGGGGAAGGTCCATGCTTGTGTTTCTCGCTTTTGGGCCTGGTCGTTGCGCTTTTCTAGACTGGTGCTTGTGAGCCGGCGGGCTGTCTGCTCGTTGGCGTATGAGTCGAAGGCATCATCATCATCATCCGGGATCATGCTCGGGAATTTCCAGTCCCTGGTGAGCCGGTTGGGGTTGTCGGCCACCGGCTCGGGGGGCTTCCAGTCCATGGTAGCGCGGCGGGTTTGCTGATCCTGGGCATACATCTCGTCGTCATCATCGTCAAAGTCGCGGAGGTATTTGCGCGCCTTGATGGTTGTGACATCCGGAAAGTCAAGGCTGGGAACGTCGCCAACCATCGGCATGGCAGCGTCAAGATCAATCATGGTCGTGCGGTCACCGGCTGGGGCATCAGAGAAGTTGCGCAAAGGCAGGTCGGACATCTGGCTGTCTCGATCGCCGTAGGTATATCCGCGCTTATCGTTCGGATTGAAAAGACGGTCCATCGCCGCACCACCCCGCTTGACCCGGCCTTCCTCGATAATCTTCTCGAAGTTAGACAGATCCCGAGCAGAGCCTCCAGGAGCCATGCTCAAGCGCATCGAGATACGTCGATCAAACTCCACACTAGTAGAAAAGTTCCACTCTTCCTCGGGACCATCAAGCGGCGACAACTGATCGGGGGCAGGAGCGCCGTAGGGGTTGAAGAGCGAGGCACGTTGGCCACCCGACTGCTCCCAGATGGCGTAGTTGACAATAAGCTTTCGAATACCTTCGGTTGGATATTCCTCTTCCGTATTCGCGATGTATGCATGCTTCATGATCTCCTGCGCAGATGGACGGTCGTCGGGATCCTGCTCGAGGCAAAAGGCGACAAAGTCCCGCAGAGCTTGCGAGTACTTGTCATCCTCAAGACGAGGGGCGCGAACATGAAGCGTCATACCCAAATCGCCAGGCCGTACACGGGAGTTGGGTGGATGCCCGGTAGCCATCTCGTAGACAGCACATCCAAACGCCCAGCAGTCGATCTCAGTGCCGTATCGAACGGAGTGGATGTCGCTACCCAGATGGGTCACGAGCTCAGGGGCCATCCAGTGTGGGGTACCGACGATCGTAGACCGCTTCGAAACTTCGTTCTCGAGCACGCCCGAAATGCCAAAGTCGCAGAGTTGGATGCGGCCATCTTCAGTGGCAAGGATGTTGGCGCACTTGATATCGCGATGGATGATGCCGGCCTCGTGAACGTACTTCAGTGCGATGGCGACCTCGCGAGCAATCGGGATGATAAACTGCTCCTCTAGTCCAGGCGGAGTGCTCGCCTTCATGAGCGTCGACACGCTGCCGCCAGGGCAGTACTCGCTGACTATCCACAGCTGGGAGTCAACCGAGAATGCCTCGAAGATGACATTGACGTTCCGGGCGCGATTGTCCTTGAGAGACTGCAAGATAGTAGTCTCGCGGATGAACTCCTTGATTGTGTCATCTCGCGATTCAATATCCGCCTTGTAGTCCTGTGCATCCACTTCGATAATTTTTACGGCGCAGATCTCCTGTGTAACACGATGCTTGCTAAGTAGACGATCAGCCTGGCGAACATTTGTAAAATGGGGGAAGCTGCCTACCTCTTGTACACGCGCCCGTACGAGCCACGTCCGATGAGCTCTAGGAACTCGTATGGTGGAGGATCTTGGCCCTTGCGTGCGGTGCGCTCCTGGACGATGTTCTGCATATCCTTTGCATCCTGTATCTGCCGCCCCTTGCCCACGAGAGGGCGCAGCTGTGACTCCATGACGGGCAGGGAGAGTTCCGCCGGTTCTATGTTCACTTAGGGCGCCGCAAGTCTGCCGTCATGCGCGACTGGGGGGGTGCAACACGCTGCTTTCGCTATCCAGGGGTCTCTGAGATATTTCGGCAGGCGTGTAGAATGCAGATGGCGCGCAGGTGCACGCTCGCCGGGCGACGGCGAAAGTAGGGAGAAATGGAGTCTGCAGAAGTCGTGTTCTCAGGGTTCATGCGAGGCAGGTTCTATGGACGTTGAGCTCAAACTCCAGAGTAGAAGACGCCTCGAAAGTCGGGCCGGAAGGTGTTGTGTGGACGTCGGAAGCAGATCTGCAGCGGCGCTCGTTTGGTGTTGACGGTGTCGCTCAAGCCTTCTTGAAATCCGCCTTCGTGGTGAGCTGCACGAAGAGATATGCGGTTCGGATTCCAGAGCTCGGGTTCAAGCAAGAATGCAGTAGGATTTAAGATCCCAGCTGCTGATTGTCGACCATCTCGAAGCCTACGATTTCTGGCCGAGCGAGGTCGTGCGGCGCCCTGCGGGCTCCATTGCGGGTCAGGGGTGGTTGCGTTAGCGCGCCGTTGGCTTGGACGTGGTGGCGGGGGTTGCCAAATGGCCAGAAAGTGGGGGGGCAAGAACGGGATCAAGTGGTAAAGGTAGAGAGAATCAGAATGACAGTGAAAGAGAGGCTATCTTCGTGAAGTTAAACGTGTATAATCCGTACAGATGTATCGGTAGCAAGAATAGCCGACGGAGTACCATAGTCCTCTATTACGCTGCCCGCGAGGCGTATCACTGGAGGCTTTGAGACGAGAGACGTCTTAAGTTCTTAAGGCATTAGTTGATGCCTCACGCCTCCCCTCCCCATGTGACAAAACATGACGTAGGGGTTGCATCCATTGCGGCGGTTAAAGGCCCACAGGGGATTTAGGGTGCAAGTTTAGGGTGGCCGAGTAAAGGAAAACATCATCGTTTTATCAAACTACCAAATACCACGACTCCACGATAAAACATACATCGAACGTTGATTTACTACAACCATCATGGCTCCGAACGACAACTGGATCAGCAAGAAAGTGCAAGGCGTGGTGGCAGGAGCTGGCAGCGCCGTTGGTGGTGCATTCACGGCCGTGGGAAATGGCATCTCGGGCGCGGGTCGAGGCGTCGGAAATGGCATAGCGGGCACGACAAGAGGCTGGGCTGATGGCGTTCGCTCGTAAGTCTTCATCTTTATCTACTCCGTATATCCTCGTCCTACGCTTACCATTTGTGCTGTAGCTATGGGAACGGCATCAAAGATGCTTCTGGCGCAACCGGTGCCCGCGCCGTCACTTCCTCAAACCCACTTGGCCTCAGTGGAACGAAAGGACAATGGTCGGGGAAGCCGAGTGGGCAAAAGACCGCCCCACGGACCGGCACGGCAAGAGATCCCTTGGGCCTGAACAAAAGATGATATGTGTGTAAGGGACGACAACGGCAATAGTTCACTTGGGCATGGCGTTCGGTCAATAAAGCAATATGGGGCAGTCCGAACACTCTTTCATTTCGGTCGTTCCGTCTATGAGCAATGACGTAATGATATCCAACCCATCGATACTGTGGCATTTGCAGCGCACGTTGTATCCCGAAGACGCCGGTTCAGATATCCCCCACCAGCAACGCCGTGTTCAAGTCCCATGATGCTACCAGCGCCGAAATGTTAAAAAAAGACAGTCTCTATGCTGTGACTTTTCCCCCTTTACCATCATTCTCTTGGCCATCGTCCCCATCATCCTCTTGATCATCGTCGTCATCATCATCATCATCGTCCTCTTCTTCTGCATCTTGAGCTTCATCCGCTTCCGAGTCGCTGCCATCCTCTTCCATCCCAGGTGGGCTCTTCCACTCAACATAGTCCCCACTCACCCATCTCTTGCTGCGGGGAAGGTGGTATGGATCGAAGGGGAAGTATGCGTCTAGCTGGAACGCGCTCTCGCCCGTTTTGGATGACAAGGCCGTCTCTCTACCAACCATGCCATCGTAGCCGGCCGCCATCTGAGCCATGGATTTCGTGAGCCGGACGCGCTTGTTGGTCTCAATTAGGGGAAAGACGTAGATGAACCGCAGGTGGTTGGCGATCCGAGCGAACTGCATCACAATGGCAGGCGAGCAGACCTTGAGCGGATTCAGCGCAGAGTAGATGTTCCGTGTGACTTGCTCCTTGACGCCTGGGATCCATTCCAATTCTTTCTCCTCAAAGAATTGATCCTCGAACCCCTCGGGATCCACGAGCAGGTCACGCCAACGGAAGCAGAACATGTAGAGCAATGCCTGAGCAATAGCATAGTAAACGCCATAGCGCTGGAGGCTAGGCCCACTGCCTGAGCGCTCGTACACGTCGCGGAGACGGTCAAGTTCTGTGCAGAGAGAAGCGTACACACTGACGACCGTGCTCCGGGGCACATGTGTTCCACGGGCGATGAAGCTAGCGAGATAGGCGGCGGCAGATATCTTAAGCATGGCTGGCTGGTTCTTGTCGAAAGCGATTTTGGTCAGTGCCGCAGCGAAGCGGTCGCTCATGTTTGGCAGGGACTGTCCGAAGTGGAAGAGGAGGAATTGGACATGACGTGAACGGTATGTCGGCAAAATCGACCGCAGGAATATGGCGACGAGCTGCTCAAATGTCTCAATCTTATCTCCTTCTTTTCCGTTCTCAAAGGCCTTATCATAGTAGTCGAAAAGGAGATCCAGAATCGCATCCAGCTTGGTGACCGAGACCTTCAACTGCTCAAGCCGCTGCGAGGCCGCATCCGCAATCGTGCTGATGTCCGAGTCATCATCACTGGAATCTGACCATACGTTCGCGTCGGCTTCACCCTCCTTCTCGGTTCGATCAAGGGCCGAAGTGACGTCCTGAAGCAGGCTATCATGCATATCTTCATCCAAATCCTCGATGTCGACTTGAATTTGGACATCAATTTTCACCAGGCGGTCAGTTGTGAGAGAGAGTATTTCGGCTTTGAGCGCTGGCGCATATGAGGCAACCCGGATAATGTTGGTGACATAGTCGACGTGCACCTGGGTTGACTCCGTAGAGTAGGGGAAACCGTTCGTAATGGCGGAGGACAAAGAGCGCACGGAGGAGGGTACTGTGTCGAGAACACACTTGAGAGTTTTGTGCAAGCGATCTAGCAGCTCGAAGCGTCGGACAATGTCATGACCCGGCAAACGGCCAGCCGAGCTCCGCACTGGGATCTGTCAGTTGATGCCAGGAGAAACTCTCCGGCATACATACAAGATATGAACTTATCCACCAATGACTGCATGACTAGATGTGCATGCGCTCCATGTGTGGACACCAGGCTGACCAAGAGACGTTGGAACTGCGAGAGGAACCCCTCATCACGCCCAAGCCAGTAGGAGTTGAGGATGGAGTCAACTAGGCTGCCACACCTACGGTCCACCAGGCCTACAAAACTTGTGATCGTCATGACGTATTTCGAGAGAAGACCGGTTGTAGGTGCATCGTCGGAGAAGGGTTTCGTGTTGAAGATTTGGCGTAGAGTTTCGTACGCTGCGCTCTCTCCTGATCGATGCCGCTCCAGCGCGCGCCGCACTTCCTCGCGAACGAGGACAAGACTCTTGCTGGTCCATGCCTTGGGGATGTCGACCTGCACCGCAGAATCGAACGTGACCTTTACGCGTTTGAGGCCGGGCTGGGTTGGAGGAGGGGTTTGGTCGTCGGCTCCGTCATCAGGGCGCTTCCGCTTCAGTGCGGACTTCAGAGGATGAACAGGTGCCGGAGGGGCGGGCATGGCGGTGGCGAGGGCGACCATGGTGCGCTTACCGCTGCTACATCAAACGGCTGAGAATAAGCAGTGGTATAGAGATATGAAACGTAGCAAAGAGCGATCTCTGTACTTCGAGGAGTGTGTGGTGGTCGGCGATGGCAAAAGTGAATTTTTGTGGGGTCAAACCATCGAGCCTATCCTTGGGATGGCCCGTGCACCGGTGCATTAGCCTCCGAGCTTCCTCCGACACCAAGCAAGGCTGAAAGACACAACAGGACTCCAGAGCTTCATGGAGCAAAACTGTTCGGTACTTGGATTCACCTCACGTAGGCGCAAGAGCCATGATCTATGTGCAAAAGAGGCGCGAATAAAGTCAAAATTACATTCCAGTGGACAATGACCAACGCCATGCAGTGTAGATGTGGCTCTCTACGTTGGTAGTGTAACGCGTACCCCACCATTCATCCAAACTGAAGAAAAAATGATGCCGAAGAGGCATATGTATGTAACGCATATCAAGTCCCTGAGCCAGCGCCATGCGCGAAGTATACATACCCACAATGGAGACCTGGTATTCGCATCTCACCGTCATCAACCACCCTATGCCTGACCCCGATCCAACCCTTACCTTAGTCTTCCCAAAACCCGCCCGCTCGCCCGCTCGCATGCAAAGCACAACAATGATGGAAGAAACGATGCAGAAAAACAATGTCGAGCCTCCTCCTTGGGGTCGGTCCTCTTCAGCCTTCTATCCGCACATCGCCATAGACTACGTCCAGGCATTATGTCCAGGCGCCTGCCCACGCTGCTGCCCTTGTTGCTGCTGTTGAGGGAACTGACCCCGCCCCATCACCTGTGGCGGATAACCCGCCTCCTGCACTGGCGCGAACTGGTGTCCTTGCCACCCTCCACCATAAGCTCCACCAGGAGTATATCCCGCAAACTGTTGTTGGCCACTCGGATAACCACCTGAGGATGCGCTCCCTCCGGTCCCAGGTCTCGTCGTATATGCATCCTGTCCTTGGCTATCACTCCGCGGCAGCGGCTTCCTGTTAACCACAAAGCTCTCCCCGCTAGACTGGCTTGCAGAGTGACGGTGGCGCGGCGGTGACGGCGGCCCCGCTATGGCCATCCCAATACCCCGTTGCGGAGACGGCGGCCCACCCGCAAACTGTGGCTGCTGCGGTGATGCAGGCGAGTGGTATTGATCGACAAACGGCGAGGCGGGGATAGTCGCCAGCTTCGAGAAAGGAGTAGCCTTCTGGCCCTGGCTCATCTGCTGCTGATACGTATGACCATATTGTCCACCATATTGCCCATTCTGCGGCGCAAAATACGTCCCCGCAGCCGCGGCTACGGCACCGGAAGTCGGCGGGGCAGATCCATTACCACGTCCCGAGGCTGCCTCTTGCATCTGCGACAACGTTGCGCCGTCAAGGTCTGACGTGCCGCGCCGCAGCTCCGGAGATGGGAATGGCCGCGTCACCGGACGCTGACCAAGACCGTGGGCAAAAGACGGCGGAGCGGGAGCGGGAGCTGGGGCACCCGCCTTGGCGGCTACGGCCCCCACTTCCGGAAGAGGCTTGCCCGGTTCTGCGCTAATCCCGTCAGGTGTGCTTTGTCCGGTGCTGTCTGAGTCGTATTTTTCGGCGCCGAGGCCGACGGAGCTGGAGTCTAGCTCAGCGCTGTAGGGCGTAGGACGTGGCGGGGAAGATTCCGCGCTCGAAAGGGCATCATTTTGTGCGAAGCGCGGGACGGGGCCGCGGCGCTGATGTGTGGAAACTTCAGAGAACGAGCGGCGGTGGGAGAGGGGATTATCTGGGGAAAGAGCGCCACGCCGCGAATCAGCGGGCGTGGTACGCCCGGATGGGGAATCGTCGAAGCGCAGGCCGCCACCGCTGCGCGAGCCAGGAAGGCTTGTCCTGCTAGCACTCTTGCGATGCATGCTTGTGCGAGGCGCATATTCATCCTCAACAGACGCGAGCATCCGCTTCGAGGTGAGCTGCTTCAGCTCCTGGCGCCATTGGCGGTCCGACCAGTTCTGGCTGCCCTTGGTGTGAATCAGAGTTGCGACATCCAGAATTTCTAAATAACCGTATTTCCGGTCGACTGGGAGAGCGAACATGAGCCCGCGTTGGTCAAGTACGTCGGCCACCAGCTTGCTTGGCCGTCCGTAGAGCGCAAATGTGTCCCAGACAGGGAAGAGGAAGCGGAGCATGATTTCGAAGCCGGATACTGCGGGGTGCACCTCAGGCATAACGAAGACCGAACCCTCGGTATCCGTTTCTGGAGATGAATGGATGGTAATGCGGCCGTCGATTTTTACGAGTGTTGACTGATCGATCAGTGGCTTGGACTGCGGGTATATAGCATATGCTGTGTATGCATCAGCAATGGTTGCAATCGGCTTCGTCTTCTTCGTGATTCGCCGCGTCTCATAGAACTTCAGATCTCCCTTAATAACCGGCATCTTCTCGTAAGGCTTAGCCTTCTTATACATCTTCTGAATCCGTTGGACTTCCTTCGGGTCCGGTGGGCTGACGACGAACCAGCATCGGCGCCAGGGCGTACCGGCGCCGAATCGAACGCGCGCCCAGTCCTCATACCGTACTCGGTTCGGCTCCATGATCTGGCGGATGTTGTTCAGCACCTTACCCTTACCTGCAATCAGTGCACCAGTATATGATTCTTGCAGCGAGGCGTTCTCGAACATGGCGAGGCGCATGCCGGCGGCCCATTGTGTCAGCGAGTTGAGAGTGTTGAAGTGCAGAAGGTAGCGGTTGTTCGCGGCGGTAGAAATGCTGAGAACGTTTTGGAGTGTTTGTCCGCCCTGTTCATTCATCGGGAGCGATTCAATCTGAACCGTCAGTTCCGCGAACAGATGTGCGTCTACAGTCTCACCATCTTGATTGAAGCATCCGCCAGATTTATAAATGTCGGCACCACTTCTCCATTTTCTCCCGCCGAGTCGAGCTGCGCAGCGTCCCATAACGAAAGCACGGTGCCCACGAGTTGCGCAAAGCATTCCTGCCAGCTGCGATCGGTGCTCGGACGGCCGCCTGCGGTGCGTCAGATGCGCGACTCCACGCAACAGCGAATGAAAACTCACGAGAGTCCAGGTCATGTAGTTTCAAAAAATAGCCCTCTTGATACAGTTTATTCGAATGGCTGTTCAGAAAGGTAAAAATGGGCTGCAGCTCGGGCAGCGTGTCCTGTGCGACCTCCATCAGTGGCGGATGGAATGCATTTGCCATAGAGCCAGGGCGCGAAGAAGCTCGTGAACTTGCGCGAGTACGAGGCGTTGGCGACGGAGCGTCAACAGTGACAGACGGTGGAGTCGCGGTGGGTGAGGGTGCGGGAACGATGGGAGGCGCGGGTGCAGGCGCGAGCGCGGGTGCAGGCGCGAGCGCAGGTGGGCTGGAATTGGTGACGTTGGCCTCTTTGGAGGAATGGTGCGGGGGTGGAGAAGGGTCACCGGCATCAGCGGAGATCGGGGAGCGGGAGGGAACACTCCATTGGGATATGAACGAGAGAACTGGAAGACGCGGCTGTCAGAGAAAATAAGGAGGAAGGAAGGAGGCTGAAAGTAAAATAATGATCGATAAACTGACCTCGGGACCTGCGCGCCATACTGTAGGGCTGGTGCCGCGTTTTTCAGCTTTGGCTGTGCTTCAGCTGGCAATTTCTGCTTTGGGAGACTTTTTGGCTGCGATGAGGCGTCGCGACCATGCCAAGAATGGAATCTGGGGAAAGGGTCGGGCTGCCCGATAACGCGGGAAAAGGGATCGAAGGGGGGTTAGGGTATGTACGTGGAATGTAAGATAGGGGAGGAGAGCGAATGGAAGGCGATTGAACATGTACTTCGTAGAGCGAGAGATGAGGAAGATCTGGGAAGATCTGGGATATCAACAAGCCTGCAGAGAAGGATGAAGGACGTCAGAACAGGCAACAAGAATTGGCCCCAGGGAAGTGCGAGAAGCACGTTAGTTAAGCCGTAGTCGTCAATGTTCGTCCGAAAAAGCAAATTATGAGCGAGGTTCGGACAGCTTTCTAATCCTAAGCGTCTCCTCCGGCCACACTGGGTAAAAGGGCGCGCTAACGACGGCTTTTAAAAGGACTCAAAAGGTCAAGGCGCAAGGCTCTTATGAAGATGCCCCCACAACGCTAGACCTTGGACCATGAACTTGGCCCCATGGGCTTACGGAGGAGTGGTTGATCTGCCTATGGAAGGGTAAAAGTAGGAACGGTCTCCTGCACAAGAGCGTCAGAGCTCGCGACTATCCATACGACATCTCCAAGGAGGACTCTGGCGGGTCTTCGCGGCTCGAAACCTGACGACTGACAAGAAAGCCATGACTTGCTCTTTTGGGCCGGTTTGGCGGTCGAATTGCTTCCAAGGGCCGCTCGGCGGGAGTGGCGCAGCAGCCGCAGCACACCGGTGGCCTGCAAGCGCCGTGGCCACTTCTCACTTCTCGCCATTTCGCGCGGTTGATTCTTGCTCAGTCATCGCGCACTTCAAGGGCGCGAAGAGGAGACGCTTACGTCGGCTTCTTCGGACTTCGGATGGCGGAAGCGGGCTTACCCTACGGTACGAGCGAGGGGGGGGGCCTTTGGCTGAGTGGGGGGTAAGGAGGCAGAAGGAGGAGCCGGCGCTTGCATGTTTGGCCGACGGACATTGTGGTGAATTGGTGGTGGTCGCTGCGAAGAGGAGGGAGAGTTGGGGGTATGTAACTTCGTAATACGAGGTGTCAGGCATACAAGGTCGGTGGTTACTCTAGGGGTGTTTGCTTAGATATGGGAGGTGGCCGGTGAAGAGATTGAAGTTTCTTAGTAGGACAGCGAAGCAGTAAACATACTGAAGAGGAACAGATGAAGGTGTGGACGTCAAGTCGTGCCAAGTCGGATGGAAGTCATGATGGAACGAGAGGAACGAGCCGTGCAAGTGTTGAGCATCACCGACAACCAACTACGTCAAAGTGAGTCAGCGTTCTGGGGCACATTTGTAGCCACCTGATCAGCGTCTTTCTCGTCCTCTGCGTTCTCCACCCCCAACCCACTCTTACCGACCAACAATTTGCCTTCGATCGCTCCTTTCCCTCTTTTCAATCCGCAAGCCATCGAGACGTCATTGACCAGAGCAACCTGCCATGCACCGCCACATATAGCTCCTGCCACACACGTGGGGGACAAAATATATGATCCACATGAGCCGCTTCCTCGCTGTTGACGAACAAGTGGTGCACAAAAACAATCATGCTGTTGTGCGACCACAACGAACGATACATACGGAGGTATACGTTGTACAACAGATGCCTAAAACTCGGTTTCCAGGTATCGAAATGTTGCGAGTACGTCTAACAAACTTATCAAGTTCCTTTTCGTTGTTGCCAGTTGCTAGCCTTTCCTGAGCCCCAACGTCTGAACCATATATTTCCCCACACATCAAAACCTGTTGTTGCCTCAGGCTTGAGTTCTCCAGTGAAGCGTCGTGAGCGTGTCGCGGCCTGGACTACGGCCTTGGCGCGTTCACAGCCCGTAGCTTTCCGCCAAGCACTCAGGACCCATCGGCGGCCAGCACGCGCAAGGCATATCACCAAAGGACCCAGTACAGTTATAAGTCTTGGGGTCCTTTTTGCGCAACCTCCAAGCCTGCAAGTACAGCCACCCCGCACCTCCATAACACGACAACATATCCTCATCGTTTAGTATCGTCCACCCGGCCTGCTCTTTTGCGTCCCCCCGCCTTCAGCCAAACCCTCCACCGAACATATTCTTCGATTTCAGCGACATCCTCACCTGAGCAGCATCAATTGTTCCATCCAAGCCAAACGCTTCTGCTCCCGCTTTGCCTCCTCCCCTGCAAACACCAGCATGGCGCGTATGGCGCGAACCGTTCGTGACCGTCGCTCTTCAAAGCACGCATCCTCCCCCGAGGAGTCCCCTCCTCCCCCCAGCCCCCCCTCGGCCGGCCCGCCTGCTCGCAGGCGCCGCGTATCAACGCAGCAGACTCCCGCGTCGGCTTCGGGCGCCGCTTCAGCCCCGCCGGAGGGAGATCGGCCGCAGTCGAGTCACAAAAAGGCCTTCATGGACTGGTCGGCGATCGAGGAGGACCAGCCATTCAAAATCAATTTCTACGACAAGGCCCCGCCTAAAAAGCGAAAGCGGGACGAGACCGCGCCTGCCTGCCTCGACGCGCCCTTCACTGCCGAGTTCAATGCCTATTATTCTATCAGCCCCGCAAAATGGTGGGAGGATGCACCAAAGTACAAGCGCTTCACCAGTAAGGGTTTCCTTTGCACATTTGCATTAGTTGCTGACCCACTGCACAGTCTACGATGAGACGTTCCAAGTCGGTGAATACGTGCTAGTCAAGACGGAAGAAGCCAACCTCCCCGAGGGCAAAGCCGAAACCGGGCTCTCTCCTCTCGCCGATATCCTGAAGGGCCGGTGGGTTGCACACGTCCTGGAGGTGCGCGCGGGCGATGAACAGCACGTTTACCTGCGTGTCTTGTGGATGTACCGTCCAGAGGATCTTCCCGGAGGTCGCAAGCCCTGGCACGGCAGCTACGAGCTGATTGCCAGTAATTACATGCAGGTAATTAATGCGAGTATGTATAACATACTGATCGCCAGACACTGCTGACATTAGCAGTGAGCGTCGATGGCAGAGTGCCTGTCAAGCACTGGGTTGAGAACTACGATCTCGACAGTGACCCCAACGATCCGGAGGCCGATGAGCTATTCTACCGGTCGACAGTCGACTTCCTCCGCCCCTCGGCATCTTCATACCTGGTGAGTTTACCCTTCCTGTCTATTTCTTCGTCTGACTGACCCTATTAGCCTGTTCACAAGCATTGCAAATGTGATACACCTGCGAACCCGGATAATCTGCTCATCCGCTGTGAGAATTGTCAACACTGGCTGCACGCAGAGTGCATCTGCCGGGCTGCCACCACCCTCATGGCGAAGGAGCTGGATGCTCCCATTTCTGTCAGCAATAGTACCAACGCGCGCAATTCAGGTTCGGGTCGTGGTCGTCGCCCGTCCGGTCGTCCATCCACCGCGGCTGCTTTGCCGCATATCAGCATAAGCAAGTCTGAGCCAACAGAGGGTGGCAAGTCCGGCTACGAGCTGACGGGACGCTTCACGGAGGACGGCCCAGCGGTGTGGAAGCGGGATGCTTCTTGTCTTTTCTGCGAGGTACCACTTGAATAAGGAGTCTCTATATGATCGAAAAGCACTGTCTTTTGGCTCTTCATTATTAGCGACGTTTGCTTGACTGCTGCTTTCGTTCCTCAACGTTTGCCGCAAGAATGGGCCAGTTGTAGATTCCAGGTTACTGGCTTGCTTACTTGCTTGCTTTCGGGTTGGCTGGGATAGTGGCGTCATGAGGGACGCTGTTGGGCTTTACATAAGGTGCGGAGCGTAGTGGGCGGGGTCTACCGGTTATAGGGAGAGCTTGCTGGTGATGAGGATGAGGATTAGGGGCGGGGATATAAGTTGGTACAAGCGCCTGACGGCAAGTTCGACTCGTCCACCTCGGACGGGACCCCAATAAGAGTCGACATGGATGACGGTGAAATCAGTTCGTGGACACGCCGTCGGAACCTTGAATGGGTTCATTGTGTCTGTCGGCTGCTGGATGCGGTATTTAGGTCACTTTGAGAACTAGATGCAATTGCTGGGGCCCAGTATCGCCCAATGCTGCTATACTGAGGGCCGGGATCCGAAGCCACCAAGCAGAGGCAAATAGCAGCACATATATTTTGCTAAAATACAGCCTCCCGTGCTCCACGCCCCATCCGAAGCCGCCAGCTTGAAGCCCTGATAATCGAACGCCCAAACGCCGCCCAATACCCCTCCATGCCCACAGCTAGATCATCCCAACGCATTCCTGGTCTAGTTCTAGTCGGTTGCCATCCGCGCCATAGCGCGCTTCATCCGCACACACTTCGCCTTGAGCAGCTTGACGCTCTCAACGAAGAGCTCATCGCTCTCAAACTGGCCCACCGATTCCACACTGCAGATAAAATGGTCTCGCACACGCCCCAGCCGCACCTTGTTCTTAAACTCCTCATGGCGTAGGCACTCGCGACTGACGGTATCGCGCATCGCGTCCGCCACGTAGGCCATCGACTGGCCTTCCTGGCCCTCGTATGGCCCGCCCTGCGCCGCTTCCTCGGCTGTGACCGGCCGCAGCCCGATGACTCCGCGCGGGAAGCAGCGTGCAAACTTCTTGGCGTCGGCGCCGATGATCGGGGAGAGGATCTCGATGGATGGCATGAGGCGATAGGAGGCGGTGGCTACGGGGGAGAACTTGGCGTGGTCGGCACCGATGCCCTTATGTGCGTGCATAGTCGCAACGATGGCCTGTCCGGGCCGCAGTTTGGCGAGCAGGATGTCCGGGTTGGCCGGTTTGAAGGCGCCGTCGCCTGTGAAGTATTCGTATTGCCTGCCGGCCGGGGTGAAAGTGATGTCGCGGGCGTAGACTGAAGGTTGTTAGCTTTACCAAATGGGTTTTTTTGAAGGACAAGACGCACCGTTGGAATGCTCATAGAGCTTCTCCGGATCCGACTCGCCGTGCTGGAAGCGCTCTTTGCCACCTTCGCGCCAGGTGCATTCAACATTAATACTGAACGTCGCAGTGTTGTAGTCTGTGAGTGCGCTCGTTTCCTGTTGATTTTCCCCATCCTTGCTGCCTCCCTTGCCCTCCTCCGGCTCCTTGAGCTTCTCATCCTCCTTCGGCTTCTTCACCCACCGCATCCAATGGATACCCTCGTGCGAGCCCTGGAGCGGCACGAGCCCGAACCGCGCCGCCAACACTTCGTCCTGAATTAAGCTCGTGTTCTTGGCCATGTAGATCGTCTCGATGGCTACCGTGGGAACCTCAGCAATCAGGATGCGGCGGAAGGCGTTCGCGATGCTAGCATCGAGGCCGATGAGTGAGAAGGACGATTCAAACTGCGCCGAGGAGTGGAACTGTACACGCAGGCTATTGCGAAACTTCTCCACATCCCAGGAGTGGTCTTCGCCGGGATAGAAATGGGGGTACTCGGTGTTGGACACATTGGTAACGGTATCGACATTATAGCGGACCAACTGGCGGGGTAATTAGCATGAACTTCCTATAGATAAATCGGCACATCGCGGTACCTTGCGTCTCTGCAGCTCTGCCTCGGTTGGCTGCACCATGATTGCGATAGCTAGAATGGTACAAGAGAATGTCGGTGGTGACGAACTTTTGCACGCCCGTCGACCTCAAAATAATTTCTGGATGACCGGGTGGCAGAAAATGCCCGGGACCCCGGACATGCCTCTCACCGCTTTGAGCTCGACTTCGGACCTTCACATCAACCCAAGTTTGGCACCCTCCACTTCTCCTCAATCACCCACCACCACCCTCCCTCTCGGTCAATTGCGTTACGGGCTCCTCAATCATCATGCCCGTGACGATTGCGCGCCTCGCGGCCCCCGCCGCCCGCTGCCTCCGCCGCAGTACGCCCCCTCTCGCCCCGCGCTTCGTCACCCGGTCCCTGGCATCAACCACGAGGTACCGGGCCGCCGAACTTGGGAAGACGCGCCTCGTACCCGTTGACAGCAGCTGGACGCAACCGGAGGACTCATCGGACTCGTATATGCAGCTCTCCAAGGATGATGGCAGCAACCCGTCGAATCGCAAGATTCGCCACTATACCGTCAACTTCGGGCCTCAGCACCCGGCGGCGCACGGCGTGCTACGGCTGATTCTTGAGCTGAATGGCGAAGAGATCATCCGGTCCGATCCGCACGTCGGTTTGCTGCACCGTGGCACCGAGAAGCTCATCGAATACCGCACATATCTCCAGGCTTTGCCGTACTTTGATCGCTTCGACTACGTTTCCATGATGACCAACGAGCAGGTCTTCTCGCTTGCCGTGGAGAAGCTACTGAATGTGGAGATTCCAGACCGGGCTAAGTGGATTCGCGTGCTGTTTGCTGAGATCACTCGCGTCCTGAACCATCTCATGTCGGTGCTTTCCCATGCCATGGACGTGGGTGCTCTGACTCCCTTCTTATGGGGTTTCGAGGAGCGTGAAAAGCTCATGGTAAGCGGGCCTTTTTTGCTTTCATCAATTGAACGTGCGGTCATATTTCAAACATGAGCAATGATGTTTCGGTTTTGTTGTTCTCATATGCGCCCTTCCAGCGATTGAAGGCTGAACTCGGGCCTCATGAAGAATGTCTTAATGAGCTACCTACTAACATGTACAGGAATTCTATGAACGTGTCTCCGGTGCTCGTCTTCACGCAGCCTACGTCCGCCCTGGTGGCGTTTCCCAGGACATTCCTGTTGGCCTGTTAGACGATATCTACCAATGGGCGACGCAGTTCGGTGACCGTATCGATGAAACCGAGGAGCTTCTGACAGACAACCGCATCTGGATCGGCCGCACCAAGGGAGTCGGCGTTGTGTCGGCTGCTGAGGCTCTCAACTACGGCTTCTCGGGCGTTATGCTGCGCGGGTCCGGCGTCCCGTGGGACGTGCGTAAGAGCCAGCCATACGACGCCTACGACCAGGTGGAGTTTGATGTTCCCGTTGGAGTCAATGGCGACTGCTACGACCGTTACCTCTGCCGCATGGAAGAGTTCCGCCAGAGCTTGCGCATCATTCACCAATGCTTGAATAAAATGCCGACGGGGCCGGTCAAGGTGGAAGACTACAAGATCGCACCGCCGCCGCGCGCTGCCATGAAAGAGAACATGGAGGCGCTGATCCATCACTTCCTGCTTTACAGCAAGGGCTACTGCGTGCCGCCGGGTGAGACCTACACTGCTATCGAGGCCCCTAAGGGAGAGATGGGTGTGTTCCTGGTCAGCGACGGCACCGAGCGGCCGTACCGGTGTAAGGTGCGCGCACCCGGATTTGCGCATCTCTCTTGCTTCGATCAGATTTCGCGTGGCCACTTGCTCGCCGATGCTGTGGCTATCATTGGCACCATGGATTTGGTGTTCGGTAGGTCCCCGCGTGATAAGTGGCCCTGGACATGGGATTGGGCTGACACGTTGCAGGTGAGGTCGATCGGTAGGCAGCTAGGCAAAATGTGTGGACTGGGAACTCTGTACGACGCGAGGCGCAGGGGAGGGCTGCTGTACATACTTAGCGTAAGAGAGGGTTTTGTGGCGCCCTTGATGTGATGAATGTGCCATGTGGGACGGTTCTTCACCAGCAACACCATTACGCTAGATGTTCGCGGCTGCACTATGTCCGGTGCAGACTCCGAACAAGGAAGGACGAGTTGTGAAGCCATTGAGCAACATAGCTTTCGCAGTGGCCGTAACTAGCCTCCCATGAGCACACGAATTGGTGAGATATCAGTGTCTTGCAGTATCCGTCGGCGCACAACCAGCCACAAACCACATGCCGAGCACCCGCATCCGCATAAAATTACAGCAGCATATCTCCACTCCGTACCACAGCCACCGTTCCTGTACGCCCGACTCCGTAGTACGTCCTAACCCCACCAGCTCGTGCCCCCGGCAAGGGAATATCCCCTTACCCCTTCCTCGATTTCCATCAAGAGAATACACCGCCCAGTTCTAACCGCAATCTTCCTCCGTCTTCTAGAAGCGTCATTCCGGCTCGAGCTCCCCCTTCCCACAGCCAGAATCACGGGTTCCGCCCGGTTCGGCATCTACCCGCGCACCCGCGCGCGCCGGAAGCCAGCGGCCGTAATTTGGGATGGGCATCCAATGGCTTCGCCGCGCGTTCATAAATCAATGGTGACGGCTCCACCGCTCTAGTCAGGTACAACTCATTGGTCACGCCGCAGTGCGCTTCATGGCGAGCTTCACTTAAGTCTGCCATCTGCTGCATCCCGCGCGCATGACTCCGCTACCTAGATGCCGAATGCCGCAAGCCGGGGAGTGTTGTCAGCCTTATGCTACACGTTGGCTGGGGGGAGTAGCCCGGAGGCGTTACACACAACGGGGCGGGAGTAGTGTTTGTGCAGATGGGTGGGGAGTGCTGGTTTATGGTTTGATGGACTGGTAGACTGATGATGATTCCGGATGGGGAGGGTCGCGTGGGAAATTGGGCAGTTGGAATTGGAAGATACTGTGGAGGGATGGTTAGGGCGTGATTTTGGCTGGTAGTTGGGTTTGGTTAGGTGGTGATGGTGACGCGTGGGCGCGGGTTGGGGGTGCTAAAGTTCCAGCCTTGTGGATGTGTGAGAGGCTATGCAGAGGTTGTAAGTTAGAGGAGGGAGTGGGAGAGCTTGATGGTGTATATTGAAGGACTAGAACTAGTAGACCATTGATATCCGAAGCAATAGCAAAGATATAGCAAAGATACCCAACAGAGCCGTCTCAAGCGATCGGTGATTGATAGGATCTCCGACCTCGAGCCGACTAGTACAGATCAGGAGTAAACCCAACCGGTTCCCCAAAACCACTGCAGGAAAGCTGATGCAGGAACGACCACAGCAGGATGCTGCAGGTTCATGAACCCCGCATAAAGAAGGAGTGCCGCGAAGCGGGTAGAGTGTTGTGCAGCGTCGCGGAAGGCCGGTTACCGCCTTCGGAGATTTGCCTATCTCCCCCTCCACGTTCGAACACACAAACCCGTTGCCATACATCGTGCCTTCCTCTTATAGACTCGCTCGCTCACCCGCTCCTTCCTCCTGATTCACTCGCTGGCCGACGGAAAACTCTCGCTTACCGGTGACAACGTGACCTCGATTCACTAGGAGGTACACCTATACCATCGTTGTGCTTCCCAATTAGATTCTTTCCCCGTCCTCAAAACAACTTCTCCCTGAAATCCCTTCTGCAATCCAACCTTCGCCTTCGAAATTCGACATTTTCCCTCAAACAACCACACCTTTTGACATTCCCTCTTCACCAGTGCTCTCCAACATCCCCCCTATTTCCATCTTTCCACTGCTGACATCCGTCCTTGACATACTGTATGATCCCCCCCCCCCTCACAATAGCAGCAATCATTGATCGTTGTGATAACGTTTCTTCACTTCAGGTACTATGTTCAAAATGGTGATCATGAAGATCGTGGCGGTGGCTTTCCTGGCCATGGCGCTTTGCAAAGCAGACGGTGCTGGTGCTGGATGCATGGAGATTGCTGGGAACCAGTACTGCAATGAGGTTAAGCAGGTGCTCTACAATGCAGTCGGTGGTTCTGGTTCTTACCAGAAAGTCACCAACATGGATTCAACCACGGGCCAATGCACCCAAGAGCTCCAGCAGTTCTCGGGACCCATGGCGCCGTTCGATGAAGATGTAAGACTCCCCTGACATGCACGTGTCTAGTCTTCCGCTTTAGCATTCGCTATACGAAATACCATGTTCAAACAGATGGTGGACTAACACTCACCAATAGCTTTCGATCCATCTGCGCGGTCCTTTGAAGCTGAGGTCGTTTGCCGTCTTCAAGCCTGGCGAAAAGCAAGCTGAGAAGCGCTCCGTCCATCATGCCGACAAAAAGCACGCATTTAAACGCAAGCATCATCGGCATATCAAGAAGGATGTCGGCGACATGGTGACGGCAACAATCAACGGAAAGATCGTTTCTTGGAAGAATTCGTACGACGGAACTCCAGTTACTGGCCCGCAGGTCATTACTGCCACCATTAACGGGAAGGTTGTATCCTGGACTAACCAGCCGGCTCCAGGTTTGGTCGCTCCACCGGTAGGAAATGGTGAGTCGTATGGCAACGGCCAGGCTTGCCCTGCCCCATCCACCTCGACGATCACCACCTTTGTGCCTGCCACTCCCGATACTTCGGCCCATCACCCGGCTTCTCCAGCTCCTGAGGCTCCCAAGGTCGTACCTGCGCCGCCTCCTCCGCCAGCTTCCAACATCTCGCCTGCTCCCCCTGTGGCACCTTCATCTAGAGTCTCGTCGGTAGCTTCCCCCGCGCCTCACGGAGACCAGTGGGCTCGTGTTGCGTACTTCAATTCAGATGAGAAGATCTCAAACGGGATGGTCTATCTTAACAACCTTGGGGGCCAGGGTTCGGGGGTCTGGGATAAGTAAGTGATTCATAGACTCTCTGAAACACAAAGCTGATCCTGACGCAGGAAGTTTGGAAACAGCTTGTCATATGCTTCTGAAGACGGGAAAGCTGCCGCGAACGGCCCGCAGCTTTTCGCTGGCGAGCTGGATTCGAATACTGAACTCGGCATTTTCAGCGATCAGCTATGCGACGACGGTTGTGGCTTTGTCCGTCCGAAGACCGTTGCCTACAGTGAGTATTCTTCAGTCAGCCTCAAGTCGGTACTAATATCGCAACAGAGGGGTTCGCTGGCCCGGAGAAGGCATTCTTCTTCGACTTCATGATGCCGGGTGACCCCAACAGTGGCGGTCGGAACTCCGACAAGCCTGCGATCTGGGCATTGAATGCTCAGATCCCACGTGTCGGAGAGTACCTTAACGACCCGGCCTGCTCCTGTTGGACGTCGGGATGCGGGGAAGTGGACATCTTTGAAGTCCTGGACCCCGGCAACAATCGATGCACCACGACATTGCACAGCTTCGCGAACGGCGGGACACCTAACTTCTTTTCACGGCCGACATCCAAGTACCTGAAGGTGGCAGTACTGTTTCACAACAACAGTATTACCATCAAGGTGCTAGATGACAGCTTCGAGTTCGGCAGCGTCATCGACGCATCTCAAATCGACGAGATTGCGGAAAAGTCTACTGCCTGCACGGTCATTGTGCCGTACCATTAGCTCTAATTGATTTGGTCAGAATGGTGCAGTAGTTCTAGGCGTTAGATACCCGGACCGCAATGGAGTTCTGCTTTTCTAATTGCCAGAGCCGTGAAGTGAAATGCGTGCGAGGTTATCGAGCAGCAAGGCTGCATATCTCCATTGAGATTTCTCCACATGGCGACATGTGGCCGATTCTCCAACGGGCCTAGTTCTAGTTACTGGGACTTGAGCTAACCCCGCAATACTCCGTAGCTTGTGGACATATGTATTGGTACAGTACATCGGTAGGTATGTAATCAGAGTTAAGAATGTGGGTAAGCGCAGTTGTGGTGAATTGTGAGCCGCGAAGGGATACCACGGTGAGTACGGATGTACATAAGAGGGCTGGTTGCCACTCATTAATAGTGTACCCTGTTAAACTGCCCCTTTGCTCTGGGTAAATTGTCAGCAGAGGCAAGTCGAAGGAGCAAAAGTGATTAAAAGCTCTGGTAAGGGGGGAGTACGTACCAGTACCTGGGCTAGGCTCAAGACTACGGTAGGTATTACGGAGACTAGATCTAATACGTTTTCCGCTTGAGCAAGCCCATGGGGTTTTGGTGTGGAGCGTGTGGAGAGACTTCTTGGTGGTGCAGCACGGTAGTGATCAGATCACGGCTCACGGACGGCATCTTGCAGCAGTTCAGCCGAGGCAGAAGGGCTAATTTTCACCAGCCACCGACGGTTCGGGATGAACGCAGCCGTCATTGCGCAGTACTTCGTACATTTGACGCCGACGACGGGGAAAGACGCCGCCCCCAGCCAAGCCGTCCATCAGTTTCCGCGAAAGCAACCCAACCTTCTTCTTCTTTGCTTCCCCATCTCACGCCGCATTTCCCGCGAAACTCTCCCTCCCTCCTCTTCGAAACTTGTATAGCAAGAGGAGTCTCCTTCCCACCATTCCCGCCGTCATCCCGTCTTAATCATTAATCTTTTGCTTCTGGAGAGTGTGTCTTGTGGGTCAAGCGTCGGCGTTTTGCTCTCTCTACCCTTCCCTTGTTTGCGCCGCGTCGACCTCGGCCATCCCCGCATCTTTGCCCTTTCTCAGCCAGCTGACCCCCAGGCTCTGAGAGTCGCTTGCCACCAGCGTCATCCCTTCAACTTCGAACAAAACACCCACCCCAAGTCCTCCCACAATCTCATGAGCTGTTGGTAGCACACTTGTTGTAGAAGCAATGGCTTCACCCCCTAAGCCGTGGGAACGGGCCGGTGCTGGAGGCACCTCAACCTCAGGTAAACATCATCCTGCACACTTCTGATTTATCGCATGCTGACAACATTTGCACAGTGCTCTCTCCTGCACCCGACACAAGCTCAAGTACCACAGGCGCATCGTCTGTCGCATCCTCATCAAATCCTCCGTCCCTTCCGCAACGTCCCAACACTCTCACCTCTGTCGTCAACCAGACCGCGTCCAACTACTCTTCATTCAACGGCAACCGCCTGGGAGCGACACCATACGGTACAACACCTTACGGATCGTCGCCATACGGGTACGGTAGTGGCATCGGCAGCTACACTTCGCCGTTCAACCGTTTCGGCGCTGGCGGCGCATACGGCTCCATGTATGGCGGCGTAGGCGGCGTAGGCGGTTACGGCAGCATGTACGGCGGTGGGATGCCGGGCATGTACGGAGGCATGGGGGGAATGCCAGGCGATCCGAACAACCCCAGCCTGACCCAATCGTTCAGTCAGAGCACCCAAGCGACATTCCAGCTCATTGAGAGCATCGTCCAGGCGTTTGGCGGGTTTGCGCAAATGCTAGAAAGTACCTATATGGCGACACATTCATCTTTCTTTGGTATAAGATCCATGCCGTATATCTATATGTCTCTAACTCTCATATAGCCATGGTTTCCGTCGCCGAGCAGTTTGGCACCTTGAGACAAACCCTTGGTTCCGTCCTTGGGATCTTCACCATCATGCGCTGGATCCGGACGGCTATCGCTAAGCTCACTGGGCGCCCTCTTCCTGCTTCATCAAAGGAGCTCACCCCCGCAAACTTTGCCGCCTTCTCTGGCAAGCTGCCTGACGGCTCCCCGGCTCCACGGCCATCTAAGAAGCCTCTGATTATGTTCACGCTCGCCGTCTTCGGACTTCCGTATCTCATGGGCAAGCTGATCAAGGCGCTTGCCCGTAACCAGGAAGAAGCAGAGCGCCAACGAAGGGAAGCCAACCCGCAAATGTTTGAGGGCGAGCAGCTCGATCCCACCAAACTCGAGTTTTGCAAGGTGCTCTACGACTTCACGCCGGAGAGCAACAACGGTGCGCTTCAAGGCGCTGACCTTGCCGTGAAGAAGGGTGACTTCGTGGCCGTCCTGAGCAAAGCGGATCCTCTTGGCAACCCCTCGGAGTGGTGGCGGTGCCGTGCGCGGGATGGTAGGATGGGCTATCTCCCAAGTCCATACCTGGAGCCCATCCAACGGCGGGCACAGCTCACCAGCGGTAGCCAAGCGGGCAGCCCAGCTGGCAGCAGAGCTCAAACCATGACGAACACGGTCAGCATGCCGAACAGCAGGTCGGCCACCATGACGGATGCCAAGGACATGGCTCAGCCTCCTGAGATTAAGGGCAAGGCCAACGATATCAGTGTGGAGAGTTTCCAGAAAGGAGGATTTTATTCTTAGACAAAATTCCAGCTAAGTTCGGGTGTACAAGTGCAAGTAAATGGTGGGGGCGGGCATGGTGTTGGCTTGATGATTTGTGGGATGGATCAGCGGTATGCGGCGTTTTGCTGACCTTTACGGTATATTTTCTGATCAAGCTTTCTCTTCGAGCGCTGTTCTTCAAGTGTCATATCTGGGATTCCGAGGATGGTTCTCATTTGTCATATGGTGGTAGTTGGTCGTCAGACCTTGCATACAGGCGGGTTGATACGGTACCTAGTTACAGTGGAACAAACCAGTCGCGGCCAATTCATATTCGCCCAATTAACGCGAATACCAGGTGCACTGCACCAGCTCACTTCCTACTCGGCGTATGCCCTGGGTACTGCCTTACCTTATGGGACGGAGCATTTTCCGGCTAATGCAGTCATCACGTGCCCCAACCTAGCACCTGGCCTCAAGTCGCATGGCGCGCATATGACACCAGTCAAGAGCGGGACAGCCTCGTTCGACTCCGAACGCAGTACCAACACTGCTGCGCTCCCTACCAGAAAGCCAGGAACAACTTCCCCCCTGGCCTGTGAAACTGGACTTTACAATCACCTTCTGTTTATAGCGTTCCGTGGATGCCGTGTACCTCACCGTCGTTTTTTCTCTGACGGAAGAGTTGGACAGCGCGCCAACATAGGTCCGCGAGTACCCCTCCTCAGCTCTCTCCCAGGCAACCACCACAAACCTCACGATGCTGGCAACGCGTAGACTCCAAAAGGTAAGCCGTGTTTGATTTTCTTCCCTACATGCTTAGTTGCTGACGTTCGTACAGGAGCTGCAGAAGGTACGTCACCGTGCCCCGCACCCCGCACCGCCTGCTCATCGCATGATAAGATGCATGCACAGCTCGCTCCTGGCTTGACGCTCGTCAAGGCCGAAGACCTGACGGAATGGGTTTTGGACATGCGTGTGTTGGATGATAACCCGCTGTACACGGGCAAGACTTTCCGGTTGAAGTTCATGTTCAGCCAGAAGTACCCCATCGGTAGGCCCGTCTTCTCCGCCACAGGGCGGTTTACTCTTCTCACTAACACTGCTGGCGTACCATAGAGCCACCTGAAGTTATTTTCGTTCAAGATGCCGAGCATACAATTCCCATGCATCCGCACATCTATTCGAACGGCATCATCTGCCTCAACATCCTTGACAAAGAGGCGTGGAGCCCGGCGCAGAACGTCGAGAGTGTTTGTATTAGCCTCCAGAGCATGTTGACGGGTAACGACAAGAACGAGCGACCGCCTGGAGATGAAGAGTTCGTACGGGGCAATACACGCCGCCCTCGAGATATCAACTTCTACTTTCACGACAACGCGGTTTAGGCTTACATGACGGCATGGTGTTGCGGTGTTTTGCAGGGCGGACTCTGACGACTGATCTGGCGTGTTGTTATGGGCAATACTGTAGCGACTAGACTCCCTTGCTGATATGAGCATGATTCTGAAGATGGCACCCCACCTTCGCTTGCAACATGACGCGTTCTGGGCCGCGTACCAATGGATGTCATCTCTACCGTGTTTGCTGCACATTGAAACGCTATGTACTGACTGGACCTTGATGCGCAAACACTGCCCTAGTTTACCATCAAAATGAGCCATAGCTGGCATCAAAACTAGCCGGATAGGCACCAGTGAGGAGCCGCCCTCTCCCCCCCTCCAGCTATTAACCTTTGAGAATGAGGATCTGTCACGCAGTTCCCAGCTCAAAAAGGGTAGGCGGAGATGGCACCCTCGGATCTGAGAAATGGGGACCGAGAGACTGGCAGAGCGGATTACCGGTACGTATCAGATCTAGCATTAAGCTCACAGGAGGAGCCATACGCTAGGTGGCTAGCCACCGATACTGTACCGGTACCAAACTTCGGCTCAGCCTCGAATTCTTCCGTTCTGCTTCTTGCTTTGCTCCGAGGATGCCCCAAGTCAAACTCGGTCCTACGGTATGCAGGGCTGCTGAGACAGTGGCAAATGGTTCGAGATCTTTCTACTCCGCCTTCAAACGCTGGACCGGCACCTTACGGCCTCTGAGCGGACGAGAGAACTGGGACCGTAAAACCGAGTTGCTACGGATTGAACCCCGCAACCCCGGATTATAGTTCGTCCGCCCATCCGCCACCACTCGGGCGCATGGAGTGTGGCTAAGTGGGTTTTCCCTGGGCGGGCCGCCTTCGCCAGTGCGCACGGACCACGGGCTTAGTGGGTGAACTTTTTTCGCCAAAGTTTCTGCTTCTCAAACTCAGTGTGGTGCGCATAATTTTATACCCCACCCAGCGCCAGCGTTTTCCTCCCACACTGCACCCTCACTCTCCCCCTCTCCTCACAACCCTCCACAACCCACAATCATGAGTGACGAAGTCTATGATGGTGCGATCGGTATCGATCTGGGTGCGTTTGTTCCTTTGCTGCTACAAAAATCTGAAATGCAAGCGTTTGCTAACAAGCCCCACAGGCACAACCTACTCCTGTGTCGCCGTCTACGAGGGCAGCAGTGTCGAGATCAGTAAGCTCGATGATACTCTTCGCCTACAACACGATCCTAATGATTTATAGTTGCCAATGAGCAGGGTAGCTTCACGACGCCGTCGTTCGTCTCCTTCACTCCGGAGGAGCGTCTGATCGGTGAGGCGGCCAAGAACCAGGCTGCTATGAACCCGGCCAACACGGTGTTCGACATCAAGTGAGCAAAAATGTAGAGTAGTTTCGAAGCCAATTGCTGATCATTCCCCAGGCGTCTTATCGGTCGCCGCTTCGACGATGACACCGTCAAGAAGGACATCGAGTCCTGGCCCTTCAAAGTCATCGACCGCGATAACAGCCCCTTCGTCCAGGTCGAGTACCTGGGTGAGACCAAGGTCTTCTCCCCCCAGGAGATTTCTGCCATGGTCCTCGGCAAGGTTCGTGTCAAAGTATAAGACTATCCGGCTTAAATGCTTACAGTTTTGCAGATGAAGGAGGTTGCGGAAGTCAAGCTCGGCAAGAAGGTCGAGAAGGCTGTCATCACCGTCCCTGCCTACTTCAACGATAACCAGCGTCAATCCACGAAGGATGCTGGCTCCATTTCGGGCTTGAATGTCCTCCGTATCATCAACGAGCCCACTGCGGCCGCTATTGCGTACGGTCTGGGTGCCGGAAAGTCGGAGAAGGAGCGCAATGTCCTCATCTACGATCTCGGTGGTGGTACCTTCGATGTATCTCTGCTGCACATCCAGGGTGGTGTCTTCACAGTCAAGGCGACTGCTGGCGATACCCATCTTGGTGGTCAGGATTTCGACACTAACCTCCTCGACCACTTCAAGAAGGAATTCCAGCGCAAGACGAAGAAGGACATCTCTGGTGATGCCCGCGCTCTTCGCCGTCTCCGTACCGCTTGCGAGCGTGCCAAGCGTACTCTTTCCAGCGCCTCGTCGACCACCGTCGAGATTGACTCTCTTTTCGATGGCGAGGACTTCACCGCTACGATTACCCGGGCCCGTTTCGAGGAGCTTAACTCCAAGGCTTTCTCCGGCACCATTCTTCCCGTTGAGCAGGTCCTGAAGGACTCTGGCATCGACAAGTCTAAGGTCGACGAGATCGTGCTTGTCGGTGGCTCTACCCGTATTCCCCGGATACAGAAGCTGCTGAGCGATGTCTTCAACGGCAAGAAGCTGGAGAAGAGCATCAACCCCGACGAGGCTGTCGCTTACGGAGCCGCCGTCCAGGCCGGTATCCTCTCTGGCAAGGCCACGTCTGCGGATACTGCCGACCTTCTGCTGCTTGACGTTGTTCCCCTGTCGCTCGGCGTTGCGATGGAGGGTAACATCTTTGCTCCTGTCGTCCCTCGCGGAAACACCGTACCCACGATCAAGAAGCGGTGAGTGATTCTTCTAGCTCCCTCACATTACCCCTCAGTGCTAACATTCGTACTAGTACCTTCACCACCGTTGCGGACAACCAGCAGACCGTGCAATTCCCTGTTTTCCAGGGCGAGCGTGTGAACTGCGAGGACAACACCTCCCTGGGCGAGTTCACCCTCGCTCCGATCCCCCCGATGAAGGCTGGCGAGGCTGTCCTCGAAGTCGTCTTCGAGGTCGACGTCAACGGTATCCTCAAGGTTACCGCCACGGAGAAGAGCTCGGGCCGTACCGCCAACATCACCATCTCCAACTCCGTTGGCAAGCTTTCGTCGACTGAGATCGAGAAGATGATCACGGACGCCGCGAAGTTCAAGACCACTGATGAGGCTTACAGCAAGCGCTTTGAGTCGCGCCAGCAGCTCGAGGCGTACATCTCGCGTGTCGAGGAGATGATCTCCGACCCCACGACGGCCATCAGGCTCAAGCGTGGCCAGAAGGAGAAGATCGAGTCGGCTCTCAGCGATGCCATGGCGCAGCTCGAGATCGAGGACACTGGTGCTGATGAGCTCAAGAAGAAGGTTCGTAGCTTGCAAAATATCGCTTCATTTCACGATGCTAACAATGACACAGGAGCTTGCGCTCAAGCGTGTTGTGACGAAGGCTTTCGCCACCCGCTAAATGGGAATCCGGTCAGGCAATGGAAATGGGGTCTGGGGAGGCTTCTAATGAGTATGGGTCATGTCATTAGACTGGTGCATCTGCGACTTTTGCAATCAAAAAGGTTGTGGGTCGCTATGTAACGCATTTGTCTTCTTTCCTTTTGACTTGTGGGATTCCTGCTCTGTGACCGACCTTTCGGGTATGCTTATTTCCCGGCGATTGGAGCGGTGTTACCAAAAGTGACAATGATTATGATTCGGACGCACACCGAGATCTTGAAGTGCCTGTGGTGTTTCTCGTCTCTTTGGCTGGGGTAGATGGCACTTCCACCTGCCCCCGAGACGTCTTCAAATGTGATCACATGTACAAGGGAAAATACGGGTTACCTTCCCGATCAGAGCACGATTAACCGTAAGCCCTGGGAGTTTAGGCAGTTAGGGCAGCGTGGACGCTCCAGTGGACATTCGTATTTTCACGTGTCAAGCCATTTTCTGCTTTCAAAGGATTTGTTGGTTTCTTGGCAAGTTTTGGGGTCCTTTTCACAAGCATCAGGGCGCTTCGCCTGTGTTGTGCGTTGTTTGTGTCGTTGTGCAACTCGGCCAGTGGTTGAGCGGCTCCGACCTCCGGCAGGTGTCCGATGTACGGGTGTACGTACCGTACTATGTAGTAGGCCCCGGTTCCAACCCGAACCCTAGGGCCCACAGGGGGTCCGTACAGTGGGTGAGGCTTGCCATCAACTACTCACCGTTCCGTTGTCGCCATCTCTTTTTTTTTGGCGAGAGGGGATGCAAAGGGACGCCGAGAACGGAGGCGGCTTGCAAGGGAAACTATCCGTTGTGGATTCAACTGGATGTGCTTCACTTCCCCCCTCCCTAACCTTACAACCCAATCCACTTCACCTTTCTCCTCTCACCTCCCACTACTCAGCAGTAGCTTACCAAATCCTTCCGCTCATCCCCACTCCACCTATTCCGGACTAGACCCTGAAAGTCACAGCGTTCTATGGAGTCGTGAATCGCTTTATGATCTTCGGCGCATCTTTCCCTCTCCTCCGCAACTATACGACTGCTCCTCCTCCTACTCCTCCCGCCATCTCCTCTTCTCCTGCAGCCCTTCGATATGGTCGCTACCAGAGGAATCAGGAGTGAGTCGCCGCATGGCATTCGTGTACCTTTCGTCACAACACCGCATCGTCTGCACCACTCAGACCTCGAGGCTAACTCGCCCCGACCTCATGCAGAACTCGCCATCGCTGAATACATCCCCGAAGAGGCCCTCGCGCACCTGAAGACCTACAAATACTCGTCCGTCGACAAATCGCCCATTTCGCGGTACATCTTGAAACACTACGTACGTGCTGGAGATGCCCGCGCTGAGGATGCGTGCTGAACAATGCGTAGTGGAATGCCTTCGTCGAGCTCCTGCCGTTATGGCTTGCGCCGAACCTCGTCACGCTCATCGGGTTCTTCTTCATCCTCGGGAATGTTGCTTTGATGACATATGAAGTGCCAGACCTAGTCGGACCAGTATGCGCGCTCGCAGTGCACCAGGACCGCGGCTAACAAGATCTACAGGCTCCCAGCTGGGTATATATCAGCTTTGGGATTGGAGTTTGGATGTAGGCATTGCGCAGCGTATATGCGATCTGGCTGACACTGACAAGGTACTCCACCATGGACAATGTGGATGGGAAACAGGCGCGGAGAACTGGCACATCAAGTCCTCTCGGAGAGCTCTTCGAGTATGTCACATACGGTCTGCAGGTTTGACGGGTACTGACATAACCAGCCATGGCATCGATTCTCTCAACTGCACCCTCGCTAGCATGCTAGAGGTAGCCGCTCTCGGATTTGGTGCTACGCCCGCTGGTGCCTTTACCGCTCTCATTCCCTGCCTTCCCATGTTCTTCTCGACCTGGGAGACGTATCACACACACACCCTCTATCTCGGCTACTTCAACGGACCCACTGGTAAGCCCGGTCCCTGGCGAGAAATCCGTCTGCGCTTGGGACGCCTCTAACTCGTGTTTGCAGAGGGTTTGATAATTGCAACGGCGATGATGCTGATGTCAGGCGTTTACGGCCCGGATATCTGGACGACCCCCCTGGTCAAGCACATACCCGCTCTCGAGTCAAGCCTCCAGCCCACCACCACGGTTCGCGACCTTTGGGTGCCCGTTGTCCTAGGTGCCTTTCTAGTCGCCCACCTTCCGGCCTGCGTTCTTAACGTTTGGCGTGCGCGCGCCAAGCAGGGTCTCCCTATGGCACCTTTGTTCCTGGAGTGGACTCCCATGATCGTCTTCACGGCAGCCACCTGCGCCTGGCTTGGGAGCCCGCACTCCACGATGCTGAGTCAGAACCACCTTGTTCTGTTCTGCCTGACCATGTCGCTGGTTTTCGGCCGTATGACGACCAAAATTATCCTTGCGCATTTGACCCGCCAGCCGTTCCCATACTGGACCGTCATGCTCACGCCGCTGGTCGGGGGCGCCCTCTTGGTAAATCTGCCGCCAATGGTGGGCCTTCCGGCTGTTGGTGACACCATCGAAGTCTGGTATCTGCGCGCCTACTTTGTGTTTGCATCAGTGGTGTATGGGCGGTGGGCGTACCTGGTAATTTCGAGCATCTGTGCGTATCTCGGCATCAACTGCTTGACGATTCCTCGCCGGGAAGCGCGTGATGGGCCTGTGGCTGGTCCGGTGGTCCCCAACGGAACACTTGGTGGGAAGGCGGACTAATAAGCCTTTGTTAGACACAGCAGGTGTGTTCTGTATAGGCGGCTCTGGGATGGAATCACTGGCACTCTATGTTGCATCGCGGGCAGGATGGGGCGCGGGGTGGATAATGAGATCTTGACTTCTGGATGGCGAGGGAGTGGGAGTTTACGTCTTCCTTTTTTCGCACTACCTAATGACCTGATGTCTGTATTCTTAGACGGCTGTATGGGGTCGAGGTCTAACAGCGCGTGGGTAGCATTTTATGAGAGTACGGGTCGCATCAGCGAACGGGCTTGATATCGATTTGAATGGTGGCGTGGGCTTGAAGTCGTACGGCATGGCGGCGTTGTGGCACTGGTGGCTGTTGGCATGTGGAAGGCGATTTCTTTCATTGGTTCGGGGAGAAAGACGTCAAGTGCTTCAAGGCGATCTTTTTTAACGACATGTCTGTCTATTTACTCAGGAGATGGTGATAGTAACCAGATATCTTCGTTCTTCCTACTGCTCGCGATCCTAGATACGGCGTGTCCTTCCTCTCGTCGATGCTTCGCTCTCAAAGCGCCCCCAACAAGAAACATGGTTGTCATCCCTTCGGCCATCAGGATTGATCCTATATGCCATCTTTCCTCCTCGCAAGCTCGCTCTATCTCAGAGGGCATGGAGCTCGCCTTACGCCTCTACCGTATTTGAATTCACAAGGCCATAGCTCCCGCATCCCGCGCCGCGCCCGCGAACCGTCGCGGGGGTTTCAGGGGACGCGCCGGCCTGCAAGCCATATGCGCAAGAGAGGCAGGTGTCAGGAGGTGCGGTAAGAACGAGGCGAAAAACGCGTGAAATTTCACCAGGCGTAATTCCCACGAAAGAACAGTCGCGAGAAAGAGTGCTCGTGCAGACGCGTATGCGTCTGAGCGCATGGTGACGGTGTGGGGTTGGATATTAAGGGCGGCATGCCCTGCATCGACATGGCCTCCCCTCCCCTCCCCTTCCCCGCGGTTTTTGATCGATCTTCATCTGTCCTCGTCTGTCCTTTCCATCCCCCTCACTCCTGACCGCGTGTGCGCTTTTCCGCTACCCCGGATTCCTCGCTGCTATTCACGGAGCCCTACCGTAGTACTAGCAGGTGGTGAGAGTGCGATTGGGCGGAAGAAGGGGAGCAGGGAAAGGTGTGTGGCCGGCCTGCCTGCAGGTTTGCGCGGTACTCGCGTTTGACAACACACCAGGTGGTGTTTGTGGAGGGGCGACAAATGACGCCGCGGTTCAATCTACCTCTTCGTCCCTTCTTTATGCCCTTGCGCGCGGATACTTGATTCGTCTTGTTGTTAACCGCTTGGCCACTGAAGAAGGCCTGTCATTCGTTTGTTCCTCCAATTTTCGGTTCGTTGGCGCAGCAAATCCGGCTTTGGAGCATATCTGGCCGACTACCGCCCAGTAACGTCGCACGCCGCAACTCGCACTCTTTCTCACGCAACTCGACTCTCTTTGTCTACTTTGTCACGCCCTCAACACTTAATCTTTGATCTGCACACCATCCGCGCGACATCGTGTGTTTTACTTCACTCTTCACCATATCCAACAACTATGTCTCAGCCTTCCTCACCGGCCGCGCCTCGCACCCACAGCGCACGGAGCCTCGCACCCATAGACTCCTCCTTCACACCCCTCGCCCGCGAAATCAAATCTCTCTACCTGACTCGGTTCTACAAAAAATGTACCGCGAGAGCGCAGACCCTTCTCTCCGAGCGAAATACCCTCGTACCCTCCCCCCTCCGTCCTACCCCACATAAGCTAACATAGCCAGCTTCACCCCACCCAACGCGCCTACCTCCTTTTCTACGCCGGCCTCAGCCTAGACACGCATGCGCGTACCCTCCCCCGCTCCTCGCCCTCTATCAGCGCCTTCTTAGACCGAGCCGAGGACTTTTACGCCCAGGCTGAGCGTGCGCTGCCTGCCCCCCTGCGCGGCGCTGCCGCGTTCAGCCTTTACTGGATCGATGAGGACGCCGAGCAAGAGCAGCCTGAACACCACTCCGAGCCCGCGACCCACTCCGAACCCGCAAATCACTCCGAGACCGCTGGCCGTAGCCGCGCGTCTACGCCCTCTAAGGCTTCCGCCGCCGCAGACGATGAGCCCGACCCGCCCAGCACGCCCGCCCGCAAGCTGCGTGCGATCCCGAACTCACACGCGCGCCAGTTGACAAGTGAAAGCGTACACGCGCCCTCTCCCGAGCCAGTGGTGGCAGACGCCTTCTCGCCGCGCGCACCGGACACGCCGCCCGCGACACCGACGCCGAAGGCCACGAAGCGGCGCTCGCGGTATCCCGCCGGGGGCGCGGGGATGGATCTCAGTGCCTTGGCGCCGGCGCAGCGGTATAATGCGCATTTGAATGCGTTTGCGGGGATGTTGGCGGGGCATGTGGCTGGTGTCAGGGGCATGCGGAGAGAAGTTGAGGGAGGTGAGGGGAGGGGGATGAGTTTTGAGGAGAGATTGGAGAGAATACGACGGGGACGGGAGGAGGGGTGGAGGTTGGAAAGGTTTGATCCACGGCAGTCAAGGGCGGTTTGCTTGAGGGCTTTGGCGGAGCTGTGATGAGCGTGATTTTCATGATTGAGCCATGATTAATGGGTTTATTTGCTTAGGAGCGCACACGATGGAATGACGATTTGTATGATATAGGGTTTTGATGGGTTGGGCTTGTATTGCTATGGACTTGGGACGAGTCCGTCGATGGGCGCAATCTGGGATTTGATGGACGCTGAGTACCCCGTAGACTACGTAGTATGATGGCTATGATGCAGATGTACTGATACATGGAAATTGTGAGCTTCTTGAGTCGGCAATCTGTCGTCCGCGTAAAATGTTGAAACAGAGTTTTATGCGCGAGATTGACATGTATGCATTTCAGACATCTAGGCGGTAGGTGACTACTACGGAGACGGCCTCCGGCGGGACAAGGTGAAATAGCCTGTGATATGCCAGACGCGTACGCATGGCATGACTGTGGACGGACCACGTGGCAGGACCCAGACCTGGGGCTCGGGCAGTCGGCTGGTTTTCCACTTGTTCTCTCCGCAGATGCAGGGCCGACATCTTCACGTCATCTTAAAATACACTTGGTCGCAAGGGATTAGGGCTGAAGCAAACGCTACACTTCCGACTGCAAACAATCAATAGCGAGAAGCGCAAGGCGTCTAGAGTATTGTTGTACATAGGAACTTTCCCACCAGATGTCTGCGCCTACATACAGCGGCATCGGCCACATCCCGGAGGAGCATACCCAGAATTACCGGGAACCTTTTACATATCCTCAGACGCGGTAGCACCCGTAATGATCTCCACCAACTCGCCGGTAATGACGGCTTGCCGAGTGCGATTGAACAGGATGGTGAACCTGCTGATCATGTCACCGGCGTTCTTGGAGGCGTTCTGTACATCAGTCAGCGGATATAACAAATAAAGAGCTGTGAGCAAACTGACGTCCATAGCGTTGCGACGGGCAGACTGCTCGCACGCGTGGCCTTCTGCGAGTGCCCAGTACAGCGAGTTAGCCAGAGAATACTCCTGCAGGTTGCCCAGAACCTCATCCTCGATCTCGAAAGCCGAGTAGTTCGCTAGAATACATCAGCCACTCTATCCGCCTCGCAAAGTAACCCATCACTCACGGGAGTTGGCAATGGCCTCCTTGGAGTACGCCTCGATGATCGTGGGCTCATAGCTCTGAGCGTTGACAAATTTGTTGAATAGGATCTTGACCGAGTCGTAATGCTGCGGGATAAGGGTCACCTGGTCGGCAATGGCCTGCGCGTCTGCGAAGGTCGGCACATCTTTGCCAACACCCTGGAAGGTGAGCTTGATGGCCTTTGCGTTGGAACGACCAAGCTGCGCCTTGCACTTCTCGCCGATCACCACAATGTTCATATCCGGCTGCCCAGCGGCAAGGGCGCGAGACTTCCTCGAGAGACCGGAGTGGATACCACCGCACAGACCCTTGTCAGAGGAGCACACGATGAGAAGCGTCTTCTTGCCCTCGCCCTCCTCAGGCTTGGTCTCAGCCTTCTCGAACACGGTGTTGGACGTCTTGCCGTAGGTGCGTGACTCGTTCATGGCCCTCTGGGCGCGGGTGAGCTTGGTCGAAGCGACAATCTTCATCGTCTTGGTGATCTTTTCGATATTACGAATGGACTTGAGACGGTCCTCAATCTCGCGAAGCGTGGCATAAGTCGCTGCTGGGGCATTGACAGTCGCCGGGCTGCAATCGACATATAATGTATTAGCCTTTTGCGGTGATGTGGAGGTGACAGATCAATTCTGCACGGAAGCTTAGGGGGGTGGTGCTGCGCGGGATTGACGTACCGGACGGCAGCCGCGGCGCCAGCCCTCAGAGCCGGACGAGCAGCCCTGGAGAGCATTCTCAAAGGTCAGACTACACAATTGAGGGTGTTGGACGTTAGCCGCCGATGAATGGGCGACAATTGGCGGGAGGGGTCGAGGAAGCTTTGAAGACGATGTTGTTGGAGGGTCCCGGAAACAACCTTTCCCCAATGGAAAGATTCGGGCCGAGCAAATTCCGGGGGCCTCTGAGCTCGTGTTTTTTTTTTGGCTAAGTCATCAATTCACGTGATATTGCACGTGATCACGATTTCTTTCTAGCGGGCCCCTTCAGACGCCAAATATAATGATTGGCCTTAGTCCCCGTTGGCGGCCCCGAGCTTCACCTCTCTGCCTCTTGCCTCTCTCTTCGCGGTCCTCTTGGGTCCTTTCTGTTGCTGCGTCCTCCACCACCCTCCCTTGCAAACATCATCTTCCAAGCCGCAACTTCGTAGTGCGCACCTACCTTCCTTGAGTTGCGCCTGTTTTGTTGCACGTCTCCCACCCGGCACTATTCGCGTGCCCTGTCTGTTCCTTCGTCGCGCCGTCTTCTCTTCTTCAATCTTGCCACGACACGCGGTTCCTCGTTACCAATTTTACCATAATCCATCTCCACCTCGGTTTGCGACCATGGCCTCCTCGTCAGAGGATGATGCTCCTCTTTTGAGGGGTCGAACCAACGGTGGTAAGTGATACCTCATCGGAAACTTAGTGCGCCTACTTCGTGAATGCGGCTCTTGTCTTCAGGCGTCATTGGACCCTTTCACTTCCGCCCACCACTTTTCCACTTTATATTTTACTCTCAAACTTCGAGGCCTCGCGCATTGTGTATATATGCAGCTCGGAATCTCGCATATACGTTCGCGGCCCGTGCTAACCTCCATTTTCTTCACGCAGTGAAACCTGCCCTTCCCGCACGCAAATCCAACGACGCCAAAATGTCGGACTCCAGCCTTTCCGATGCTCCCCTGCATCCTGACGATGTGAACCCGGGCGTATCCGTCCGCAACGGACCCGTCGAGGAAATAGATGTCGACGAGAAACCCACATCTGCGGCCACAAATGGCAAGCGGAAGTCGCGGCGTAGCACCAACGGAAAGAGTTATAAGGAAACCAGCTCTGACAACGACGATGACAAGCCGCTGGTATGGCTGGCCAACATTTTACCGCTCCGTTGCTGATGATCCTGCAGAGTAAACGCCGCCGCACTGGAGTCAAGGCCGAAGAATCCGACTCAGACGACATGCCCCTTGCGCGTGGCTCCAAGACGCGGGTTAAGAAGCCACCGAAGGTCACCGCTGCTCAGATCGGCGAGTCCTCTGATTCCGACATTCCTTTGACCAAGAAGCTTGCAAAAGAGAAGCAACAAATCGAAAAGGCTGCGGAGCGTACGGCCAAGTCCATTCGCGCAGCGGAGGAGAAGCCTCAGCCAAAGAAGCGTGCGTCCCGGGCCTCCAACGGAGTGAAAGCTTCTCCGGATGACGAAGCCCCCGTCAAGAGGGCGGGCAAGAAAGGTGCAACGGACAAGACGCCCGCTCGGAAGTCCAAGGCAAAGAAAGAACCAGAATGCACTCCCAAAAAGCCCAAGTCGCGCACGGATGAAGACGAGGAGGCTCAAGAGGAAGAAGAGGAGTACCGATGGTGGGAGGACCCCGGAAAGGGCGACGACAGCATCAAATGGACTACGCTTCAGCATAACGGTGTGGTCTTTCCTCCTCCATATGAGCCTCTGCCGGAACACGTCAAGCTCATCTATAACGGCGTTCCTGTCTCCCTGCACTGGGAAGCCGAGGAAGTCGCTGGGTTTTATGGTACTATGCTCAACTCAACGGTCAACGTTTCGAACGAGGACTTCAACAGGAACTTCTTCGACGATTTCAAAGAAATTCTGGACCGCACTGGCCATGGCAAGGACCCGCAAGGCAGGACGGTTAAAATAAAGCAGTTCGAAAAGTGCGATTTCACAAAGATTTTCGAGTACTACGAAGGCGAGCGCGAGAAGAAGCGCTCTCTCCCTGCTGCAGAGAAGAAGGCCCTCAAAGCCGCGAAAGATGAAGCTGAGGCACCGTTCATGTACTGCATGTGGGACGGTCGCAAGCAAAAGGTTGGCAACTTCCGTGTCGAACCTCCTGGTCTATTCCGTGGGCGTGGAAAGCATCCGAAGACCGGCAAGGTCAAGCAGCGCGTTCAGCCTGAGCAGATCACGATCAATATCGGTAAAGAGGGGACGGCCCCTTCTCCGCCTCCTGGACATCAGTGGAAGGAGGTCAAGCACGACCAGACTGGTACTTGGCTCGCTATGTGGCAGGAGAACATCAACGGTGCCTACAAGTATGTCATGCTTGCCGCCAACTCGGATATCAAGGGCCAAAGCGACTACAAGAAATTTGAGAAAGCTCGTGAGCTAAAGGTCTGTTTTTCGCTGATCGACTCGCATCGACTGCTAACCCCATACAGAAGCATATCGACAAAATTCGCCGGGAGTACACTCGTGATCTCAAGTCTGAGATTATGGCCGATCGTCAGCGTGCCACTGCGGTCTATCTCATCGACAGGTTTGCTCTTCGTGCGGGTAATGAAAAGGGCGAGGATGAAGCGGACACCGTCGGCTGTTGCTCCCTAAAGTACGAGCACGTCACACTTCGGCCGCCTAACAAGGTCATCTTCGACTTTCTTGGCAAGGACAGTATCCGGTTTTACGACGAGGTCGAGGTCGACCCTCAGGTCTTCAAGAACTTGAGGATCTTCAAGAAATCGCCAAAGAGGGAGGGTGACGAGATCTTCGATCGCCTGACGGTAAGTTTCTTGCCATTAGAGAAGTTGTTCCCGCTAACGTCTAGCAAGACTTCGGCCCTCAACAAGCACTTGAGCACATACATGCAAGGTCTGACGGCGAAGGTCTTCCGTACCTATAATGCCTCGTGGACCATGGCCACGCTGCTGAGAGATATGACTTCGAATGGCTCAATCGCTGAGAAGGTTAAAGACTACAATGATGCCAACCGCAAGGTTGCGATTCTTTGCAACCACAAGCGTACTGTCGCCGCCGGTCATGCTACTCAGATTGAGAAGATGCAGGAGAAGATCAACGGCCTTCGTTACCAGCAGTGGCGCATCAAACAGATGATGCTGGCTCTCGAGCCGAAGCTCAAAAAGTCCAAGGGTGCCGCCTTCTTTGCGCTCCCTGAGGACCTGGGCGGTGATTGGGTTCAGAAACACCAGGAGGCTGAGCTCGAAGAGAAGCGTGAGAAGATCAAGAAAAAATTCGAGAAGGACAACGAGAACCTGGTGGCGGGTGGTAGCGACCCTATGCCTGACTCCGAGTTGGAGGAGCGCCTCCAGGAAGTCGAAGACCTTGCCGCGAAGTACAAGAAGGAGAACAAGACTGGCAAGGTCGAACCGGAGGGCAGAAGCCCGACGATCGAGAAACTGGAGGCTACGCTCGAAAAGCTCCAGGTACGCATCGAGACGTCTCGTGTTCAACTTGAGGACAAGGACAACAACAAGGAGGTCGCGCTTGGAACCTCCAAGATCGTGAGTAGACCAACACGCAGCATCCGCTGGTGATTATACTGACGCGTATACAGAACTACATTGATCCTCGTCTGACTGTTGTGTTCTCCAAGAAGTTCAACGTCCCGATTGAGCGGTTCTTCTCCAAGACGCTCCGTGAAAAGTTCGATTGGGCCATCAAGTCGGTTGACGAGCACTGGGAATTCTAACTGGAATATCATGGTTCAGTTGGTACGTAGCGCGGCCAGAACGGTGCATGGCTCGTTTCTCCATCTGGTGAGGGACTAACTCGGTGTGTATGTTGGATGAGTGGCAATCACATTCATTCCTGTATTTCCGAGCATATGGACTGTGAAATAGAAGCGACAATGTGGAGTTGTACGGTTCCCGCATCATTTCCGGAGCATTGGGTTCAACATGATCTGGCTAGGGATCTCACATCATTCGGCACAGCGTGGGCTCGGGCAAGAATCTCCTTCATACGGTATGGAAGGGTGCATGAGAGGAGCGGATGACGATTCTGCTCTTACTGTCCCCATATGAGGCTCGCTCCACCGTCTTCTCGTCCAGATCTGAGGTGTTTGTATATTGCTGGTAATGCCAGATTGCGTACATAAACTCCGTAAATGAGACGAAAGACACGTTTTGTGGCAAGCGATGAGTCCATAATTGATCAAATATGGTCGGGACAAAGACTGAACAAGGTGAAGCGAGAGTCGAGACTTGGGGCCCGTTCATCTGGTGGCACAAGCAGCAGAGGCGGGGGGCGGCGGAGCGGTCTGGAGTAGAGACATTGCGAGTATTTGTGCGAGCAGGCAAGTGCCGTGATGAGGAAATGACGATGTTCAGATAGGACAAGGCGGCGAGTGAGCGGTTGGGGGGAAACGGTTGAGGAGGGAGTGTGGGTTGGTGTTGCACCGCACTGTGAACCTGAATCGGGACATGCCCTCACGTCTTCGAGTCCCGACTTCCGTTCGGCTACCTGCTGGTTGACATGAGAGTGGCAGGTGACATGCCTCATGCTAAGTGTCCGTACCGTACCAAGGCGGAAAAGAATGCCGGCCAGGCGTCCGCGCGGAAACGGGAGGCTGGGGGTGTGGTCGATGGTCAGTCTGAGGATGGAGAGAGAGAACTCAAATTGGTCACAGCAACTTAAGGCATAGCAAGGTCCAGGGATTTAGCTAGCAGAGTTGGAGCACTGTACTGCAGCGTAGCAATATTGAAGGTGGTCAAAGTACCGCGCCGCAATTAACGCCACGGGCCGACTACAAGTGTAGGATTTGATATGTTTCGGGGAATGCGACCATGCGAGAGGCAGAAAGGATCAGATGCGCATCACGAAAGGAGCAGGAAGACGAATGGAATGGCTGGTACGGCTGGCTGGTGTCATGCTATGACCAGACCAGATGTCGAGTCACCAAAACGTCAACTCGATCTGTGCCTTTGCTCGGCGATGAGGCGAAGGATGCAAGCCCACCGTTGATGCAATGGAACGATGTTGTACATGCTCTGCACCGCGGGGTGGGGGGAGAGCTAGGCGGGGATGTACCCAGTAACTTTAGTGACCCATTGCAGTCTCTGCCCCTGATCACCGAGGGGGGGGGGGTGGGCGCCTGTCAGTCACTTTGTACCTCAAAGGTTTCGAATCAGCTCAGAGGTACATGCGCCGTACCTGCAAACCCATGAGGTCCTTTAACTTTGGGTAGGACAGGCCGGCAGATCACACAGATCACAAAGTTGCAACACAGAGATGCCGACTGAACACAATAATCCGCTCTTCCACCGCAGACGCCCACGGCGAAGGGTGCAAGGGGGGGGGCTTACAAGCTATTGGAAGCAAGCAAGAAAGACGAGGGGAAAAAGAAGAGAGAGCAGGAAAGAGGCGGGACGTCGTGGACAGCTTTATTGTATCACGTTCCACGAAGCTACGGCAAGTGAAGCTCGAGCTTGACTTCACCTTGATATGCTCTGCTCCTTGCTGCATGTGGAGCATGTTCTGCTATGAATAGGTATGTGCAACATTAGATAGAAGCAAAAGATGATGATGTCGGTGGTTACTGTTGTCAAAAGTTGCCAATGATGATGGAACTCTTCTCGGGCCGCATTCAGCTGGCAAAAGTCCGACGACGTGTGCTTCAATTCTGGTGACCATCTCGCGATGCTCCCCTGCGACCTGCAATGGCGTATCAACCCCGCAACCTGGAGATGAACAGGGTAACTCGAAATCTGGGAGCTTCACAATATGGACGGGCGCTAGCCGTCAAGCCATGCAGGCCGCAAGCCTCCTCCTGCATAAGCCGTCCTTACCAGGCATAGGTTAGGGGCCGCTTCTGGGGAAGAACTATTTCCTAGATCTAGTCTCCACGCCTTAGACTGTTGTTCGCGCGGAAAATCACCGCATCATTCTCTTCCTCAGAAAAAGCCTCTTGTACGCATCTAGCTCAGCGTCATCTACAAATTACGAGATCGTTGCGCTATTTTTCTCATATTGTACTGCCCTTTAACTCTGCAACCCTCCCCCCTCCCTTTCTCTGTACACTACCCCCTCCCCTTCTCTCCCCCAGCCGACCTCGAACCATTCCTGCGGCCCCCATTTCGCCCACACACACTTGTATTCACTCACCCCGCCCTAAACTGCAGCTCCTCATCTCCCATACTCCACCCTCCTCCTCTCCTCTCCTTCTCTTCTCACCAAGCCCTTTGACTGTTCCATTCCGCAATCATGAGCGGCGGCGAAGGGGAGAGCAAACCAGCCGTGCTCATCATTGGAGGCCTTGGTAAGTTCCCGCTCTCCCGCAGGACCCGGAGGTCCCGCCCGCACCGAAGCACCACATCCCGCTGCATCCGCGGCCACGCGGCAACAACCCCCACTGCCCACCTTCGCGACCTCGTTCGCTGAGGGCACAAGGCACACATTCAAAAGTTTGGTCCGCTAACATGGTCGCTTCGTGCGTCTAGGCTACATTGGTCGCTTCCTCGCCCTCCACCTCCACACCAACAGCTTGGCCTCGGAGGTACGTCTCGTCGACAAACACCTCCCCGAGCTGGCATGGCTGGCACCAGAGTTCGCGGAAGCGTGCTCTCGCGACAAGTTCATGCAGGCAGATGCCTCCCAGCCAAGTTCGTACTCTTCCCTCCCTTCCCCTGCCCTTCCCGCGGCAGCTCCTCCCCCATACAATGGTAGCCCTGGCTTACCATACGCGTGGTCCGCAGATAACCTCCCGCGAATCTTCAACCGCGCCAATGGCAAGGAGTTCGACTATGTCATCAACTGCGGCGGCGAAACGCGCTATCAGCAAGAGGATGAGGTGTACCGCGTACGCTCGCTCCAGCTGTCAACCACAATTGGCGCCGAGGCCGCGCGCCGGAACGTCAAGTGCTTCATCGAGCTAAGTACTGGCATGGTGTACAAGCCGGGCTCGTCACCGCGCGCCGAGTCAGCCAAGCAGAGTCCATGGATCAAACTGGCGACGTGGAAGCAGACGGCTGAGCGCGAGCTGTCGGCAATGGAAGGGTTGAATCTGGTCGTGCTGCGCCTGGCCCACGTCTACGGACCTTATACGCCCAAGTTTGTTGGGACGGCGCTCTGTATGGCTCGTGTCTACCAGTACGAGCAGCGAGAGATGAAGTGGCTATATAGCCGGGACCTTAAGACGAACACAGTGCATGTCAAAGACGTAGTACGCGCCATATGGACGGCGGCGCAGTGGTACGCCCAGAAGAATACTCAGAAGCGGCCGGCTCCAGTCTTCAATATTGCGGATCAAGGGAACACAGGTAGGTCCGGTCTGCTCTGGTTCTAGCCGAAATCTAACAGCCTTGCAGCTCAGGGCACGATGGCCGACATTATTACTCAGATCTTCAACATCCCAACCAACTTCCAAAACCCCGTCATGGCCACAATCGCGAAGTTTTGTCTCGATTCGGTAGTAGATGACGTCAACGACGAGACATTAGATCCCTGGGCTGAGCTCCAAGAGGCAGCGGGTATTACAAAGGCTACTCCGCTAGGGCCGTACATGGAGAAGGACCTGCTCAAGAACTTGGATCTCAGCCTCGACCCGAGCGCCTTTGTCCGAGAAACGGGTTTCCAGTGAGTAGCACGCCATGCTCCATTGCATTTCAGAATTGACCATCTCAGATATCAACATCCAAAGCTCACCAAAGAAGAGATCGAGGCTGTCATAGAAAGCTACCGGAGTATGAACTGGTGGCCCTAGAATTCAACTTGATTTCTCACTTCCGACTTACCACTGAACGCCGATATCGGATGACGACACGGCCTAGGACGTATTTACACGTAGGGACGCTGCATGGGACAGGGACACTCGCATATCTTCTTCCGCCTTCGCTTCTCCACATTTCCGGCGCGCTCATCATACGCCCCGTCGTTTAATTTCCTTGGCCTCCTACACGCCTTTTCCCGGAACCCCATGAGGTCTTGAGGATCGTGGCGTGCGACTATCCTGCGGCACAGCACTTGGCTGTTGCTTACTCTTTTCCCATTCTTACACCCGCTTTCCCCTCACATTAGCATGGACGAGGGAACACCATATTGTTTGTTTTTTAATCCACTCGCTCGGCCATTTTCTTGCATATCTTGCGGCGACCGGGAGATGACGGCCCTTCACGGTGGACGATACTTATGGGGGGCGTAGGTTTGAAGCCGCTCCGATATAGGTGCTCGCGTTTCGGCGAAGCAAATACAATATCATACCCACATGCTATCCTTGGTTTCTCACCCAGAGACAGCCTTGTGCCTGGTGGGCCAGGTGACCGCCCCGCAGGTCCAACAAAAAAGAATATGGCGGCCCGCGGCGTGCGCCCTGCAGATCCCAGCTCAGCCCAGCACGCCACTTCCTTATGTACCCCTTGCTTTGGCGCTGTGAGGCGCAACTGGCGCGCGGGTTCGGGCCGTGGTTGCGGCGCCGATCGTCTCGTCTTGATGACGGAGACGGCGTCTAGAACTATCCGACGCCAATTGCTGCTGACATGCATTAACGGGACGATTTAGACTGCTTCGGGCAAGGTGAACGGACTCAGGGCCCAGAGCCATGGTATGGATTGATGAAGCCGTGGACCTGGTCTGTTCCGTGAAGATGCAGATTGCAATTTGACTATCATTCTAGACCCTTATCATGTCCTCTGTACGCCATACTCCGCATATCCGGTCTTCAAACAACTGTTGGCCCATTTTCACCGATACTGAAGTCCTCACCGCCTCCTCTTACCAGGCCCGCTTGGGTACGAAAAACGTGGATTCCACCGCTAGATCCCACCGCAACTCCGACGCCGTGCACATTTCACTCCGTGACACGAAACGTCCAGGCGGCGTGCAACCCCACACAAACCGAACCCTTCCACACGCACCACAGTTCCGCTCCGCTCCGCCCCTCCAACCCTTCGCTCCTTACTCACAGCCCATCCCCACCCTTCTCAGCCTCCCCCTTCAACCCCCCAAGCCACGCCTCGAACCGTCCTGGCAAAACCCCCGCAAACATCGCGCGAACCACATACGCAAGCACCCCATCCATGCCCTCCCATGTGCGCACCTCGCATTCCCTGTCTTTCTCGATAACCTCATGCACGCGCTCGGCGCGCAGCACCTTTCCCATAATCCACGCCGCCTCCGTATCATTACTCCAAATCACGCGGTGAACTACACTCCCGTCCTTCTTTGTCGTGTGCGAGACTTCGTCAACTACTAGGTGTGTCGGATTCACGGACGAGGGCTTCGAAGGGTCCATCATCGCGTCGAGCGTGAAGCGCGTGCCTTTGTGCAGGCGCTCCGGCGCGGCGTCTGCTTCTGGCGTCGAAGGCTGCGCGCGAATCCGCGCGGCGGGCGCAAAGGGGTTCCAGCGCTCGTAGCTGGAAGGCGCAAGGAGGAGATCGAGAACCGGCGCGGCGGGCGCGGCGATGTGCGTGCGGGCGTGGATGCGGAACACGGGGTGCGGCATCGAGGGCGGGTGGATGTCGGCTGGAGGCCAGGACTCTGATTCGGTCGTCATTGTTGATGTGCGTGGGATAGATGATGGATGTGCTGGTGATTGATGTTGTGGTGGTGGGTTTGGCAGGACGTCGGCGAAGCGAGCCGCCGGCGATCACCCCGTCCCGCTGCCGCGCGTGCAGATGCGCCGCGCGAGTGCCGGGCCGGGGCCTGGCCGTGGTGGGGCTTACCGCGTTGACGTCGATAGGCCCCGCGGACTTGCCGTCGCGCAGCGAGCTCGGCGAGCGAGTTGGAAGAGAGGTCAGCTCTCTGCTCGGGAGCGATCCGAGCGGCGTGCTGGGCATTGCGGGCGCCGTTCAATGAGGGGTTGACTCGCGCAGCGAGATCGGGACGTTGGGCTAAAAGCAACGATTGGCACTACCGTACTGCCGAGCAGTAGGTGTCTTCCCCACACACCGAGGACGGGAACAGTGCTGATCTCAAGCTGGATATGGTTCGATTCCCCACACTGTACGTAACCGGCCATCCGCCGCGGGTGCGATCCCGCCTCGCAACCCCGCAGCGCATCGCGGGAGAGTGCGCAATCACATGCTCCTCACCTCCGCCGCTAGTTCGGCCTCGGCAGGCGGAGATTACACCGCGACACACTGCTGCAAGCCTTGCAGGGCGGGAACGTCTCGGGCGAGCTCGACGTGCCAACTTCCAACCTGTAGCGGACGCAGGCTTGCTAGCCTCCCTCAAGCTCACGACTTTCAGGCCTATCACCACCAACAACACCAAATGCAGCCAGTTGCAAAATGGTATGACCGCCACCGCTTTCCGCACGAGAACTCCGCTTCGCTGGTACTAGTTACAACCTCTCTTCCCCTGGTCGACAAACTACCCGCCTACAACCCCGGGCCGGCCCTCGCTCGTATTCAGCGGGTTGTGGGGCATGCTGTGACGACCGTTCTATCTTGGGCGTTCATGCATCTGCTGCTGTGCGACTGCTATGCGCCATGCAGTGACATTATGCAGTGGAGCAGGATGAGCTTGGCTTTGGCCTTGGAAATGGCCTGCTGCTTTTTTCAATCCAACGTGACATTCACCGGTGTTGTCCGCAATTGCAACCTTGTGGTCCTTGACAGCAGCACTCCTGCTCCAGAAATAGGATGAATCACAGCCGTAAGATGCCAACATACTGAGGGGTATATTCCACGCTACCTTTTCCTTAATGAGAGCCGCATCAGCAGCAACTTATTATACACGCTCCTCCAGTGCCGCAAAGACCGCTCCAATATCCTCAAAATCCCCACCCAACCAGCAAGCACATGAGAATATGTCCTAGTCCGCATTTTTTGCAGTTTAGCCAACCATTCGAGGCCTCGTCGTCCAGTCCTTGGACGTAAAGAAACCAACAATCCATCCCAGATCCCTTTCTCCCTTCGCCCAGGAGCCCAAGGCCGCATGAAAGCAAAGAAACCCCATCTCGTGATCACCCTAGTTCATCCCGTCGTGCAGCCCAGACACTGGTCCTGCCAGCAAAATAAGCCGCCAAAAGAGAAAAGCAAGAAACGAAAAGGGGCCCAAAGTGAGGGTCATTAAAAATGGCGCTACATTCCAAAACGCAAAGGTGATGGCGTTGAGTGGTGACGTACGTGCTCGTCGCACAAGAGGCAAGTCGATGCGAAGTTCCCTCCCTAAGATCCAAGGCCCCAGATCCCCACACATAAAATCGTTAGAAATATTCCGCATATTCCGGCTTGATTTTAGCCGAAAATGTGCCGATCTCTCGCCCAGCATGCGCTACTGTAAAGACAAATGCGCCTATCGCTGGCGCTTCGCCATCTGTTCCATGGTATCCGCGCCGCCGTAGTCCCAGCCCCGCTTATTGAGACCGGCGCCGAAGGAGCTTGCCACTACGTCCTGCCACATGGTAGGCGAAACGAAGTTGGGAGCGGGCGCCGCGTACGTCGTAGCTGGGGCGTTGGCAGGCAAGCCCATGTGGGTTCCGTGAGGTGAGTAGCCCGTCTGCGGTGAGTATGCTGTTTGGCCCAATTGGGCTTGTCCTTGGGTCATGCGTATGTCATAATTGCCTGCGGGCGGTGCTCTTAGAGGAGGGGACGGTTGAGAGGCGGTGCTTGAAGGAGGCGTACCAAAGGCTGAAGTCCATTGACTACAGGAGTTAGTGAAGACTAATCACAGGAGCGAGCGAACTCACTCAAATATTCTGGTCGGATTCCACTGCCCATGGTAGGGATCCTGGGACTGGACCGCAGCCGGAGCACCCTGGGCCATCACATTCAAGGACTGAACTATGGGAGAGTCAGTCTTGCAGTCCTCGTCCGTTGCGCTGACTGGCGGTGTGATGGGGTGGATCATGTTGTAATTGGCCTGGCTGGGGCCGAGGGACATGTCTTGGCCGGATGGTTGGGACCGGTACGCACCGTCGGGTAAAGGACTGGCATTATCATGCGGAGGCGGGCTTCCACACGGAAAGCTTGCCCGTAACTCGAACGGCCGGTTGATGTCGGCAGAGAAGGCTTCCCGCAGCGCTTCGATTTGGCTTTGCATCTCCGGCAAAGGCCACATCGGTGCAATCTTTTCCAAGATCCTCATGTGTCGCACAAAATAGTCCCGGGCGTCGGTATTGAGCTCAGGATCTGGGGAGGTAATAGAAGCCTGCTTCTGGTTAGATCGGTTGCAGCTGAAGAGAAGACGCTTACTAGATGCAGCATGGTACAGGTTAAGACGCAGTAAATGGTAAAGCTGATGCCACGCTGCATTCCCATCAACCCAGGCGTGCCGTAACTTTGCAGCATGCTCTCCTGAATGCGACACATTTTCTTGGCTGCGTCGTAGCAGATCAGCATGTGATCCCGCCAGAATCCATCCGTCTCGGTCAAGTAGTGTATTTGTGGCCGGTGGTGCATGATTGTGGAGAGGTAGTGGTAACAGTGAACATTCCCGATAAAGGCTGAAGGAACCCACACCGCCTGATCCTGTGGTGGATAGAGGAGTTGGAAATCAGATGGAAGCTCTATCAACCATTTGGGATATTGCTTATCCAGAGCCGCGAAATCGGGATCTAAAGCCCACGCCTTTTTAGACTTGCGCAACCTCGCGTACACCTTAATGGTGCTTTTGATATTCTTTACGACACGGGCGAAGTAAACGAAGTGGCGTGACACCTGGAGTTCGTCCTCGTCAACACCGGGAAGCGAGATAGGTGGCTGAAGTTCAACGGTATCCTCGTCCACGCCGAAATCAACACGCCCTAATGAGATTTAGTTAGGCTCAAAAGCCAAAAGGGTGCTACCAACCTTGTGGGCCGCCAATCATGGCTTCCAGGATGAAGAGAGTCTGCCAGATGCGCGTTTTTGCGACGCAATCCCAGATATTGTCACATAATTGTCCGGCTTCATGAGCTTCGTGATGCTGGTGCAGATCCAGGTCCTTGGCCATCGCGACCATGTTCACTACAGTCATCCAAGAGCGGTAGAAGTAGCCACGCTTCGGCGCCGCCTCGCGGGCTTTCAGTATCAGGAGCATAGCTTGAATAGTACTCAAGCGGGGTACGTCCTTGAAGCTTTCCTCGTGTTCTGCATGGATGAGCATCGTATATCGCAATAAGAAAGGAAGTTAAACATACTAGCCGCAAGCGCAAGCCACTTACTGCCCTCCTGCACTTCGTCCAGCATCAACGAGCTGCAAGCAAATATCGCTTCCAACATCAAGGGAGAGATGGACTCGCGATTTGTATCCCACTGATGATAGAAGGACTGGCGCTGAAGGACAGGAACAAAAGGATGGATGTTATTGAAGAAGCAGTCGAAATACCGCAGTGCTTGTTCTTCGCTTGGCATCATCTCCAGGGGGATGCGGACGCGCGAGTCTGGACTCATTGTCTGAGGAAGGTTAATCTCAATTTCCTCCACAGCTGGCGCTTCAGCTAGCTTTTTGTTTCCGGCGATGTAGGGCGCTGGCAGAGTTAGCAGAAGTCAGCATGCATGAGAGTAAGTTGTACCGATTCCTAGGTGGTCGATTTTAAGCTCCGTCATGGCTTCGCTCAACTCGTCGGCCATGCTCGAGACAACGCTGCCATCGGATTTCCACGAACTGTCTGGCGCCGATACTGACGGTATGCCCGGCGGGGGTGTCGCGTAGCTTATTTGCGGATATTTAATCTGGGATTCTGGTATCGCCACAGCAGGTACACCACCATATGGAAGCTGCGGTTGTGTGGAATCGATGTATGTAGGTGACTGATAAGCGCCCATCGGCTCAACGTAATTGCTACGCACTTGCGGCGGCATGCTCTGCGCAACCGGCGCATATTGGGGAGGCGGTTGACGGTGGTAGTCGCTGATGTTTCCGATAGGGATGGTGGGGTAATCATTGACCCTCTGGATCTCGAAAGTATGCACGCCGGGGCTGGTGGAGGAGTCCTTCTCGTAGCTAACCGTCGGTGGAACGCAGTTCAGCTTCAGTCTTGTGCAGGCTGCGCAGGGCCATGAGTTCGTCGTCGCCGCATCGCACTTGATTTTCCGACGTCTGCACCCTTCACATGCCCGCATCACTGCCCACACATCAGCATGTCCACCCTCAACCAATATGGGAGTGTAGTGTACCTTTCAGGCGCTTATGCCGATTGTGCTCGTCAACGAAAACATAGTCTATTGCGCAAACCTGGTCAGCGGGTCCGTATCAAAGCACGATCATGGGCCAGACTCACTGCGCTGTTGCGGCTCCCTCGGGGCCAGCACCGTTGGAGCAAAACTGTAGCCCTGAGTCTGTGTGGCCTGCGGCAACAGTGGCCTGGAGCTGTTCTCGCTCGCCATGCCCGACGATGCGTATGTATCGGCTGACATCGAGGTGAGGAGGTCGGGAAAAGGATGGGGCGCAGGGCCGTGTGCGGCAAGTGCTGGTGGTGGGCAGGCGGCCAGGTGGGGTGCGGCACGTTTCGATGCGCTAGGATATCTGTGCGGCTCACTGGTAAGGCTCTAGACCTCAGGCAGGTGGGGGAAAGGCGGGCAGTAAATAGGACAGGCGGAAGAACGATGGTGCAGTGGGAACGCGGGCAAATGATACCTTACGACTGTGGGGTGAGAGGCGCGTCTAACGCGGGGACGGGTGCAGTGAGCGCATCAATCGAGGCAAGTATTGGCAGGAAAGTCTCCCCGGAGTATCCTGGAGGGGCGAAAGGCTTCGGGATAGGTATTTAAGATGACGAGTGGCGCTGGGGCGGGCGTATGTCGTTAGATTCCGGTGAGGTCGTCTGGTGTGTGTGGCTGAATTCGAGGCTCGAGGTTTGACGATGAAGTTCGAGGGTACAGGTAATGTGGATCTTTCACGCCAGGACGTTTGCGCTGACAAGGGAAAGACGGGCGCTCGGATCTCAATAGAGGTCGGAGATGAGGGGGCTTGGGACTGGAAGCCTACGAGGGAGGGGTGGGGAGGAGGGGTGTGAGAGTTGGTATGGGTAGTTGGGAGTTGCGGGGGGTTGGGATAATGGGGTGAGGGGTGTAGGTAGGTAGAGAGGGTGGAAAATAATGAGAAACGGGGAGGCTGTCGAGATAACCGACAAGAAAACAAGCACCGACCAAGTGTGGAGAGAGAAGAAACTAGCACAGGGAAGATGGGAAATAGAGAGGACGATCATCAAGGGCGATGGACGAGTCTAGTGTCAAGAAATGGAACAAGCGCACGCGAGGAATTCCATATGTTCCCTCTGCTAAGAAGCGGAATCATGACACTACTATGCAGGATACGTTTAGTTAGCAGCAGCAACAGCAGCAGCAGCCAGTATCTAGCACCCCCTCCCTCACCCCAGCAGCAGTGGATATTGCGTTCAGAGTACGGATGTATCCAAATGCTTCTTTCACCATCTCAGATATCCTACTACCTCCGTAGTTCTAGAGCATATGCATTCGGCAACCATTTGGCCATCTAATGCCGGTTAAGAGGCGCCCTTGAGTCCTCTACGAATGCGCGTTGCAAGCTGTACGGATGTACGGGTAGGCCGCAGGCCATCTCAGACTCTAGTCTAGATAGACTTCGACTTGCGGCTGGTGGCTTCTCCGTAGCATGCCTATCCAAGCACCTTGTCTACTGTCCTTCCCCTCCCCCATCCCCTCCCCCCACACGCACTACAGCCAGCCCGTTTCTGGACCTTGATTCCCACAGAAGTGCAGAATCGGCCAAAACTCTCCCACCTGCCAACCACTTACCTTAGCTTGTCGGCGGTTGAGGGCGTGAAAGAAGCGCCAGTGAGACGCCTCTAGCTACCATTACCTGACGTCTCAGCGGAGCACGAGGATATGGCCTGGGTCACGGCAGTTCCCAGCGAGCACCGTCATCCAGTCGCTCTCGTCGTGACCATATTGCCAGACCGACCGTTCTGAGCTGAACACTAGACTCACGCGCGTATCCCGAATATACACATTGCGCACATACCACACCACACAGACGAATAATCCATCTGATGGGCGGAGCGGGTGAACCAAAGAAGGTGGTGGACGAGGTTGCGTTGCGTCTTGCAGTTACAGGCAGCTCGGGCCCCACCGACAATTGTAAACCGAGGCCGTTTTTTTTGACGCTCGGACGTTCAGATGTCTCGACCTCGATGCTGTGAATATGGCGACTCGAGTGGCCAAAGGGAGGGAAAGAAGAGCAAATACGGATGTGAACACTTGAACCAACGGTGTAAGCCGTTGCGGCGTGTGGAGAAAAGTCAAAGGAATATGCCCACTGTAACCTCAGGGCTCAACCCCCAGAGTCCTAGGGGGGCGACACGGTCACCACACCTTGCAGGGGGGGCTGATGTGGAAGTGGGACAAGGCCCCACGCTGCGCATCGAGATTTGCGATTCACGAAGCTGCAACTCACAACGATGTGGGCTTTCCAAGCAAACTGGTCATGCTGTAGCAAGCAAAAGCTCTCAGGCTGTTCGGCTCGCCTTGTCAAGCTTCATTTTCGCCCCCTTTTTTTGTTCCGGGCCCGCCACCATCATTGCGCGTCGTAGGGCATCGCGGTGGCAAGCTGCGAGGACCAAGTGATTGGGTTTGCTCGAAAAGAAGCCAGCTCTCCGCCTTCTAGCAACTTTGTGAACCGCTCTCCCCGGGGTGTCGGGGTGTCGCTGACCCCCGTTCGTACCGGTAAATGCGAACGCACCATCCCAGCGTCGCCCGGGTTTTGCAGCCTCCAAAGCGCCGACCAGCCCAGCAGAGCGAGTTGTCACCGCCGCTTCGTGGCACTTGATGATGGATCAATGTAGCGCATAGTATGAAGTGAACCCCATCTAATGCACCTGGCGCAGTAGGCAGTACATGTCAGTTGCCGTGAGCTATGATTTGCAAGTAGAGGCAAGGTAGCCACCGGCCGCATGGGACACAGAGTCAGCGACACACGTTTTGAACATGTCCTGACAAACTAGGTTGCTGCAGAGAACGATATTCTGGAAAGATGATAGATCCCCCATGCAGTGGTGGGATGCAGGGAGGCATGTGATGCGAGGGCATCCACTATCCAGGAACCGCCTTCCTGTTACTTGCTCCTAAGTCTACAGGATTACACACTCGTTATGCAACTTGCTGCACCGCTGCATCTATTGCCTGCGTGAGCCGACGAATCATAATTCTCTCATGACCGGACCCCACAGGTGAGGTACGTTGTACGTTGGCGGAGAGGAACCTGTTGAGGTCGGCGCCTTGGGCGCCCATAGTCATCCTCTTTCGTCATCCTAAGGAGCCGGTGGTCTGTGGTCTCATATCCTCCGAGCGGTTAAGGGTATATCTTCGTTGTCGGAGGTCAGTCCATCACCGTGCTCTGGACGTTGACAAGATCGAATGCTGAACGCCTCAGCCTGCAACCTACAGCCTCATAGACGGTCTCAGCGGAAGGGCGTCGTCTCATTCGCTCGGGGAAATTCGACACAATACGGCGCCAATGACGTGCCGCAGCGGAGACAACGGGGAGATCCCGGGATGGGCGTCGAGATTGGGAGAGACGACCGGATCGCCGTGCATTCTCATTCAGCCAAAGGCCAGCGCCCAGCGGATACCTGGCTGTCGGTCAGGTATGCTAACCTCCCCAAAGGGCCTCTTGGCGCGCGCGTGGCGCAGCGTGGGGCATATCAGGAAGGCCTGACGAAAGCCCACGCAAACTTCCATGCTTTGCCGACCATAAACATGCCATTCCTCGCAAACGAGTCCACATCGCTGGTGTAGGCCATCATTTCCGAATCCAATAGTGCCCGATATCGTGCCACGCGCTGGGCCATTCCAATGGCTGCGTAGAAAGTCGAGTCGTGAGAAATGAGATGTTCATGCGACGAAATTGGAGAACATTGCTGCTGCGAGGTTGACAGGTGATGAGCGCCAGGGCTTGAAGGGGAAGTCTTCTAGAAGAGGCACGGAGGCACGGGCTTTGCGTGGGGGGTCTAACTTCTGGCGGGAAGTTGGCGTCTTGACGCGCAGCGGGAGCGGGTTAGAGGCGGCATCAACCCTGAATCTGCGCCATTATGCGACCACTATTAGGAGAAGTGGTCAGGGTAAAAGATCCTCTTCTTCGGCGAGCCCGTTGACATGTTGATCCGTTGACGTCGTTCCGTATCGTCATGGACGCCTCCAACTCTTTGGGGGTAGGATACGGCGGGATAGGCAGGACCTGCCCTCCGTCGTTGCAACCTCGGCTTCATCTCGCGTGCCTCCAAGACCAGTGAGTGTTCCTGGGGCGTTGCAGCGCAAGGAAGGTCGACACGAGAGAGGCACGAGAGGATCACGAAAGGCGGCAGGGACTGCCGTGTCAGCATGTCAGCAGGTCGCGGGAGAGACAAGATGCACAAAGAAGACTCCAAACAGAGCAATATGTGATGCTCTTCGTCCATGTACGATGTTATGATTTGCCGTCAAGTCCAAATTGCATCTCCACAGTGGCGCCGTGCGTAAGCGCCTAAGGCACTTCTTGAATGTTAGTCAGCATGTGTCCGGTGGCGGACAAGCATGTGACTTTTCGTCATCGATTGTGGCAGTGCAGGCGCACTCGGCACGTCTTCGGAGCCGAGATAGACCAGCCAGCTCGGGATGGCAACCACGATTGTGGGGGTAAGGTCAACACCAAGGTGGCATCGCCATTCGCATTACGGCCATCCTATCGTATCTTGATATCGTAGGCCACTGATACCTCTACGCTCTGTCAGCATTCTCGCCTCACTCTTTTGTTCTCACGTCACGTAAAGCATCAAAGGACGACTCACCCTACCTAGCTAAAGTTACCATCTGAAGCTTAACAACAGTACACTAGTTGCCGGTCCTTGTAGATATGATGATGTGAAGCTTTAGCGGTGAAGGAGCAGGGCCCCATCCCAGACTAAAGGGTGCAGCTGGGAGTGGCGCGATAGGATAACACTTTGGTTTCCTTCTTGCGTGCTGCGTCGAAGGCTCACTATCTAGGCAGCAAGAGGCAACTCGCATCAACCCCTAGGTAAAGGCCAAGGGCAGCGCTAACCATCGGCGAACCCGCCTCACCAATGGAGCAGAGGCGGATAGCGAGGCGGTGTCGGGTAGGCATCACGATAAAGCAACAGCGATGCTAATGAGAACAATGTGCGGTCACTGGCCAAAGGGGCACCATACGGAGACATCCTGATATACAAGTGCATTCTAGTTACTCTACGCAACAGAATGGATCAAGATTGCTTTGCACAACTGATGTACATGCCGTGTACGCCTGCCTCTTGGCAGGGTCAAAGAGAAGGTGTTCTACAAAATCGCCATCTCAGCGAAAGGCCATGTGCAGAGAACACAAAAACCAAAACTTAGGGTATCTTCCTGGCGAAGCCAAAGAGAATCCACTCTATCCCGAAAGCCCAACCCTAACCAAACCCGAGTGCCGAATTGTGTACTCTACCCGAATGAAATCCAAAGCCCTAACCTGAACTCCAAACTATCAGTGTTCAACCCATCAGCTGCCTGGGATGTCTCCGCGCGTGCACCCTCCTCCATCCACCTAACCCCCTCTGTCCATCAGCAGCACCAGGGATCGATGTTGGCCGAGCTCCACGAAGCGTGCGCCACGCGGGGCCCCCGCCCCTCTGCGAGCTCCGTGGAACGACGAGGTCGGTCCCGGGAGCGGAAGCAATGAAGCCAGAGCTTGTATTGGGGAACGGAGTCGGGGCGCTGGGATTGGGCTGGACGGCAGACAGCGGCGTGGTGGGACCACCAGACGCGGCAGTGGGCAAAGAGTTCACGTTGCCGTTGCCGCCGTTAGGGTGCGTGAACGGAGTGCCATCAGTGCCACCGAATGGGTTGCCGCTGGCGGCGAAGCTTGGGACGGCTGGGGTTCCATGAGATTTGGTGGGGTTGGCGCTGGGGAAGCCCGTGCCCGGGAAGGCGGTCGGGACGGCCTTCGAGCTGGATGTCGGGGCGGCGGATGGAGTGCTAGATCCACTCGCACGCGCGCCAGGCTGGAACACCTTCACGTAGTTCACGAGCCAGTACGCCTCTTTGAAGGCCGCGGGATTGTTGGCCACGTAGTCATTGCAAGTCGCTGCCTTCTGGCTGCACACGGCGTCCGAACCCCAGACACCGGCATCGCCAGCCCACTGGCCGCAGAAGGTGGTGTCGAAAATTATGGTCTGTTGTTGAATGGCCTTGGTGAAATCGCAAGAACCCTGGAAATGCGCCTGCGGAATGCCCCAGCCCGAAGGGTCTGGGTTGCCGTAGGTGATGTCTGCGGGAATCGCGTTGCGAGGGAAGTGGTAGACGGAAATGGAATCCGATGTCCACAACGTCGCATAAACACCACCGCCTACGGCGTTGAAGCCATCCCCATAGGTGGTAGTGTCATGGGAGTCGATAGCACAGCCCACGTTGGTGCCTTGGCCAGGCGCGTGGATGTCGCAGTTGGTCGTACGTACCGTGCCAGCCATATTGCTCGTCTTGGTGATAGAGCAGCCGGGGTTGGTGTGCAGCGTCATCGCGTTGGTTTTCCCGGAGTTGACGCCTTCGATGATGTCGATTTCACCGTTTGAAGGCCAGTTGGGGCCGATGGTCCAGTACGCCGGCCACGCGCCGCAGATGCTACCCGGCATGTGCGCGATATCAGCGATGATAAGCCCGCCCGTATAAGTCTTTTTGGACTCGAGGCGCAGACTCGGGCGGCCTTGGGGCGTGACGTTGATGTGGTCGACGCCAAGATAGGCGCCGGATGCATTGTTCATGATTAGACCGGCGGACTGCGCCGACGGACGGTCGAGCATCTTGACGAAGCCCTCGGTTGGGTCCGGTCCGGAGTAGAAATTGAACATGTCAAAGAAATTCGAAGGGTTGTACTCATCCTGGAGGACATAGCCAGCTAGTCCTGTTGGGATGGAGGAGAGGGCAACGATCAACGCTGAGAAATGCATTTTGGAAAGGACAGTGATGGCGCAGAACCTGGCGCCTGAGTAGAGACGGTAGAGAAGAGGAAAAAGGAAAAGCGCTTCCCTGGATATTGGGATGCGGTATGTTCTGATATTCCGATTTGGGATGGATGTGAGGCAGATCAACTGGGGGGGTGGGCGACAAGGCCTGATATACCTTTCGCGGGGCGGTATGCTAGGATGGCAATATGTTTGCTCCTCCTCTCACATTGAGTGCCTCCGCCATCACTATAGGACCCTTTGTTGGATCCCCTCTCGGGGAGTGCGGAGGACGGGGTCCTCAGGGACGCGAGGCAGCCGAGTGGAGTGGGGACGCGGAGAAGCTCCTAAGCTTTCGGGTAACCTAGGCTAGGGGTCCAGGTACAGTATCCAGAGGGACCTTAGGGGAGACGGAGAGCCATTGCTACCGAAACTCCACCATGAGGGGTGGATTGCGATGGGGGACAAGCACGGTTTAGCGTGCACCAGTCAAACAGTGCAAGCCGCGACCCTGTTTGATACTCAGCGCGGCATGGCTGCAAGTGCAGCATGTAGATGGCGCATGATACGTTGCGCGCCAGCTGAAGGCGAGAAAAGAGAAACAGCTTGCGGGATGTTTGCACGACGAATAGTACGAAGTAGAGGCGGAGGGACTGGAACTATGCAGACAAAGGGAGTGTGCCGGCGGTTCATCAGCGAGGAAAGAGGCTCAATGAACCAACACAAAGCGTCGTTGGTGCTAAGCTTTTCCCCTGGCGCAAGCCCTATTCGCCCTGCCACAGCCCAAGGCGGCGCCCCCTATCCCCAGGACTCGTTTCAGATGCCTCTCAGGGACAACTTTTACGCGGCGCCAGGTAGCGCGACAGCTGTCACTGGACGCATCATTGGACAAGACCGGAGATTTAGATCCCACGGGGTCTTTAACCTTGTCCGTCGGTCTGGAACATCAGATAGGCGTAAAGGGGTCCGTGGCCAACGGTCCCAGACCCCCCACCAAAAAAAGGGTGATATCTAGGGACGTGCATCCCGCAGTACCCTTCCGCGTTTGGGGCGTGCTGTAGGGTATGGTACGGAGTATGGCGCCGGTTAAGTCCCTTTCCGCGATAAGCTTCTTTTCTCTCCTGGGCCCTGGATTGTTCGCTTCGCCTTCGGAACTTCGGCAAAAATGAGTCAGGGCACTCGCGTTTTGGCGGACCAACCCCGATAGCGGGTGGCGTCACCTTTCGCCAATCGCCTTCGGGAGCAGCCGAGAGCCAAATCTTATTGCGTCCCCGAGCCGAGTGCGGGGTTCCTCCGGAGCGGGGTCAGTTTCGTTATCGGGTCCAGTATGTAGGAGCTGGGGCATCTGGTCATCTTGGATTTTCGCCTTCATCGCCTCGCACTCTCCGCTGGATACCCCACTCCATTGGTACGAGTATGTGTGGGGGCGGGCGGCGGGAGTGGGTACGACCGAAACTCTGCGAGGGGCAACTGACCCGTCCGTGGAGGAGAGATAGTATCGGTCGAAAAAGGCGGCATGTATGGTTGGTTTGGGAGGGAAACACTTGCCTGCAGTCAATTCTGAGGTATCACGAGTCTTGGCGATGCTGTGACCGTTACCCAAGCAACGTGTTACAACTGCACGATGTGCAAGGCTTCCCTGACATCTTCCAGAAGCATGTCACATTGCGACGGTTTACATGTTTCCATGTATCAGTTTGCATGGAATTCCCAGCTCCGTTTCCTAGACACGCGACAGCTTTATGACCGAGCCAACCGGATACAAACAATCTAGAGATGATTACGAGCCAATTACCAACACCTCAAACACGTCAAACCAACAAAACTCCCCCTCAACCATGCGCTAAATCTGAACAAATGTTCAAAGCTCCAAAGAAAATCGCTTACAACATATGCATTTCCGCCAAATCTCGCACCGCTTCATGCAAAACGTCGCCCAGCATCCGTCTTTTTCTTTGCGTCAAGTAGTTCATCGGAGTAGCATGGCACACAAAGGCTGATGAACTGCTCGAACCCCCTACAGTAACGGTTACCACGCCACCACCACCTCCACCGGATGCCGTAACAGTTATTGGCGGCGCGATCTGGGTGACCACTTCTGTGAAGGACTGTGACAAGAGTGCACAATAAACACGGTCACCGAATGTAGCGTAGTCACTTGCTGAAATGGTTGTAGGGACGGAAACAGATGTCATGATGGTGGTTTGGACAGTGGAGATCGAGGTTACTGTGGCCGTGACCGTTTGCTGGCTAACCACAGTGAGGTATTGGATGGTAATGACTATCGAGGGAACGACGGAAGTATAGATCTCGGTGATAGTGCCGAATACAGTGGTCGGGAGGCCGGGACCAGTTCCGGGTCCCGTGCCTTGCGTTACTGTCACAACGCCGGTCCCGGGTCCAGTACCAGGTCCAGTACCAGATCAAGTGCCAGGCCCAGTACCAGGCCCAGTGCCAGGCCCAGTACCTCCTCCAGTGCCCGGTCCAGTGCCTGATCCAGTACCTTCTTCAGTTCCTGGTCCAGTACCTTCTCCAGTACCTGGTCCAGTGCCGGGGCCAGTGCCAGGGCAAGTACCGGGGCCGGGGCCAGGACCGGTGCCAGGACCGGTGCTAGGTCCCGTTCCAGAGAATTGAACAAATGAAGTTGAAAATGAAGAAGATATCGCCGAAGAAGGAGAAAATGATTCCGAAGAAAAGGACGAACTCAGAGGAGAAGTGACTACACTAATGCTGACGCTGATACTCGAATTACTGACTGGATCCTGCATTGTCACCAACTTGGCGCTGTCCACACCACGCCTCAGCTGCGGTACCGCAGCTTGCGATTTCAAAGCAATTGACCCCCGGAGTCGGCTCGTAAAAGGAAACCCCGCGACACGGACTCCCGACCTGGAAGTGTTGGATATTGTACACGTCACAGGCCGTGTTGCAGTCGCCGAGGCTGGCTTGGTGCTGCACGTCAATATCGGGATCTAAGTACTCGACGCTGCAGTATATTTCGTACACCATGCCTGAATAGTCAGTATATCGTCGACCGACAGGCTCATCGGGGCAGTTGGGGAGGTCTGACAATCCGCCCGTCACGCTTGACGTTAGGGTATTGGAAACGGTGCTCATTTGGCTGCCGGTTGGAGAGGCGGTGATGCTGGTGAGAACGCAACTACAGGGAACAACTACAACTGTTGGTGTAAGAAAGCAATCGTGGCAGAGTGATCCGTACATGTTCCCTGCGCAAGCTGCGGAGCTTGAGCTGACTGGGCCTGAGCTCGAGATTGTCGTTGAGACCAAGGCCGTTTCCACACAGCTTGATGAGCTTGGGCACTCCGTGACTAACAATGTCGCGAACACTGTTGTCGTCATTCGTGGTGGCGCTGCACATATGGAGTGCGTGAGAGTAACGGTGCTCATTGGATGCCTTGAGCATACATGCACGGAATCGTTTCAGTGATGGTGTACGTAATGGCGCGTGGAGTGCCATTGCACATGCCGGATGTGGTTGCTGCTCTATGTCAGACCATTCGAAAAATAAGAAGGATGAACTTACACATATATGTCGATATCGAGCTGGTGGATAGCGATGACGACGTCATGGTGCTCATTGAATTAATGGCAGTCCCAGTAATTGTGCCGCTCATTGGAATCCTTGTCGACACACTTGTCGACATGCTTGACGAGGATCCCGGGGTCTGCAATATGATCGCGATGTTTGCCATATCGAGAGTCGGGAAGATGTTCGTGTTTACACAAGTCTCAACGAATTGGATGGTGGTGTTGGTCGAAGCTGGTGTGATTACGTTGGTCACATATTTGACATAGGTGGAACTGATTGCGCCGAGATTAAGTGAGAAAACCTCCCGCCCATCATATAGGACCGTGAGAAGACATCCGCTGGCCAACTGGCGCCTCATCTTCCCGAAGTAGAAATCGGCATTTCTCGCCATGAACGTGATGGTTTGCGGCGTATCCGTGGGTGTTCCGTTGACCGGGATGGTCAGTTCTCCACTGATTATTTCGGGGTCGGGCATGAACTGTGCAAATGATCCACCCGTTGCTGGATCATTCAGAACTTGGACAATGGGGCTCAAAGTAGCCGTTGAAAGGTCGACAGTGGAGGCTATAGGTGAGGAGGTAGAAGCTGAAGAAAAAACCATCGTGGAAGAGAAAGACGAAGTTGATTGAACAGAGCTTACGGCGCCGGATCCTGTGGAGCTTCCAGGAAGAACTGTGACGGTGCCAATCGTTGATCCCAAATCACTAACAGATGATGAGTATCCCAGAGCTGTTTGACTACCCTGAGTTCCAGATGACACTGGGCTTGCCGGAATTGAGGACGACGTTAGCAAAGAGGCGCTGCTCGATAGCGGTGATGCGCTTGAAGTAGTTTGAAAAGATGATGTGCCGGAGATCTGAGATCCTGTGTTTGTGGATGTTCCAGAAGTCCCTGTTTGGGAGGTGCTCCCAGCTGATGAACTTGCAATGGATGAAGAACCCAGCAAAAGCGAGTTTGTGGAGCTTCCAGTGGACGAACTCGTCCTCGAAGAAGATCCCACATGGGAGGTGGGGATCGAGTAAGAGCCTCCACTCGAAGATCCTGCGGTTGGAGAAGAACTCCTAGCCGAAGAACTTACGATTGATGGAGAGCTGACAGTTGAAGAACTCAGGGCTGATGAAGAGCTGGCAGTTGAAGAGCTCAGGACTGATGTAGAGCTGATAGTTGAAGAACTCAGGGCTGAAGTGGAGCTGACAGTCGAGGAGCTAAGGGATGAAGAAAATATGACATCTGAAGAGCTTTGCGATGAAGAGCTCGCAATCTACGAAGAGCTTCCAACTAAACTCGATCCCGACAAATGGAGACTCCGCGAGGATGAGCTGCTTGATATCGATGCCGAGCTTGTCGCTTGAGAGCTCACAATCAACGTGGAAGTTCCAGCCTGTGATGTCGTTCCGCTCGTCGTCTGGGAGCTTAAGGTTTGTGATGATGCACCGCTCGATGTCTGTCCTGAACTGGTTGAAGTTCGCGAGCTTGACGAAGATGAAACAGAGCTGCTGGAAAGGTTGCTAGGGGCGGCCATCTGAGAATTAGAGACTCCCAAACTGCTCTTTTGGCTTGAACTAGCAAGCGTGCTAGTGGTCGATGAAGAAGACGAAGATATCAAGGACATAGAGCTGCTACTGCTCGGCAAGACAATAAGCCGGGCCGCTTGCACTCCAGCGTTGACACTCCATGTCCCAATCGTGGCTTGAGGTAACATTCTCTAGCCGCCAAATTCACACCAGCGCAGCCGGCAGTTGACGCGCAGCGATCGATGCAAGTCTGGAACGATGCTGCCGATTGGCCGGTGTTAGCCATGTTGCCAGAAGAGTAATTGATCCCACAATCGATATGGAAGGTGCCCGCGACAGTAACGTAGTCCGTTTGGTTAGACTGCAGGCAGATGGGTACTGTGGCAGACGGAGAAGCCGAGCTTGATGTCGTCGTCATTGAGAAGGACATTTGACAGGCTGCCCTGCATGCTTGAGGTTTGGCTCAGGGGCGTACTCTGTGAAGACGTAGACGAAGGCAGGATGTTCGAGGATTGCATAATCGAAGCCGTTCTACTCGACGATTGGGTTGTGGGCGACGGAACGAGGCTGGTCGGTGTTCCCGACGACGTTGGGGAAAGCGAGGATGAGGACGACATCCCAGAGGACGAACTGGAACCTACGCTAGTCGATGATGTTACAGAGGTAGTGGAGCTGCTGGTAGAAGCTGTTGACAATGATGGACTCGTTGAGGACGCAGATGATGTTGATGACAGGGAAGATGCTGTGGACGATGCCAATGAAGAGGTCGCAACAGACAAACTAACACTTGACGTTTGCGAAGAACTCGAAGGGCTTGAGATCGTCTGGCTATTGGAGGCCGAGGAAGATGTAGATGATGCGGTAGAGCTTGATGCCGTTGAAGTCGAGCTGGAAGACTGTCCAATGGTGCTTGAAGATTGAGTGGTAGATGTCGAATATGAAAGCGCCGAGATTGACGATTGCACACTTGAAATCGAGGACTGAACACTCGAAATGGACGATTACACACTCGATATCGACGACTGTACGCTTGAAATCGACGATTGCACGGAAGAAGTCGACTGGACAGTGGAGCTCGAAGTCTGAAAGGAGGAGCCGGTTGACTGGACCGAGCCCGAGGACTGCGTGCTCGAAGTCTGAGTGGAGGAGCCGGTGGACTGGACCGAGTTCGAGGACTGCATGCTCGATGTCGATGAACTCGAACTTGCCGAGGACTGCGGATTGGAACTGCTGAGACTCTGGCTTGAAGAAGACGAAGACATCTGACTCGTACTGCTTGACGAGCTGCCGGAACCGCCCCTAGCGATCACCCGCGCACCCCATATTCCACTGTTCGAGCTCGCGGCATTGATGGCGCTCTTGAGGTAGCACACGTTGGCCCGGATTGTCATGATACGCGCACGCATCGCGAATCCCCAGCACATAGTTCCATGCATTGTTGGAACACGGTGATACCACTAAAAGTCACGAGATTGCCGCTCGATGTGTCCTTGGAGCATTCGACCACAAAGGAAACTCCTGGCGAATTGACACTGATGTAGGTTGTGCCATTGGAGCCTGGGCACACAGGGCTTGTGGCTACGACTGTCGCTGATGTTGACGACGTGGACGAGCTTTGAGTGGTTGTAGAGGTGCTAACAGATGAGGAAACTGCGGACGATGATACGGAGCTGCTTGAGGAGCTGGAAGTGCCGGCAGATGAAGAGACTGAAGACGAAGACGTTGAGCTCATCGAAGAGCTGGAACTTCCAGAATTATGGCTTGAGCCAGAACTAAGTGACACGAGCCTTCCAGTACAGACCTGAGCATTGTGGACAACCGCCCCCACGCTGCTCTTAACGTAACAGGTCCCTGAGGGGCGCCGCAGACCCATACCGCGTCTATACAGCCGGGACGCGTCTCACACAAAGCGATGCAAGCAGGAAGATCCGAGGTGTACACGGGATTTGGGGCGGCCATTGACCCTCCCGAATGATCCCACCCACATTCGATTGTGTAGACGGATCCGGAGCTTGATATGTATTGCGTCATGTTTCCTTCAGGACAGCTTGCAACCCCTGATGCAACCGGCACGGAAGATGATGCCAAAGAAACAGTGGAAGAAGATGGTGTTCCGGTAGAAGCAGAGGTTACACCTACGCCTACACCCGTGCTTGCTGAGCCAGTGCTTGCCACAGGGATGACGGAAGAAAGGGAAGACGTTGTTGAGGAAGACACCGAAGAAGAGCCAGTCGTCTGATTAACTTTCAGCAAGTTGATTACCCAATATGCCTGCGTGAAGTTTTGAGGATTGTTGCCAGAAAAATCGACGCAAGAACCCCAGCCAGAGGCACCGGCTGTTTGGGGCACAACGATGCGGCATATGCGTTGCTAGCATTGTCTCCACAGAAGTCCGTGTTGATGACCATCTGGTGATTTGCGAAATGATTGTCGATCTGGCAATTTCCTTGGAATAATGCAGTTGGTGTTCCAAACTGACTGACATCCGGCGCCCCGGACGTGATACTGGAGGGGACGAAGCCTCTCGGGAAAAACCATATTCGAATGTAAGATGAGGTCCACTCTGTAGCGTAAACGCCTTCATCGAGTCAGTGATCGCTCCCACATAAACAGAATCAACGTGCGTACCGCCACTATTGTCGTTGAAGTTATAGCCATGATTTTGTGTGCTTGGGTCGGTGATGCTGCAACCAACGTTGTACCCAGGGTAATAGGCGCAATTATTCGTCTGCAGCGTGCCTGTCATCCCGCTGCCAGCGATGGTGCAATTCGGAGTCGTATGCAAAGTCATTGCGTTGTTCGTGTTGAGACTGACGCCTTCGATGATGTCTAGACCATTAAGCACTCATCCACAACCATAAAGCCTTGACGTACCTATTTCACCGTTGTTTGGCCAGTTCGGTCCCAGAGTCCAAAAAGCCGGCCAGGTTCCGCAGCCCACGGGCATATGTGAAAGGTCCAAAATGAACAAGCCGTGGGTATAACTATTGTTACTGATCAGACGGACGCTAGGTCGCCCAGGTCCACCTCGCGGGTAAACTCCAGAGTAGTCCACCCCCAGATAAACCGACGCATCCATGACGTTCTGAGCGTACCCATTGTTCATCGCGACGCTCTGGTATACGTATTGAACATGGCCGTGGGTCGGATCCGGCCCCTGACATGATGAAAGAATTGGGACAGGTAATCGATGAGCTTACCGAATAGAAGGAAAACTTGCTGAAGAAGTTATTAGGCACGTAGTTATTAAGCAGAGAATATGATTGTCCTAAGACATGACAGGCGAAAGGAAGAAGGGAAAGCAATTCCTGCAGGCCAGGCACGGCGGCGGAGGATCGCATTGTGGGGACTCCAGCGTAATCGACAAAGACGGATGGCTTGCGGTAGGATCAATAAAGTGAAGGGCTGAAAGAATAGGATGAAGAAAAGTAAAGCAAGAGACGCGTTGTTGATAGCCATGCCCATCGCATTCCATCCCTTTGCAACTGCGGCAAGGAGAAAGACATCAAAAGCCGAGCATTCTTTGCCGTGGCCCGATTTTTGCGTCTAGATGCATGTTAGCAAAATTCCTGGATAACAGGTGGAGATGGCCGTAACGCAAATTATAAGCAATCACGCTTGAGGAATGATGAGGGCGAAGCTCTGCAGTCCGCACTGATGGTAACTCTCGCCTAAGAAGGCTGTCATTTTGTAAGCGGTAGAGCTGCGCACCTCCGACGGGAATACCCAAGACATGGAGGTCCCGGCGGCCCTACTGCATGACCTTGACGGGGAGATATGCACTCTTTGAGCAATAGCCAGTTGCCTCATGTCGGTTGGGTCGCTTGAGCTGAAACTCACATGAACTCTCCCTCAAGTCAGCATTCTTCGGGATGAAGAAGACGAAGTATCAATTCGGTCTTCTCTTTCCCTAATAATGGATAAGGCGTCCCCTCCGTTTAACATACCACATCATCATCACATCATCATCACACCCCAGTCGTTGGAGCAATGGACGAAAATTGGCGCAAGGCTTTCAATGGCAGGAAGCACTTCAGGAACCCATCCAAGCTCCTAAACCCACTCATTTCCGTCCTCATGATCCCCATTCGGCCTCTGCTTGCAGTTAGTCGACAAGTCATATAGAGTTCGCACCATCAAACCCTCACCTCTCCGCATCCGCCGTCGGTGTTCCTCAACTCCTCCATGTCGAACGCCTGATCTGGAATGTCAACGTCTTTGTTCAACGTCAAGATCCCAAACTCCATGGTGCGAAAGTAGCTGCCATTTGAATACTCGTTGCATCCAAAGAACCCGATGATCCGGTCCGGGGGCCCCGCCTCCAACGATGTAGTCTCACTCTGTTCCTGCTCGGAGAGGCACCCCCACGTCTGCCCGTCCGACGAGTGCACGCGTAGGGCATCCAAACCCCCATTTGCTGCCGAAACCTCAATCATTGTGATGTTTGTTGTGGCTGCAAAACTGCGCTCCTCCGAGCGGTGGCCTCCTGGGACAAAGTCAGCGTAAAGGCACGAGGAAGACACGACAGCGCAAACCAAAGTGATGTTGGTGTCCATCCCGATCCCACCGTGGCCCGCAGGGGACCTTGTGCCCATCCTGAAACCCCACAACTGCGCCGTCGAGCAGAGCGCCAACCCGGCAGTCGATGCTTGTAGCCGAGACGACTAATTCATCAGTTACTGAGTTTCTGGCCGCCCAGTTTGGAAGAGACCTACGCCCGCCGCTTGATGTCCGCTGTTTAAATAAAACGGCCCAACGCCAGAGTGGTATATCGTCACGGGTCGCAAGTTCCTGGCTCGCTACAGACGCCTTGCCTATTAGGACATCTGTGCCAGTGACCTTGACAGCACCGGTTGGGAAGAGCTGCCAAACATTGGAGAGAGTTTTCTCAACGCCATTCATACCCACAACCCGGACGTTCAATGCCTGATCGCGCGACCACATACTTTCAAGCTCGTGAAGCTGCCAATCACAACTCTTGCAGGGATTCTTCCAATCTGACAATGTTTCCGTTCCTTGGAACTCGACGATGGCAAGTCCTAAAGGCTCGCACGACATCTGAAGATAGGGTCCGGTATTTGCGTACATCACTTTCACGTCCGGCATCTTGCTAAGGACACTGGAGTCGTACAGAGGGTCCATCGGCTGCCGGAAGTGCATGTGATACTTAAAGGAAAGCGCATCAAGAATATGCCAGCGTGCATCGTTCGGAGTGTCTGCCGTTACAACAGGGATACCAGGTTCGTTCCGTGCCTGGGATGGTGAGGTTGAAGAGAGAAAATTGCGTGCCCAATGCACGGGGTAGCCGCGTTCCATAATGCCAGAGCGATGAGGGGAGCCAAAAGCGTGGCCGGCCTTCGAAAATTAGCCGGGTGATCCCGAGACGATGTCCAACGTCTGCACCCAGATGATCAACAGAATATCTTACCTCATGCAAAAAGGCACCTTGACCCACACAACACGCCTCCCACATGCTCAGACAGTCACCAGCATCATTACCCACGCCAGTGCCAGGCGCCCTTCCATCGGTTAAGGACGGTACTACCTCCTCTAAAAACCGAGGCCACGAGTATGTCAGATGGCTACCAAACACGCCCAGCGAGATCCCATTGTCGTTTCGACAACCTAGCGCCGCATGCGCCAGAATCAAGCCGCTATTCGCATCGTAATGCGAGTCTAAAATCAAGCCTGCAACAACCGGCCGTGCATCTAGTCCCAGAGAACCACCAGCTTGGGCAAGTGCATCTGTGAACCACGAGTGTAGCTGATCTCTCCGGGTTCCATTTTCGTTCTGCTGCGCGACATCTGGATCACGGAGTTCCCGAACAGTCTGCGTAGCGGTTACGAGGTTGACTTTGGCTGTGGAACGCATGACACCGCCACCCTCCCTTGAAGCCAGATCGCCATGGGCAGCTTTGTTGACAAAGGTACGCGAGACTGTATCTGGCAGCCATTCCTCCTCTAAGTGGAAGGAGCGACGCCCTAGGCCTTTCTGTCGCATATCCTCGGCCGTCATGGCTTGCCACATGTAGGCTGTCATACGAAATTTGGCAATGGCGGCAGCGAGGTCAGAGTGTGCGTTGCACAGACCAGCGGATTTGGTCGACGGACAGTCGATCAGCAGGGGGGAATCAGAGGCAACTAGAATGGCGAGTTGGAGAGGAGGGGCGTGAAGCGGAGGGAAATAAGTGAGAGTAAGCGTTGTTGTCGATAAAACTCCTGAACTTGTATGAAGCGTCAAAGAGATAGTGTTTTCACCAGGAGAAAGGAAGAGGAGGGCTTTGAAGTAGCCTCGTGCGAGGGGCCATGTCTGATCGGGGAAGAGCTCGGCGCCCTCCGAGGAGAGAGTTCGGACCAGTATATAGGTTGATGATGGATCACTGGCGTCATCGGCTAAGTTCTCACAACGACCAGTGAGCAGTAAGCAGCGCTGCAGAATGTTAGGACGACATTTATAAGAAGCTATGGGTTTTAACTTGAAAGATGACTTCGTCGTCCTCCACGTTGCCCAGAATTATCTGCACAGGCGCAGCAGCGGAGCGCTCTGGGATAATCATAGTGTGTGATGATCCAAATGGTTCAGATGACTAGCGGCCAATGGATCGAAGTCGTAGGAATGGCAAAGAAGACGGATCTAACAGTTAAATGAAAATCGAGTAGCAGAGGTTGGAGACGAAGTGTGGATGGAAAGCTGGCGCGTTGAACGCACACGAGAGACTTTACCCTTGGCGGTGTGACGACATTTGGCAGTGCAACGGCTACATGTAGGCAACTGCCCGGAAAGTCGTATCTTCAACGAAGCTGTGAAAAGAGTGCCAGATACAATTTAGGACTGACTTTTACGACGGAGTAGAGGATAACGTGCGACTACGTCCAATCAACCTAACACGCCGTCGTCACAGCAATAGTAAGGTTTGTCGTCATTCATCCCATCAGGGGGATAGCGGGTCCCGAACCATGATTATCGCACGAACGACAAAAGCTAAACCGTAAATATCCCTAGTACGGACTCTATGGAAACTCAAAGACGGCCAGACTCTTCCCAAATGTGTTCAAATTTGCCCCATTTGGAACCAAGCTCGTTCCGTCTACCTGGACCATATCATCCCTACCAATCGTGTACAAGCCAAATATCCAAACAGCCTCAGAGAGCTCAAGGCTGGCGGCGTTCTCTTGGCATGTGTGGGTGAAAAGGCAGGCTGAGTCGTAGTTCTGGAAGAACGAATACAACCCCGCTCCGTAGATGAACGCGTACGAGCTGTTGTATACCCGCAGGCCCCACGTCTTGAAACAGCTGGACTGGAAGCAAGAGCTAAAATCGGGGTCGTTCCATGACGCTTTGGGTACGAATGGTTTGATAGCTTGGGGGTTGTCTTGCATGTATCTACAGTCTCGGGTAAGCCAACAACCTCACCAGCATCGCGAACACTTACGCAGTTTCCGACTGGATGTGCGAGAAGTATACACTCTTTGCGTTGGCCACCTGGTAGTTATAGAGCATGGAATGCTCAAACGACCCGCCAACGACCTATACCGCAGACCGCGATTCTACCAACAGGCCTCGGCCGTTGTAGATGTAGATCTGGTTATGGTCCGCGGCGTCCAGTTCGTGATCAGAGACCCAGCCCCAGTTGTTCTCCATATACAGCGATGCCGTTTCTGTGACATGAAGGAGTAAAAAGGTCCCAATGCAATTGGGATCCGGGGTGTTGACTCTGATGGCAGGAGTCTTCGCGCAGGTATTCGACTGCAGCTGCGTCCCCGCCGTACCGCCGATGCGCCAACGGACATCCCACATGCCTTAGAACGGGGAATCAGCTCATACTCTCCATAATAATGTCGACCACGACCTACCGGCAGTTCCCTGACCGTCCTCGGCCAGATTCCACTCCATCATGATCGCTCCTGGTGCTGGCCCGATTGTCTCGAACAGGATGTCTTGCATCTCGACTCTCCCAGTATCCCCGCGGTTCCCAACTCGCACTGCCGGCTGCGGGTTGTTTATGTCCTGCCATATGGAGGAAGAGCCCTTCACCATGATGAGTGGCCATCCTTCGCCGATGATCTTGATATTGGTCGGCACTTGGATTGTGTTGGTGATGACATATGCACCTTGGTCAATATACATGATCTGGTTCGCTCCCAAGTTATTCAGATATTCTGGAGGCAGGCGGTGTCGTCTGCCACGCCATCGCCTACGTATCCATTGTCCTTGGTGGGGACGAATGCGCTGACAGGGTAGCTATCGTATGTCGGCTTCCCTCTGTCAAAAATCCCACCGGCCGAGTTCAGGAGTGACGCCGGCTTAGGCAGTGGCGGGAAGCTCCCCTGGACGCATACTTGCTGCGCCTTCGGGATGTAGTATATTTCACTACCGTGATCGGGGAAGACTTACGGACCATAGTATGCAGAGTGCGACTGCCCTTGCATCTAGAAGGGCACGATCGAGCCACCCGGGAGTATGACGGTGTCGTTGTGGTACGATATGGCGAGCTGGGCTCCGCGGAAGTCAAAATTATCGACTATCATAGTGCCGGCTGACACCGGTTTGATGGTGCAGTTGAAGTTGGTCACGATGGCTTGAGACACGTTGCTGAAGATCGTGTCGGCGATCAGGGCGGAGCCAAGCGTGGGGTTTGGCGGGTTTGCCGGGTAGATTCCAATGGGGCAGTTATTGATGTGGAGGCCCTCGAAGGACCAGAGCCAGTCCCAATTCATGCAGATAGCCGTCTGGCAGTTATTGAAGGTAAGGTTGGTGCTGGTAAACTGCTGGTTCCTGAAGAAATTAGTTCTGAATCGCGTTCAGGAAGCCGACGCTCTCAACTAACCCGAGGAAGAAGCCCGTTCCACCCCCGTTGAAATGAGATCTCGCATGAAGCCACCGGAGCCATTGTCCATAAAGATGCCTTGCTGGCGATTAGCTGCCCCGCCGCCGACGACCATGTTGAAGACGATGTTCTGCAGCGAGGTCGCCTGCGCAACCTGCCAGTGGATACCGATTCCGCGCCCCATTGGCACCTGCGTGAGGTCCAGGACCAAATTGCGCACCTGGCGGAAGAAGTTGTTCTGATTCGCACACCAGCTTGCACCACCAGGATAGTAAACATCCGAATCGAGGACACCAGCGCCATTGAAAGTCGGATGTGCCCTGATCGTGGGCATGCTAAGGGCATCTCCGACGACGATACTATTATATACATGATGATGGGATCCGTCACAATATATGTTCCCGGAGGGAAGTAAACGATCGCTGGCAAAGTGGTGGATGATTCACATGGATAAACGGGGGTGATACTGGCCCAGGCAGCGGTTGCCCTCAGAGAAGGCCCGGTTAGTGGCAGCAGTATCGTTTGTAACTCCATCGCCTAGTTCATGAGGTGTTAGGAGCGTGCGCTGCAGTCTGTGGTGGATCTACCGATGGCTCCATAGTCTTTCACATTGCGGAATAAGATGTAAGAAGTGTTGCCATATGCAACGGTGCCCTGTCTCCTGATCTGCGCAAACCACCAGTTCGATCCGGGAGCCACCAATCGCTCATCGAGGGTGTGTAATTCGTCGGCCCTGATCAGCCGTTGCTTTGCAGATTCCCTCCTGTCAGCGCGCACTTTGGCATGAGGAATACTCGACTTACCACAAGGCTGATAATGGAAAAACAGACAAGCCATATGAACGAGAGAGGTGCACGCTTAGATGCAAGCATGGCTAAAGTATGACGTGGGAGGGTTTTCCACACGGTTGGCACGATGTAGGTACCCTCAAATGTTGGGGTACGTCCGTGTCTTTGCAGTTGGAGATGCTTCTGGGGTTCCAGCTATCGGGAGAATTCGCAAGTTGACTTCTCTGCTCTATACGCGGCACGAACGCGTAGACTGCTGGGTGCATAGGCTGTATTCCGCAAGATAACACAAAGCACGCGTTCAAGGGAATGCACATTTAGACGACGATATCCATTCGTACCATTGACCTGGCCTGAAAGCAAGGGCCACACCGCTGACCCTGAGAACGGAAATCAGTTCAGCTCGTCCCTGGCGCCGATCTGCGGAGCATTCCCATTAGTATGCATTCTCAAAGGCATAGCTGTAACTCATCAACATACCACTTGTAGATGCTCGTCCATTCTCAGTTCCTCCCGCCCTGGGCCTGGCTCTGGTTCTGGCCCTCCGGTTTATTCAACCCCTCGAAGAACTGCTTCTTCGGTATCGAGTTCTTCCTCAGCCCCTGAGCCCGCAGCTCTACCAGGCGCGCCTCGCATTTCTCGTCAAATTCGGTGATGTCGCTTTGGGTGAGCGTGAGAGTTGTAGGGTGGCGCCGAATCATGATGCAGTTTGCCGAACAAGATGCTGCGTAAAATGATTGGATATGTAGAGTTAGAGACGCAAAGGCTTCGTGGATCAGCTTCATTCAGAAAAAGGGCGGTTTCCACGCACCAAACAGATACTTTGATATTCACAATCGAAAATGACGCCCGCCACTTTGAGGTTCACTTGTTTTTGGTGATATGTTATGTATCCGGCGCTGATTGGCGCTTCCTACATGGTACCCGTAGCCCTTGTGGCGCATATGGCGCATGTGGCTGGTGCACAGGTACCGCCAAGCTATTTTTCAAACTGCAACTGCACATCCAACATCACGACCTTTCTCTCGCCAACCCCCTCAGGTCATCTCACCATGCGCAAATTACCACTTCGACCCTCAATGGGGTTTGCCCGTCCGGCGCCGACTTCTAACCGACACTTCCGCACCACCCCCGCCCTCGCAGCTGAAGACGATGCACCGTCCACCCCCCGCCCTTCTTCTCCCAAGAGCGACAAACTCGTCACCCGCCGCCGAACCAACGCCTCGGCCGCCGCGGCAGCAAAACTGCAATCAATCCGCCAACCCAGCGCCCAACCACGCCTCCGTGGCCTCATGGTCTCGGCCCCAGGCGGCATGGTCCCCGTCAAAGCGGGCTCGCTCGTTGAACCGCAGGCCCAGAACCACAGCCCGGGACTCGTGCGCCGCGTCGTTGACCCAGGGCAAGGAACCGCATCCCGCGATGGTGCGGCCCGGCCGCCCTTTGTGCGCCGCGTGCGCCGCGACAATGCCGAGGGCGATAAGCCGCGGTTCCGCGTGCAGGCCCTGCCGGGGAAGCGTGCGCCTGGCCGGCGCGGGCCGGGCAGAGCCTCCGACGGCGCACAGCAGAAAACCAAGCGGCCACGACGCGGGACGAGCATTGACGAGGCCGAGGACGATCCGGCCGCGGACGCAGCGCAGGAGGAGGAGCTATTAGAGACCATCGACCGGGCGAAGCAGGCCGAAGCAGCAGCACGAGGGCCCATGAAGTACGCGCCCACGGAGTTCAAGCTGCAGGACCTGGCCACTGGCCGGGTGGCCACGGCGGCAGGGACGCTAGGCGCGATCATGGAGATGGATGAGACGATGGGGCGGCTGGCGCGGCGGGCGGATACGAGCTGGGCGATTGACAATGATATTGCGCGGCGGCTGTTGCGTGGCGAGGTAGTGCGGTTTAAGGACGATGCGGAGCGGGAGCGCATCGTGGCACTTGCCCAACAAATGTCCGAGGCGACGGCGGACAAGATTGCGGTGCAAAAGGGAAAAGCCGTCAAGCCTCTCGATGTCGGCTTTGTGTCTGTTGGCGGCGAGATGCGCAAGGAACTCGTTGACAAGGTTATGCGCGGGAAGTACGAGTTGGCGCCCGCAGCGCACGGCAAGGACCCCAAAGCGAATAACCTCACGCATGTGCAGCGGCATCTGCAGCTCAATAGCACGTACTCGCCGTCTCAAGCACAGAGCATGATGGCTACGATTGAGCAGTTGTGGGGAGCGGCTCAGGCCCCTGCACCGAAGGGGAAGGTTGTGCGCCGTTAGGTGACGGGATTGTATCATAGACGTGGACAGAAGCCATGGCCTTTCAGCTACGCATGATATGTCTGCTTGATTTTTTGTCGTGACATAAGTCGCTTGATTAGGGAGCTGGGTGAGAAGGCGGCCATGTGGCGCAAGACCTGGAGCATTGAGAGTTCAGTCTCTCGGCCCTTCGACTTGTAGACACACAGCCCGTAATGTGGAGCACGTCTATGGGCCCTTGATAACTGCTCACAGGTGTAATAGTGAGAATTCGTACTGTATGGATGTAAAATGGGAAGGTCGGGGGCGCGGGTTGTAGTGATCGTGATGTTTTCGTGGAGCTTGATATCAAATCGTGAAAACAGAGACTAGAAATATCTTTTAAATCAACACGCTATCATGTCCGGCTACAAATCTGCTGTAAAGCTTGACATGGACAGCTGGCATTACTACACCCCGAGATATAGGGTATCGAGGACCGGTTCGACCATGAAACTGAGGCCATCAAACCGGCCCAAAATATCAATTCGCCTTCAAATCGTCAGCAACTGAAGCGAAATCATGAGCTTAGTCAATAACGATAACCTCCTTTCTCCGAGAGATTGCTGCGGAAATATCCTTTTCCATACTTTCGGTCACTTCAGCCTTGGTACTGTCTTTCAGTCGAGCACCCAGTAACTCAACATCACTTAGAGCCCACTGCCGCATCTCTTCAGGAGTGGCTCGCATCCGGAAAGTTGATATCTCGCTAGTCTCCTCGTGCAAGCGCATGGAGGTTCCAGCGACCGCAATGTGGGCCTTCCGACCCTTGAGCTCATCTACCGAGACCATCGCGCATATTTGCAAGCGGTGCATCTGGAAATCATCCGGAATTCGCTCCAGAGGTATATTGCGTGTCGATTTTCTCCGTTTCGCCAGCGGCAAACGCGGTGAACTCGGCGCGGCACCCCCTTTGGCCCAGACAAGGCTGCCGAATCCTTCATGTGACTGCAGGGTTTCTGGCGCAGGAGGAAGGGCCACCGGGCCGGGGTCTACGCTTGACGTCGCCGCGCCCGCACCACCACCGTGACAAGCACCGGGCTCAGAAATCCGACGATCGGATTTGCAAGGATGTGCAATCGACTGGTATTCAGGGCCACCTTGTCGAGAGCGTGCTCTACCCTTGCTCGCCATGGCAGCCGGTGCGCAGCTGTATCCGCCAGTTACCAGGCTGGTACCGGGGTCCACGGCATGACCGGTATGCGATGAAGGTGACGAATATTCGTTCTCGTAAGCTGCTGATACCGGGGCCGCGGCTCCGACGGTGCGGTCAGCTCTTCCAGAAGGCGTCAACGGGATGCGAATGTCCTGACTCGAGGATGCACTGGGCATCTTTTTGCCGTGTGACCTGCTCGGTGGTACATTGATGGGCGTCCATGAGGCCGCTCCAGCAGGACTTACGACGCCCAGAACAGGGTTTTTGTACGGTCGGTGAAGCCGCAGCTTCTTCTCCTCGAATCGTTTCTGGAACGGTGAACGGGGAGCCGGTGAGGAGCGCCGGGTGTTAGTAACCCCCAGTCTGCGTTGAGGTTCTCCCGAACAGGACTTACGAACGTGGGGCGTGGGGGTCCTGTCAGATACCCGTTTTGAAAGCAATCAAGAGATTGGGACTGGCTTGGACTAGAGCTCACGGGTATGGAGCACGCCTTCATGCTCTGGGAGGTACCAGGACGAGGATTTACGTTTGGACGGTTTTTACGCCCTAGGTCTGGTCGGGCCGAAGCAGCCATCTTTGCAATGGACCATGGCTTGATCGCTGAGGAGCCGTATGGATTTTCTTCCTCGTCGTCCGATGGAGGTTTAGCCTGTTCGGCGATGGCCTCCAGCTCTTCGTCCACCTCATACATGCTGGAAGCTATTGGAGCAAGATATGGATCCTCCGAAGTGTCAGTGTAATCGCACATCTCCCCTTGTCCTTGTACTGGAATGCGATCAGAGGAGGATGCGATACGCATAGGAGGATCCGAAGCAACATCACACTCGGCCTCCCAGTCGCCAGGTTCGGATGGATTGAAGCCCTTATGTTCGGTTAACCGGTTATTTCCCGGTGGCATCAGCTGGACCCGCTCGGCTAGCTTTGATGGATAGGCAGCATCAAAGGATAGTCGCGTCGCGGCATACAGCTTTGAGCGGTCGACGAAGAGCACATCGTCCTTAGCTGGTTCGATGTTACCGTCATAACTCAACTCCGGACACATGATGTTGAGGCAAATGAACGGCTGCTTAGTCTTTCGGAAGTATTTGTTGCACGCTCGGAGCCTCTCTTTGTGGATAGAGATGAGCTCGTTCATATCCTTCCCTCTCGATGACACTGGTCTGGAATCAATCGCAAGGAATTGGCCCAATCCACACAGCATCGAGGCGTCAGCATCTGGTTTGGGTATGAAGGCGTGAAACTCGTATCCATCAACCATCGCCGAGAAGAAAAAACCCTGTGATGTACATTGCTTCTTGAAGATCTGCGATGCTGCGCCGTCAACCTGACCACTGCCTGGTTTAGGTGCATACGTGAAGTCGTCCTTGCTACTCTTCACCTTAAGTACTTTCATGGAGAACCGTACCTTCGGCCGCGCGAGGGCATATGCACAGAGAATGCTCTTGATGTTAGCAAGACACTTCGGCGCATCCTTGTTGGCGAGCTGTTTCCGAACTGGAATTGCCTTGAAGAAGTCTGTGATGCGGACCGTAGTGTCAGCAGGATGGGAAACCATTTCTCTCCTGGACAGGTCAATAAAGCCGGACAGAAACAGCACGAAATCGCCACACGTCTCCACTCACCCCTCAGATCCGTCTTCCCCCATCCTCAGTTTAACCCCAACAACCTCTCCCTCAATCCTCGTTGTAACCAGCACCAACCCGGACACCTCGACAAGCGCACTTAACGCCTCGCCCCTAAAGCCGAGTGACTTCCCACCAAGCCGCTCCACCTCCACACAATCACGGATCTTGCTTGTACACCATCGTCACCCGACTATGCCTCGATCCCGCGGTGCAATCCCATGCCCATTGTCGCGCACTTGAATCACGTCGAGGGTGTTGGCTGAGATCTCAACGCAACAGATGAGGCTCGCGCATCCAGAGCATTGTCTATTAGCTCCTTGACAGCGGAAGCTGGGGTTGCGAGAAGTTGGGTTGACGTGAGGCGCTGCGCTGTGGGTGTGGGAATGGATAGCGACGCTGGATCGGCGTGGACGTCGAAGGGCATGAAGGCTGCTTTATCACGTATTCGAAGAGCTGAGAATGAGGTTCAGGACGACTTACAAGTGAAGATGGTGTTGTTGAGGACACAATGTCGTCATCCCTGCCCACGACGGAAGGAACATTGCCCGAGGTTACGTGAAGGGAAGGAACGCCATTTCATTATTCGAAGGTACACCCACCCACAGAAGGCGCGATCAATACATCAATCACAAGGCTGGATTATCCTTGAGTGAAAATAAGAACCAGACGCCTATAAGAAATATTCGTCCCATCATCCTGCGCCGTGCCATGTAACAATTCTAACTAGCACCTCCATGCCAGTCTCCAACAGCTGTTTCAGCTCACGAACCCACTCCGACGCCAACGAGTTGACTAATAAGCCAGTTAGCTTCAGGTGCTGAAAGTTGTCATGAATGCAGATTTCAGCTGCTCCACGTCTTCCTTGTTCATGCCAGCCATCCATTGACTGTTGGCAACCATCTTCTCGAAGGCGATGTTGTCCCGAGCCTGCCCATCGGAAGCTCTGTCCTCAGCCTCGTTCCTTCGCATCACGCCGTATTCGTAACCGGAGCGTTCGAACTTGACGTGGTAATCGTCTTGGGAGACACGGAAGCGCAGACCCTCATACTGGTGACTGATGTCGGGTTTTGGGTCAGAACGAGCTGAGCGACGAAGATACGGAATAGACAGGTTCGCAAAGTTGATACCTTCAGTTACATCGATGTTCTCCCAGGAAGTGACGTACATACGCCAGCGGTCTAGCTTCGAGAGATTCGTAAGATCGTAGGTTGGGTCGCCCTTCTTGCACAATCGAAACTTGACGGTCTTGTCGACGGTGTCGTAAGTGATGCGGAACATCTCGCCGTCTTTTATCTGCTTGTCAACCTGATTCCTGTAGTACACTTCTTCATCAAAAGTGGTGTGATCCCCACGAGCACGGTCCTTTTTGAACAGGTGATATATCTCCGAGGTCTTCTCGCGGCCGTCTGGAGAGAAGATGCCACCGGCGAAGCGAGTCAGAGCATTGAGGAGCTTATCGAGAGAATATAGCTGCCAGCCCTCCTGGAGGTAGTAGCGGCGCAGCGCATCCTCAACCGTGGACATCTCAAGCACACCCTTTATCTGCGACTCGAACATTTCCAACATCTGTTGGTAATAGTTGGCCGTCGGGCTGGTGTCGCGGAAGAAGTCGTCAGGGTATTTGTCGATCCAACCGAGCTCTTGAGCCGCCTTGGGAGCCTTAGCCCGACGAACGGACTTGTGGACTTCGTCCTCCGCAGCCTTGATCTTGGCCAGACGCTCGCAGAGCACACCTAGGAGACGGACGAAGCAGTAGAGCTGCTGATTGGCGTACATGTGGTATGACGTGCGAGGGAACGGGTCGTACGGACTGATGTTCTGGCCGTTCCCAAGGCTGTTGTCGGTGGGATGATTAAACCACTTGTCGCTAGGTGGGTTGGCTCCGTCGGTCTCGTTCGAGCTCTGATCAGCCTCTTGCATCGCCTCATCCGCAGCTGAAGCATTGTCCGGAGTCGTGCCTCTACTGTCGGATGCCACGCTCTCATGCCCGGCACGACCACGCTCGAGGACTCCGCGAAGTAAGTTTGCTTTCTTGCCGGCGCCTCGCGAGAAAGGAGACACGCCTTCTTCAGGAGTCGGCGACCCTTCCTCCGCATCCTCCATGGCGACGTCCTGACCCTGGCGAGTTCGGTCTTGAAAGAAGTTCGCATCGAGGTCGAAAAACAGCGTCACAAACTCCTTCATGAAGCCGAGAAGACGCGGGTGGTCTGGAAGGCTATTGGCCTCGGCGTACGTGAGGATCAGAAGAGTCGCATCGCGGAGGACGTTTCGATCCTCGAAGGAGTAGATGAACTGATAATCGGGGATGTTGGTCTTTCCCAGCTCACGACACCGCTTGTGCTCCTCATAGCGCACCTGGATCTCGTTGACCAATTGCTTCGGCCAAAACTGGCGCTTGTCAGAAATGCGCGATGTAGTCCCTTGGGCGTCCAAGCTCTTGAAGAACATTTGGTTCGTCTGCGTGCGCCAAACCTTCTGCCACTGGGCTTGCGCTGCCTTCCATTCTGCTTGTTTGCTCTTGAGGCGGGCGAGAAGAGTAGGGATGACGTCGTAGGGCTTCAGGAACATCCGCTCGACCACTTGCATCCCCTTGTCCCGACCATAGACCTTGTTGATGAGGCGGCGGTATATGAACACGCTCTGGCCTCCGAGCTTTGGATCTAGCTTGTATTGGTCACGGGCCTCGGGGGTCGCCTGATGCAGGATGCTGGCAATCGGCTCGAGGAGCTGAATGGTCCGGCCGCAGATCTCTAGATGATAATCGTAGTCATGACGCTCCTCTTCGATACGATGGAGGCCCTCCTCGTGCACATTCTTCCGATGTGCCACGAAGCCGGAATCTTCGGATTCCCAGGTGGGATGCGAAACCCAGTCGTCGTTGAGCACCTCATTGCAAATAGAGTCGCGACCGGAGCACTTGTTCGTCTTTTCATGGTTGGGAAGGAAGCGGTAGCTGGGGCCATAGCTACGACAATTGGCGAGATTGACACGGCCGTGAACGTTGGTGGGCGGGTTGTTTGCCACCTCCTCCTCGCCCGGGTACCGGAGCGCTTCGCGTAGCGTCTTCATCAACTCGTCATTGTTGCCAATAAAGGCAGCGGCGCGATGGAGAAGCAGCCCCTCGTCAATGAGGTCAGAGGTGTAGAGGGCAACGAGCTGTAAGAGCTCGGTGTAGTGAGTCTTGCTGCCCACATGCTTCTTGACCTTCTCGAAAAAGGCGAGCACCTCTGGCGTCAGGCCTGTGGCCATCGATGGAGCCATAGGGCGCGGCATGGCTGGAATGATGGAGGGTTGAAGCACGGAAGCTTCCACCGTGGGTTGTCGGTACGACTGTCGCAGCCGCTGATTGTCTTCGTCAGCCTGCTCATTACACAGATGCAAAAAAAAACCTTGATGGGGTCGCTCGCCACGCGATCGATCGCGTGAACTCAAGTCGTGAAGTGAAGGAAGGTTGACCGATTGGTATCGTGCTTGTAGTGGTTGACTACAGGGGGAAGATGGGGAAAGGACTGGGGGAAACGGGGGAACGTGGTATAGGCAAACGGAAACGGGGAACGTGTGGAAGAGCGGCATTGCAGCCCGAATGCCATGAGAGGATGCCTTGAGCATCACGAACGTCTTCGAGGAGAACAACGCGCACATACATGCGCACGAGGTCTGATAGAGCTGCCATCTGACCTGGCATATCCCCTAATAATCAAGTGGAAGGAAAAGAAGTGGCATACCTTATTGCCATTGTTGGTCGGCGCAAACGCGCCACGCGCAGCCAAATTCACAGGCTCGGGTCCAGACGGGCCCGAGGCCACGGTACCCTGCCGGTCGCTGCGTTTCCTCTTGTTATCCCGATTTGCGCTCGGAGTTGGTGCAAAGTTGCCCATTGGAGGCAAGCGTGGTTGATCGGTTCTCGGGGTTTGCTGCTGATGCGCGTGCACGGCAGCAGCAGCAGCGTAGCCCGGTTCCGTCCGCGTGCTGCTCATAGGAAATGCCTCCTCGTTTACCGGCCTCGTCGCTGCTGGCTTCGTCTGGGCCGCAGATTCGGGTAGAAATTGCTTGAAATCTTCCAGGAGGTCCGGAGCACCTTCAAAAAGATGCGTGACCTGCGCGTATACGTCGTGTATAGGCTTCGACTCGCGTTGATAGGTTTGTAGTATTTCAAGGAACTGCTTGTATATATCGGGCTGCGAGGCAAACCGATTCTATGTCGGGTAAGCAATCATCGGGAAATTTGTGCAGCAGTTGATCGTACCTTAATCTTGTTGACGTAGCTGATGGCGTGGTTGAACTCCACAGGTCCTCTACTCTTTTCACCAGTCCCATTCGCCGCTCCCTGTAGCAGCACAGGCCCCGAGCCGTTCAGCGCATGCGCTGACAAGACGTTCGGGAGTTCACCCGGCGAGGTCGTCAATGTTTTATTCTGGGCGGAGCCAGCGGCAGCTATATTTGTGGTTGACGATGCCAAGTGGGCATTTGCACGTTGCTCGCTCTGATGGACCAATGAATGAAGGCTATGCTGTTCCCGATGAGCCTCTGGAGAAATCGAATGTGGCGCAGGGACCTGTGCGGTATAAGCTCCCCCTTGAGGCGCGGTACGTGCAGCCTCAGGGCTGAAAGGTCCTTCTTGCTGCACACCAGCTTGCTGCTGGTGGCCCCAGCCCAAGCGACCAGACGCGTCGTAGAATTGTCGTTCGGTCGCGCTTGCTGGCGCGCCATTAATTCCATGCGACCGAGGGTTAGACAACGGCCGGGCGGGAGGCATGGTCGACACAGTCGTGCCCATCGGGGTCGTCACCCGAATCGCATTGGGATCATCTCCAGCGCCACACTCAATCTTATAACCGGGCGGCAAGAAGGTGTTAAAGCCCTGGATGAGCCCAGGGTTGCCAGCGAAGAGGTGTGAGACTCGCTCAATCACCCCAGGCGTGTCAATTCTGTACGGCGAATCAGCCTTGATAACAGGATTCTGAGACGCGTTGGGTACTAACGCTCCGCTCTTGAAATCCTTCATGATGTCCAGAAACCGGTTATACACGTCTGGATGGTCTGCGAACTGGAACTTCACCTGGTCAAGGTAACTAAGGGCATCCTGGATTCAGGTCAGAAGAAACGTGATTGATAAGCATGATGGCTTACATTAAGAATGGGTTGCTGTGCCTGATTCATGGCAGTGGACTGCTGCTGGCCCGGACCCGCCTGAGGGAACGACACCAAGTGGTTTGCTTGGGCCTGCTGTCCCTGCTGCTGCTGCTGCTGAAGGCGCGCCGCCTGCTCTGGGGCATGCGGTGCTCCGCCAGGGAACAATGACTGCCCAGCGCTCATAGAAGCTGGAGCGGTGCTAGGCCCTCCACCTGATCCTGCGTTGTTCAAGAGCCCGTTCGGCCCGTGGATGGCGCGCGCACTGGGGGCAACGGCAACTGGCTGGTGGAGATGGATTGGAGCCGCATGGTTCTCATGAGATGGATTCTGCTCGCGATGCTGGCGCTCGCGCATTTCGCGCTCTCGCTGCTCGCTGCCACGAGCAAGCTCTTCCATCTCCCTAGATTCACGGATCTCCCTATCACGCTCTGCTTCGATTCCAGGATGAGCGTGCAGTTGGTGCTGAGTGATGCCCGGAAGTGAATACCCGGGTATCTGTGCCGTCTGGTGGTGAGTTGTAGCACCAGGATCCTGCTGCTGACTCTGCGGACGTTGATTCTGCACTTGGCCCTGTGGTCCCTGAGCTAGCGCTGTGAGAGTGGGGAGGTTGTGGCCGGATTGGACACTTGCAAAGAAATTGCCTGGCCCTGGATGTCCGAACGAGTTAAAACCCTTCGACTGCGCAGATGCCTCAGAGAGAAGGGTCATACCCGAGGGTGGGGGCAGTACTGGTGCGGGTGCGGATGCCGCCGGTTGGGGTTGCTGCTGCTGTGCCGAGGGCCCTCCAGGACTGTGACGTAGTTAGCAGCTGGTCAAATCTGGGACAGCAAAAGGTTTAAATCGAACGCGAAGCACATATCCGATGAACTCGCGAGCGATCATATGCTTAGCCAACCAAAGGTGCCAACACCAGCACTCACTTATACGTTCCCAACGGCCGAGCAGACTGTCCTGGTTGATCTGAAGTATTTGAAGGGTTCGTCGCGCCCGTGGGTGCTGGCGGTGGCGCCCATGTCTCGCGATTTTGATTCATGACGGCGCAAAGGGGCTGTGCTGGACTCCAGTGTCAAGAGCGGAGCTTCTTCTAGTTCCCTTGACGCATCGACACGGTCAGATAGCGACTTTTCAACGAGCACCTACACAGCAAGAAACGTGTTAGAAATGACTAATGAATCAAGTGCAGAGACCACGATGCCACGAGCACCTTGTTCTCGGACGAGACTGAACTACTATCATGTCTTCACTGGCGCAAGGTGGAGCGGGAAGCGGCGTCCTTGTACAGCTCGGGATGAAAAAAGGGAGAATTTGGAACATACCTTATGCGAATGTACTACCTAAGAAGGTCGTAGAGCAACTAACAGACTCGCAAGTGTTGCTATACAGCTGTACAGATCGTAACTTAGATGGCGTCTGGTATCGGGTCGGGAGTGAAACGCGCGCGATCAAACAGCGGCGCAACGGGCACCTCTTGCCGCTCCGGCACATTTATTTTTCCGCCCCGATGAGCTTATCCTGTTCGGGTAATTGGTCAGCAGGGGTGCGTTGGGGCGAGATTCACGGAACCACGGTATGCACGGGTAGATGGATGACTGGGCTACGTAATGTGCTACGCAATGTACTACATATAACTAGAATATACATCCAGCAGGTGCTGCGACGGGCCATATAGAGTCTGACGAAAGAAAATTCTTTGGCTATTAGAAAGAGCGAGTATCATAGCTTCATATGCAGGTCGAGTCAAATCGCAGCATGGGAGCTCGCCACTTACTCCGCACAGCTCTGACATTCGGTCCAAGGCACTTTACTGTTCAACCATACTTCTTCGAATACCCATTTCACTTCGTTACAAGAGCAACTAACGATTTCCGATTAAATCGCACATGGACAGCTCAAAACGAGGTCTGGCTACCTATGCGAACAGCACGGGGTACGGAGGTGATCTGATAGCTTCCTTTGGTGTAGCTTCTAAAATAACAGACAGCGCCAAAGTCCCAAAGAAAACCCAAGCCCGGTAGAGTGCAGAGAGGTACGTAGGCCTTCATAAAACACGACAGAATGCAGGTTAACGTGAGAACCGGTCAATGATTTACCGGTCATACGCCGACCGATGGCCGAAGATCAGCCCGGTGTAAGGCCCACAATTGGCCCTCGCTCCTGCGGCCTCAAGGTGAAAGACTGATCCCAAGTGTATCTCCACGCCGCTCATTCCTAAAACGCCCGCATCAAAATATCCAGGTAAATGAGTCTGTCACTTCGAACGAGACACTAGATCTGCGATGATGTCAGTCAAAGCTGCACAGGAGAGGAATCTGTTTACCTGATGTCGACAGAAGAGGCGCCGATAAGCACATCGAACCAGCCTTCTTCCGCAATCCACGCTTGCAGCGAGGTATCGTAGTAGCCGACGGAATGCTTGTTGAGCAACAAGTCCACAATCTTCGACTCCCCGGGCTCAAGGAAGACCTTCGCAAAGGCCTGAAGTTCCTTCTCGGGTCTCGGGAGTCGCGACTTGACGTCTCGAATGTAGGCTTGAACCACCTCATGAGCCGCCACGTCTCCGGTGTTGGTGATCGAAACAGTGACAAGAAGCGTGTCCGACTCTCCCAAAACAGTGTCGCTAATTTCAACCTTTCCATACTCAAAGGTCGTGTACGTCAGGCCGTGTCCAAAGGGGAATAGCGGGCGGAGATGCATCCGCTCGTAGTGCTTATAACCGACAAAGATGCCCTCGCCGTACACCACCTTCATGTTCTCTCCCGGCCAGTTGTGGAATGTTGGATTATCCTCGAGCCGGATAGGGAACGTCGTCGGCAACTTACCGCTGGGGCTCTGCCGCCCGAACAGCACGTCGGCAAGGGCATTACCCGCCTCTTGGCCCTGGTACCACGCCTGCAGGATGGCCGGGACACGATCAGCCCACGGCATGGCCACCGGCGCGCCAGACTGGTTGATAACAATCGTGTTGGGATTGGCCTCAAGGACGCCCTGGACCAGGCGATCCTGGCTCCCATCCTTGGGCAGATCCATGCTCTGTCGATCGTACCCCTCGGACTCCCACTCGTTATCCAGACCGACCAGGACAACGGCAACATCTGCCGCTTTAGCAGCCTCAACAGCCTCCGCAAGCAGGTCCACCTTGTTCTCTTCTTGGTATCCAATGCGGCAACCGCCGTACTTGTGTGAACCTTCGATGGGGATCTTTGACGCCGGGCGGACCTCGCTCGTACTCTCCACCAACAACTCGACGGGCTGGTCGGCCGGTAGGAACACCGACTTGATGACATCTTGGGAGTCCTCAAACATGGCCTCGCCTTCCTCGGTCCAGTTCCAGTTGTCGATGAACAGCTCGCCATTGAGGAAGAGGCGGCCTGGTCCCACGCTAGAAAAGCTCAACGTGTGCAAGCCCGTTGTCTTCGGCCTAATGGTGGTCTTCACCTTGAAGGAAAAATCCGGCAACACAGCTTTGGGCGCCGAGTCCCAGAGATAGAGATCGGTTGTTTTCTTGTGCTGAACGGAAACCGGCTCTCCCTTGAAGCGGTCTCCCCGGTAAAATTCCAGAATGACACCTTGGTCGCCATTGGATGTTTCACAAAACTTGGATGCCAACGGAAGCCACTTTGACGTGTCGCAGCCTTGCGCATATAACAGCTTGGCGGTTGTGTTCGCCTGGATACCCTCGAAGGGCGAAACCGTGTAGTAGGGATTAACCTTCGCACTCCCGCCACCTCCGGCGATGGCCCGTTTGGCATTCGGTCCAATGACGGCAATCTTTTGGGCATGCTTAATCGGCAACAGACCGCCCTCGTTCTTAAGCAGCGTTAACCCCTCAACGCCAGCTTGCCTGATCAGTTTGCTTGTGTAAGCGTTGTCATTGGCACGCTCCGGCGACTCCGGCGGGCCATTAAGCCCTTTGGTGCGATCGACGAGATAAAGCACGTTGCCCGCAGCGCGCTCAATCTCAAGGCGGGAGATTTCACCCCGCGCCAGCGCCTTGATGACGAGGCTACCCCGCTTCTTGGTCGGCCCCGGCATTTCCAGGTCGCAGCCAGCGCGAATCGAGGGTGCCGTCGAGTTCGTACCCGTCCAATCCGAAATCACGGTACTGGAAATGTCAGCGCCCGGTGCATTACAGACATTGTTTCGCTACCGCTCGCGAGACTTCGTTGGCATGAGAACGCAATGGCAAGCCGAGCAAGCAGGGTAGAGTGCAGGAGCAGGTGGGGTGGTTGAGGCCGCCCACATGCACGGTACCGCGGCTTGCAAGGAGCGTCTGAAAGGTGGATTGGGCCGGAAGGAGAAGGGCGGGAAGAGGGTAGGCCGCTTACCCATCATACTTCCACTCCCCACGCAAGACCTTCTTGAGGGTGAACTCGTTCATATCGGCGTGAACACCATTGACAAGGTTGTAGGAACTCATGAGGGCCCATGGCGAGCTCTCGCGAACGGCAATCTCAAAGGGCTTAAGATAGACCTCGCGCAGCGGCCGTTCCTGGATGACAGAGTCGATCTTCATCCGGTGGGTTTCCTGCTCATTCCCAACAAAATGCTTAATGGTGGCAGCAACGCGCTTGCTCTGCACGCCGCGGATGTATGCAGCGGCAAGCTTACCCGTTAGAAAGGGGTCCTCTGAAAAGGACTCGAAGTTGCGACCCCCGAGCGGTGAGCGATGCATGCAGACGGTCGGGGCCAATAGGACATTCGCCCCGCGAGCTTTGGCTTCCTCGCCCAGATGCTTCCCGACCTCGTGGACCAGGTCCGTGTTCCACGTGGCAGCAAGGGAGATGCCGCATGGAAACAGTGCCGCCTGCAATATCGAAAACGTCAGTGTTCATGCAGGGCGATGGCAGGGCGGAGGCGAGTGGGTCGGGGGGAAGAACGCCCTCTTTCGGACTCACCGGTGTGCCATTGTCGAAGAACTCGCCTCGTGCACCGTTCGGGCCGTCGGTGGTCTTGATGGATGGGATCCCCCGATGCGGCAAGGCAACCGTCCGCCAAAAGTCCGCACCAGCTAGAAGCGAGACCTATCAAGACCTGTCAGCCCATATGATCACGCAATGATATCCCCATGAAGGTAGTCAAATCTCCTGCGGCAGCGGCGGAGTTTTTTTTTTCGCCAAAGGGCGTCCTCAAATGCACCGCGAGTCAGAACAGACAAGGGAGCAGTGCTGGGCGATTCGCCCGGGATGAATGAAGTAAAAGCAGATAAGGGTGGTTCATGCGTCGCACCTCCCGCCGCGTATATGCAAGCAAGTGTGAGGCGACGAGGAAACGAATGGCACGGACTATAAAACGGCAGATATGAACAAGGATGGTTACGGACGAACCCTCGTTCGCCCGGCTTGAGGGTGGGGGAGAAAATAAAGAAGGAAAAAGGACAGGTCAGGGAGACAAACCGGTCAAAGGCGATGGAGGCGCAGGAAGCAATATAAAAACGCTGTTATGATGAAGGGTTGTGAAGGGAAAAGGTGGGGAAGGGAGGGGTGAGGTGAGGTTTGGGAATGCGGGAAGGAGCTATGATGCTCAATGTAACCGTACCTGTTCTTCCAATGACAACCGCGACGCCATCTCCCGCGCACGATCATCAGGTTTCTCCAGCGAGTAGAGTTTCTTTGCCGTCATGATGGGCTGTCCGTTGGACACAGGGCCCTTTGCTGAGTATGCGAATGAAACGCTTCTATGGCAGTCGAGCTGGCCACGTGATTCGAGTTTTATAGAAAATGATGAGTTATCACCGGCGACCACGTCAACTGCAAGGTCGATATCGGTCATAGCTGGCGCCGCGTGTGTGTGGGAGTCAAGGGAGAGGCAGCCTCCGGCCGATTTTACCTCCCAGAAAGATGAAAGACGAAACTAGTGAAGCCGATGGACCGCAGACTGATTGTTGAGGTAGTGTTAGGAACAGTTGGTCGTGGAAGAAGGTTGCAATGTGTGAAGGACGAGAGTTGAATGGCGAGAGAGGGGAACGAGGCAAGATATTGAGAAAAAGGCGCGATGGGACCTGGTGCGGGATGTGAGGGTGGAGAGGATGTTGAGAGGGTAGAGGATGATGAGGGCGAAGTGAAGGAACAAGGTGAGACAGATAGGGAAGAGGGAGGCTGGACAAGAAGAGGCGAGAGAGTAAGAGAGAGGATGAGACGGTAGGACTAACGCAAGTCAAGTGGTGAAGGAAGCCATCCTTTAGTACTCGTTCTGGGGCACGACAGAGGCAGCCCTTGATGCGGAAGAAGTTATTATTATTGCGGTCCAGCTGGGCGACACATCTGGTCAGGGAGCTTGGTGCTTGAGGAAGACGCGTACCTTGCACTTAGTCGAAGAGGTAGAGGTTCCAAACGGCGGTTGCACGGCGGCTGTGCCATTGGTGAGCGCGACTAACCAGAGGAAGGCGCGAAAGGACATATGGCCGGGTACATATCGATATTCATCAAGCCATCGCTGAGTCGAGCGGCCACAGCCCGCCAATCTTGGAAAGGCGTGAGCAATTGGGGTGGGGGGGGGGGTGACAGCGTCAGTGGAGCTATACCGATGCCAATGCAGGGAGACAGCAGGACTGAGCCTGGGTGATATAGACATGGATGAGCCCGGGGGAGGGGTGTATGTGTGGGGGGGATTATGGGGGAGGGGGGTTAGAGGGGAGGTGAAGGGGAATAGAGAGGGGGAGGGTGGAGGTGAGGTGGCCGAAGGCACGGGATGGAAGGTCAAGGCAACTTAGCGGGCTGGCGTCATGGGGCGAAAGAGGGCGTTGAACCAAAAGAGGTGTAGCCTTGTTCAAGATCATAGGAGGCTGAATGGGGAAGGGCTGGCTTGGGCTTGGGCTGAGCTGGCTTGGGCTTGGGCTGGGTTGGGTAGGGCCTGTGAGCCGTGAGGATGGCATCAAGCCTGTAAAGCCTTTTCGGCGATGCTGGGTCTGACCGGCTATCTGGCTGGGGAAGACTGCGGAGGGGTAGAGAGAGAAGGGGAGGGACAAAGTTGCGAAGTTGACCGAACCGGTAAAAAGCGATATGCAGGCGTTAGCTAGGGGTAAATTAAGAATGCGTTTGCGGAGTGCTTCCAGAGGCCGAGAACGGACACAGCAGAGGAGGAGGAAGAGGAAGAGGAAGAGGGAGCATGAGGGGAGGGATATAGTAGAATTACGGATGTAGAGGGCTTGAGAGAGGTACTGTATGAAAGAATGAGGTCGGGCTGGTAATACGGTAGTAACAAGCGGCAATCAAGTACATATCAAGCAAGCAAACAGCAAGCAGCAAGCAGCACGAGCATGAATGTCGAGGAGCGCAGAAGTCAGAAGGGCGGTCGGAATGATTGACGTGTGCGTGGTCACCAATTTCGTTTTTGCTTTTTCAGATCCTTTCTTCCGTCGCCTTCGTCGGGGCTTCCTTTGCATCGGCGGCCGACAACCGCACGTTTGGCGTCTTTGCAACGGTTCGAACTGCAGGCACCATTCGCTCATTCGCCTTGCGCACACACCCCTTTCCCGCACACCAATGAGAAAATTTCCCTTCAAGAAAGTGAAGTCAACGTCGAACGAACAGCACGCCTTTCCCGCTCTTGTCAAGCTCCGATCAACTTCCTTCACCTCCTCCATCCACTCCAACCACGGCTACTCACGGCGGAAAGGGCCTTGCTCAACCTCCCATCCCCCACCCCCAGTACAGATGTACTGTAGCAGATCCCAACAAGCGTCTGGTAATGCTGAAAAGAAAATGTACCTTCTGGGAAGCGAGAGAAGAAGAAGTAGCAGGGATGTCGAGTCGGGCGATCTTCGACCGGCACGCCGCCATGCGGGACTGCGGGTGGTGGTGTGCGTTGCCGCGCCAGCCAACAGGTAATTGGCTGCAGGGCGGCGCAAATCGCAATTGGATTGGAACATCTTCTGCTTCGAAAAAGGCAACGACGAGGATAGTGGCAGCTGGGGGGTGGAAAGGCGAAGGAGAGGGGAGGACCGAAAGATAGTGCAGACCTCAAGCTGCTGTGCACCATCCACCTGCATTCTGCGCTACCGTATGCCGTGTCCGCAATGGGATACGCCAGTAAGGTAGGTACATGCCGCAGAACCCGCGCGCGACATTGTGGTGTTTGCAGCAAGCATGCAGAAAGCTGCAGCGTCATGCATCTTGTTTGGGTTTTGGGGCTTGGATGGGGCAGAAGCCGGGAGGAAGCCTGCGGCTGGCTGTCCTACTTCGTAGCAATGTGAGGGTATTTTCGGCGGGTTTGAAGGTGGGGGGAAGCAAGTATAGTTGGTGTGGTAGGATGCCATGTCGGGGAAGCTCGTGATAGCAGGTTTGATAGAGGCAAAGTGTAAGAGGAAGGGATGGTGCGGGAGGGAAAGGGAAGGACTCAGGGAAGTCTGCCGGGTACTGTAGGTATTGGAGATGATGAAGGGGTGTGGGGGGGAAGAGTAGGTGGGGGGGCGGTTGCAGATCAACGGAAGCACAGGGCGATTCACATCATTGCAACCAAAGAGAGGCGCATCGGAAACGACGCAAATATCTCCGAAGGTTGACGAAGGCGCCGAGGTGGTTACATGATCATGAGCATGCGCATTGGGAATGAGATGAACTGGAAAAGAAATGAAAGCTCGAGCTTGAGTACGAATGATACTCGTAATATGAGCCGTGAGACACAACACGCAGTGAGGTGGCGGGGAAGAGCTTGGTTCATTATTATCAACGATGTACATACGGATGTAGATACTGTACGTGCGTCGGCATGGGGAGCTCATTTGCGCGAAGAGCAGCTAGCGGCAGGCGCGCATCAGGCTGGACGCATCGTCTACTTACTACGCAGTGGCGTATATGTCGGAGCTCCGGTGAGTCCCATCCGTTTCAGCTGTCAGAGTAGAGAGCCGCCGGACGCGATACGCCAACGAGGAATATCAATGTGAATGTGTGAAGGAAGGTGAAGGCAGACCGAGTGACCCAGTGACCGAGAGGAATGGTCGGACGTCAAGGAGGAAAATAAGCGCCAGGCGCGGTGAGAGGCGATTCATGTTTGCGGGAATAGGTCGTCCCCCTGGTTCCTTTCTGTGAGCTCTTTCTGGTTGTAGGAACGGCCACTTCTCACAGTTCCTTTCTGTTGCTTGACGAGGGAGTTAACGACGAGGGAGTTAACGACGAGGGAGTTAACGACTGCGCCAGCGCTTCCCCCTCCACTCTGCTAGAGTACTAAGTTAGGAGCGACGTCCCTCACCGTTCACGTTCCTCTCACTACTACCATAGTATAGTAGCAAAAGAGAGGGAAACCCCACTCGGCCAAGGTGGGGGGAGCGGGGGAGCCTGAGCTTTGCAGGGCTGCTAGCGGGGATTGTGCCTGTAAGGAACAAGGCGCGATGGCGGGCGGGCGGGCGGTCACTGAAGCCCGTCCCGGGAGCGAGGCTACCGTGCCGTACATCAGAAGGTCCGTGATCGCAGCAATCAAGGGCATGTACACTGTACATTGAGTACCGTTATGCTTGCGGAGACGGCGCCTACTATGGTACCAGGCCTAATATATGGCCTGTGGGTCCAAAGTGTGGCGCCAGCGTAAGCCAGTCAAATCGTCCATAGGATGCCCTACTCACTGGAAAAAATGTGGCTAAGCACCGCCACGAATGGGCCCACTGGTACCGTAATAAGCTCGCCTAGTATATCGCTAGGTACTGACTACTTTCCAAGGCCCTTTCCTAAGGCACATCTTTCCCATCGCATCTACATCCACACTCTGCAGCTCATCTTGTATAATCTTCTTCACGCTGCACCCCACTACTCTATCAATCGGCGTCAGCAGAGACCGAGACAGGCATGGTCACGGGATGACGAGCCCACGACATGTCGTTCCGCCAAACGGGTCAGCCATCAATAGAACTGCCGAGGGTTGGACAAACTTGGGCGGGTAAGATACCCTTGAGGCCGCCTGTCCCAGGAGTCAGGTCCGGCATAGTGTCTGCATACGGACAATATGAACAACATGGCAGTCCGAAAGATGTATCCCCCTGCTGGGGCCTTTCTTGGGTCCGCACTCCGCTCGCTGGGTTTGACGCTTGCCGCCGCAGTCAAAGATGGAGGGACGAGGATAAGGCGATTGCGAGGCCGAATCAGCCAGCCACTCACAACCGCAGGGCCTGGCGTCCAGCGGCTCGGACTGGTCGTGACACTGACAGTTCCGATGGCCACAGGAGCTGCGAACAAGACGGCAAGTGGAATATACCGATGGCGCGTTACGGCGGCATCTGAGGTTGTACAAAAACGGCAGCCGCCATCGCCTCCTTTTTCTTCTCCCCATGTCTTTTCGGCAAGATTAACCGCAAAAGCCGTGTGGCATGGATGGAAGGCCGTGCTTTGAGATCTGGGCATGTCCATCGTAGTTCAAACAACGACATCTGGTGAAGCATTACAGTATAGTCGATGAAGCACATTCGTCAATGTCATGATCACTTCGTGCAGTTCAATGGCTTTTATTTGCTATGATAGGGTAGCTGCGCGGCCTGGCACCAAGCGGCCCACCATCTCCGCTCCTCATTTCCTCCCCATATCCCTCCACCGCCTCTTGCTCCCTCTTCCCTGAATGCACATTTTGCCTTCTTTCCACCCATTCCACTTGGGCATGAGAAATTGTGCCCCACTAATCCAACAATCTGCCCATCACCACGACTCAGTTGCTCGCGAATCAACTAGCTCTTGACACCCCAAAGCACCACAGGTCACAAACATCCCGACCGCTCGTCCACTCGTTGTTTGCGCTGATGAACTTCCTAGCCTTTAACCTATCCCCCTCCCCACACTCCACCCGAGTATCCGGCCAGCGCCTGTGTTAAACTGGACTCGACTCTGGAGTCGCGGGCCTGCGAACCGGTCGCGCCGCCCACGCTCAATCGAGTCGGTCGAACGGGACTACGGGACGGGGCGGGTAGCAAACAATCAACGTTTCCTCGAGCAAATGCCAGCAGCAAGCAATAGCTAGCATCTCGGGAATTGGGAGAGTATATTTTCACAGCTACTTCCGTGTAAGCGCTCACTTCCGGACCTTTGCACCGATTTAAAGAAGGGCTATAATAAACTCGCATCTTCGCATCTGCGCATAGTGTACGGGAAGAGTACGGAGGCCCTCTCGACACACTCTCCCTGGAAGCGGTCCCAGGAAATACCAGCGCCCCCGCCGCAACAACGCACCTCTCTCTGGCTCCTCCGCCTTCTTTGATTCCATGCCACGCGGTTCGTTTCCAGGTGGGCGGCCGCCGCTCCCGCCTACCCATCAGTTACTCACCAACCATGCTTGCCTTCACCGTTGCTTGTCTTGCCGCCTGCATCGAACATGTGCCCCCCCCCCCTGCTTCCCGGCCCGACAGCCTGGACATCCGCCCGAACAACAGTTAGGGACCGGCCGCATAGGGATATCCCAACACCACCTATCTCGCAGTCGAATCGCACAGTCGACGGAGTAACGACAGCCACCAGCAAGCACCCATAACCGCCCTCAAAGCCATGTAACCGACCCTCGTGCTCCGAACCCGAAGCGCCTCGAGCGGAGCAAGAACCACACAGACCCCCACCCTCCCTCAGGCACCTTCCCTACCCTAACCCCTCTCCTCCACCCCGCCTTCTCATCTCTCTCACAGTAGCACCGCGCCGCTGGGCTGAAACCCGAATCTGTCCATCTCAGCGGGTAGCGAACAGGAAAACATCCCCAGCGTGCCCCCTATCCGCGCTTCCTTTCCGTATCCGGCCGGCTGCTGCGGCCGTCCCCGCTCTGCCGGAAGCCCTGCCCGTCCAAAACCCCACCCCCAATGTCGCCGCAGAAAGACGCGCGAAGGAACACTGCACCTTCCTCCTATACTGCTCCCGCACATATACCTTCCAACCTCACGTTTCTCCACCAAAACAGGTACTGTATATGTGACGACGCACCGCCTAGACGACCACCAATTTTCCTCCGTCACCGGCCCCAAAACCTCCTACCCACGTCACCCACAGTGATATACGTAGTACAATTGAGGAACGCGCCTCGCCTCGGACCAGGGCCGAGGATTGGGCCTCATCCTCATTCGACAATCTGCTCTACCCCTCCCGGCGTGTCGCTCATCCGCTCTTTGCGCGCATGTCCAGCCTGGCCCTCCGCACTGCCGCAGTTCGCATCATAGAACCCTTCCTCCAGTCCCCCACTCTCCAAGAACCCCCATTCCCCACTCCCCAGACCCACTAGCCTTAGCCGACACCAATCGGAAAATTTCACCACAGCCTAGGAAGGAACTCCCGTGTTATACGGAGAGGCACGCGCGGTAAGGAGAAGCCCGCCAAGCCGGTCACCGTCTCCCCTCCCTGAAGCACACAATTCGCCATTTCAAAACCAAGTCTGGTATCTATTTCTCGTAACCATCCCCCGCTTTCTCCAGTAATAGCCCCCTTCACACAGACCCTCACCCCTCGCTGCAACCCCTCCAGCCCTCTTCTCAACCATGTTCCCCCCTCTCCAAACCCGTCCTCGCGTTGACCGCGAGTCCGTGACGCCTTGCGCACCACCGCGTGACTACAACGCACCAAGCCCAACCTTGCAGCACTCGCCCCCAAAGATACATCCTTATATGAAAGGCTACGCTGGACAATACCGAATCCAGTCTCCGCAAAACGCCCTAGACCCCCCTCGTCACTCCCAGTCTCTCGGGGCCGCCTTTGGCGCTTTGGTTCCAGTCGTCCACCCACCAAAATTCTTCCCCCTCAATCCTTACCCCCCTCCCCCACCACCAACCCATGCGCACCGCCCCGCCCCACCCCCCTCACCAGTCGTCATCTTCATTTCGCCGCGAGTGCATCGCTGCCTGGCGCTGCCTCAGCGCCTCCGCCAAGCTACCTGCCACGCTGCCGCCGCTGTCCCTCGCCGCACCAGCGTTGCTTGCTCCGGACCCAGAATATCCGCTGTCCCTGGACTCAGCCATAGGCGCCGGGACAGGCTTCTTACCGGCCGGGCGCTTTGATGGCGGCGCCGGCGGCGTAGGCTTGCCACGTGCGGCCGCGCCGTTTACACCGTTGGTAGCAGGAGCGGCTGGCACAGGCCGCGCTACGGGCGGCGGAGGTGGTGGTGGAGGCGGGGCCTGTGCAACCACCTCTTCCATGTACGCCGATGGCACCCAGCCAGACGCCGAGCTATCTGGCTTTTTCGCAAGCCACCAACCTAAAAGCACACGTGTGAGCGAACAGAACAGGCAGACAGATAAGGTTGACGCGTGGAAGACGCGGAAAGGCGTTGTGCGCTTACCATTCCCTTCCTTTTGCATGACGATGACTACGTCATTCTTCCCCACGCTCATCTCACCCTCCGTTTGACCGTTGAAGTCGTATAACACGCGATACGTGGGTTCCCTGGCTGCTGGAGGTGCCGCTGCAGGCGGAGGTGGGGGCGGGGGTGTTCGGACGGCCGAAGCCGAAGCGTTTCGCGCATGTCCAGCCCCGTTCTGCACGGCCATCGGCTGCGGAACAACCTTCGCTTGGGCTGCGGACTGCGTTTGGGCTGGTCGGACTTTCGAGGGCGCGCCGCCAGGACCGCCCGGGCGAAGGAGCTTGCCCTTTGTGATAGGTCGCCCCGCAACTTGCTTACCCCGCGGGGTGGGCCTGGAAACAGAATTTGCTGGCTCTCCTTGGCTGGTGTGAATACTGCCACTCTTGTACAGATCGTCCCTGGGAACATTAGGATCCTTCATAACCTTCACCACGGCCAATTTTCCAGGTTTTTTGTTGTATTCGACACTGCATGCGTTAGCTCATGCAAGTAAAAGTAATGGAATGTCCGGCTGAGCCAGTAGAAGGGGAGTGGCTCCCACACACCTGCTTCCGATACGAAGTTCCGTGGCACCGCGCGTCGCATTGCGCAGGTGCGTGAAGAACTCCGTCTTAAAAATGCAGTTGACAAGCGCGTCAGGCTCCTGAGCTGAGCCAACTCCGAGCGCAAACCAATCATCCTTGAGGTTTGAGCAGCTGACAAAGCGCAACGCGCCTAGAGGAATGGCTCGCTCCGCCTGGATCTGGACCTGTCTGTTGACAAGGACTTGCTTGACTATGTAGACTGATTTGTTAGTGAGGATCAAGGAGCGTGCTTCTGGTTTGCTTGAGCGACCCAGCTTCGACACGAGGACTTCCGCCCGGCACGAGAATAGGACATTCTCGTTGGCGCCTATATCGAGAGAGTTGCGCATAATCTCGCCAGGACCGCCTCTGTTCGCAATCCCTAGATAGTCGCCCAGGAACCTGCGAGACCCCAGCAAGCTGAAGCGCCGCCGCTCCTTCCGGCCAGCCAGGACCTTGTGACCTTGGTCACGCAGCTGTATGAACTCGAGTCCCCCGTTGATCCTCCGCCAGAAGCGCTGGATGCGAATGGCGCATTCGGTACGGTAGCGAACATAGTTGCGCCACGCCCGCTGGATCCGGATGGCCATATTATGCCAATATCGATCCCGCATGGCTTCCAAGGCGAACAGAGTTTCAGGCGTCTTAATAAAAGCCTTAGAAACCCCCATCTGATACTCTTCTACAGGGATATTGGTGTCCTTTAGGATCTGTTTCGTCCCGGATAGATAATCACCCGTCCATGTGTAATCACCTGCGTACGACGTCTTCGGTGAAAGCAGATAGAACCGTTCTACAAACTTTTCGAAGGTCTGGCGGTATGCGAAGCCAGCGCGTCTGATCCGGACGTTTTCTTGCAAGCCGAGGTACTTGATCTGATGAAGCACGTTGGCTTGGTTGTACTCGGAGGGCGACTTATTCTCGTTGGGCTTAATGGTGCGGATGTACGAAGGCGATGCCTTCATGAGAGTCGCCACCAAGTCGTTTGCCGACTGCTTGATCTTGTCGCCTGCCGTGGGTGGTCTCCGCTTATTGTCCTGATCCACTGGGGCAGGGAACAACGTGTGCAGGAAACGGTTTCCGCTCTGACCGACAAGCTGGAGCAGGTCCTTGAGAAGTTGGTCCTTATTTTTATCGGTCATGCCGGTCACCGCGTAGGACACGTCCCCAGCGTAGTGCTTGATGATGAATTGTCCTTGGCGGGGTTGGAAGTGCTGATTTGACGAGAGCGCATTCAACCGCTGGACAAACGTCTGGTCCGCAGCGGTTGGGTCGGCGTGGGCCGTTGCACAGGCGTCGTTCAGAGCCGCAAAAACACCAGGAGGCTTCCGCTCCTCGATCAGGTCACAGACAACTTTGTTGTCAAAGTACTTGATGGGTGTCCACTGGATCTGCTCGCGTTCATACTCCTCTTGTTCCGCCTTCAGAGTAAGTTGAATGAAAATCTGCTGGAGCTTTTCGTTGACGTAATTGATGCAAAGCTGCTCGAAGCTGTTCTTCTCAAAGATTTCGAAGCCGTAGATGTCAAGAATCCCGATGGACTGAGCCATAGCTCCACGAGCTTTAAGCGATGCGTTGACGCGCTGGACGATCCAGTCGAACATATTGAAGTAGATGGCTTTCGAAAGGGCGTCACGGACAGCTGTAGCTTGAGCTGGATTAAGGGGAACATCATAGATCGATCCACGGCGCCCACCGCGGCTAGTTTCAACGACGCGCAGCGTGAGGGCCTTGTCGACGTGAGCGGCGTCGACTTCCAGCAGATAAGCTACGAATTGAACAACGGACTGATCAGCAATCGCGGCGTTGCCCTCATTGTTCTCAACGAAGGAGACATTGCCCAACCATAGAATGGCAGCAAGCATGCGGAAGAGGTCGTCTTGTTCCGCTTGTGAAAGCCCTATGACCTTCATCGCGTTGAGAGTCTCCTTGAAATCGGCATGGTCGTCAATACCATCAACATCGAAGCATTTGGATCTGCTCGTGTAGACGTATGACTTGGGCTCTTGGACTCCGAAAGTTTCTAAGCCACAGTGTAAGCTAAACGACACTATCAGTAGCAGATGTGACCATACCTCTGTAGCTCGACGAGGCAGCTTTGGTGAACTGATAGAAAATATGGAAATTGCGCTCGTTTGTAATTTGCCCAACCACCCGCGACTTTTCCAAGAGGTAGTTGTTGATATTGGCCCCAACCGGTTCTCCCCGAGAATTGAACTGGATTTCCAGGTACTTCCCAAATCGCGACGAGTTGTTGTTGCGTAACGTCTTCGCATTGCCGAACGACTCGAGGAGAGGATTCGTCGCCAGAACCATCTCTTTTATCTCTTGAATTGAGGAGTCATTGCCTCCGGATACGCTCGCGATATATTGCATTATCCGTTTCGCAGCTTCGGTTTTGCCTGCTCCTGACTCGCCTGAGATGATTATGCACTGGTTCTCGTTATAGCCCTTCATATTGTAATATGAAGCCTCAGCGATGGCGAAGACGTGTGGAGGCATCTCCAAGCGGTTCTTCCCACGGTAGCTGTCAAGAACGGTTTCGGTGTACAAGCCCACTAGATGAAATCAGCCAGTGCATTCCAGTATGTGATGCCTGGAGCGTACAATCTCTAAATGGATTTACGGAGACCAAAACGTGGCCGATGTAGGTCTGGAAGAGTCAGTAAGCTACCGAGAGCTCTGCCATACAGAAGGCACCCACGTAGATCTCTCCATTCTCGAAGCGCTTCTTCAAATTGTCGTTGATCGCTTCGTTGGAGATCTTGCTGATGAGCGTGAGATCGGAGACGCCCACTTCCTTCTTCTTGGTGCTCTCGAAAACAGCTCGTTTGATCGGCCCTTTGCTAACCCCACCTCCGCGTCCTCTATCGGCATGGCCACTGCCGCCGTCCTTCTTGCGGCCCGCCCGCTTCGTGACAGCCTGAAGTGGAGGTACCCGTTAGTTTGATGCAGATCATGGAGGGGTCGGGCAAACTTACCATCAAGCGTGTGCTCCGGCGCTTTCAGACAGCGATGATAGCGGGGTTCAAGTGTACTTGTAGGGTGAAGTCAAGTGAAGGCGAGGGAGGTGCGCAAGGGAAGCGTTGTGCGCAAATGTCATGCGCGCGATAGGATAACTTTAGAAAGGAGTTTCAAAGTGGCCTGCAGAGATGTGGAACGGCGGCCCTTGAGGTGACGTGGGTTGCGGAAAGCGTGAGGCGGTGCTGGTTCCCAGCCACAGGCGACCGCGTAATCCTTATAGGTTGCTTACGTACTGTAGCTCACGCCCACTACATCCGGAGAACTAGGCTTCAGCAAGATGTACATAAATGCCTTCCCAGCCACTGAAGCCTGTTCGGATCAAAGGGCGGCACTGTAACATATGCGTTGATACAAATGCAATGTACGTCATGCCCTCAAGTCTTTAAATAGTCTAATTTTTATTCACCATGCAGGAACACAGATCACCATCGTTGGAACTACAGCCTGCACTATCGCCATCATCACTGACTAACACATTGTTTCTCAACCCCAAGGCTGATACGAACAAGCTTCGCCGTACGCCGCCAGAATGCTGCTGAAATAAGACAAGAATGGCCCTAGCACGCCGGTTATGAATATCAATGCTCCGAATGCCCAAGCACAACACGCCATGAGTCTAGTCACCGCCAAAGCGGCCCACTGTCACCCACTCTTCCTTCTTGCCTTTCTCCAACTGAGGCCCATCCCACTTCATGCGCTCCGAGCCCTCAGGAGACTTTCCGAGCCCACCTCCACTGACCCAGCGGGTCGTGACTGCTTCAACAAAGCACAACTTTTGGCGGAATAAGTTGAACTCCAGAAGTTCAGCAGTCGCTGATCCCTTCGATCTGTTGAGCAAGCTGCTGACGGAAGCAGACAAAACCTCCCGGTTTCTGATGTACTTGAAAGGGAGATCTTCCGTCTGCTGCCAATGCAATATGCCTTCAACCGAAATGCAGGTGAAGTCGCAATATTTACCATCTGCAGACAGTACAAGCTTCGTATGGTCAGGGAAGTTGAACTGGAGCATGTTAACCCAATTTCAAGTAAGACTTCAAGCCTCGCGGAAAATTGCGTACCTGGAAGGAGCCGTCGCTGAAACCCCAAACGCCAACAGTGCTCATACGCTCGTAGAAGTGAACGAACAAGGTCTCAGACTGTGTTTCCGGCTCCATTTCGGCCCTCAACTTCTCTGCCTGGCCAAGCTGCTGGCACATGTAGCGAGCAAACATAGCCCACAAAACGCCTATGCGTCCTAGCCGGTCGCCAGTGAGGGTCAATTTCTTCAGTTCATTCCCCGGGCAGTTGGTGTACATCTCGAAAGGGATGTTGGCCATAAGTTTAGCGTCATTTTCTTTCGGAAGATGTCCGTAGCCATTGCGTACAAATGTGTGCGTAACCGGGGAACGGGACGTAGCGTTGAAGATGCAGCCAATAGTACCATCTTCCAAGATGTATCCAATACCATGCTTACGAGCATAATCGACCCACTTGGAGACGAAAGGCAGCTTCTTCGTGGTCGTGTCACTGCCTGGTACGCCACCCTTAGATGCCAAAGCTGACGCGATGTTGTCCCGGAGCTTTGACGCCTGCGCCAAAACATTGGCTGGATCCGAAAATTTGTATGGCTCCGCCGCCTCGAGCTTGGGTCTGGCTGGGATTGAATTCGATATGGCGATAATTGCTTCGGCAGATTTCTTCGGTGCAGGCACCGCCTTCGATTGGGACGGCGCGAGGGTACGGCACCGACGAGCAGGCCGATCAAGTGCGGTACGCACCGTTGTTGTCGCTGGAACCTCTGTGGGTGGTGCTGTTTCCCTTGAAATCTTGCGTACCGGCCCTAGAGCATCGCTTTTCGTAGAATCATCGCTAATTGGCGATTGCCTGCTCACCACGGGCTTAGCCTCGGGAAGCCGTTCACGTCTCGCAGGCCGGGGAGAGAGCTCCCTCTTTGCGTCTGGCAGATTCCTTCTAATACTTCTTGCCCGGCGGGCATCTGTTGGAGCGGCCTCTGGTTGCTGCTGCACATTCGATGGCGGCGCATTCTCCTTAGGCATCCGTGTGGCTGCCTTTCTAGCCGGAAGTCTAGAGGGCTTGACAGGTTGCTCGTTTCCGGAAATCTCCACAAGCTGATTTGCTTCTGCGGAAGATTCCCTTTCTTCCGTTATCCCGTCCAGATACGTGGGACGACGTTGCAGGATATCCACGCGATCCGTACGATCAGGGAAGGGGACGTAGACCGTCCCTACAGGAATAGGCACCAGGGGTTGTCGACCCGCGGCTATCTCCTTCTCAACATCTTTGATCACGGAAACAACACGCTTTCCCCCAGCAAGCGGGAAGACAAGACCCGGTCCATACTCGCCAACACCTGACGCCTTGCATATTCTGGCCCAGGAGTCAGAATAACCTCGTGCAGTGGTGGTCCTCGAGGGAAGGTCGTTCGGAAAGTTAGGCCTATGTGTGAGGCATCTGCCCTCAAGGTGGTCCGGAACAAATTGCAATCTGAAGAAAGGATGGCTGACGATTTTGTCCGGGACTGGGCGGTCGTCCTCGTGAACGAGCAAAGAGCTGACCAGGTTCTTGAGCTCAGTTGAAATATCGTTTGGGCACTTGTCTTTCGTTGGCCATTCGTATTCACGGTTTTGTAGTTTCTTGTAGATGTCTTCCCGCTTGGGAGCATGGAACGGTGCCTTCCCGACGGCAAGAGTGTAACTGCATGGGTTAGCTTGCGATGTGGAACACGGATAGGGCATTTACTGACGCAATGATTCCAATGGCCCAAATATCTACCTTCTCATTGTGCCCCTTACCACCCTTTTCCAAAATCTCAGGTGCAAGGTAGTTGGGTGTGCCGCACATAGTCGTCCGACGTGCGCCCATGTCATTCTTCGAGACCAGCATGGCTGCAAGCCCAAAATCGCCAACCTTAACGTTCATATCCTTGTCCAGAAACAGGTTACCGGTCTTCAGGTCTCTGTGCACAATGTTGCGATGATGCAAGTACTTGACTGCACCACAAGTTTGGATGATGAAGCGCCGAATTTCCGGCATTGTGAAGTATTTGCGGGCTCGTAGAGCATCGGCAAGAGATCCGTTTTCGCAGAGCTCCAGAACTACGTATGTATTTTGCTCGAATGAGAACGCGCGGTGAAACCCAACAATGTTGGCATGATGGAGTTTGGAGTGAAGCTGCAATTCTGTAGCAAACTATGAAATAGGTTAGCTTTAGCCATTGAACTATGTTGTGCTGATAAAGTACCTTCTGCGCCAGCTTGGGAGGCTCCATCTTGGAGCGAACGATTTTCAGGGCTACAATCTTTCCTGAAGGCTTGCCATCGTACAGCTCTGCACGATAGCAAATGGCAAAGCCGCCTTTTCCAAGGTACTTGCCAGTGACATAATGAACATCATGAGATGGCTCTCTCACAATAGGAGGGGGTGCTTCAGCGTGGACAGACATGGTGAAGTGAGTGTCCTTGTCGTCGTGGGGCGTGAAAGGAAGAGCTTCAAGGTTTGTAAACAATGGTTGCTAAGAGAGCTTTGGCGCAGCATGGACCCCATGCTCCTTGCTCCATGTTTGTGGCACAGGTGGCTGGTGGCAACCACATTCACTTGGCGCCGAGGATTTATCCCAACCAGAGTTTGAGCCTAGCCGGCCAATGAGCATCAGGGAGCTGTGACTTCGAGCGTTGTAACGTCGAGCCGGCTCACTTTTCAGTTACGATATCATCGCAAATACACCCTTGATGAAGGTATAACCTCTCAAATATACCCGAGAATAGGGCGGTGGAATGGTCTCAGCTTTCCTGGAGTAAGCGGCATCCGCCCACTCCGTTCTATACTCTACCTTCCGCAACCCCGCACACCTCTCCAGACCGTTCCTCGGCCATGTCGCTCACACTGAAGATCGGGTCTTTGGCTGTAAGGACATTGGCGAAACCCATCGGTGTAAGTTTATCTCCTCGTACGACATCTAGTCGAGGTCGTGGCAGCGCCACTGATGCGTACACTAGAACTACATCAAGCGAAACGCCCGAGAGCATGAGCGATTCCGCAAAATATGCGTGAGCTTTGCTCAATCCCTCCATCGGATCGACATGCGCCTGCGTCTAGGCCTGCTCCAAGATTCTGCCACCATTGATCGTCAAATTGCGAGAGAGCTTGCTGAGGCTGAGGCTCGGCGCTTAAAAGCTGCGGCTCCCACCGTGAAAACGGAAGCCGAGATGAAGGCAACGGAAGCAGCCCTGTTGAAAGAGAAGAAGGGCATTGAAGAACATGTCAAGGCGGCAACAAAGAAGCCTCGCATACGACCACTCTCGGAGGCAAAGGCGATAGAATCGGGAGCCAACTTCATTTCAGAAACCTTTCTCTTCATGGTAGCAGGCAGCATCATCGTCTTCGAGTCAGTGAGATCGCGGCGCAAGGAGTCGAATCGTCAAGGAGATGTCAATGAGAGACTGGAAGAACTAGAGAAGGAACGTCAAGACACTAAGGCGAAGATTCAGCAGCTAGAGGAAGAGCTCTACACCGCATTGGTCAAGCTAGGCACCGTTCCAGCGTCGTCGATAACAAAGGGAGGCACGGGATCAAATTCGGCAGAGGTGGCGATTGAAGCTACATCTCAACCCCCTGAGACTTCACAGATACGCAAGGAAACACCACAGAAGAAAACGTCTACATTCTGGATGTGGCTTCCGCATATGCCCGGGACAAGAAAAGAGGAATGACCATTGATTTGAGTACACACTGACTTCGACCGTTACTCTACACGGCGCCCTTTGGACAGCTTCGGTAGATTTGGGAGGGCTTCAACCCTGAAATTAGTATCATGATGGCGACCACTATGTATAATTACTCCACTCAGACGGAATCACACCTTCCGGAAATTCGAAAACGGTGTCGTGACCCTTATGCCTCCATTGAAGAGCTTCATACGCTCTCCTTCCCCAATCTGTCTAGCTCTAGCTTTATGAAATCCTCAGCCGTGACGATCTCCGTGCTCCCATACACAATCCTCCTTTTAGTGGTCGAACCCGGGGCGCCTCCTCCGCTCGTCCTCGCTGCCCACTCCTGGAGATTGCCATACTCGTCAATGCTCCCACCTCCCACGGTGAACACCACTGCCTCGCCGAAGCCTTGTCTCCGCTGCCCGAAGCTCGCCTCGATACCTCTACTTGCACCACCCAAGGCACCGGCTTGCTGTGCACGGGCCGCGCTTGCCGGTGGCATTGTGCCTCGCGCATTTGCACTGCGCGGATCGAAGTAAAGGTAGTTCTCAGTGCGCGCTATCGCTGCCGAGGATGCGTTTTGCGGGTCCATCAACGACTCAGTGATCTTAGTGATGGTAAAGTCCTTGTTCGCAGGAAGGAAGTTCTTGACGCCCGAGATGAGGTTCTCAAAGTTGGCGCCAATGCCAGCCTCCTTAAACCCACTGGTTAAACGGCTCGACAAAGAACTGAAGCCTTTGAGAAGGTCGTTGGAGGCGGATGGTGGGTTTGGCTGGGTTGGAGCCGTTGACATCATTGTCATGCGAGTGATTTCCCGAACACTGCAAGGAATTAGGCGGACTCAATGCTAGTATGGGTAGACAAACCGTCGAATATAGGCCAGCGAAGCTGTATCAGCGCCAACACCCCGCAATTTCTCCTCAAACTGTTCCATATCGGCTCTTGAGACTTCCTGTTCCGTGCTAAGGAACCAGATGATGAAGAGACGCAGTTTGTCGAGCGGTTCGCTCCCCTTGTCCTTATCGCTGATTAACTCCGCGATCTGTGCTTTGGTCTGTTTGGAGATATTCTCTTCAATTTGAAAGAAATTGTCCAGTTGCCTCTCTTTAATACCGTGCAAGAGCGCTGTAGCGATGTTCATGTGCATATCAAGTATTGCCTTTCGTTCCTTGAGCTCTGGAAGAAGGGTAATCGCAACTTTAAGGTGTTGGGCCGAAACGCCAGTCTCCGCTTGCAGCTCTTCCAACGATGAAGCACCACTCTTTCTCGTGAGATCCGCAGCGTCCTCCTTGTATTTGGACAACTGGGCGTCGATATCTTCCGCAACATTAGGGAACGGTTGACCAGCGTTCTTTTTCCAAAAGAAGTCGTTGGCTTTGAGATCGTAATGCTTGACAACAGGCTTTGAAGTCCCGGACTCGTCAGCAGGAATCTCCACTGTAATCTGATTGAGGCGCATGCGCAGGACATCGTGCACGAGAGACTGGTAAGTCCAGGAATGAGACAGCATGGGGACTAGGTCCACGTTGCGATCGACGATAATGAGAATAGGCCGAGAAGCAGGTGTTCCGGTTGTGGGGCCTTTTCCAGTGTGTGAGGAGAAAAGGGTGCTATCCTTAGAGTTCAGGACGTGGTCACGCAGCTTCCGATCGAGCTTCGCGGCTATCATTTCTGCAGCACCAGCTTTCGGACAGCGAATGATGGGAATTGAGCCTAAATTCACGGTAAGCGCTAGGGTTGCTACTGGTACACAGAGACGGACCCATGGTAACAACAACGCTGAACAAGCCGCTGACTATGCGGTCAATCGTCGTGTCAAGCTGCTCGTCACTTGTTTGGGCACTGTTCATGGTCCAGTATGTGTCCTTTCCCATTCCCAGGCTGAAGAGATCTGGCTCGCTGACGATGAAGTTGAGATACTGGTCGTACACTTGCGCAATGTGATCCCCAGTCCCAGCAGCGGCAGTTTGGGCGGCGAAATCCTCGAGGATGGGTCTTGGAATTGACGACAAGAAATTGATGTACGCCGGAGAATAGAGACTTTGCGACAGGTCTGATGTTATGATACTTAGATTTGCTGTTGTAGGCTCAACGAGGTAGATGACCGGAACATCGGGAATCGCGTGTCTCGTGGAGTTGAGATTTCTAGAGATAAAGATCAGCTACTGGTCCTGGGCATGGGCACCACACCGATGTGAAAGTCACACAGCCACATACAGATGTATCGTGATACCACATGCTCTCAGGTCGTTGACCCTCATCACGCTGCTGATGACATCCCTCCCCAGTCTGTCGAAAACCAGCACCTTCCATATGGGCTCTCCGTCGGCATTGAGGATAGGCGTAGCTTCCGGGAGAAGGCCATTGGAGTGGGACTCATGGTGTCCGTTCTGGTTTTGCGGGAGATCGTGGTTCAGGTTGAGAATGCGCTCGATGGATGCTAAGGTGAACAAGCAACGTCAGCGAGTCCACTTCACTATAGGCTTGCCTTCACGAGGGGGCTCTATTGCAAGCAGTATTTACCGACTTGGCGATCTCTCAGCGTAGGATGATGCGCGGCCATGATTACGTCGGCCGAAGGCCAGCCTGCGACTGGCGCAACTTCATAAACGACGGGGGGTCGGCAGTCAAAGACGAGGCGTTAGTGTGCAGGTACGATACTCTTAGGGGGAGGCGAAATAGGCGCGGAGTTGGTGCAGAGCTGTGCGGCAAGAGAGGGAGGCAAAAAGGAAGGTGAATGTGTATCGTCTACTGTAAGTGGACAACTACGAACTTATTTCACTGGAAGGAAAGCTGGCCTTGCTGGCTGTCCGGAGAGTTTCATGAGACGGTGGCATCAGACATGGTGCTAATTGCGGCCTAGCGCACGCTGTCACGTGACCATAACTTCATCGACCTGGCCGCGAGTCCGCTCCGGTTCACTCCCTCTCCCTCGCCCAAACCTTTCACTCACACAACAAACCTTTCGCACCCCGCTGCCACCCTTACAACTCTCCATTGTTCTCGACTCCACCACATCAACAATAAAGTGCCTCGGTGGCCAAAGCCCTGTTCCATCTTTGTCTGAATGATAAATTGTCTTCTGATGATTGACAACCTACGTTTTGAGACCGAGGGAGCGTGACGGCAGAAGTTGCACTGCTTTGGTTTTCGGTTGGGGATTTCGGTGACTGAGCGAAGGGGAAGATCGTTGGACTAAAGCGCGCTCCATCATACGTTTACACAGGTGAAAACCTGGGAGACGAGTACGGAGTAGAAACTTTGCGGCGGCACTCAGTTTACGCGCGACTTGTCGCTCTGTGGAGGGACGCATCTGGGCCGCGTGAAGTACGGTGTCTTTCTCACAATCTTTGCCCGCCTGCTGCTCGCGATCCGCTACGCACCGCGTCGGAACAGCGCTTATACTCAGCGAAAAGCGGCCAAGTGGTGAAAGGAAAAGGCACTCTGCGGGGGGGTTGCCCTTTGGGTCTGGTAGGCACTTTTCTTCGCAGGCCATTCACACATCCGCCAACCGCCACCCCAGAAGAATCCATCCTATCTTCTTTCCGCTATAACCTTCAGAGAAAAGCTTCAAGGCAAACAGCGGTGGTGCGGACACCCAACCACCTTTTTTGCATATCGTCCCCGATACAACACGCACAACGCAGGCGACAGAGCAGACGGACCTTCCTCACTACCTCAGACATCAAGCCTGAGAAGGCGGCCTTAATTTGGCGTCGCAGTCCCCTCGTTTCCACACAGTACACTGCTCACTAAAGCATACACTCTCCCTGAACAAACACCTGACGACCCATTTGCGGCTTAGCTCATTCTGCGCCGAGGCACCTGCACGACCGGGATTGGGATCAGGGCTGGGTTGCCTTTACTTGGCACACATCCTCTGAGCCAATCCTCTCTCTCCCTTTGCCCTTCACCCCAGCGCACTCCGCTCTGCTCCCACGCACAAACTCCTCCACCCTCCTTCTCCGCTCCGCTACACCTCACAAGCCACATCACCGCCACAATGACTTCAAATCACGTGGAACATAATCCACCTGGTCACGGCTCCACGATGTTCGTGGACAATGACGATGCCTACAACTACAATCCTGTCTTTGCCCATGGCCAGGCGCAATATGACTCCAATTGGACAGTCGACCACAACCCTCCCTCCACCAATGGCATCTATCAGAATGCCACACCAAATGCCGTCAATACTTGGGCTCATCCGACCTCAACCACCTCTCAGAGCAACATGAACTACGGCGCCACATCAGGCGGCTACTACGGAATGCCAAATTCACGGCCGCCGCCCCAGTTTCGCGATACAGCGGCATTCCCTACCCATGCGGGACTTTCCCATCCGTCAAGCTCCACATCAATGCCTCGTGTAGCCATGCCTACCTTACAACCCCAGGGTCACGCTCAGCAATCCACACCCACGGTACATCTTTCGGCGGTTCCTGTAAGTGTTGCATCCTTTCCTGCATAATTCAAATGACTGACCTATCCGTTCCAGCTCTCAAGAACCCAGCCAAGGGAAGATGCGATCAATGCTCATGTTGGTCGAGCGAAAAGGCTTCAAATACCCAAAGGTACTATGTCCGGAAACTTTTTCGTCGTTGATCAAAAGGCGCTTGCATCTGTCGCGGGATCCAAGCCTTTGCATAATTTCGTAGATATCAGCATTTCCCAAGCTGATCTGCCAATCACCAAGAGTAAGTGAATCCCGTAATTCGCAGACTCAGACTGAGTTTTCCAAGGCACCATTCCCCCTTATGTGCCACGCAAATCAAGAAAGGAGATCCTTGCTGACCCTACGCTTCGCGGTATGTAAAACTCTTGTGTAATCTGATTCGCTAATTAGTAGCAGCAAAAGTCGACAAAGCCCCCAATCCATTCAAGACACTCACCAAGATGATGATCTCTAATTCCTCACCTGCGACAACACCGGACACTATAGGATCTTCCGAGACTAGTTCATCAGAGTACACCGACTCAGAGTACGAGTCTGAGTCGTCGGAAGAACCCTCTCCATTGCCCCAGTCGCGCCCTCACGACGCACTTCAAGCCGTTCGGTATGATGTGATCAAAGCCGTTTGGCTTCCACGTAACGTCGCGTCCAAGCCTGACACAATCCGAACTGCTCTAAAGGAGTTCTGGGATGTCGTTCGCGCTATACGTGATCGGTGGAAGACCGAAATGGATGCTCTCAAAAAAGCCGGCGAGAATAAGCAAGACTCTCAACTGCCTGCCCTCAAAGAGCGTGTGGAAAAACAACGATCAGCGGTTGAGATTGCTTTAAGCACCGCTGTAGAATTCGGTCACCCTGCCGTCATGCGATTGTACGTGTCCTCTTCTCACTAGTTCCGTCATTCCCTATATCCCATCCCTTAAACTGGCACCATAAAGGCGTTGCAATAGAATTACTCCTTTGCTTGCAGAGAATGTTTCGCAAAGGGGGCTTGCAAAGGTGGTCTCAGACTGAGCGCGGAACGGGATAGAAGTTCTGCTGCTTCAAACCGATTGCGAGATACTGCTTGTGGTGGGAAAGTCTCGCAGTAGTTACTGTCTCCCAGTTACAACCGTCAAAGTCTGTTTGCGCTAGGAACGGAGTTTCCGGTCACGCGTACTCCACAAGCTGTGAACCACTTTTTGGTTTCTGGATATCTGATCCCTGAAGTCATACTAATGCTTGGCTGTGAATTAGGCTTAGTCAAAACATGCCGTTGATCCTGACGATGTATCAGTTTCTGGTTGATCGCGTGCGCGAGAACGATTACAGTGGCCGAGCCGTCGTTACTATCTGCAAGGTTTGTTCCCCTATCGTTTCCGCTGTTGAACGTTTGCTAATTGGCATCAGTTTCTGCTAACCTGTGGTCTGACGTCGGAAGCGCTGGAGACGGGGAACCTCAACAAAGTGTTTTCCCGGTTCACAAAGCGCGGGAGTGATGAAATCAAGGCGTTGGTAAAGCAAATCACAGAAGCCGCCGCTGCCGAGTCGAAAAATGCAAAGCCTACGTCTAAACCCACAAAACTGGAGGAGTCCAAAGACGGCAAGGGATCGGAGACTGCTGTCGGCGTCAAGCGGCCCAGAATGGATGGAGCCAACCCCCCGCCGGCTAAGCGTGTGGCTCCCACCACTGCTTCCATGGATCTTGGGAACAAGTCAACTGTGCCAAAACGCCCGACCGTTCCATCAAGCTCTTCAGATAAAGTTGCATCTAATCCTGCTACCAAGCCGAAGACTCCGGCAGCAGCAAGTAGTTTCTTCACGAGTCTACCGACGGCGCAGACGAAGACTGCCCCTTCCACTACTGCCGTGGCCTCTATGAAGCCTAAAGCAAAGATTGGGGTACCGGAGAAAAAGCGCCCCGTTGCCGCACCAGGCCCCACGAAGCCAGTCTTTTCCTTCTCAGAGACAATGGCCAATCTTACTAAGGCTCGGGAACCTGAACGCACTGTGAAGAAAGAAGAAAAGCTGCCCCCTGAGACCCCCGAAGAGCGTGCGAAGCGTCTGCGTAAAGAAGAGCGGCGCAAGCTGCGTGTGACGTGGAAAACGGACGCGGCACTTGTGGATGTCCGGTACTTTAGCCGTGATCCCTCAGAGTTCCCTGGCAGCTCATCGAATACTCGTGACGTTAAGGACGGCAAGGAGAAGGAAGGGCTGGCCTTCAAGCGCCATATGGACGTCACTGATATCGAGGAAGAAGACGATCAGCCTCTGGAGCACACTTTCTTCGAGTTTACTTACCCCAGTCTGGTCGACTTTAGTGGTGTCGGAGAGAAGGAGCGCGAGATCAACTACGAGCGATTTGGTGGGCAAAAGAAGGTCGAATCCCCTGAACGCCTGGCCCAAGAGGAACGCGAAACCACCACGCTCATGGTTACCTACTTCGCGCGTTCCGATATCCCTCCCTCTCCGAGAGAACCCCCCAATCCTTACACTGGAGTACCCCTGGAGACAAAGATGTTCGGAAACCCTCCAGACACTGTTATGCAGCGTATGGCGGCATTGCAGCCTCAGCAAGCGCCCGACATCATGAATATACTGAAAGCTATCCAAGGCAGCCAACCCGAACAGCCGACCGAACAGTCTTACCAGCAGCCCACACTTGCCCTTCAGAGTTCTTTCCAGCCTCCGCAGCCTCAGCCCGCTGCTCAACCGAACTCGATCGAGAGCATCCTTGCTCAGATGACTGGCTCGAGCATCGCTCAACCGGCCCCGGCTGCTCCGCAGTATGCGCAGTACCAGGCCCCAGCCCCGGTGGCTCAGGTGCAGCCTCCCGCTCGCGGCCAAGAATCGGATATCAAGTCCATCCTTGAAGCCCTGAATATGCACGCGCAGCCGATGCAGCAGCCAACGACTGCAGCCCAGTCGTTTGCTCCTGCTGCCACTCCTTCGATGAGCAATTCATCTGCAATGGAGATCATGGCCCGGTTAGGTGTAAACGTAGCCACGATCCCGGGTTTCGCGCCATCCGCCGTTGCTCCCTCATCTTCCTCGACGCAGCTGTTTGAGCACCCGGAGCGCAAAAGGATGCGCGAAGGCGACAACTCTGGATCCGACCAAGGGCCTTCGTCCGGCAAGCGGGCCAAATGGAATGGAAACCGAAACCCGGACAAGCCGAAGTTCATATTTCCTTGTCGCTTTTGGAAAGATGGCCGCTGCAAAAAGGGGGCTGATTGTACGTACCGGCACGAGCCGCTTTGAACTCTTTGTAGTTCATGTAGAATTCTTAATGTATGTTGTAGCGAGCCAGGTTCCCTGGGTGCTTTGGGACCTGTTCCTCATATTTGTACGTTGCATAGGGTCCGGCGCAGCTTTGTCTTCTGATTTGGCGCATTTCTCTGAGCATTTCTGGCGGGGGCAAGAGGCGACTGAACAAAGGGCTTGATTCTGTCGCAAGACAATTTTTTTTTGTGCGGTTCCGGCGCATCACCTACTGGCGAATGTGGAAATGGGCTAATTCTCCGACTGGGTGATCTTCATAAGCTAATGATTGAGACGGATACACGCCTTCCCGAGGAGGTCCTGGGGCGGTCCTTAGTCTATAGTCTACAGCGCAGTACGGTCAGGAGGTCATGCATTGTTTGTGAAGTAGTTGCCCTGAATCATAAGTCGGTCCAGGTCACAGTTGTTCCGCTTCATCGCTTGTGCGCCCCCAGCTTCCCAGCTCCTCGAAAAGTAACCACCGCGATTGTGAACCCAAGCACCGCCAGCCCGAAGTCAAACCAGTCGGCAGTCCGCAAGCCCTTGAGCAGCGCTGCATTGCCTACACCGACCTCCTCCAACGTCCCAACTTCCGCCACGCCCTTGCCTTGTTCCTTGGCTATCACTGCCATTTCGATTGCCGTGCCGATGGCGAGGCCGAGTGAGCGACCTACCTGGGCGACGGCATTGATCAGTGCTCCGCCCAGTGCTTGGTCTTCTTTTGGCAGGGTGTGAGCGGTAAAGAGCGTTAGGCAGGGGTAAATAGTATCTGCGCCCAAGACGCTCAAAACCATGGCTGGGAAGCCATAGGCCCAGTAGGTTGTATTTGGGGCAATGGGAAGAGCGAAGAGGAGAGACGAGATGGCGATACATGTTATGCCGAACATTAGCATGTACATTCCAGGAATATGGGCGAGAAGGATGCCGGTGGTGAAGGCCGTCAGCAGGCCAACCACGCCTGTGGGGATGAACCGGAGGGTGGTTTGGATAACTGAGAGGCCTTGGTATTCTTGAAAGCTGTGATAGATATTAGCTTGGTGCTAGTTAAAAAGTGATAAGCTGACTTACAAGTAGGTAGTAAAAACGAGGAAGTTGCTAAAAGAAGCGAAGAATAGGGCCATGATGGCCATGGCGCCACGGAGACGGAGACTCCGCCAAATTGAGACTTTCATCAAAGGTCGGCGGTTGGTTTTTGTCTCGAGGTACCATTGCCAACATATAAAGGCGGCAACTAGGATCAAGGAGACGACGATCAGGGCAGGAATCCAAGGTGTCGACCAGCCGACAACGTTCCCTTCAGTAAGGGCAAACATGAGCGCAAGGAGGCCACAAGTGATAATCCCTCCCCCGACCCAGTCGACATCTGGCTTTGCTCTGGGAGCAAGTGAAGGAGGTGGTCTGGGTATGACGAAAACCCCTGCAGTAGTTACGGCAGCGGCGAGGAAAGAGAAGATCCAGAAGACCCATTTCCACGAGGTGTACTGCCCGATCACGCCAGCCTAAGATGCACGTCAATGATTATTCGGGCAGTTGAAAGGTTGGAGTATTACCAAGATGTTTCCAACAACGGATCCCAAGGGAGCACCAGCCCCGTAGCATGCAAAAGCATAGTTTTTAGCCTTCGATGGCGGAAACGTCACGCCCAGGATTCCTAATGCGGTAGGAACATTGGCCGCCGCGCCCTGGCATTGTGAGCTCTCCGCCGGTGGTGCGATGCCTACGTACTTACAAGACCTTGGAGGGCTCTGAAAATATCAAAGGCGATTTCATTTGGAGCAAATGGAAGAACGACCGTCCAGATTGTGAGCCAGACAGATCCGCAAATGAAGATGAGCCGTTTTCCAAAGCAATCGGCAATCCGACCCCAGAGGAGGAGAAAACAACCAAAGGGTAGGGCGTAGGCAGATACAATCCACTGCTGTCTGCTGTTTGGGATGTTCAAATCCTTTCCGATACTCGGCAAGACTATCACGACGGCTTGGTTGCTCATAGTCTAATAGAGTCAGATAGCGCTGGACAATCCAGGATGGTCATCTCACATTCAGAAAAGCAGCCCCGGTGAGTGTAAAAACAAGAGCAAGTAACCGTGCCCTAGAAAATGGAAGTTTATCCCGAGCTCCATCATCGCATGAGGCTTCATCCGCTGACTGGCTCGGAGCCGCAACCTTGAGATCAGTTGCATTTTGCTCTAAGTCGACATCAACATCAACGATATCGCTCTTATGGTGATCATTGACATGTTCTGAAGGCCTAAACTCCTTATCCATGGTCATATAGGAAAGTTAGAATAAAATTTCTGATTTTGCATCTTTCTTCGGACATGGCCGCTACTTTTAAGGACTCGCCCTCGCCCACCCCCCCATCCGATATGCCATGCATCAGAGCCATCGCGTAATGCACGCAGAGTGCGGATTGATGCCGCGCCGGCACACGCAAGGTGCCGTCATGCAGCCAACTGACGGGAAATAGATGCAAAAGGCGGCTAAACTCCAAGTGCTGCAGCCGACAGCGGCGGTCTCGATAGTCGCGGGACCAAACGAGGTCAAAGACCCATGCCCAAAGGTGGCAAGGCGGTGGGGCCTTTGGGGTTTAGCCGCCAGTTTACCGCTTGTGAGTGCATGATTAGTGGATGACGCCAAACAGACGCGCAGAGGCGACTACGGGTGATGGCTTTTGGCCGAATGGAAGTCCAGAAAGTCGGATGAAACGGCATCTTCAAAATCTTGGACATGAGGTCGCCTTGGATCAGGGGCATCCATCCAGGGCTCGAACTAGAACTAATACGGTAGAGGGAAATGTCATTGCGCTGAACTCGCGCTAAGTCAAAGAGGGGAGGCTGCTACAACTTTTTGGTCCAGATCAGTTTGTTCCCATTGGATGCATCTTCAGGGCTGCAAATCAAGGGCCTCCCGTGCCACCTGAGAATATCGCGGCCACTCCAATCCGCAAAACCTCCCATGAAAGGCGGCTACGACTTTTTTTCAGGTGGCGCTTGGACGGAGCGAGTGTGAAGAATCGCACGAAATCATGACCTTTGAATGTATCACGTGACGCCAAGCTTCATGTCACTCTTTCCTGCAGTATAGCTGGCGTTCCGCCCGCCCCTCTCTCCTCCTCGACCTCAACCCCCAATTCTCCATCGTACTCACTAACTCGCCATCAACCCTACCTCTCCATTTCGCACCACCTAGCCATCCCAACACATCCCAACCGTCGTTATGGCATGGCGTGGTGCTCAAGGAATTACCGGGTCCAACAACATACCTCTCGGCAATCGTCGGCGTTTTGGCGGAGACGACTCGATTGAAAGCGAAACTCCTCCCCCGCCGTCCATCGGCGAGAAGCGCGGCCGTAGCCCGGTTCGCGACGTCAAGAGTGAAGGCGGCCAGCGTCGGAAGAAGCGCAACCGATGGGGCGACGCGAGCGAGAACAAGGCGGCCGGTCTGATGGGTCTGCCCACGGCTGTCATGGCACACATGACTAGCGAACAGCTTGATGCCTATGTGCTCTACCTGCGCATCGAAGAGATCAGCCAAAAGCTGCGCATCAACGAGGTTGTGCCTGCAGATGGTGACCGATCTCCCTCGCCGCCGCCCCAGTACGACAACTTCGGTCGTCGCGTCAACACCCGCGAGTCTCGCTACCGCAAGCGTCTCGAAGATGAGCGCCACAAACTTGTCGAGAAGGCAATGAAGACGATTCCGAAGTACAACCCGCCGCCAGACTACCGTCGGCCCACCAAGACGCAGGAGAAAGTCTACGTGCCTGTCAATGACTACCCAGAGATTAACTTCAGTATGATTGCTAACCCTCGATTCCATCCTAACTACACATGGGATATCGCTGTTGCAGGCTGATATCTCCCCCTTCTTTTTATAAATGGCAAACACTAACACATGGGCTTCTTTGCTACTAACAGTTGGTCTCTTGATCGGCCCCCGTGGCAATACACTCAAGAAGATGGAGGGCGAGTCCGGTGCCAAAATTGCCATTCGCGGCAAAGGCTCCGTTAAGGAGGGCAAGGGCCGTTCTGACGCCGCTCACACCAGCAACCAGGAAGAAGACTTGCACTGTCTAATCATGGCCGACACCGAGGAGAAGGTCAACAAGGCGAAGAAACTGATCAACAACATCATCGAGACGGTACTTAATCTCTCTTTCCTCCTTTCAAATACTAATTCTTGACCAGGCTGCGTCCATCCCGGAGGGCCAGAACGAGCTCAAACGCAACCAACTTCGCGAGCTTGCTGCACTGAACGGAACGCTGCGTGATGACGAGAATCAAGCATGCCAGAATTGTACGTGGCCTCTCTACTAGGCGAGCTTGGCTAACGAGACAGGTGGTCAAATCGGACATCGCAAGTACGACTGTCCGGAGCAACGGAACTTCACTGCAAACATCATCTGCCGTGTCTGCGGCAACGCCGGCCACATGGCGCGTGACTGCCCCGACCGCCAGCGCGGAACGGACTGGCGCGGCGGCGATCGTGGTGTTGGTGGTGGTCCTCGCCCTGCGGGACGCATCGGGCCCGCGGACGTGGTCGACCGCGAGCTCGAGTCGCTCATGCACGAAATCTCCGGAGGCGTGTCTTCAGGTGGTGCGCAGCAGCTTCTGGAGTCGGGCCAGGGCCGTCACGACATGCCGCGCGACGACGCCAAGCCATGGGAGCGCCCTCCGCCTGGTGGTCCTGCGCCGTGGACGCAGCCTCGTAACGACCGTGATGCTGGCAGTGCTGCCCCTCCGTGGGCGTCGGCCAGCGGAGCTGGTCGTGGCGATACCTACGGTTATAACCAACAACCTGCTGGGTACAACATTCCTGCCGCAGCACAGTGGCAGGCTGCTGCCCCTCCCGTGGCTCCTGGTTACGATGCGTATGCTGCATATGGCTACAACGCTGCTCCTGGCGCCTATGGTGCCGCTCCCGGCGCTCCGGGTGCCATACCCCCTGGAATGCCTAGCATGCCTTCATACATGAACTACGGTAGTGCAACGATCCCTCCGCCTCCTCCGCCTTCCGGTGCTCCTCCTCCGCCCCCTCCAGGTGATGCCCCGCCTCCTCCTGTAAGTGCTCTCTGCATAATGGAAGATGAACAACTACTGACGAAGCAGCCACCGAATGACCAGCCCCCACCGCCTCCTCCGGGCATGTAAGCGCGGCGACTGCAACTGACAATGGGTCTAGCACGGTTGCTAATTCCTGAGAGGATGCTGCAAGGTGGCTAAATTAACTAGGGACATTGTTTGAAAGGATGTTCGGTTGCCTGGCCTTAGGCCTGATCCTGCGGATACCTCTGGTTACTGACGGACTGATACGTTACTTTCCGACCTAGTTTTCCGCACGGTTGCGCCTCGAGATCAGCTGACTACTGTTGTGGCGAGGACTGACCTCCAATAAACGAGAAAGTGTTGTGCCGGAATCTAGTTAACGCGCAGGTCTCTCATGTGTATTACTACGTACAGCTCGTTTTGATTGAATATTGACGCGTTCTCTGCTATTATCTGATTGTCTGGGTGCTTGGTGTTAATGAGATGTTCGAAAAGCGAGCAGAGAGCCCCACGGAAGCCGAAATTGTGCGCTTGATATCCCAGGAATCCCCACCTCATATTTTCCCATTGCACCATGTTCTCACAAGTTCATCGCGCCGCCAATTTCTCCGTCCAGCGTCCGCGTACAAAAACTCATCAAAAATGGGAAAGCCACCTCGATTGAGGTGAGAAATTCGGTCTGAACCGCGAGTCGAACGCGGGACCTCTTGCAGGCCAGTAGTTTACCGGGGTTCGGAAACCCTAAGCAAGAATCATACCACTAGACCATTCAGACACCGAAGCTGATGGGGTGAGGTGAGGGCAACTTAAGTGAACAGAGTGGATCTGACGGAAACGCTGGAGGCACTGGAGACGGTAGAGGAAGGATGACAGGTTAGTTCTGGTGGATGGATGAGAATGTGCGTGAGACAAGGTGTGGCGGATGGAGTGAACGAGATGAGAAGAAGGGTGTTCTAATGTTGGAGTCAGAATCTGCTAGACCGGCTCCCTCTTAAAAGTACGGAATGACAACGAGCATGAAGTTCATCCGAGTGTAGCTATTAACTAGAACTACAATGCTCTTGTCCGGCCTCAGAAAATAAGCTTAACTTGATCCATCACCGAAGGTCACCAGTCAAACAAACCATCCAGTACATTTTCAATCTGTTTCTGATATCAATCTGCTTCTGCTTCAAACATCTAGCCTACGCTCCTTCCACGCCCCGTCAACTATTTCATTCTCAACGCCGAACGATGCATAGCAAAGAACTTTGTATTCTGGCCCTGCTTGCTCAACCAAGTTGACAGAAAAGGGATTACGAGATGAAGGGAAAAAATCGAGCCATGGATGGTCAAGGAAACTGATGACAGGAGGTGAGAGACGCAGTGAGACCAAGGGCCAAGGGAAAAACACATGGGCATGTAGTAGGAGATAGATCCGGCAACGAAAAACCAAAGACAAATTGCGATAGAGATGGCCTCCCTCATCACCATTCCAAAACAAAAGCTTACACGGGCTTCCTCGCCCACCCGCTCAAATAGCGCCAACTCGCCCCCGTCCGCGCCCCTTCCTCCAGTGCCGCTGGCACACCCTCCAACAGCCGATCTCCATCCCGGCCCATCTCGCGATGTAGCTTCAACATCCACCGCTCCCACGCCCAACTGCCCACAAGAGAGGTAACATGGCTTGCGTCGGCGGTGGTACCAATTTCGGTACCACCACTCTCATATCCACTCTCGTAAGCATCCCGCCCGACCGGCCCGCCTGCCATTGGCAGTGCCAGCCACGCACGACGCACCTGCCCAAAACCAGCACGGCGCACGCGGGGGAGCCAGCTCTTCGTCGGCGCGGCGTCGTAGCCGCGCGTGCGGAGAGAGAAGCTGAATTCAACACCCAGGGCAGCACAGCGTTGCCCGCCACCCACAATGTCGGCGTCTAGCATGGCAAACTCCAGGTAGCCGCCGGGTTTGAGCACGCGTAGGCACTCGCGGAGACACATGTCATACTCATCGATGGCCGGGGATTGCGGGTACATCATGCCGGCATCTGCTGCCGCGCTTGTCTTGTGAGTCTTGAGGTGCGCGAACAGGTTCCGGGCTGAGACTACATCGAAGTAGCAGTCTTCGTAGGGAAGATCCCACAGGCTCGAGATGTGCATTGCTGTGTGGTTATCCGGGCCCGCAATTCCGTTGCTGGCTTCGTGCTCACGCTCGTCTGTGTAGACGGTGTAGATGTCGGCACTTGGATGTTCCATTGCCACTTGCCATGCCCAGTCGCATGAGGCGTGTCCACCTAGATCGAGCAGCTTTGCGTCTGGCTTTCGCGCGAACGTGCGGCCTGTTGGAGATGTCAAAAGAGTGCCTCCATTGAGCATCTTGGCTGCCTCGAGGCTCCAAGCAACGGGCTTTATTTGCTCAAGGGCAGAACGCTCTTTTTGGGCAGTGAAAATGGCCTCAACACGCTCTTCTGGCAAATTGGACCACGTGCCACCGCCTGAAGTACCATCTTCATTGCTTTCGGCGCCACTCTTTTTGGATCCAGCCTGGATACCCCATTCAGAAGTTGGCCGCATAGTACCCTTGCGCTCCGGGACTTTGAGCTCGTACGTCGCATCCAGGTGCTGGACGTGATTCTCGAAAAGACATCGTCGGTCGAGTCGGAGCTTGTTGGAGCGCGTCTTGCGGTGCACAAATACGTCTCGTGCAGATTTCTTGTACTGAAGGTACTCGAAACCTCGAAGGAAGGTGTCCTCCTTTGGCGAATCTGGAGGGATCGTCGGGATGGAAGTGGTGGGGGACGTCTGCTTGGCTTCGGCAAACCGAACGGATTTTGGCGGGATCGAGATCACCGTTTCCGCGCTTGGAGACCTTGGAGCCCTTCGAGCCCGCCTAAAGGCGCTCCCGGGAATGGGTGGAAGTGGAGTGGTTGGTGGAGGGCTCATTGGAGGGTCTTCAGCCGTCGGTACAATACTAACATCTTGTGAGATGAGCCACATTGCAGTGCGGTCAAGATGCTCGTTTGCTGACTGGAGCCGTTTCTGTTCGTAGCTCTCGTCGTAGTCCGAAGCTGTAGAGATTGGGGGTGGTAAGGGGTCCTGCACACTGTTTTCTGCTTGATTTGGTGCAGGCTGGGGGATTTTGATTGCTGTGGGAGGGCCGTCTGATACCTCGTCGTCATCTGGGCGCTTTGTTATGTACCGCTCTGGGATCGCGGGTACCGGTGGCGCATACTGAACGGAGGCTTTGATCCATGGAACGCCGTAAAATTGTTCGGCAGTGGAAGTCGAAGGTCCGTCCGACTGGCCGGGAAACCACGTGGTGCGGCTACTCGGCTCCAGTGAGGAAAAGAAGCCTCCAGGTGATGGGACAGTGAGGGCCGACAACTCGGTGTCGGTTGCCGGTTCGCTTGGGGTAATGTTCACCTGGTCGGTTGATATTCGGACGCTGGGTCGAAATCGTGAGACCTCTTGCATCTCGGAAGAGATGTGAACGGGCGAAGAATTGTTGGACTGTGCCGCCGTGAGGCATGCCAAGGTTTGGAGCGCATCCGGATGCAGTTGAACTGGGGAAAACCAGCCGCCCCTACTCTGTTGCTCGTCCGGTGTCAACTCTGGGGTTTGCTGTTGCAGTCCTTCCAGCCAGTCTTGGCTGATTTCTTGCTTGCCCGGGTCAAGGTCTGGGGTGGCGGGACAGCTCATGGGATTGGACTGCTCCTCCGACGTAAAGCTTTCATTGTCGAGTGACGGAGCTCGACTGCCGTAAAACCGCTGGGAAGCCAGATGGTTGAGTGCTCGCGGACTGGGACTCGCAATCATGGGCGAGATGAGGTTCGGGGAGAGTAAGGTAGCGTCGTTTGGCTTTTGATGATTGTGGATTGTGGGCCAATGCGAAGGGGATGGGATGATAAGAGACGGGAATCGCCTCGGCGTCTCTGGCGTGAGGTTGGGATCGGGATCCATGGGAGGGGAGAACTGGATCTTGATTTCGTCGACCTCGTCATCCGTCACATCGTACAGATCGTTGAAATCGGTACGGGACATTTCTTTGTTCAAGGAGATGGGAAAGGCGTGCTTCTCAGCGTCGGCTGGCGAAGCATCCATGATGGTAGAGAGCGTGCGGAAGCTGCGAGGAGAGTGCATCATGACGAACTGCTGAAGCACCTGAGGCTCGTCTTCGATTATGGTATTACGAGAGTGCCCCAATTCCAGCGGAGGCCTGAGGTGACGAAGGTGGGGTTGAGGATGAAGATCCGACGACATTTGGGGAACTTTTTGTTTGGTGGTTTTCTGTGGTTCTTTTGGTGTGATCGGGGGGATGTGGAATTACAAAGTTCTATTGAATTAGTAGGTTGTATTTAACGAAGGGTGTTGCAGCTGGTCAACAGCTCGCGAACACTGTATGAGAGCCCTTTCGATCAACGACGGGCTTTTGGAAGCGAAGGATTAAAAGCAGCAAAGACGAAGAAACACGGGATTTACTGGGAAGAATTTGGGCGGAGAGGGAAGAGAATGGGGATATATCAGGCTTGGGGGGGGGGGGGGGGGGGGGGGGGGGGGGGGGGGGAGTTGATCGAAAGGACATCGGATGACGATTGGCGATGGCTTGCTTCGAAGCGCCGGACAGGGGTCTATTCAGAGCGTGGGCTTGCAGTGGATGGTGAGCAGCAATTGGCCGGTGAGTGCCCCGCCAATCCCACATTTGTCCAATGAGCCTTCCGTATACTACCCAGGCGGCTACTGTACGGAAGGAACCGTCGGTCGTGACCTCTCCGATTGACCACAGCGGTTGAGCGGATTGGCTGTTGAAGTCTTGGGAAGAGCAAGCACCGGCCGAAGGAGAAGGCGCTGCCCCTCCCCATCGAGACCATGAGTCCATGTCTCTTTCCCCCAGAGGCGAAATATGGAGGAGACCTATCCGGTCTTTCCTGAAGCGGCCGGCGGTCTGGACTGCGGTTGCGATATGCGGTTGGCATTTGAGGCTGGGCCAAGGATACGGATACTTCGTACGCAGCCGGGGTGGAGAAAGCGCTTTCCCATGTCGGAGCGCATTCACTCCATTGCTCTTGCCTTCGTGGCTCATCCCGTCTCATGTGGCAAGTGCGGTGGACAGCAGCAGCCGCAGGAGAGAAGGAAGTTGCTCCGGAAAATCGACTGTTCCCCTCTCCCTCCTGCCGTACCGTATGACGCTTCCTTCTTCTTGCCAGTGCGTTTCCGAGAGCTCTTCTCAGCCACTGGTCGCTGTGCCACGCAACGGTCACGCTCCTCAATCGGACGCAACCATATCCGGATGCACTGCCACCGTCTGTCTAGCCCTACGAGGGAAGAATAATGGCCAGTGTTTTGAGAGCAAACCCAATTTGCGACTTCTGCCTGGTCATTGCCGCCGTGCTTTCAACTCTTGTTCAGCGTTGTTGGGAATGGCCGGGTTCGGAATGAAATGGGAGGAGCACGAAGAGACAGGGAAAACTATGGGGTGGAGCTTTTCCGCCCCGGCATCCCGTCACACCAGCCCATCTGCCAATATCACGGGCGCCTAAGCCCTGCCGACGAAGCCTCTCTCTCTCCCCTCCACCACCACTCCACACACTCCACCTCCACCCTCTGCCCGAACCCCTTCTACTGTACGGATACTGTACCGGTACAGTAATCCCATATTCCTAGTCGGGCGCTCGTGTTCGCTGCCACTACGCAAAAGCCATCGCAGCCGCGTGATTTTCAGAGTTCGCATAAAATGTCTCCGCCTGCCATAATAGCGCCTTCCATTCTTTCGGCCGACTTCGGGAACCTCGGAAAGGCCTGCATCGACACCATGGACCATGGCGCCGACTGGTTGCATGTGGATATCATGGACGGCCACTTCGTGCCGAACATGACCTTTGGCGCACCCATTGTAACCAAGATCAGAGAGCGTGTCGCGCCCCCAGGACAACCTCTCGGCAAGGGCACGTTTGATTGCCATATGATGATAGCGGAGGTCAGCGCCCTGTATTTTGCTGGCTAGTCCCGTGGTGTTCTTTTGACTTGTCCGTTTGATGCTTCTTTTCGCCTTCTCTGGCTGTTCATAGTGCTAACCCTCCTACGCAGCCGCACAGATGGGTCAAGGACTTTAAAAGCGCTGGCTGTGATCTGTATTGCTTTCACTACGAAGCTGCCATCAATTCAACGGCGGCAGAAACACCCTTTGACAAGTCGGATGAGCGCACCAGCCCGATCAAGTTGATCCGCTACATCCACTCGCTCGGCATGAAGGCTGGCATCGCCATCAAGCCCTCGACCCCAGTAGACGTCCTATGGCCCATTCTCGCAACCGAGTCTGCAGACGAGCGACCCGATGTGCGTGTTCTGTTCTCATATATGTTTTTCTTAACTAACTGGCTAGATGGTACTTGTTATGACCGTCGAGCCCGGCTTCGGTGGGCAATCCTTCATGGCCTCAGAGCTCCCCAAGGTGTCCGCCCTGCGCGCTCGCTACCCGGACCTCAACATTGAAGTCGACGGTGGCCTGTCAGAAAAGACCATCGACCAAGCCGCCGACGCGGGCGCGAACGTCATCGTCGCCGGCAGCGCTGTCTTCGGCGCCAAGGACCCTGCAGAAGTAATTCGCAAGTTGCGGGAGGCGGTGGAGCGCCGGCGCTCATGAACTGTAGGGGGAAATGAAGAGTGGAGAGCGCAATATGTGGGGTTAAGCCTTGACGACTTTTCCCATCGTGGGATTTGGTGCCCACGCCCGTCACGTCCAAGGCTCCGGCGTCTCGCCGCCGCCGTCATTCCCGCCCTGCGCACTGCGGGCTGAAGGCGTGAATGCAGATTAAATACCAGCTCCCCATCCATCTTCCCATGCATGGGCCTACCCACGTTACCGCTGACGCCCCAGTCCACCTGGGCGCCACGCACGGGGGCAGACCAGGTGTTTAAGTGCGTGCTTCCTCTCGAACTCCTCCGGAGCCAGCTACGAGCCGCCCATCGCTGCCCTTCCTGCTTTCCCCTGATGTAGCTCCGGGGTGCTAGCTCTCCAAGCCATCCAAATCGCGTACCTGATGGTGACGCCACGCCAAGATCCCGGCGCTAAGGTCCCCTGTGGCTGGACTGCCCCGCTCTTCCCCACGGCGTCTCGCCGATGAAGAAGGGTGAAGGGTCGAACTTGTCTTTCATAGCAGACAGGTGATAGCCTTACCCTATTTCGACCTCACATCACCTGCCTCTATTCTCCCTCAAAATGCCGCTGCAAGATCACCCCTTCGTATCCTACACCAACACCGCCTGGGCCAAACTCATCGCCCGCGCCGAAGGCGAATATACCGCCCTCGCCGCCCCGCCCGCCCTCGATGTCTCCTCTCCCGTGGCGCTGGCCGCCATAATTGACCACACGCACCTAACGCCCGGCTCTCCCCCCAGTGCAATCGGGCAACTCGTCAACGAAGCCGTGATCGGGGAATTCGGAGTCCGCACCTCACCCCCCCATTTCAAGCCGGAAGTACTGACTCCTTACAGGCCGTCTGTATATATCCTGAACGTATCCCTCTCGCTCTCTCGCTCCTGTCGTCACCATCCCCGATCCTCCACCGCCCTAAGATCGCGACTGTGATTTCCTTCCCCGCAGGGACGAAAATGACGGCGGAGAAGGTGGCGGACGGGCAAGCTGCGCTAGCCGCCGGCGCGCAGGAGTTGGACGTTGTACTCAACCGCCGACCATTGCAAGAAGGGGAATACGCGGCCGTTTATGCGGAGCTCGCGGCTGTGCGGGCCGGGTGCTCAGGGGTGCTCAAGCTCATTCTCGAGACGAGTCGACTTTCGGCACACGAGATAATAGCAGCTACCGTGCTGGCGACGACCGCAGGGTGGGAGTTTGTGAAGACGAGTACGGGATTTCATGGCCCAGGCGCACGGGTGGAGGATGTGCGGGTTATGCGGAGGGTGGGCCAGTGGATGGTGAAGTGGATGGGGGAGGAGGGGTTCTCGAGAGGAGTGCTGCAGGTCAAGGCGAGTGGAGGGATAAAAACGGTGGGGGATGCGAGGGCGATGGTTGAGGCTGGGGCGACGCGGATTGGGGCGAGTGCGGGAGTGGGAATTTTGAAGGAGGCGAAGGGGGATACGGCAAAGACTCGCGTTGAGGAAGGTGGGTATTGAGGAAACAGGGTCGACATCAGGTCAAAGGATTCTGATATCGCCTCGAACGAGCCACGAGCATAAGACAGCACGTAAGGCTGGGACGAGGCTGAAAACTGTCTCTACGCTCTTAAAAGCACATATATCGCAAAAGCCGATATGGGCAAAGATCGACGGCTACCCGCTAGCCGCCCAATGGCTCTGTGGTGGTAGGCTGTCGACGATCACATGTAGCGAGATGGGCCCGTTTGACCCAAATGAGTGCCACGGCCCCTCCCGATTGCGTGTTTTGCGACCGGCGCTTTGGGATCCGGGAGTAGGACGCGGGAGTGAGTGGGACGCAGTACGGACGCAAGGTACGATAATTGAGAGCGGTGAGCGGGGTATGTTGCGTGCCACAGAGCGCAAAGCAGAATTGGGCACCGCGCATGCAAGTCGTTCACATTCCTCGAAGCATCTGCAGCATGCGTTCACGGCAGACGGGAAAGTGCAGAATGCAGCAATGCAGTAGCAGCAGCAGCAGCAGGATCAGCAGAGGCGCAGGTACCGTACGGTACGCAGCGGGGCTCCACTTTGTCATCGGGTACAACCGCGAGACATGTGCTGCACCGCGCCGATTGCTAGTTCTACCGTAGCGGGTCAACGGCTTTTTGCGTCATCGCGCGACACCGGAAAAAGCAGCTCGGCGCCTGCCGCGCCCGCGTGCGCTGATCCGAAACCGAGCCGGCTTCCGAGCGGTGCTGGGCTTCTGGGCGGCGGGTGTGGGCTGGCACGACTGGATGGAGGTGCTGTTTGGTATTTATGGGAAGGTGGGGATGAAGGAGGATGATCGTGGCTGGGGGGGTACAAGAGGGTAGGGTGTTTTATGACGTGATACGGAGGGTTAAGAGGGATGTTGGAATAAGACGGGAGGATGAGGGCCTGGAAACCTGGCGAAGGTTGAGATTGATCGACGGGAGGCCGTGGATTTGTATATAAAGATTGCTATGGGGAAGCGGTGGGGCTGCTAGGTGCTGGGATGGGGAGGGTTTGATGCGGTAGGTAGCTGCGGTAGGTAGCTGCGGTAGGTAGCTGCCGGCTGAGGGAGGGGTGCCCCGAGAGGAGTGGTACATACTACGTAGTAAGGTGAATGACACTGAGGTATGGAGCCAGTGCAAGGCTGAGATGCGAGAAGCGCAAGAAGCGCAAACGATCAAGCTGTTGGTCAGTGTATGCATCCAAGTCATGAGCCGACAGGTCATGAGTCTCTCTTCTTTTTCTTGAATCTTGACGCAGAAATATGCAGACAACGACGTCGTGTTGTGCATTGCAGATGCATCTACGACCCCCTGGATGCAGCATGCACAATGCCCAAAGTAGACTAGAGGCTGTTCCATTGCAGCAGAGGGGGTGGTGAGCAGTGCGGGCCGCGTTGGCCAATGAGACTTTAGCGCAATGTGGAGTTGCGCGTCGCGTGGCTGTCCAGCCTCTCGGTTGCTTCGAAGTTTCCTTCAGAACTTCCTTTTTGCGGCTGCTCATTGCGCATTCCGGTCCGGTTTAGCCTTTTGCCGTAATGCCACATGGGCTTTTGATGCCTCTGGCCTTGACGCTAGGGAAAGACCTAACGACACAGGGAATTGACAAGCGGCTGAACGACAGGTTTTATCGATTGGAACGCAATGCAGCCTTCTTGAGTCAAAGCCATACCATACTCAACGTTTGACAGTACAGCGCATCACTCCAGTCCTATTCGTGCAATTAATCGTCGCAGGCTGTGTGTCGAGCGAAGCCGCTTCTGTCAATGCTAGGCGGGGTCTTGGGGGGGATTGGGGAAGGCTACGGATGGCTGAAACGGGATGGGTCTCTTCGGTCGGTCCCTTCGTCTCTCACTCGTTATTCAGCTCATCCATCCCGTGTGTCGCCCCGGTCCCCTTCCCCTGTCCCCTTCGTCACTTATTCTCCCCCTCCATGACATTTGACCTTGTCGAGGCGAGAGATGGCAATGGGAAACGGGTAGGGTTGTCATGTCCAAGGATACCGTAATACAGTATCCTCTGTAATACCGTCTGGACACTGCATCGTAGTTCAACCTCTGTCGTACCCTCTCTTTCCCTCTTCTCTCTGCCCACCTCTACGGAAGTAGTTCTACTCTCTCCTCTCGCCTCTCTCCACTATCCCCACCCTCCCCGAGGCCCCCTCCCGCTCTCCTAAGTCCCCGCCAGCACGGCTTCGAAGCGGGTCTACGCAAAGTGGTCAGTGCCACACCTTAGCCTTTCCCTGGTGGCTTCTCCCTGGTGGCTTCTCCCTATCATCTCTCCCCCCCCCAAGACTAGCTACTGTTCAGCGGTCACTCCCGACTGCAGCGTGTCTTGCTGCTGTACGTCCCTCACTGAAAGTCTCACACAACTCCCTCCTCAATTCTCATCTCCCAATCTTATCCTCCTCATCCTCCCTCTCCCTCTGCCTCTCCCTCTGCCTCTCCCAGACGTCCTACATCAAATCCCATATTTGCGACTCTCTGGAAGAGGCTCCCGTAAACATCCCTAGATCTCATTGTCCATCACTCTCTGACCCATCTTCTCACCTCATCTCCCATCCCCCACTTTGTACCGTAGTGTCGCGACCTGGTCTGACCACGCTATTCTGATGTACGTCAATTCTCCCGCATCCGCCAGTTTCATCCACCACAGCTCCTCTCATCAAACTTGTCCCAAGTCTCAAAAAGGCTGCCAACCCCCTCAGACACCCCCTCCTCTCTTCCGCTTCTTCTCTTCGCACTCACGCGTTTCCTAATGCGTTCCTTTCCCTTCTCTTTTTGGCTTCATGCTTGACCTATATTTCATGCTACTATAGCTCAACCGTCTCTAACTATCCAGTACTGTTACTCAGCCGTTTCCACCAACCCAACTTCTTGCTGAACCTTATTCTTCGGCCGCGCCGCCGCATTTCTTACCATTCGAAAGAGCTGTGCGACACTGGCCGCCGCAACACCCGTTTCCTTTCCTCGCCATTTCCGTCCAATGTCCCTGCGCCAGACGCCAGTCGAACCCCATGTGCCTTCTGTGAATGGCCGGATGTCGAAGTAGAGGGCATTAAGTCCGCTCATTCCTTGGAAGCCAACCCGTCTGGAATAATCCGACCTTTCTACTCCTCGGGTGACTTGGATCACCGCCTGGCTGGACCCTGATTAACTTGAACCCACGAGACCTGATATCGAGAAAGAGCAAGGAGGAATTTGAGGTCGATGAGCCACTGGTATCGTGATCCCGGCGCGCCGGGTGGGGAGCAGCGACACGATGCACCGACGGGGTCGATGCGGTCGGCAAGAGAAAGGTTAGCGGAGGCGCAGCGCTTGCGCGCCGAGAATGCGCAATACCCGGAAAGAAGACCGCCACCTCAGCCTTCAATATCGCCTGCCGTGGAGGGACCTACTCAGCCTTCCCAATGGCCATTGCGGGACGACAGTGGTATGTACGAACGGCCGGGCGACTGGCCGCAGGATGCGTACAACTATGACCCGCAGCCGCCGCAGAGGGCCTTTCAGCCGCCTGAACCACCCACATTCCTGGATATGAACGATTCGCCACGCATGCAGCAGCAGTACATAAACCAGCAACAGCCACAGGTAACCTACGAAAACGACGATTTTCTCTCACCCTACGCGTACGCTTCTCCCAATGCCTCTCGACTTACCGGCTCCTCATTAGCTTCAACCTCTTCTTCGTTGGGATCAATACCCGATTTTCCTGTCCCGACTGGTGTTCCGTCTGGAGTACCCGCCGGATATACGACCGGACCCCAAGTGGCAATTCCATCTTCGCGGCGAAGTCAGACTCTCTTGGGACCCCCTCCTTCTGCGCGCCGAGGGCCGTCGTCATACTACTCACAAATATCATTCGTCTCACCGATCGCCGAGGAATCCGAAGCTCGAGGATCTCTGGGATCATTTGCATCGAGCCATGCGCTTCCCGGCGAAAATGCAGACTTCTACTTGGAAGAAGGTGAAGGCGAGATGCCGTCGGACGAGGAGACCCCGAAAGTGGAGACTGGTCGCGAATTCGGCGCCGGAGATCGCCACCTTGAAACGGGACTGGTTCGGCAAGCTAGCATTGGCAAGAGAGGGAAGCCGTCTCTGACAACAATCCGGAATTCGGATAATGGTGCTTCGAAGTCACCGGCCGTACCCAGTGCGCGGTCAATGCTGCCCTCACAGACCCCACAGGCGTGGGAAAAGGAGACGAACAGGACGGCCATCAACAGTCCCTTGGGAAACGGAAGCGTACTGCTTGACCCATCGTCGTCAGATGAGACGCTCGGCAAAGAGGTTGATGGGGCGGTCAGATATATGCCGTCGAGAGAGTCTCTCAGACAGGAAAAGCTATCATCCCCGGACATGATGCACCCGAAAAATTACGTCGTTTCGCCAAGGTCGTACCGCTCTCCTGTGTCGCACTCCGGGTCAAGGTCGCCGCTCTTTGTTACAGATGGGGGAGACCGTGCCTTCAAGGAGATGGACGGCGCTTCGATTCACAGCGCCGAGTCTGCCAATGATCTTCAGCGACCAGGCAGTACACTTGGAAATCGTGTCAGCTCGCGCGGCCCATCGCGGATGAACCTGGACGCCTCGCGCGAGTCTGAAGTACGCAGCAGCATGACCAGCCTCCCTGACCTGATCCGGCGTGCAACGAGGCTGGCGGCCAATCTCGACCGTGGCAGGACGGCGAGTAGACTGGGATTCAACTGGGCGCTCGAGGACGGTGCTCGAACACCAAACAGTGAGGGCAGCGGGCACGGCAGACAGCGTAAGTCGCAAGCATCGCTCTCGGGTATGTTGGACTCTTTCCCGCCTCCCGCGCAAACACCCACGTCGCCACGCACGGAATGGCCATCTACGAACCAGTCTTCCTTTGTCCCGCCGAACAAGCGTTTCTATCCTGACGAGAAGCGCGAAAAGAGATCGCTCAGGGAAAGCTGCATCAACATGCGGCGATGGAAGTTCTTCCTTATTCTCGTCATCCTACTCGTTTGCATCGCTCTCGCCGTTGCCATTCCCGTCACCCTCATCGTCGTTCCCCGCATGTCCGCATCGACGGACAAATCTAGCGCCGCCTCAGGGAGTGCGCTGTGCAAGGCGGCTATCGTCTGCCAAAACGGAGGTAGCTCGGTCCTACTTCAGAGTGGAGGCTGCGGATGTCTCTGCACTAACGGCTACACCGGCCCGCGTTGCACCAATCTGTCAGACGCAGGTTGCGCTACAACATCGTCCGGATCATTTCAAAATGCGACTGTAGGATCGCAGATCCCGGATCTACTTCGTCAGGCGGGCCCGGTGTTCGGTGTTCCGCTCGAGGGCGACAAGGTGCTCGATATCTTTGCTAGGATGAACCTTACGTGCTCTGGCGAAAATGCGTTGATTACGCTCACAGGGTCGAGCAACGAAAAGCGGGTGGCCAAAGACCAGCAGGTGCGACGCTTGCGGAGAACCCCTACTCAGATTGCGTCGACGAGCAACGGCATCGTCATTGCTGCTTCCACAACATCGGCATATACGGCTACGGCCACATCTACTCCCGTGAGCACCGCTGCGCCGGGAACAAACAAAACTTCGCGGACGTTTGCGCGGATTGGCGTATTGTACGTGCTGCAGGAGAGTCTGCAGCTGGAGGTAGCGCTCAAGGCGCAGGAAAAGCTGTCGTCATACATGATGACAGCGACGAAGCAAGGCAGCACGGTCGACTATGCGCGCAACATAACTTTGGGAAACGGGTACGCGATCGACCTGTGGTTTTTCAGCATCAAGACGGCGAATGGGACGAAGGTCGGGGTAGGGGCGTTGGGGAATGGAACCAAGCCAGCTACGAAGGGGAGAAGAGGGTTGCTGTTTTAGGTGTTGGTTCTGTTTCTGGCTTGCATGATTTGGACGGGTGGGATGGCCGGCACTTTTCGCTTCTTCCCTCGACATCTCACACGCGCTGCGCTATTTTCCCATCCTCCTCTTCGACTCTCCACCACGATGCGCGACATCTCTTTACCTCTTACGAGAATTTCGGCGCGCCAGGCGCACCACGGACACGGCCTTGTGAACGCAATTCCCCCTCTTACTCGCACGATCGAGCTCATTGATCTACCTCTTCTTCATACCTCCGACGGCGTCACTGCTCTTTTCAGTCCGGGGGACGGATACTCCTGATGTGTGCTTATTTAGTGTTCACTTCTTCCATGTGCCTAATGTCCTCGGAATTTCGGGGCTAGGAGTGGGCTGGTTTGCCGCGGGCTTACGGTTTGTGTGCACGGCGCCAGGTGTGGACTGTTTTATACCTTTCTGTTCATGGGTCGGGTGACGGGAATGTTGGAGCTGTACATAGGTTCTGGTGTGATGGATGTTGGGAGTAGGAGCCGTAGCTCATAGTAGCAACTAGTGAATATACGGCAATTTTAGTGTGCTTTGTTCAGCCACGATCTTGAACTGTAGTCCGCAGAAGAAACGCAATGTGATGCCGTCTTGCCGACTTGCTTTGAATTGAGGTCATGTGACAAGCCCCTTGCGCCGCATCACAACTTCCAGCAGCTGCAGGCGCGCCTCGACTCCGAGCTCCCAACGTAACGACACGTCCAGACCACGCCTCGTAGCTTCATACGTACACCCTCACTTTACCAACAGTTACGGAGCGCATGTCAAGAGGGGTTCGGCATGCTGTTTTTTAGGTACGTGGGCCTCGCAGGCTTGACGGCTGCACCGCCAACGCCCCCCGCTCCTCTAACCCCGCCGTCACTGCGGGAAACAGTTCAACTGTGCAGAAGTGCTAACTGTGCATAGCTTCTTCAAGACCCTCGTAGGGCAAGAGGTCACTGTGGAGCTGAAGAACGACATTTCCATCCGCGGGACACTGAAGAGCGTGGACCAGTTCTTGAATATCAAGCTGGAGAATATTAGCGTTGTGGAGGAGATCAAGTACCCGCATCTGGTATGCTTGCTTGATTTGGTGCTGGAGTGGATGGCTGATGCGGTCAGAGTGCGGTCAAGAGCGTGTTCATCCGCGGCAGCACGGTGCGCTTCGTTCACCTCCCCGCGACACAAGTGGACACGGCGCTGTTGCAGGATGCGACGAGGAGAGGTGGGCCTCATGTGGTGGTGAATGGGACATGGCTGACGAGGCATAGAAGCTGCGCAGGCGGGGGGCAAGGCGAAGCTGGGATGAGGGATGGCGGTGCGGTCCGGAATACTACTCGGCGCTTGAACAGGGACGATGTACTGGGATACACTGAGGCATGGTGCGTGGGACAGGACAAGAGGGCAAAATGGGCATTGGCGCCGGAGTTGTGGAATGGCTCTCTTATCAAGGCGTGGCGCGTGGCTTTGCCTATTCTTGTGCTTGGAGCTTTAGAGCTCTCCGCTGGATATAGCGGCACGGATAAATTGCCCAGCCCTATGCCCGCGGGCTCATCAAGAACACCTGTGTCTACATATTTTTTTCTTGTATGCCATAGCAACAGCATATCAAACCTTCACCCCCTCACACGTACGAATGCATCCAGTCCAGTGTCAAACTTCTGACACCGAATGGGCATCTCAACTGTATAAAACGGATTTTTCATCACATAATCCGCATACAACTCGTAGATCTTCTTCAGTACCACGTCGACATTCGGCTGTGCCGGCTCCGTGAGCAACAGAAACTTCGTCCCCGTCAACGTCTGGAAGCACGTGAGTCGGAAATGCGACGACTCTAGGACTTCGAGCCCGGACGGGCGAACGGGGAATGCGGGTGCGCTGGTGCTATTGACCCCGCTGGTGCTTGTTGAGGCGGAGATGGAGGTTGAGGGTTGGACTGGGCGCACGGCGTCTGGGACGAGGGAGCGTGTTATGGCGTGCACGCCGTGGAAGGTTCCGGCGAGGATCAGCAGGTCGTTGCTGCTCAGCTTGGCCAGGCCGGCGTGGAATTCCCGCGAGTAGACTAGGCCACCGGCTTTGTTGATTATGAGGAGGGAGAAGACGACCCTACGCCTGGGTTAGTACATGGGGCTCTTTTTTTAAGGGTGTGGGGTTGGGATGGGGAAGTACATGGCTATGCGGACAGTGAGGGACGGGGCGAGCGGTGAGTGGGTGGGTTAGCTGTGCGTTTGGAGTGCTGATAGCATTATGCGATGAGTTGAGGGCGGGGTAGGGTGGGACGTCCGGAAAGAGTAGTGATGGCGCTGGGGATGGCGATATCGAGGGGGTAACGAGAGGTCGTGGAGTATTGAGCGGTAGGGCTGAAAGCATACATACCTTGGGAATCGATAACGCCAAGGACGGTCCAAGCTCGGGGAGGTTTGCGGAGAAAGGACCGTGCGTTGGATGCGTGGTTGGAGCCGTGGCGTTTCTGGGCTGGTTGGGGCTTAGTGGCATGTGGCTTGTTCCGACAACTGTGGATGTCCGTCGGTGACCACACTCAGTTATTGTCCGAAGTTCTCTCATCGCCTTTCCCCCAAGTCGGCCTTTGTCAAACTTGCCTTTCGTCCAAATCTTTCTCGAACGAGATAAGATCAAACTTGAACTCTTTCTTTACATTTCCATCTTGCTCTGGTGTCACAAACTTCCTTCTTTCACCGCAACATCGTGCCTAGTCTTTCATATGCTCAAGCACTAAGCTCCACTTTACCTACCCCCGCTTTACCCCTCCAACCGCCCTTGTTTGCCGCAAGTATCGCTACAGCTACAACACCTCCTCTTGTCCAGCTCCTAGGTGCTCCTGCAGCCTAGCTACTATCATGTCCGACCATAGTGTTCTACGGATCACTCGTGTACGTAGTCTCTTCAACTTATCCTCGTATGTCTCGTATGCAGGCCGCTGATTCTCGACCTTTTTTCTGTAGGAACTCTACGAGCTCACCAAGGGCGGTGATCTATGTAAGCGTCCCAGATAAGCAACAGCATACCGTAGTCGTGACGATGAGCTGATGCGGATAAACAGCCATTGCCGCGGCCTGCCGTGATGTGGACGTACGGCGCGTCCGCGCCCTTATTATCGGCCCACCGGACACGCCGTATGAGTTCGGTTTCTTCGAGGTAGGACCCACCACAATTTGAATTTCCGGGGCATGCGTACTAATACGGATAGTTCCTGATCAAGTTTGGCAAAGGTGGGGGAGGCCGATTCGGGCCGATGAGAGCCGGGCTGATATGCTAGACTACCCGACTAAGGCGCCATACGTGATCTCTCTGACTACGAACCGTGGCCAGACTCGTTTCAACCCCAATATCTACAGCATTGGGAAGGTCTGCCTGTAGGTTGTCTGCCTAAGCTTGTTGGGCCTACCACTAATACCTTTAGGTCCATCCTTGGGTGCGTGATTTCATCCTTATGGGGCCCGCAGCTAATATACGCAGCACATGGCGGGGTTCGAGCGGTGAGGAGTGGTCTTCAGCCCAGGGACTGGAGTCTGTACTGCTCTCCATTCAGTCGCTCATGTCGTCGAATCCGTACGAGAACGAACCAGGGTTCGAGGAAGCCCGTGGTGAAGAAGACAAGAAGCTCCAACAACTCTACGTTGAAAAAGTGCGTTTCGTAAACGTTTTCCTTCCGCAGCTATTGACCGGGGTAGATCCGCCATGAAACTCTCCGCATCTCTGTCATCGAGCGCCTCGAGGACCATCTGGGCATCGATCGAAAGCAGAATAAGCGGCCCACACACATCACCCCGGACGCTGAGCCCAATCCTGAAGTGGATGAGTGGGAGCCGTTCAAGGACAAGTGCAAGCTGCGATGTCTCTGGTACTTCCAGTCCTACATGAATAGCATCAATGACGGTATGGCGAAGCACAAGGATGGAACTCGGTTCGAGCGCATGCCATTCGAAGGTCACGGCAATCAAATGGACGGTCAATTTATGTACTCGCAGCTGAAGAAGCGCCTGCTCGTAGTGCGCGAGAAGCTCGATGAGGAGACGGCCTTGTGGGCTGGCGAGGGCCTTATTGCGGTTCAAAAGGAGCTGACTATTGCGAACAACATCAAGCGGCAGTACGAACAGACAGTGGAGCTGTTCAAGCGCTTGGACAGCCCCTTGGACATTGAGCTCATCGACGACAACCCATTCGTGTGGATCCTGACGCTCGTCGGGCAGCCGATGACGAACCTGGACGCGGGTATCGTGCGTATCCGCATGCACATCAGTCCAAACTTCCCTGAGGAGCAGCCACGAGTTGTTGTGCTGACACCGCTGTTCCACCACCGCATCTCCAGCTCCGGGCAACTCTGCTACTTCACGACCCGCGACTCGAGCAACCTCGCCTCGCACGTACAGGCCATCATAACGGCCATTGAGGATGAGAATCCAGCCTACGATCCCCGTACCCTGGTCAATCCCGAGGCGGCGAAGCTGCTGTGGGGCAGCCCCGAGGACAAGAAGACGTACAACCGGCGGCTGCGACGGAGTGTCCAGGACAGTCTTGAGTATGGCTACTAAGCTGAGCGGCACCGAGATGCTAAGGGTCGTAGGTGCCTTTAGAGTCCTCGCCTCCTTGACATCCGACGTACCAGGATCTGTTTGGACTTTAGTCCATGTTCCCTCTTGACCTTTTGTTCCGCACCCCTCAAAATGGTCCACCCAACCCCTCCTCAACACGCATAATATTCACGGCCTCGTTTCCTTTTCTGTTTCACTAACGGCGCAGGGTTACCTGAAATACTGACTTCGGATTCTTAGAAGAGCATTGATGCGGCATGGGCTAGGTTTTATGGGATCGGGAGCTTGCGCGCTGCATTATTCGGCTGGCGTTTCCTCTGTCTTTGCGCGTCTGCTCATTTACAGTTGTGTGGCTCTGTCTATGTCGTCGTCGGGATGGGACTTGTCATGGAGAAGGGCGCTTCATGGCGTTTCAGTGAAGGTAAAGTGCACGCCCTCTAGGGAGAGGGTGAAAGGGATAATTTGACCTTGTGGGAATCGGCTTCTTTTGCTCGCTAAGCATGGGGAGGCTCGATAAAAGCTTTTATGAAACACCCTTCGTTCTCTCAAATCTTCATCTACACCCCGCAGCTCAATGCTAGTATCGCGCCCAAGTGCCTTCTTCTCGGTGAGAAGTACATAAACCAAACCACCAGGCAACGCCCCAACTCTGAAATACCATTTTGACATATCACCACCTTAGAGTTTCTCCTCCCTCACCCTCCACTCCACAGGCAACCAATACCATCGCTCACTCTCCACCTCAAAAATCAAACTCCCCACGAAAAACCTCGGGATCCATCCCGGGTCCAACCCTGTCCATCAAATCGCGCCGGCCCATATTCGTGAACACACGCCGCAGCGTCTCATAGAGATTCGTGCTCTGGTTCTGCGTAATCAACCGGTCGAGCTCCGCGTCCGACACCGACCCACTGCCCCCACCACCCACCAGCTCCTTCGCCTTCTCCCGCCCCTCCTTCTCAACCACCTTATGCATCGCCAGCGCACCCAGCAGGTGGCCCGCCGCCTCAGGCAGCACGCCGATGTTGATACAGCTGACGCCGAGGTTATACCGTGCACGGACGAAGTTAGGTCGCAGGGCGAGTGCATGCTCATACGCCGCAATGGCCTCCTCGCTGCGGCCGGAATTGGCCAGCGTGGCGCCGAGCCGGTTCCAGAGCAGATGCAGGTTGGGCGCGGCGTTGGCGACGCCCGCATCTGCCGTCTCTAGCGCGCATTGGAAGCAGTCGACTGCCTTGCTGAACTCGTCTGCTGCGTAGAAGAGCACGCCCAGTCCGACTTGTACGTCTGGGTCTAGGGACTCGGCTTCGGGCCGCAGTTGCGCGGCGCGCAGGAATAGGTTCGTTACCTTTTCATGTAGTGCTGTACGCGAGGTGACGCCTATGTCCTTGGGCTCGTCAAGCGGCTCGTTGATTAGCTCTGGGTACTTCGTTGCGATCCAACGCTCAAGGGTGCGGTAGGCGGAGGTTTCGTATGATTCGTTGGTATAAGAGACGGCGAGGCCCATGAGCGCTTCCAGGTTGTTGGGGTCGAGTTTCAGGGCCTCCTCTAGCGCGCGGATAGCGGGTATCTCCTTCTCGTTCTGTGCCTGTGCTGAGCCTAGGCGCACCCATGCATCGACGTGGTCGGGCTGCTTCTGAACCGCGGCCTCGAAGGCGAGCGCCGCGAGGGAGAGATTCCCACCGGAGTCCATGATGCGCAGACCCTCAGCAAAGGGGTCGGCAAGGTCGGCAAACGGGTTATGCTGCTCGAAGAGGTAATCGCCGAGGGCGGGATCGTGGCTGAAGTGGACATTGAGGTCGTCGAAGTCCTTCCAGGCGTCAAGCCCGTCGCCCTCGAGTCCTGTCTCCCACGCCGTATCATCGTCAACCATGGACCTAGCAGCCTGCGTCTCAGCCTGGATCCCTCGCCAGATGGACTCGAAATCGCCGAACGCGTCCGTTTCGCCGACTGACCTGTCTAGCCCCTCGAGCTCGCGCTCTATCGCCGCCTGCGCCGCCGCATCCGTGTCCACCTCCGCGGTCGCCGCCTTGTCCCCCGTCTCCAGCTCCGCGAACTGCGCTTCCCACTGCTGGTCGTCCAGCTCCACCATGCGCCCCTTGCCCTTCCCCATCTCTTGCTGCGGCTGTGGCTGCGCCCACGCCTGGCCGCCGGCCATCGGACTCGCAAACCGCGGCTGCATGGCCATGCCGCCCATGCCCATGCCCATGCCCATGCCCATGCCCATACCCACGTTCATCATAGGCCGGTAAGCTTGCTGAGCCGGGCCTTGGGTGTGCGCCTGGTATTGGGCAAACTCGGCGGACGAGAACGCAGGGCCCTGCTGGTGGTGGAGCTGAGGCCCTGGTGACTGGATACCCGGCGACTGGAGCCCGGGATCGAACTCGGCGGCCCAGGCGGCGGGTGCGGGAGAGTGGGACATGTTGTGTAGCTCCTGGCGCATCTGGTCCATCTGCCATGGGGAGGCGTGGGCGGGGGCCATAGCGGGGAGGGCACCGGGTGCTTGCATAAACTCGTCCATCATCTGGGTGGCATGTTAGTCTTATGAATATGTGGTGATACAAGGCGCGCAAGGCTGTGAGTGAGGCATGCGGGGGAGATGTGCGGTACGTACGCCATCTTGACCGGGCGCTGCCTGGCTACGCATGCCTTCTGCCATGCCGCCTGGTCCGCGCCCAACCAGCCGGTCGCGCTGCAGCGACTTGTCGTCCTGGACATGCTTGGTGAACTGGCTGAGAGGGTTGGCGGCGGTAGAGCACTCAGCCCCTCCGAGAAATGACATGGCGGGTCTGTGTACTGCGGGGTCGGTTTGGGGGGGGCAGGAAGCGTTCAGCAGGCCAGTAGCCGGATCCGAAGGTAACAGAGGTGTAAAGATTGTGCAAGTGTTTCTCTAAGGATGTGAAGCGGAGTGAGATGGGGAGATGTGGAGGTTTGTGGGGTTAGGGAGTTTGTCAGCTGCGAAAGTGTTTACCTGTGGGGTTGCCGGGGGGCGATTTATTCGGCTCTCTTCCCGAGGCTCATCACAAGAGGCGGCGGGCCGTGAAAACAAGTCCGTGGCGCGGCTCATTCGAAACGCCCCTCATCATCGCAAAATGCACCAATACGGATGTAGTCAATTCACATACAAGTCAATTCACAGTAAGTAATGAAGCACATCATCTTTCGAACACACACAATTTATTGCCCGTAGATCCCAGAAAACATCAGTAGAGTGGTGATTTCAACGCCACATAAAGTGCAAACCACCCCGCCCTCTAATCCATTTCCCACATCCATATCATACAACCCGTTTTTGCTCGTACGTAAAAAACGCATCGCATTATCTACAGGACTTGTGAGCGAAATGCCCTAGGAACAGACTCCACAGGAAGTTCCCAACTCCACGACATGTAGGGGTCATAATTCCGAGGCACAGATTTCTTCGTCATCCCATCCCCTCTACTCCGGCTTGGTCCTAGCACTGGAGAAACTGTAGTCGATACGAAGTTGGCGTCCATAGACCTCCCTGCCCTCAAGCAATTCCCGGGCCGCCGTGGCGCTCTCGACGTCGGTGAAGTCGGCATGCGCGAAACCACGCGGCTGGCCGGTGCGGCGGTCGATGGCCACGCGGACGTCAACGACGTTGCGCACATCACGGAAGAGCTCGTTGAGGTCCTTGTCCGACATGTCGTACGACATGTTGCCGACAAACAGCGTCTTGGAGGGGACGTTGGGGTTGCGCCGAGGAGCCTGTGTGCGGGGACGGTGGACCTGGACAGCAAGACGGCGGCCCTGGAACACCTGCTGGTTCATCTCCTCAATTGCCCTCTGAGCGCTCTCAGCGTTCTCGAAGTCGACGTAGCCAAAACTGCGCTGTATTAGCAATTGTTTTCGTGGAGTGCAGGCTCCTCTAGAAATGGAGGCCAAACGTACCCCCTGCTCGTGCCGCTCGGGTCGTAGACGATCTTGACACCCTTAACGGGGCCAAAGGCGCCGAAAAGGTCCCTCAGTGCATCCTCGGACACTTCGAAGAACAGGTTGCCGACGTAGATGGTAGCCTCGGGGTCACCCGGCGTAACATGGCCACGGGTAGGCTTCCTTCCAGTCGAGGCGCCTGTTGCAGCTTGAGCGGCACCCGCAGACGCTACAGCTGTTAGAAAGCTATAATCCGAATTCCACACGATAAACATACTGAAAGCCCCATCCGTAACAGCTCCCACCGCTTCGGCCTGCGCCTCCTGTGCCGACTCGGCCTCCTTCACATCGGCGACCTCGGCACTTGAAGGCGCCTCCGGGATCGTCTCATCAGTAGTCTTAGCCTCGGTGGCGGGGACAGCATCGGTGCTGTTGAACCGACACTGGAAAGGCGGAATGGCAGCCAGCTTGGGAGTCTGAGTCGCGCGAAGGTTGGAGATGGTGACAATTGACCGCGGCTTGGACAACAAGGAAGAAGGAGCGGAAGACAGCGCCTTGAAGGCCATGCGCCGGATTGAGTACCTGAAGGGGATTGAGAGTTAGCGACCGTGAAGCGATGGGAGGGGACAATTGGAGATGTTTATATACGCACATGATGAGTGTAGGGGGGGGGGGGGGGGTGTCTTAGGTGGAATACGGGGCTATGCAACTGAGAGAGATAACGTGGCCAGATGGAGGGGTGGGAGTGTGAGGGGTGGGAGTGTGAGGGGTGGGAATGGGTTTGTAGATGGGCAGGCGTTCACGAGAGAGGAAGAAAGTGTGCGTCCGGAAAGTTCGCAAAGTTCGCAGGAGAAGTTTTGGTCCAAGCGAAATCTATCTACTGCCAAGACGCTAGTGGGGCTTCCTTGCACCCACTTGAACCCTTTGCGCTGAATTCGCTTGAGAACCACATCTTCCCTCCCACTTCAGCCTCGCAGCTACCGTATCCAAGAGAAAATAAACCATCGTCAGCTGCCATTTGCACTGCCCGGTTACCTTGCACGAATGAATCATTCGTTCTGCCTTTGCATGTCGTCATTCTGCTATCAACTCTCGCTTCTTAGCGAAGCACGGTACCTACGGAGTACCTCCGTACGGTCCACCGCGTCCATGTCGGGGGTGGCGAGCCTCGTCTCTCGCTCAGTGCCGGCTACCCGGCAGTAGGTTCCAGCGGGCCGGAATTCGTGCAGTGGGTCTGATAGTGCCATGGATCACCGGGCAAGTTGATTTTAAAGTTGTTGAGCGTTGCCCCCAGTGGTTTGAAGAACAAAGTGCTTGACCAAAGCAGACTCATGGGATATCACTGGAGCCAATCGCGCCCCTTGTTGCATATCACAGACACAAGCCACAGCAACGATCCCAAGCCTTAAAGAGGTAGGTAAATGTGGCGGGTGCCCAAGAATAATCACACCACTTTCGGGGTACACAGTAGAGTTAGCTAGAATGTTCGCTGCAGCAATGACCGTGATGTACGAGTAATACGTCATCCCCACCACCAGCCTCGCTTTGGCAATGCACATCACACCCTGCCTTGTGGCATGTGAAGCCTCCAAGTTATGCAAGGTAAAGTGGGGGTCGTGTCTTCACCTCGTGGGTTTCGCAGGTCATGCCCCATTGACCAGTTGGAGTCGCCGACATGCAGCATGCCCATCCGAGCATCACGCTGGTAACTTCGGGTGGCGGCTAGGCATCACCGTCTGGTCCCCTTGCTTTGCTTGCCGTGGAGTCGGAAATCTTCATGGCGAGGCGGGAGGCATCGAGGCGATTTTGGCCGCAGTATAACCCTCTAGTTCTAGCTGGGCTCCAATTGTCATTGACGCAACAAGGGGCAACATGGACTGTACGGGTACAGTAGAAGCGGGGGTACCGTACAGCTGCGTGAATGCATAAGTACCGTAACTGCACGACTACGGGCTCGACTTCACTGTGGTCGTGTGCATCTGTATACTACGGTATGAAGTAACTCAGATGGTTGATAAGCGACGATAAGGCTTCAGGATAGGGGCTCAACTCGTGAGAGAACAGCTGTTAATTATCCTCTAACGTTAGCCAATTGGTACTCAAATTGGGTGAAGACTCGGTCTCTCCGGTGGTCGTTCAGAGTCTTTTCGAGTGCTACTGTATCAATCCTTCGTGGTCAACGGCGGTGCTGTATCGGTACGGCATGTACGGATGTACGAAGTACGAAGTAGTTGTTGCGTGTGTTTTGGTGTTGAATCATGGCCGAAGCTCGGGAGTGTCGCGGGGTGATCCGTGACTGGTCAAAGCGCGACCGGGGGTCGCGTTACTTGTCTCTGTCAAAGTCGACGTGCCATCGAACATCCATCCCGCTCCTCCATCCCCCACACCCAACAACACTCCCCGAGATCTCCACATTCTCAACCACCAGATACCTTATTCGCCTCATTCTTACACGCCAATTATTCACCAGCATCTTCGACATTACTTTCCTCGCCACTACCCCACGAAGTCGGCTGCAGTGACCGCAAATTCGGCCCATGTCTCGACGCGTCCTACGCGTACCAGCCGTCTAGAACGATTTCTGCTCCGCCTCGACCCACTCTCACCTCGCCTTCACCATGTACCTGCCACGTAATCTCATATCACATCTTTATCTGCACCTCAAACAGACGCACCATCCGACCTCTCCTCCGGTTCTTATCCTCGTCTCGCTCGACCCGGACGCGCTCTGTGCCTGTCGCATTCTGACCGCATTGTTCAAACGCGACTTTATCCCACACAAGATTAAACCCATATCCGGTTATGGAGATCTCATGCGCGTTGGCACGGAGCTTGTCCGTCCCATGCGCACAACAGACGGCGGGAGCGGTGGCGTCGTAGTATGTCTCGGAGTGGGTGGCATGGTTGATCTCGAAGCTATGCTCGGACTGGAAGTCGACGAACAAGGAAATGGTGGCATGGGGGATGTCGAAATCTGGGTGGTAGACGCACGAAGGCCTTGGAACCTGAGCAATGTCTTCGGCATGCAGAATCTGGGCTCTCTAACCGAGAACGGTGAACCCGTCGCCAAAGTCAAAGGCGTCGAGCAGGGCCGCATATCCGAGTCTTATCGTCCCGGAAGAGGAGCCATTGTGGTTTTTGACGACGGAGACATCGAGGACGAGCTTGCTTCGGAGAGGACCGCGTACTGTGCCCTGGCGGAGATGCCCGAACTGGGCGAGGACGATGAGGAGTTCGACGATGGTTCCGATTCAGGCTCCGACACTGCTGTTGAGGACGATGTCCCCGAGTCTGGCCAGTCTTCCCGGAAACGGAAATCACCCTCAGACCCGGAAGACAGCGACAGCGAGGCGGACGAAGGCACGCCTCACAAAAAGCGGCGGAGCAACTCGGTAAGTTCCCTTAGTGCTATCGCGATGTGTCTAACGTGATCAGTCTTCTTCTATCCCGTCCACTCCGGAACGGCCTGCTCGCCGCGGGCTGCTTGTCACTGAGGGGGGTCCCAGTTCAGATACCGATATTGTTCACTCGGGTTCACCCTCGGAACCTGGGTCACCTGCGCGCAGGGAGCCCTCTGCCCGCAAACTCCGCCAGCGTCTGCTTAGACTGCGTCGCCAGTATGGCGCCGTCCTGCGCGCTTACTACGACCTCGGAGCCTCTTACTCTGAGCCTATTTCATCCCTTATTTACAGTCTTGCGTGTGATCTTGGACGCGACGACAATGACTTGCTGTGGCTCACCATCGTCGGTGTAAGCAGTCTGGAAATCTCAGGCCGCACATCCAACGGTCTCGGTCTTTCTCCGCTCTCCACCAGCGGTCGTTCATCGGGTTGGACTCGCGATCGCGGCGAGCGAATCCGCGCTGTGCTCCGCGACGAAGTACGCCGCCTCAACCCAACGGATCTCAAGGACGTTTCTCGTGAAGCCAATCTCGGTGAGGCGAGCGGTGTGATTCAGACCCACGCGCGGAGCCCAACTGATATGGCCATTCACCTGTCTCCCGAACCACGTTTCCTGCTGGTCCGCCACTGGTCGCTTTACGACAGTATGCTTCACTCGCCTTATCTTTCAGCCAAACTGCGTGTGTGGAGTGATGCGGGTCGCCGCCGCCTTCACAAGCTCCTTGCTAAAATGGGCATCAGTCTAACGCAGTGTCGACAAGCATACACTCATATGGACCTGGACATAAAACGCAGCCTGCGAGATCGTCTGCTTAAGTTTGCGCCGCAGTACGGTCTGGATGGTCTGGTACCGCCCGAAGTAGGCCAAGGCACTGTAGGCAAAGAGGGTTGGGGGTTTGTTCGGTGCTGGGGCTGGAAAGCATGTCTGTCGGCGATGGATGTCGGCATCATCCTTGGTGCCATTCTGGAAGTCGGTGACCTGGACCCCAAGACTGCCGCGGCCGCAGCGAACTACCGTCCCGGTCAGCCTCAGTCCGTCATTCACTCTGGCATCTCAACGCCGGGTTCTCGCACAGGCCCCGCTCCCTCGACCTCGTCACCAGGACCGCAAGATGAACTGAAAGCACGCGAGGAAGCACTAATGAAACGGTTTTGGACGGCCTATGACTCACTTGGATCGGTCGACATTCTTACGTCTCACATCATTACGGCACAACACTTGTACCGGGCTATTCTTCGGACCGGCACATCCCTACTCGAGAAGCGGCAGATTCGTCCCCTTCGTGCGTTTCGCATGGCTGTGGTCAAGGAGGGTCCGGATGTTGAGCTTTTCACCCACCCGGGTGCTCTGATCAAACTTGCACTCTGGATCGCCGAGGCTATTGGCGAAACGGAAGGCGATAAGGGCCGCAAGGGCGGCGAGCTCGTTATGGCTGGTTTGGATGAGGAGCGTGGCATCTACGTCGTCGTCGGTCTGGGTGGTGGTGCCGCAGTCATGGCACAGAAAGAACGCGAAGCACGGCGCAAAGAGCGCAAGGCAGCTCGAGAGAAGAAGCGGGTCGAGAAGCGGGCCGGGCGTGAGAAAAGGAAGCAGGCACGGCGAGAACAGCTGGAGGCCCTCGGTGAGGAATGGGATGAGGACGACCTCAGCGAGAGTGAAGAAGAGAGTGACAGCGAGGACGAGAGTGACGACGAGGAGGAGGAGCGTGAGGAGCGTGGCAAGGCGCTCAATCGGTTCGGTAACGCGTTCCAGGAAGTCATTGCAGAGACGGGCGCTCGTGTGCGGGTTGACAACTTTGAGCATTGCGTGGTGGAAGTGCGCAAGGAGGACTTAGGCGGGTTCTTAGAGAACTTGAGCATGAAGGCGGTTGTGGGATGATGGGATTCGGAGTGTGCATATTGTTCATATGGCTGTATGGTGTCGGGCTGGGGGCATGGGACGGCCTTATTCATACTAGCCTTGGGACGGCGTAGTGATGATGCATTTAGCCGCGTTGACAGGTGATGGGGGTCTGTTTAGGGATCGTGTGGCTATTTTTGCTAGATGATGGCATGGAATGATTGCTCTGGGTCTGCCCTGCTGTGTGTTCATGTTATTACTCCTATTGGTGTTCATGTTTTGGCGTCTCTCTACTGTGTACGGTCTGACTTGTAGTTGACCGCTGATTAGCTCATGAGGTGTGGCTGAGGTACAGGGCAGGCTGAAAGGATGATGGCGCAGCAACGATGACGCCAGTTTCGCTTCTCCCCTGGCCGAAACTTTCTTTCAACGAAAACACCAAATCCCCATTTCAAATCCGCTCTTTTTCGCCTCCCAATCTACTCCGTCGCCATGCTCGGCGCTTTAATATGATCTCAGTTCCTCAATCCCAACTCTACACCTCACCCTTCAACGCGCCGTACAGCCTCTCCCGACATGGCCTCCTCCTGCATCCTCGCCCTCTGCAGACCGCACACCCACGCCCTCTCCTCAAGATGCTGCGCCAGCGCTCTCCGCACCCCCCTCAAAGCTCCCGCCCATAGCGCTCTCAACCTCGCCGTCTCCAGCGCACGGCATTTCTCCAGCACACCACGCGCCGCATCCACCCCGGCGCCCCCATCTCCCCTCACCTACGGCATCTCCGCCGCCTACTGCGCCAAACGCTCCAGCACCATCCTGACACAGCCATTCGACCCGTCCGCTCGTCCCTATACCTCCACCCAAGCGCACAAGCTTCCCCTCCGCACCCGCCGCAAGACCCGCCCCGCCAGCGGCCAGGACGCCTTCTTCGTGGCCACGGCGCCGGGGGCGCGGGCCCTGGCGCTAGGTGTGGTGGACGGCGTGGGCGGATGGGAGAACGAGGGCGTTGATCCCGCTGACTTTGCCCACTCGATGTGCGAGCACATGGCTTCTGCGGCGGAGCGGTTCCCCGAGGGATTTGAGCCCCCGCCGCGAACTTTGGCGCCTCGTGCGCTCATGGAAACCGCATATGAAAAGGTGCTCGCGGATCGCGAGATTGCGGCGGGAGGGTCGACGGCATGTGTTGCTGTGATTGACAGTGCGGGGACAATGGACGCGGCGAAGTGAGCTGCTCCCTGTACACCGATATCTAGCTAACCTCCCCAGCCTCGGTGACTCGGGCTTCATCCACCTCGCGCCCTTCCGGATAAGATACGCCTCGCCTCCTCAAACGCACCAGTTCAACACTCCCTTCCAACTATCCAAAATGTCTGCCCGCCAGACTATGCAGGCACACATCTTTGGCGGCAAGCCCCTGCTCGACCAGCCCTCCGACGCTGCTCTCACGCACCACACCCTCTCACACGGCGACGTGGTCCTCTTCGCCTCGGACGGCGTGTGGGACAACCTCGCACCCGAAGACCTACTCCGCCTAGTCTCACGCATCATGCTCCGGGCAGACGGCTGGGTCATCGTCGCGGACGAAGCGGGGATCGGCCCAGCACTGGGTGCTGGCAAGGAGGGTGCGGGAGTGGTGCAGAAGGACGGCGGGATTACGAAGCTGGCGCGCCAGATTGCGCTGACGGTGGCGACGGAGGCGAAGAAGGCGAGCTTGAGTGAGCGGGATGGGCCGTTTGCGAGGGAGGTCAGGCGTGTGCATCCGCAGTGGGGATATACGGGGGGCAAGGAGGATGATATCTGTGTGGTGGTTGCTGTTGCTGGTATGGGGGAAGGCGGGGTGTGAGCTGCATTGAGTATTGAGCATTTTCGGCGTCTAGGGGATCTGGATGAATCTAGGAACGGTTGGACTTGATATCCGTCTGTCCTAGGGGGAAAGGATTATGGTGGCATGCTGCTTCTGGGAAGTCGATGTTGTCGTTACACCAAGTAATAGACTTAATGATAGTGTGTCTCTCGGTTGACACTCTTCTTGCTGTCGCTTCTCTCGTCAGGCGGTACAAGTGACCGTTGCGAGCGACGAGTAGCGAAGCTACAGCAGTCAGCCTTGCGGGTCGCGTTTCTTGTTTCAATTATACAGCCGGCACTATCGTCTAGCCGCACATGCTGAACGAGGCTGACAGCCTTGCCCTTCGTCAATTACGCTAGCATCACGAACACAGGTGCGATTCTGGGCACAGCCGCGAGCCACTCATCGTGGGGTCACATATCGGCGCTCTCGACGGTCCCAATCTCGCCATCGCAAGCGTGATACCCGGCCCGGCTGTGCGCGGCACGCGGGCGTACCGTGTAACAGACCCGTTCAACGGAATTCCGCAGCACTGTCAACAGCTCGCCTGCACTATCGTGGGTCAGGCAAGCTCATATCTCACCCTCGCGTCCCAGCCCGCGTCCAAGTGAGCCACGGAGCATGCTCCGCCAGGTGCGCTTCACACGCGAGCCTCACCCCCTCGCGGGCGATCAATTTCCCCACGCGATTAATTCCCCGAGCCCCACACGGACCACCGGGCGCCACGTCGGGTTGGCAACGACAACCGTACCCCGCAATCCCGTGAGGCGAGGCCTTATCCTCTTACCTTCATTCTCTGCTCTCATCCCGTCCCGGAGCAATAGCCCGAAAACCGGAGCGAGTCAGAGTCGGCGGAGCGAGGGGCGGGTGGGGACAAGGTCCAGGCCCGAAGGGGAATCCCGGAGGCCCGGGTCGTGGAGCGAGGGCGAGTCAGGTTGTGCATGTGGTGCGCGGCACGGGTTTTCTGGGCGGAGGGTGAGGAGATGGGTCCGGAGTTTATGCGGGGAGGATGGTTCCGGTTGGTGGTGGGTATATTGCGGAGGTGGAGAGGTGTGAGGCGAAGGGGAGGCTTAAGGGAAGGGAGGGGTATACGGCTGCCCGATAACGACGCCAAAAGGAAGTGTCCTGGTCTTCAAACCGGACGATGTGATTCCGAGGAAGCGACGGCCTGGTCGCGAGAGTAAAGTGCGTTGCGGCGGTACGTACGGTAGTTCAAGCTGAGGCAGGAACTCAGCGATGCCGAGCCCTGAGGATTTGGGATGATAGAATGAGTGCGTTGTGTTGCGTGAGCATGGGGCAGGACACCATGTGTACCGGTATGGCCTCTGTAACTACCATCCGTAGTGCCATCTAGAACGCTACGTAGAATCGTCGCTATTATTTCGTTTTGCGCACTACGAGTATGCAAAGTAGGCCCAGTTCACACTACCGCAACTGCACGACCTGCGATCAAGCGGGGCTCACCACTAGCTTTAACCCGTCAACCGAAGCGACCCTATCACCACTCCGAACACCAGGAACCGGAAATCGACACTTCTGCCGATGCGCGATGCTTCGAGCTGTTCGATTTAACTTCTGGGAGCGGTCTATGGCCTGATCACATTACGAAACCCTCAAACCCGCCACCCAAATTCCTCTCCCTACCCTCCTGAACACAAGGCCCGCATCACAACCCGCCGTTCCGAAACCCAGGCCGACACCCAGGGTACAGATAGCGAGATGTATGCCATGCCGAGTTCGTTCTGTCGCAGGTCCCGACGCGGTGGGCACTCGCTACCACCCCTAGGGAGATGGGGATGTGATGGCTCGGCACCGGGCAGCGGGTTGGGTGGGCGGGATATGATTCGCGCGACATGGACGAGGGGTTCTCACCGCCTGGCAAAAGAACTGGGACGAGGACGTTTGGGACGTGGGAAGTTGGGACGTTCTTTTTGAAGAGTTGATGGCTATCTTTTTGTGCTCACCTAGTTCTAGTGCGTCGTCCCGTTCGCGGTGCCGTTGACATGGCCATAGGCCGTGCCGTTGGCATGTCCATTAGAACTAGCATGCCCATTGGCTACCCGGTTCCCGTTCGCAGCCTCCTCAACCACGCGCGTGAATCCTGTGCGCGTCTGGAAATCGGCTGACGTCTTCGGTGGCCGCCTCATGATGGTGTATTCCGACACCCACTTCTTAGTCCGCACACACACCAGCTCGACATCCTCAAAGCCGCACGTCTCATACAGGTGATGCCCCGCGGGCGAACCTTCAACCCAGGTAGGCACCATGAGCCGGTCAGCGAGATCGGTGCCCCATTTGACCTGGATGGTGCCAGCGCCGCTGCCGTGGTAGGCCGGATCAGTGAAGAGGATGTAGAGCACTGCAAAGGTTAGCCGGCGATAGGGGTAGGATCGCGACGGAGGCTCGATCGGAGGAAGAGATCGATGCGCCCGAAGGATGAGAGGTGGTACTCACAGACGTGCGGATGGCCGTACATGTGCTTCGCGCGCCGCTCCATGAAATCCTTCGCCAGAAACGCCGCTTGAGCCTTCAAATCGGGATCCGCATTCGGGTCGTCCTCCTCTGGTGCATGATCATCCGCGACAGGCGTCCATGACGGGTATATCTTCCACTGCGCGGCGCTCACGATCTTGCCCGTGTCCGCGTCCGTCAGCTTCATCCAGCAGTCGGTCGGGTCCGTGTGCATCGTTTTGATGAATTTGACCTTGGTGGCATCGCGTGCTTCTTTGGTGTTGGGCCCGAAGAGCGCTTGGTGCAGGTCGACTTTGCTGAAGGCGCGGAATTGGATCTCTAGGAGCTCGTCGAAGTCCTCTTCACGGACGCGCGATTGGATGAGCTTCATTTCGTATAGCGGGGCAGGAGGATGCCGGGGTTTGAGATTATGTGCAAAGGAGGATGAATAGGCTCCTTCCCAAGGACTTTTGGGGTAAGTGGTGATCCTGGTGGCAGAGAGAAGGAATCAAGAGGAGTACAGAGCACTCCGGGGAAGAGCCTGATATGAAGGTCCCAATTACCCGTAGCCAATGGCAAGTACAAGCTCAAGAGAGAAACGCAGGGGAAAAGCAAACAAACACTCTAGACATCTGCTAAACGTCAAGCCAAACTGAAAACACACTGGAGCTTCCACAAGCGCACTCTCCCTCCGGGTGCCGGCACTAGCCCTCGAACCGGCTCATCCCGGGCAACCGGTACGCCACAGAGGGATCCCACAGGGTCCCGTCGCAGCCTCACCCCTCGTGTCAAAAGTCAAAATGGCATCCGGAGCCCGCGCTCCGCAGCGAGGAACCCGGTGCAGTACCGTACTATACCGCAGTAGCAATCAAAGCACCCGACGTCAACGTCGCGGCGTTGCGGGGACGTTACCCGCGCTCGACCCGCGCTCGCGAACCCGCAGCAGCGCCCGGCTAGCCGAGAGGAACAAGCCGGCGGGTCACCTCACGCATCATGTCTGTCTACGCGATGCAAGAGGTGTCCTGGGTCCCCCCGCGAAATGGCGAAAAGGCGGTGACGAGGGGTGTTGTCGCCGGGCATGAGGCCGGAGGGTTGTGCGATAAAGCGTTGTGGCCGGTGCGGGGATAATATTGGGCACTGTATTGAGTAAGTCGAGCGGAGCCTTATTGGGAGCAGGATCCGTAAGGATGGATGCTGTGATACGGTGGTGGTGTTTGCTTTGCGCGATCGCGTTGCACAGGAAGCGTTGCGCTCGAGAGCGTGCGGCTGCGAATCCAACGGCGGCCTCATTTTTGTGTGAGGTCGTAATAGCTTCCTATGCGCCCCCACACGCATCCGGGTCAGAGGGTGGGATGTTTGATATGGCCCTACCACTGCTTCATCCCGCGCAGACAAGGTCCAGTTGCGCCACTTTATGAAGGTACCTGCATGGCGTACACGGCCGAGCACCGTATCAGGCGGAGCGTTAGTAGGTCTGCAACCAATAACAGAGAGCAGCGTGAACATCAAGGCTGCAAGGTAAACTGCTGCTGCACCAGCCATTTATGAACATACTGTGCAAAGAGGCCGCGCTTGCACACGCTCTCCTTGCAGAGGATTCGGAGGACGGATACCGGTAGAATGGGAGGAAAAGCCGGGCCCGATCAGCGGCTGCCCCGAGCCCACCGGCAAGATCAATGTCGTCATGATCCTTGATGATCCTTCGAACGTCGCTGGCAGGGGGTCGCGGAGAGATACCCAACGTCAAAGGATATCTGCTCCACCGTACAACCACACACGCAAACCCAGATGCTCCAAGCGAACTGCTGAATGTGAACCATATTTAATCACGTACATACACTTAGGCATGGTCTTCGCCACTTCGTCACCTCTCCTATCACACTGGCGCCGTACCGCCACCCTATCGGGGAATATTCAAGCGGACGAATGAGATGGCGAGCCCCCCGGGCACCCGAATCCACAGGATGAGAGACGGCGAGACGGGAGGTGCTCGAGCTGCGTCGGCCGTCGGCTGCACTACTCCCAAAACACCCCTTTGGCCTGCCGATCTCATTGTAAACTCCGACCGCAATTCGCTGGCATCAACGTTTACACTGCGCTACATTCAACTGCCATGACCTATCATACATAAAATGCTTCCCAAGGCCCACTAGGTTTATCCTGTAATAGTCCAAGGCTCCGTCGATCTATCTAAACCCGATCGAAAGAGAATTCTCCACCCAAGTGAGGCTGGCTGAGAGAATCTCAACAGTCCGCAATGGAGCCCAGGTATTAGACAAACGGATGAATGTAGTAGCTCTTCACACACACGCGGAGCCGAAATTCGGAGATCGGAACTCGTTTTCTCGCCCAATCGTACATTGCTCCATACCGACACCAACTCCCCGAAAGCAAATATCCGCTCGCTGTCGCTAAGACTGAGTTCAAATCAAGTATATGCATGAAACCCAAATGGGAAAAGAAGGATTGTGAAGGAGTGTACGGAGGCTAATGGCCCGACGTGCTGTAACGAACTGTGTAACCGACAGTCTTCCGGATGATCATCTTCTCCGATCCTTCGCTGGAAATAGAGACAGTGTCACCGGCGTGCGCACCATGGCCTATAGTCGTAACAGCATGGGGTACGAACTCTTTCCGGGGGTCCACCGTTGGTGAAGGTATGCGAGGGGCAGTCCCGGTCGTGGCTTCCGTGGCAGCTCTCGGACGATGCGGCGCGATTGTGGGGGGTTTCGTTCTCGATGAGACCACCGAATTCTCCTTCTGCTTGATCTCGCCAATGGATGATCGAGAATTCAATGCGTAGGAATCGTGGCTGCCGTATCCAGGGGCCAGAGCGCGGTCAATCGCCCCAGCATCGAGGGCCAAGAGGCCGGTGTTCCATGCCTTCAGGAATGGCCTCATGCAAGGGATAGAAGCAGCAATAAGCGTGTAGTGCATCTCGACTTGTCCGAAGATGATAGCGTTGACGACATCAAACGTGTAGTTGTTCGAGGAGTGGATCCTATAGAGTTCCGATAGTCGTGCGATTGCCATGGGGAGAATCAGGACACGCGACGAAAAGGCTCCGATAACAATCATTTTCGACTTGACGGGCATTTGCAGGCTCCAGACAAGGTACGCCGGCAGCAGCACTAATGCTAACTCCAGAACACAGCCCACAATCAGGACACCAGACCAGTGAGACGTCTGTAACTGTTAGAAAGGTTCCAGAGGGGAGTAGGGGAACTGACAAAGGAGGAACATCTATCCAACAGGTCCCAGGGGTGTGGGAGGCACCTAAGACCAATGGCAAACATAGACCCAACTCCCCACACGGCGATGATGCCGGCAACGGCCCGCGAAGCGATCAGATGCTCTCGCTTGCGGGTCAGACGTGCCACAAGCTCACATGTCGAAATCTTCCCCAAAGCAACCGTGAAGATGTACAGAATGTCCGCCGCATATTGAATCTGGGCGAGTGAGTAAGCTGAAGAGCAATTGGATTGAACCTACAAGTTCGGCCTGCTGCAATTTGTTGGGAGATATAATATCGACATCTTTCCCAATACCATGGGACACCGCTATCATAGTCACCACCGACTGTGCCACACCGAAAGCCTGCCATGTCAAACACGATTCAGGTGCAAGGGGCGGCTGTCTTACCGTTGCAACAGTGATAATGATATCATCCGTCGCGAAGAACCCCTTCAGGGCCACAAACCTCACCATGAGACGGAATATGTAAAAGAATACGACAAGCACCACCAACAATGCAGACGCGACGGTGATGTAGCCTCCATAATTGTCTGGTGTAATGGTTTGGATGCGCTGGGGCTCGGCCATATTGAAGACCGAGGGTCAAAGGCTCCAAGACAGCCTTCGAAAAGGACCAGGAAGTAATGACAAGCACGACAGCTCAGACAAGAGAGTTGGAGGAGATTCTATTATTTGAGAGGGGATGCAAATCCTGCCAGTTCTGTCACAAGCCCAAAGGAGTGCTCGATGCTAGCCGATCCATGTCCAAAAAGAAGGGATTGCCGAGAGTGCACTGTAGGTCAGCTCTTACGAGGGACCCGGCAGTGGAACAAAGGTAGCAGGCACTCGGAACGCCTGAATATGCTTATCGTTCCTGATCATCTGGGGGCTTACGGCGCATCTCTGGCGGCTACCGCGCAGGCAGGAGTAGCCACTCGCGTGCAGATATCGACAGCTGAGTCCCACCAACGAGGTCGGAATGCTAGCCACGAGCATCAGAGCCTGGCCTAAATTAGCTGAGGCGCATATCCACAGGAGCAAAAGGCAAGAGCAAGCCATAGATGATATGCGCTTCATGTTCGTCATCTGCAAAAGGAAACATGCGGGCCGTGGCGGGACGTTCGGACGCCGACGATATAGCCCGCCAACCAGATGATCAGGATGGGTGTTGACGTCTGATGGGCGTCGAGAGAAGTACTGATGAGGCAACCTATCACACTGGCCACATATTGAATACTTCAGTCGCGCATCTCGGGCTCAGCGGTGTGCAATACTCGGAAATTGTCGCGTGGTTGCCACAGTGAAGGATATATGTGGGGCGAGAGCCACAATGGGGATCTCACACATCTCGTCGACTGCATGACGCCATGCAGAATACGTACGCTACCGTACACGTCAATAACGCTATGGGTGTGCAAGGTGTGATGTGGATGTGGGACTCACCGCGCCCCACGTAGACAGATATCCGCATATCAGAGTACTGAGCCACTTGAGGGTAAGTGGCGGAGCCACATGGGCGCGAAGTGAGCGCGATCGGTGTTTCCCGTGGGGGTTGGGCGGTTGACAAGCGGCTGTGCTGCAGCTGTCAGGGCTCAGGATTGAGGTGAGGTTGAAGGTTGCGCGATGCTGGGCAGCGGCAACTGCGGGGGATTGTGGTCCAAGTGGAGTGGGGTGGCTCCTTCTCATAGGAGAGTTAGCACGGTGATTGGGCTGGCTAGTGCAACGCACTACGGACACTAGATGGCAATAGTGAGATATCTTCCCGGTGAGAGCAGATCGCATCATAATAGTGTCGATAGATTGAGATCCAAGTGGCTCAAGCGTTTGACTGGATGGTGCTCCTTAAAACTGCTGCTTCCAATGGAAGATCGAGAGAGTCGCCACTGCCGCGCAAGTTGTCTCTTCGGCCCGCTGACTGGCTCGGTCTCGAGAATTTGGTTGCCGCCGGCCAGTTCGGATTGCGCTGTTGATGTGAACTCTGACCTCTGACCTCAGGAGCACTCTCAAGCAGGCCGAACGTCCTTTCACGAGTCACACCCGTCCGCCCTCCCGCCCATCCACTCCCGCCCATCCACTCCCGCCCACCCGTCAACAAGCAGGCCGCCGAAACGTCACGCGCCCGTCGGGCACCAATTCTACGATTCGAACAACCGGCTTGTTGGGACGAAATGGTTCGCGATGCAACTGAATATTTTGGGACGTTAAGATCGAGGCCGTCCGCAGCATATTTTAGAGGGTTGTTTTGCTGCTCCGTGGGGGGGCGGGGAGGGCGTGTGCCGCATTGCGCAAGGCCGCCCAACTCCACAGCTGTTGATCGGAGGGAGGAGAAAAGGGAGGAGGTTGGAGATCCTATGATGGCAAAGCGAGTGGGTCCATATCAAACTTCGCTAACAGAAAAGGCCATCTAGGCGTGCCAGGTTCCAGGGACGGCCCAGGATCTTATGCAAGGGTGCTGCAAGTGCTGTGCAAGGAAATCCCAAGCTCACCATCCCAAAGTAGACTGGTGAACCACATTGTCGGATCAGGTCTGCTCAGCCACCCCTGCTCATGGTCCGTGCCAGAAGGCATCCAGCGCTCCTCTCTGCCGCTCCCGCCGTGGCCCCCTTATCCTGACCTCACTACCTCGCCGGAACCATTTGGAGGCCCTTTGCGCTCATTTGCTTTTCTCAGCTCATGCAACTTCACGCAAAACCTTGTACCTACCCTCGACTCTGCAACAGAGCTGCCAACCAAAGCAACGGAGCAAGCAACCTGCTCGGTACAGCATTTTCTCACCGAAGCCCAGCCTGATCTGTCGCCCTCCCATTTTCTCCCCCACGCGATGGGCTGCTCGGAGACTTATCTACACGCGCTTGATGTCGCCAATTTATCATCATCTTGCCACTCTGGTCCTGTGGCCGACCGTTGTCCTCGTATACTGCGTATTCCACGCTGCCGCCAGCCATTTTACGTCAAGTTGTCATTTGCTGCGAGTTCCCATGGCGAGCAGAGTACGGATATACTATGATGCTCTGCAAAATGTGTTCTATGAGTAGGTCGCACAACCTGCCCTGTGCAGAGTGCGGAGAGAGTCTTGGACGGGTGAGGGGTACCTCTCCCACATGGCTAGCCATTCATTTGATGATCGGATCTTCACTCAGTATGGCGTATCGCCGAGTGATGTTCTTCCTTCCCGCAGCGGGTCAGCTCACACGCAATTCGATCAGCATTGATCAGCAACTGTTCTATCAGAACTTCAGTTGTATGAAGATGGTCGCGACCCTCGAGATGCGCAGTCAAATTTCCAACAAAATCGGCACATCAACAACGACCCATACTAACTGTGGTGTAGCGGACAACAGGAACGACGAGCCGGTATCTTCCCTGAGGTCAAGACCCCCCCCCCCCCAGAAGCCTAGAGTAGAGACTGGGATATTGATCCAGAATGCTTGTCTGCCAGACGGGAAGTATCAGCCATTCAACCCGCTCCTGCGAGGTGCTGCCCTTGTCACAAAGCCACCAAAATAGGCTCGCAAAATCTGCTGAGACCTATCGACAAAGCTCTCGACCCAGAGATATGGCGGGCAAAAGCTGCTGCGCAGCCACGGCGTTCTCCAAGATGAAGACAGAGAGCTGAGTGCGGACTGTGCACTACGAGAAACGTCGTGTCCAGCAGAAGGGAGCATCGGCCTATGTCGTAACACTGCCAAAAAAGTGCGGGGAAAATACTGAAATCAGCATGAATTCCAAAGACATGCACACACCTGCTCATCCCGCGCGTCTCGGATCTGCAAAGTCGAGATTCCGTGGGGTGGGTTGCTGGCCCGGCTCCCGTTGTCTCCCTCGTTGGAGGCCGTTGGAGAAGAGAGACAGAAGGCCTGGGTTTCCATGCACTTCACACTCGCAGACTGGGGTTGCCTTGCAGTCCTACGCACCAGAGGCACGGCTTCGCGAATAGCTTCCCTTGTCCAGAGGAGCGTGCCGTGTCCACTATCTCGTCTCAGTTCATGGTGTTTACGACTGTGATTGGAGAAGGAGACAAGATGTGGCGTTTTATCCTGGCTCCGCGTCCGAAGCGCAACGCCGGCGTGGCTTGTACTGAACCTTATCCTCCTCACAAAATTACTGCCAAAGCTGGCAAAAGCAAATAAAATGGGCTTGACAGAGTGATGCGAGTCGAAACACAACGAGAAAGTGGCAACGGCATGGGCCGCGGAGCGAATCGGCCACGCGTGCTGGGCGTCGCGTCTGGAAGATGGCCCTTGCGAACACAGCATGCACGAGCATTCCCACATGGAGCCACACTCCGGGGCCCTTCTGCGTTGCGATGCGCAGCCTTTCCCCGTTAAATATGCTCCCCCGCGCCAGCCGTGTGGCAGCCTTTCCCATCAGCACTCCTTTGATCGCCGCTGTTGGACTACTTCTTCATTCTTCTCCCACGTGTTTGACTTTCGAGAAGCACAGGAGAGCCTTTAGTCCTGGGGAGTTCTCTTCATTCTTCCATATCATCCTCTCGGCATTAAACGAGGACAAGTATGGATCGCGGCGGAGATATGGTCGAGAAGCACGACTACGACGTCCATAGCGGGACCATCGAGCCTGGTGCCAGCGATGACAACCTCAGCGATCGCCATCGTGGTACCTATCACGATGTCCAGGACATGGGCCGGTTGGGTAAGAAGCAAGAGTTCATGGTAGGGTTGCCATCAATGATTCGTAACATCAATTGACATGAAGATAGCGTAACTTCCGCTTCTATTCCATCCTCGGGTTCACGAGCACGCTTATGTGCACGTGGGAAGCAATTCTTGCGTGCGTATCACCTCAACATCAGCACTCACATGATGGCTAATTCCCTGCAGCTCGAGTGCCTACGGCCTCATCGACGGCGGCACTGGCGGCCTCATCTGGACCTACCTGGCGACGATTATCATGATGACTCTCGTCATCGCCTCCATGGCCGACATGGCGTCCATGGCTCCCACTTCCGGTGGCCAGTACCACTGGGTGTCCGAGTTCGCGCCCAAGAGCTGCCAGCGTTACCTATCGTATGTCGTCGGGTGGGCTGGTGTCCTTGGCTGGCAGGCCGGTACTGCCAGCGCGTGTTTCCTTGCTGGCACCATGATTCAGGCCCTCATTGTTCTCTGGGATGAGACATATACCCCTACCCGCTGGCAAGGAACCCTCCTCACCATCGCCATTGCCCTCATCGCTACTTTCTTCAACACCTATGGCGCAAAGCAGCTTCCTCTTCTCGAGGGGTTCATCCTCTTGCTGCATGTGTTCGGTTTCTTCGGCATCCTCATCCCACTCTGGGTTGTCGCTCCCAAGCAGGAGGCCAGCAAGGTGTTCGGCTCGTTCTCGGATGGTGGAGGTTGGGGCAGCATCGGTACTGCTTGTCTCGTTGGCATGATATCGCCCATCTTCTCCTTCATTGGCCCTGACGCGGGTACCCACATGTGTAAGTGGTGAGCTCGCAATTGCTGTTCTGTACCTAACAACACGACTAGCCGAAGAAATTCGCGATGCCTCCAAGATTGTGCCTCGCAGCATGATAGCCACCGCCGCCCTGAACGGCACTCTGGGTTTCGTCATGGTCATCACCTACAGCTTCACCATCCTGGACGTTGACGAGGCACTCAGTAGCCCAACAGGTCTGCTCGGTTTCCCCTTCATTCACATCTTCTGGAAGGCCACGGGATCCAAGGGCGGTACCACGGCTATGGTCGTCATCATCGTCGCGCTCCTCACCTCCGCCGCAATTTCCATCCTGGCCACCGCATCGCGCCAATCCTTTGCGTTCGCCCGTGACGACGGCCTTCCCTTCCCCCACGTGTGGCGCAAGGTTGTCCGCGTCGGCACCGAGCTCCCGCTCAACTCCGTTCTCCTGTCCCTGACGGTGACCATTGGCCTGTCACTCGTGAACATCGGCTCGACGGCCGCCTTCAACTCCATCATCTCGCTGCTCGTCAGCTCCCTTTTCACCGGCTACTTCGTGTCAATCGGTGCGATCCTGCTTAAGCGCATACGCGGCGAGCCTCTCCCTCCTAGCCGCTGGAGCATGGGCCGCTTGGCCATCCCCATCAACATCCTGGCCCTGCTGTTTATCGTCCTCTCGCTAGTCATCAGCTTCTTCCCGCTGGCGCGCGGCCCTACCGCTCAGAGCATGAATTGGTCCCTGCTTGTGTGGGGCGTCATCATGATCGCCGCCACGATTTCATACTTCGTCTCGGGCCGTCACGTGTACAAGGGCCCGGTAGTGTATGTCAACAAGGACTTCGAGACAGCGTCGCGGCGGTCGTGAGCGCAATGATGAACGCGCAGCCATGTTCATATGTCGGACTGAGCTTCTGATGATTGGGGTGTGGGATGGATTAAGCTGAGGTTAAACGGTGGCCACAGTCAACGCTTTTTTGCTCACGCACTTCGGTCTCTCGGGTTTACCACTGCTTTCGCGAGCTACTTTCCACAGAGTACGCAGGTCCCTCACGTTGGTCGGTCAGGGTAAAACGGAGCATGTGTACGATGTGGCACAACGTGCGGGGGCCTTGGTGTGTGCATTATTCATTCACTTTGTATTAGACTAGTCTCGTAGGGGGTCAATTCCTACTTTTGTTCATATGTAGGGAGCAGTGCTCAAGCTTATTTTTTGCTGTGGCCACAAAAGTATGGGATCCTAATGAACGAATCTCGTTGCCTCTGCTTGTCTGTGGTATTGATTTTGAAGCATCAGTTTGCTCTGAGAGAATCTTCGTGAGCTCACCAAAGCTCTCTCCAAGCAAAGTCGTCCTGGCATCACCAATCTCCAATGCAGCTCAGCCGCAAACTGCGCGCATGAGGCTTGGTCTAGCGCTTGACTCGGTATCCAACGCCTCCTCGGCAGGGAGCTAAAATCGCCCAAGCAAATCCCTCTAGATGATCACGCGATGAGCGGCTCAGCGAAGTCGAATCCCAGGCCCCCGGAACCATATGCGGGCACAGAGCGATTTGGCCTCGCCCCACCGCCCACACGGGCAGGCCAGAAAAGCTGATAGATATGTAACCGGGTTGACCACCAGGGTCCCGGTGTTCTAGATGGGAGCTTCTAGAACGCGCCATACGTAGCAGTGCCGATCTCGGTTCACAGGCGGCGGGAACTGACTCCTCTCGGGCGATCATGCTCCTCTTCGGCTTGCCGAATGCACTCGAGGCCACGCCAAAGGCTGCCAAAAAGCCAAGCTCAGGGGCCGCGTTCGTAGGCCGCTCCTTCCTGGGGAGGACCTGGACGATGGGGGGGTACCCGTATGGAGCGCGCGGGAAAGAGCGAGTGCGAAACTCACGGTACGGGAGGAGAAAAGGGAAAAGATCCAGGGCGGGTACAATACATATTCAGGGTGCCGTTACAGAAGGTTTCAACCTGCTCTACTCCGTACTTCTTCCTGCCGGGTCTCGACGAGCTTTTTGAGAGCCTTTTGCTTTTTGGTTCCGCGTGAGGGTTGCTAGGAGCTGTCTTGCTCTTGACGATCCGACATGGAGTTGGACTGACTGCTCGGTGCCGGAGCGAGGACGGTGGAGAATCCATGAGCGGTTCGAGCAATAGCGGGGCTATACGTGCCTCACGCAGTAAACAGTTCGGCTTTAATATGTAGAGAATGGTTAAATGTCACGTGGAGACGCGACGAGCCCTGGACGTCGTTTAGCCGGATGAGGGAATGCGCGATATGCTGGACGCGTTGGTCTTAGCGTGGATGATCCAGGACGCGTACCGCTGTGGGGAGATAAACCACATACCTTCTCGTCGATGCTGTATTTGAAAGCGACACTGACCAGATCATCCAGTTCACGAGACCACCTCGCGAAAGTATACCGAAGCGGATATCCGTCTTCACTGCCCATTCCATTCGTTCTCAGGCGCTTTAATTTACTGTATAGCCTCTTCGGAAACCGACTTCGCCTACCATATACTGTCCAGCCGGTTTCCATTCTGGATCTTTGGAATTGGCCTGAACTCTCGCGGTGTTCTCAAGCTCCCCAAAACGATCATGTCTCAGCCATTTGATAAGCCGCTTGATCCCTGATTCCCAACCGTTGCCCTTTGCACCACATACATGGCGCGCTCGTCCATACAACTCCTTTACCCCGCTCGTCCGTCCCCCATTCCACATCAACCACGTCAATCCCACGAGCAACCCTCATCCCGCTTCTCCTCACGCAACAGCTCAACAATCTCCTCCAACAGCTCCACCCCCTCCACCAATCGCTCCAGTTTTCACCTCACCACAGCGACGGGACGCCTCCGTTTGTCGTTCCTTCTCTGCATTTCTCACCCGCTCCCTTCCGGCGGCTTCTTGCATCCCCTCCTCCGCTCGCCTTGGTGCGCGGCCCAGCGACTGGTGACTGACTGCTAGAGTGAGGGCGGAGGGTTAAAAGACGCTCCGCTCCTCGGGCTCAAGACAAGCTCCAACTTCAGCTACTCCTCCAACAACAAGGTCACACCCCCTGGGCATCATGGTCTCAGGACGCGCAGCCGCGCCCCGCGCGCAGAGCCTCGAGCCGGACGTCTCAGCTGAACTGGTCGCACAGTTCGACGCCCTTGCAATCGGCGAGAATCTCCACCGCGGCACCAAGAAATACAAAGTGAGGTACACGGCCCATTTTGGTGGGCAGCTCGAGAAGCTCTACCAGAAGGCTGGGAAGCTGGCGGGGCTGCAAGAGCTCTGCCTTGATGTTGGGATCGATCCTGCTCCGAACAGCATTACAAAATGCAGGCAGGTATGTGCTCTAGGCTACACCTTGTGTGTTAGCTGATGAGAGGTGCCGCAGGCTCTGAAGGGTGTCAATGTCAACATTTACGACCTGGTCCAATTCAAATTGTTCGGCGGCCATTTGCTTCAGTTCGACAGCAAGAAACTGCTGGCAGCCAATGCGAAGAAGAAGGGAAAGATCTTTCCCAAGGAGTTGGCGAAGGAGAACGGGATCCTGAGTGCTTTGCTCATTAATATGTCCCGGGCACGGTACCAACAAGGAAGTTGAGGTGAAATACTGCGATATGGAGGTCGTGCGACGATGAAGATCGTGGTGCTTCGAGGCGGATATTCTGATAACGGAGCGTCCTTAAGACTTCTGGCAGATGCCATGCGGCCTGTTTTTAGCGATAAAGTCTTTAATCAATCAAAGTGCAGGTGAGAAAATGCGGGGATATGGAGTGGACCGTTCGGACTCGAAATTTGGGAGGGGCCTACCCAACTGACAACTCTGTTGATGCCTCCTTAACTCCATTCCTTCACATGAGACAATCACACTCTCGATAGTGGAAAGTAGATGATATTCATACCGCAGTCCAGCCCCCGGATGATCCGCTCCTCGACAATATAAAAGGGGAGTGAGAAAGAAGGGTATATCCCGGGGTGCATCCTAATCCAGCACCCAGTCATGAGGTTAAAGTCGTAAAACCACGCGATAGACATACCAAAAACGAAAGCGCCCAAAATGTACCTGCAATGTTCACAACCGGTCGGCAAAGTCCAAGTTCTGCGGGAACTCAACAAGCTGTTCCATCAAAAGAGTTTCGACATCACCCGCGAGAGCACCCAAAATCCCACAATTAAGAAAGCCAGGGGGCCACCGAACCGTGCCAACCACAACCCCAAGCCCCATTCCCTATGCAACGCTTAATCAAATCCAATCCAGTCTGAGCTCGCCTCAACACCCATTTAAGCGCCTACCCTGGGTGCAGTCCCCGCCCACTTCAGCCGCCTCAAAGAGTCGCTACTCTCCATGACGATATGCTTACCGTATCTGCCAGCACCCTCCATCTCCGCACGCCCCTGCTCTTTGCCCATGACGTATCCGGCGGAGAAGCTGATGGCGCTGAACAGGACCACTACCCCCGCGCTTACGACCCACGTCAGAAGCGTCGGGTTAACATCGTCCAGTGCAATAGGCACCGTAGCAGTGGTTCGTCGCGCCTTTTTGATCGCATGACGCTCCTTGCTGTTGTTCCGAGGGGAAGCGTTGGCCGGTGCAGTAGCCTTGCGCTTCCCAATGTCACCAGCACCCGCGGAGCTGCCACGAGAATGACGGGACGTAGGAGAATCGCCGTTACTGGCCCTCAAAGCAACGGACTCCGGGACCATGCGGACAGTCGTTGGATCAATCCGGTCGGCATTGGCAGGACGCGTCATTGTCTCAGCCGCAACCCGACCGGACTTAGGCAGACCACGGGCAGCAGCAGCACAGGAAAGAAGCGTGGAGAGGCTCGCGCGGAGTGCGGCATCGTGGTCGATGTGGTGAGAAGGCGATATCATGTTATATGGTGTATGCTGGTGGGATGGAAGGGAATGACGGTGCGTGGCGGGGCGAGGACGCTGAGCGAGATTGGAGTTGCCTCGAGTCACCTGAGCTGGACGTGGCTGGGAGAATGCGTGCATCTGGGGTGTGAAGCGCATCTCGTCCCGAGGAAGGCCGATCGCCGTTGCATTCTCGTCCTCGTCCTCCGACGTCATCGCATTGTCAGATGCAGAAGAGATGTCCGGAGCGCTGGCTGTCTGCCATCCGCGGCGGAAGGGCGCTTGATGGATGCCTTCGTTTGAGGAAGTCATGACCCTATCGGACTCGCTCTCGCTCTCCTCGTATTCCTCCTGGCTACTGCCGCCTGCGCTTTGTACCCGAGGTGCGGCAGGGCGGGACTCGTGAAGCGAGCGGCGCTGCCGCCTACGGCGCCCCTGTTGAACGCGCAGTCCAGTCGTGATAATTTCCTCGGCAGCTGAGGAAAGGGATGACGATGAGGGTTGAGAGGATACCTCGACCCAGGAGTCTGTTGGTGAGTGGTCAGCCATAATTTCGGATAACTGCGATAGCATGGTATAAGGATAAAGCACAAGATGCGGTGCAGAGGCCTGCAGTTGGGCAGCGCAAAGGTGCGTAGGTTGAAGTGACGGCCTCATGCGCGACCTCTCATATGACAAGGTGGAACTTACCTAAACTGGGCCCGGGGGGGGTCGGCGCCTCGAAGTTAGGGCGCTGCATTTGGAAACAAGTGCCTTGTCTCAGTGAGTCGATAAGGTCCAAAAGAGCGCGTCGCAAAGGTGATGCTCAGATTGGAAGGACGAGAGTGGTTGGGAGAGAGGGGTGTTGGGAACGGAGGGAGGGACAAGTGAGGTGTCATGCAAGGAGCCGATGGGGAGCTGGAGTGGCTTTGTTTGGCAAACGGGCGGTGCTCAAGGAGTACAACTTCACATAACAGGAGACAGGGGAGCCAACGAGGAGAGATCTGCGAGATATGTGGTTAAAGGTGAAGACAGCAAAGGGAAGTGGAGATGTGGTTGAATATGTGGTCCCAACATCCCAAAGGGCAAGTGGAAATGGAGGGAGGGGGACGATGATGAAGATGGAGGAGAAGTCGCAGCAGAGGTCGCAAAGTGTCACGCTGGAAGTCCGGGGGAGGGAGGGGGGGAGGGGGACGCGGGGCTGAGGCCCGACCGCCAATCAAGATAGAATCAAGGCACCAACCCAGGCACCAATCACGGCGTCATACGTTGTACAACAATACTGATCACTCTGGTCTCTTGTTCTCTATCAACATCTTCACTTCTGATGTAGCGAACTCTTACTGTCCATTTCTGGCGACAGGGTAGAGTAGCGGTATCTGAAGAATCGCGCCTTTGGTGTTGAGCGGAATGGCCGGCGTGGCTGGAGGTCCTTGAGCCGTGGTGCTGACGAGCAGATCTTGAACCTCATCTGGAACTCATCGCCACTGCAGGTGACCTCCCAAAAGAGGTCTGATCCAAGGTCGATAATACTGACTGGGTACTTGTATCTAGTATCAACCCTTCAGCTGACCAGACCTGAGGTTGAAGGTCTCAAGCCAACCGGGAATCGAGCGTAACTTATTTCTGTCGCCTTCACGCGTGCATCGGTCGACGGCGACAGGTTGACAGCGTAAACTCAAGAGAAACTCGATGAACTACACGACTAGTCTCTCATCGCCACCGTGTGTAATCCAATATCCGGTGCTTCTAACGTCCCCTCACTCCCCCATCACAGCAAGCGACGAAAGCATCACTCCCCGCGGCACAATGTACCCCCGACCCGGCCCCTCCACCAGTGCTCCACTCAGCCTTCTATGACGACTCTCCACCCCTACCCCACTTCCTTTCAACTGACTCAACCTTTCTACGTTACCCCTCGGGCCTCGACACCAAAAGCTTCGCCCCCCCACTCCACCTCAAGAACAACTCCCGTGCACCCACATCATGGCAGGCAAAAAGACGGCAGGCGAAAACAGCAAAAAGGCGTCCGGCCAAGCCCGCAAAGCCGAAGCCGCCGCCGCAAAAGTCGCATCTAAAGACCGCGAAGTGGGCACCCGTGAAGAAGCCGAGTGGAACAAAGGGGCCAAGGACACAAGCAAGAAGTACGCTCCCGCTCTCCACTGTCCCTATCCGCCTCTGCTAACCGCATCACAGGGAAGCCGCCGCCGCCAAAGCCGCCGAAGCCGCGCGCAAAAAGGCTGAGAAAGCCGCCCTCGCTGCCGAAGAAGAAGCCTCCCTCCCCAGCAAGCCAAAGGGTAACGCCAAGGTCGCCGTAAAGAAGAATCAGAATCGCGGGTTGGATCTGGCGCAGCTCGACGCGCCGGAGGCGTCTGGCAAGAGCGCTGCGACATCACTCAACGCCACCGGTATTGACAATGCGCTCGATGCGCTGAGCCTCACGGGCAGCGCGAACGACTCCGTCGATCGCCATCCCGAGCGCCGCTTCCCCGCTGCGTACAAGGCCTACGAGGAGCGCCGACTGGAGGAGATGAAGGACGAGAAGGGTCTGCGCCGCCAGCAGCGCATCGAGCTTATCCGCAAGGAATTTGAGAAGCACCCCGACAACCCCTATAATCAGGTCGCTGGTCGCTTCAATTCCACCAAGGATGAGTTGGCGCAGCTGCGCGAAGTGGAGCGACTCAAGGTCGAGAGGCGGTTGGCGGGCGATGTGTCGTAGGGCGCGGAATGAACATTGGGCGTTGGGTACACCTGCGGCGGGAATGAGTTATGATCTGGTTTGGCCGGTATGGCTGGGCTGCTAGGGTAGCGCTCGTCCTAGGGAATAGGATACGTTTGAACACCCTCCATATTCGGTGGCACAGGCAGTGTTAAATGTTGGTCGTATTCAAGCGACATAGAAGCGGTGGCGATTCCGCGTACACTTTCGTCCAATACCCGAGTAAATAGACAAAGCCGCCATGGAGCAGTCTCTACCCGACCAGGCGCTCCGGAGCCTTCCCGACGTTAAACAGAAGAAGAGAAAAGCGACCAATGAGATAGACATCCCATCCTGTTCCCTGGTGCCAAAAGATAAGAACAGAAGCAGAGCGGAACTCCATGCTAAAGAGCACGTAACATAACGCAAGCGGACCACTCCCTCCGGCTTGCCAGGCCGGATACCCAAATCCCAAGTCCCGCGCAGAGCGCCAGGAGCCCAACAGTCGAGCCGAGAAAGGTCCATATTAAAAGATATTGACAAATTTGCGCTTGGACTCTTTCAGTCTGGTTCAAAAGCAGCATTAACAGAGAAGAAAGCTGACAAAAAAAGCATCCTGGGGCGTGAATACAGAACAAAAGCGCATAAGTCAAAACAAAAAGTCCGCGCTATGCCCAACCCCAGAACAAGTATATAGAACGCCGGTCGAAAATGCATGAAACTCGTTTGCTAAGCGTTGCAGCAAAAGTGACGTGGAGTTGCGAGAGGGGAGTTGTGAGGGGCGCCAGCCGTCAAGCATCAAGCTCGCGGGGGCCGCAGGAGGGGGAGGGTGAGGGGGTGGAGTGGGGGGGTTGACGAGAGGAGTTGAAGTCAAAGAAGCATCAGTCTCTGCAGAAAAAAACCAACGGTCAGTAACCCGCATCGAAACTATTCCTCACACCCGCCGCCGTCGGATGCCAGGCGGGCGGCACAGGTACCTGGGGTGGAGCGTTTCCTCCTCTGCCGGAGACGACGTACTCTCTGCTCTCCCTTCTCTTGCCGGCCGGACGTTGTGAGTTCGGACCGGGAGTCTGGGGTGGGGCGGGAGTTTCCCTGCCCTTTACTCGGCGCGAGGCAGACCGCTGCAGGCCCATGGCGCGGATGTTCTCCTCGATAGAGTCGGAGCGCTCGCGCTCGGCCCTGCGAGGCGGCGGCTTGCGCGTGTCTTTCTTGGGCGGAGCCGTGGCTGAGCGTTGCGGCAGCGACGCGGGATGCGAGGGCGCAGTGAGCAAAGGCGGCGGTGCCAGCAAGGAGCCGCCAAACGGCACCTCGACGTCCTTTGGCATGGTGACGTTTACTTGGGAGTAGTAGTGGTTCAAGACCTCGGGGTAACGAATAACACACGCCTTCCAGTCAGCATCAATACCGCGCTTCAGATCCGCGTCCGCATCCGCAATCTGGCGTTGTAGCTGTGCAACGAGATGCGGGTGCAGAGGAGGTCGTCCGCGATACTGCTCGTAAATGGGCCAGTAGGGCAGCGACTGGAGGTAGGCGGAGTGATTTGCCTTTCGCACTGCCTTATGTTGCTTGAAAAGACTCGTGATGAAAGAAATAGCGTTGTTCGTAACCCACTCTCTGCTCACATGGAAAACAGCAATCAGCGTCTGTGCTTTCTAGATAGGCGTGGGGATGCGACACAGGGAAGTTTAAAAAGACTACGATCAACACGCCGCAAAAGACGAGGGGAGAGGGGAGAGGGGAGAGAGGGGATTTGGTGGGCACCTTGGGGTCATTTCCGCATACCTGGTTCTCGCAATCCATGTTTCTATCCACCTCTTCTCAGCTTGGTCGATAGCTATCTTGAGCCGATCTCCCTCACAAGGGCACTCCGGGTCGCCAGGCCCATTGCAAATGGCGCAATTTGGTGTGTAGTCCCGTCTATCCATATTGTCGAGTGTGTAACAAATGTGTTTAAGAGAAGACACGGGTGCTTCTTGTCTCGAGATGCAACGGGAGTAGGGGGGGAGGTGGGTGTGGTGTGGGTCTTATGAAGGACGGGTGCTGAACCAGTGTTGGGCTGATGCGTGACGGGGCGGCTGGTGAGAGGTGGTGACGTTTGCTGGCAGCAAGCGGTCGTTGCTAGGGGTTGGACGTGCGTGTGTGGACTGGTGGGGAGGGGGGTGGCACCGTACGGCGAAAGGTGCACAGCAACAGATGACTGATGCAGGCAATGGAGAGGTGGTCGTTACACGAAGAAGTGTAAAGTGCGGGAGGAAGGATGACTTAAGATGGACGCAGCTATCGATGGGGGGGAGACGATGGGTTAGGGTGGCGGGGGGGGGGGGCGTATATTTGTGGGTTGGGTGTTCCGTGTTGATGGTTGATGGAGTGTGGGGGAGGCGAGAAGGCAACGATGAAATGATGAGATGAATGAGGGGAAGAAGCCAGAGGAGGTGGAAGATGAGAATAGGTTCAGATGTTTAGAGGCAGATGCGGAACATCGTTTGTTTTTAGAGTCTTCGGGGGTGGCAGTGGTGTGGAGAGTGAGAAGGGAGGGCTGGGGAGGGGGGGTGGGGGAGTGAGTTCAAGCTCCAACGTGAGAGGACGGGCGGATGGACGAGGAGGAGTTTGAGTGGAGAGTCGACGAGAGAGGAAATGTGGAGAGAGAAGATTGAAAGACCAGACAGACGCGCGAAGAGGCCACGAATGGAAAAAATGGAGGGATGGGCGGAACAAGGGAAGGCAAAGCGCGAATTGAGTGAAGTTGACGAACAACGCTTAGACGCTTCTACTTCGCGTTCCTCACGTCTCAAAGCAACAGGCGTCGAAGCATCCAGCGTTAAGCGTAGAAGAGGCGTCAAGCTGCACGCATCACACACTTCTACTTCTCTCTTTCTCCACACTTTCTCCACACACCGGAAACAAGCAGCGAAAAGTACCAAGCAAAAGAACACGCGCAAGTAGCATCAAAGCATCCAAGCACAGCAAAGCAAAGCAAGTACGAGTAACGCGATGCGGCGTGCCCGGCACGAGTCCGAAGCGTGAGGCGTGAGGCGGCCAGCTCAGCGATCGGATGCGGAGACGGAGCGAGACGAGACGAGACGAGGCGAAGAAACCAAAAAGGGAGACCAGCGAGAAGTTGACCAGTCGCGTGTCGTTGCCGTGGCTAACTGGCGCTCTTCTGGCGCTGGCCCATGGCGAGGCCTGGCATGGGTTGTTGGTGAGAAGGGAGGGGTGTTGATGAGGGTTGATGGAGGGGATGCAACTTTTGTTGCAGGCATAACAACCTACAGTACTGTAGACTGGCGGAACCGGGGCCAGAAATGAAGATAGTTGGGATTGTTGTTGGTGCCATCTCGCAGCTGGACCTCTAGATCCTCTGGACCTCCGGTGACTTCTGATGGAGAGAAGACGAAACGCTGTCACGCCGAAGCCAGTGACTTGGCCTTCCTCGTGCCCCATTGCTGCTTGTACACGCCTACAACAAGCATATGGAGTGTGTAAACTCTCCACACGATGGCAGGCTCTGTGATATGTGCAGAGCTGCATTGGGTGGATAGAATGGGATAGGCTACCGTACTTCAAGCATAGGACTACTGTATACTCACCTAAATAAGGCCGAGTACAGTGAGCAGTGATAACTCGACAAGCTTGCCGACCTTCTTCGACAAGCATTTCAACTGGCCACTTGAATACTCTGCGCAAGCAAAGACATCTCGAGAGCTACCAAATCTTAGTCCATATGCGGCTTGCCGGCAGCTAGTATCTCCTGCCAGCTGGGCGGTGTGTACGGCACCGATACTCCGAAGTAAGTACTCAGTACTCCCGAGTTGGCATCAAAACGTACCGAAGACGTGCCCTCGGTACGTCTTGCTCTGGACAAGTGCAGTATATTGCGGAAAGTGGAATGCGGAACTGCAGAACGGAACTGCAAGAATAATGAGATGCAAGGGTACTGTAGCAAGGGTGACAAGGTCCAGCAAACAGCTCATCAACAACAGCTCAACAACAGCACCAACAGTTGTCACCAGCACAACCTAAGGAGGCCTCAATGCCCGTAGCGGGTCGTGATGGTCCACCCCACAAACATGGCGCCTGTGAGGCCCTGGACAACAGCGTATCCCCTCTCTTCTAGCGATGTGCTGCGTTGTCCAGCTCCATCAAAGCTGCAACTCTAATGCATCGTCGAGCAGTAGCATGTCCTAGCACCACGGCAAGCCTGCATCATCTGCTGCTACGGGTATGACGGGACTGCTTGTTGAGGTGCGTCCTTTGAGAGGACATATCTCGAGAAAAGCGAGCCTTCTCCGCATAAATCCTACTGCATCAACCTCCACACCCCGCTGCATAACCCCACACAACCTTCTCCTCTGTCTTCCTCTCCCCTTCTCCCCTCTGAATCTGGACGCGGGCTGCGAGGTAGTCAGGTGGAGTCGTATCCCCCGGAACCCCGCGATGCTTTCTCCTTGCCGCCACCTTCCACCTCTCACCTCCCTCCTTCATTTTCTCCCCCTTCACTCACCCATCGCAAGGGAAAATAGACTTCGGCAACCAGCGGCAGCTCAGCAGCTATAACCCACCCCCATCGACAGTTCGGCATGTGATCTTCCATTGCACTTACCCGCTCTGAGAGAGAAAGTGGCCAAAAAATGCCGAAACAAGTCCTCCATTACGCCGACCCGACGCCAGCCGTAGATCCGTCATCCCGCCTCCGCCTCCCCCATGATCCCCCACATTAAGATGCTCGATCGTTGCTCGCCGCTTCACTTTTTTGCTCGTCTCTCCCCAATTACATCGTGCTGCATCTTAATGTCTGCTTTCTAGTTGTCCAGCTCATCTGTTTATCCAAAAAGCAAGAAAATACCCTTATGACCTCCACGTCGATGATGATGATGATGATGCCGTCTCCCACCCGCGCCGCCTCCGCCGTTGCACCTCTCCTCCGCACCCCGCGTCCCCGCCATATTCCGTCATCATCTGCTGTCCGCCGGCCATTCTCCTCCTCTCGTCGCCAAAGGCAAGAAATACAGGATGCATACATCCTCAGCGCCTCGCGCACACCAGTTGGCACCGTACGTGACCTGCCTTCCGCCTCACCCCCCCGATCGTTGATCTTCACCGCAACCCCCACACACCCCCACCAACCATGCTGATGAAACACTTTCCCAGTTCAACGGCGCCTTCACCAGCGTGCCGGCGACGCGCCTCGGCGCCACAGCCATAAAATCCGCCCTGGATAAGTCCACCGTCCCAGCCGATGCCCTATCGGCCGTCTACATGGGTCAGGTGTTGCAGGGCGCATCGGGACAATCGCCGGCGCGCCAGGCTGCCCTCTTCGCCGGTCTGCCGGACAGCGTGGAAGCGACGACCGTAAACAAGGTTTGCGCTTCGGGGCTCAAGGCGGTTAGCCTGGCCGCGCAGCAGATCCAGCTTGGCCAGGCCGATGCCCTCATCGCTGGCGGTATGGAGAGCATGACACGCGTGCCTTACTACCTACCTCGTGCGTCACTGCAGCCCGCATTTGGCGACCAGAAGCTCCAGGACGGACTCATTGTCGACGGTCTGTGGGACGTTTACAACGAGATCCACATGGGCAACTGCGCAGAGAACACAGCGAAGAAATTCAGCCTTACGCGCGAGGAGCAGGACAATTACGCCATTGAGAGCTACCGCCGCGCGCAGGACGCATGGGCCAAGGGTCTGTTTGACGAAGAAATCGCCCCAGTGACCATCAAGAATAAGAAGGGCGAAACCGTCGTCAAGGTCGACGAGCAGTTCAACAAACTCAAGCTAGACAAGGTGTCAACGCTCAAGCCCGCCTTTGACCGCTCCGGCAACGGTACCATCACCGCGGCCAACAGCTCGCCGCTCAGCGACGGCGCCAGTGCGCTGGTGCTCGGCTCCCGCGCCATTGCCGGCCAATACGGACAACAGTCGCGCGTACTAGCGCGCATCGTATCCTATGCCGACGCCTCGGTTGCACCCATCGACTTCCCCATCGCGCCCGCCGAAGCCGTACCCGCGGCTCTGGCGCGCGCTTCCCTCAAGACGAGCGACATTGCCGTCTGGGAGTTCAACGAAGCGTTTGCGGCCGTGATACGCGCCAACGCGCGCATCTTAGGTCTGGGAGACGAGGCGCGGGTCAATCCACGTGGCGGCGCGATTGCCCTAGGTCATGCACTTGGGAGCTCGGGTAGTCGGATTTTGGTCACGTTACTGCACCAGCTGGAGGTGGGCGAGTATGGCTGCGCGGCCATTTGCAATGGCGGCGGGGCGGCCACGGCGCTGGTGGTGCAGAGGATTGCGCCGTGCGACTTGTAGACGGCGCGGGTGGTATTGCGAGCCCGAGGGTGCCAGTTTGGCCTTGCCAGCGTCACCTTCGATATGCATTAGCATGCATGCTCGAAGCATCCGAGTATCCAATGGCCTGTAAGGCTTTGCCGGGCGCGCGGGGTTCTGTGGATGTACGAACTGGGACGGACGCACAGCAGGCAAGGGGGGGTCATCGACGTGCTGGCAGGCAGCTGGCAGTGATGCCTTCGAAGAGGTAGCCGACCCTAAAATGTTCAAAATCGACCAAAGAATTTCAACGCCAACGCTGTGCTCGCATCGAATGGTGCTTGATTGATCTACACTTGCAAAGGCTGCTTCGTTCCAGCAGCGCTTTTGATGCCGTTGTGATCAGCCGGGGTTTTCCATGAGTAGGAAAGACATGATGTTCCGTGAGATGCGTGGCTTCGAGCATATGTGTCCACTACGGCGAGGCGGTATGTTTGAGACCAGGTGCAACCTTAAGCGAAGTTATGCTCGATATGGCCCGAGAGAGAGAACGCATCCCCTGGATTAGCTGCTTCCGCGCGCGCAACGTAACTCCCGGACTGCAGGCGCAGAGCGCGACGCTTGTCTCCGCATAAGACTGGACTAGGGATCTAGTCCGACACCAGCCCGCCCGGCACCGTGCATCCCGCCGGTCCAGCCGGAGATCGGCGGTTCGGGGTCTCGTCGTTCGCGTTCCTGGTACGTATTCACGCCGCTGTGGGTCACTGCATCGGCAAGAGCATCAGTGACTTCACGGCTCATGGAACACTCCTCCTACCGCACAAATATCGGACTTAGCGGTTCATGTGCCGCTGTGAGGCTAGCGCCACGGCGTCTCTAGCGAGGAGCGGGCGCAGATTATCGATAGCTGTCCGAGACTTGGAATTGCCGCCGGGACTTTGTCATGGAGCGATCGAGATTTTCGGTAGACCCTCATAACGTACGAGGCGACGCTGCATCTTCACAGCTCTTTTTCTCCACGATCGCAGCCTTCGGATAAGGGAGATCTTGCGGCTCTCCAATAGAGAAATTCCTTTGCAGCGATTTTCCGTAAACCAAGGAATCAGACAATAGACAAGAGGGCACACTGTGCAATTGGCCAGGGGTCGGCCTCCGGCCGCGCAGCCGCGTGCAGCGTGCGTCGCTGCGTTGTGTTGTGACTTGTGGCGCTCCGACGTCTGCGGGCAGCGCGCCACAGCTTGTCTTGGTCTTGGGTCGTCTGCAGGCCGTCAGTTGACCCACTCTGGACCGTAACGTGTACCAATCGACTCCTGACCGCATGTACGTACAGAGTACGGATGGAATTTGCTCCTCACCTCATCAAATGTGTTGATGCCTTTGTACGACCAACATCACCAATTGATGTCACGACGCTTAATTTCGCTACCACCTCTTTATCGGCATTCGCGAGACGGCTATCTCCAGCTCGTTGCCCGCGCTTTCATTCTCACCGCGTCCGACTTGCAGTACGCCGAACCCCTACCGCTGCTCCGTGCTAACGGCGAGCACGTTATGTGACCTGCAGCAGCATCAATGCTTTGAGTTTGACGCCGCAGGCCAGCGGCAGCCGCGGGATTATTCAGCTGCAGTGCCGGGTTGAGAAGACCCTCCAGCCTAAGCCATCTGTAGACAAGCTGACGGAGGCCGTCTTGAAGAGTTAACGCATTTCGGACGTCTATACGTGCAGTAGCGGTGCGCGTTCTGGAGACACAAAACATGGCATGACGCCGGCAGACCTCGAGCAGCACTTGCGACGTGCATTTCGGAGGGGCATGCTTCCTTTTTCTCTTTGCTGGCATGGCTGCATCTGTGATCATATTAGCAAGTATGAAGTAGAGAAGCCAAGAAATTCGGAGAATACGGGGACGTGTGGGGTGTGGAGATGACGAAAGCGGAGAGGTGGCCTCGCCTTTCTTTCGCCAGCAAGCTACCTCAGCTTCGGATCAGTCAGGGGCCGATTCGCTCAATGATGCGCCGAGAGTGCATATTAAGGTTGCCACGAAATGGGAATCGCGATTGCACTGCACCTCTCCCGGGATGATAGGACGATGATGCCATCGTAGCTGGCTTCTCCACTGCAGAGCATCCGTCCGGGCAGACTGTCAGATCAGGCTGGGGACAGGATATGTGCGTGGAACTGATGCCGTGCTTGGATCTTGTGACCGCTTCCTTACAGATAAGGAATGCTAGGCCTGTAGAATGAAGACAAGTGATATAGCGCACCGTTAGGGCGCGTTGATGATGGCGAAGCAATCAACTGAAGTGATGTGGATATCGACCACTCAAATACCACAGTAGCTCAAGCGCTTGTCGAATATATGCCCTCGATCGAGCGATGCAACCATTGTGAGCTCATAGAGAATGGCGTTCAGGAGTCCGTTACTTTCCTCAATCCCTAATGTCGTATCAGCTCGGCTGCCTGAATGCCGGTAGAACGGTAGGCAGAATGATGGCCATTAAGACACCTGAGAAAGCCGACAGCATCTAAATCATCAGATGATCCGACCACAGTGTCAAATCTTCTTCAAATTAGCTGTGAGACCATCTCTTCAACCTGTACGGAGTCAGGTCTGGAATCGTTGTAATGAACCAAAATGTGATGGGGAAGCGCAAACAAGCCTAGGTGATTATTACGGGTCATCATTATGTGTGGAGGCATTACGATTGCGATAGGGTGCTCACCAGTGGGTCTCGCCAACTCTATCTCTTCATATCAGGTAAACGCCATGAAATCTGTAGTCTTCGGAGCTCGAGTTAAGGCCAATTGCCCCTACTATGCAGTTGAAGTCTTGGGAAGCCACTCTATGCCTTAGTTCCTCCGACGTCGTTACAACTTCAACATGCTTGTGATACGACCGACCACGACGGCCCATAGTTCATCGGCATGAAGCGGAGAGCAGTTCCGGACTTCAGTGGTTGTCAATGCTGAAATTGGAGGATATCGGTTCCGCCTCTGACCCAGAAGAAGCTTGGAAGCGTTGAGCTCCGGCTAATAACCAACAGGATACAAACAGCGCGCAATCCTCGTCAGCGATCCTTCGCAATGTGGGATTTGCAGGCTCCGCCGTATCTTCCAAAGTCCTGAACCTCGGATGTTTGAGAGGTCAGAAGATTTGCTCGTCCACATAGCGTTGCGTAACGAAGGCTCGGTTCAGTGACAGCTCGATCTCGACGAGTCATGCATCTTCATCGTTGATTATCGGCGACACTATACATTTGAAGCGAAATAGCGCATTCATGACGCCCTGAGAGCTTTGGGGTCCACCGCGGAGCGGCCAGGTCACAATATTCACAGCCTTGGGTAGACTAATGTAACCAAGTCTGCGACAGTCAATATCCGAGTTGCAAGGCTGAGCAGGGAACTGATGCCATACCCATAACAGAGAGCAATAAAGAAAAACTGGCCAATAGGATGAGTCTCGAAGTGACTAGTCGTCGTAGGAAAGCAATGACATGTTAGCAGACGGAACGCGATGCTGCCCTACTGTCACAAGTGCCTTGAGCGCGTCGGCTCCCTTCAAGAATATTGGGAAACGGTATCGGATTGCTAGGGTTAACGCCAGGATCTCGTGTCAAAGAGAATGTAGGAATTTGAGCTTGACCAGATACTGATTTCAGCAATCGATCGCAGCGACATCTCCAGTTGCGATGTCAAAGTGGAGCGAGAGACGTTACTTCCATCTGTCGTGAGTCACTGAGGGGTATTTCGTGACTGAGGCACCAAGGCAAGTAAAGAGGCTGGGCGGTGTGGCTGTGCAGGACCTGCATCGTCCCTAGGCCACAGAACTTCTTGCACCCCTTGTTTCATATCTTTGCGTACAAATAGGGGGGTAAAAAGGGGTGTCGCTTGGATGAAAGTGGAGGTACTGTTAACATACTCCAGCTTCTGATGGAGTTACTCTCATTCGACTGGTTGGAAGAATCGCCGTCGATGGCTAATTTGATATGTCGATGATCGGATACAGAGTGCCGGACTTCCATTGTGCCTATGCCTTCAGAGCTCACAAAGGTATGGAGTCGATTCTACGAACTTCGCGCATAAAGCTGAGGGGGAGGACAACGCTCATTAGCAGCGGCCAAAATTGCGGGGGCTTAATAACAGCGCTCTTCATGACGCAACGAAGCAGATGCGACCGGAGGGGAATGTATCCTATTGCTGTCGTTGAGCTTGTATAGACAATGAACATCAAATCGTATCGACGCCGTTAAATGCTCAACCGTCCAATCCATAAGCACAGTATCGTACAATCAATCCCAACTGCATCGCATGTCAGCCACGCTTCAGACATACAAATAATGACTTACCCCTGATCCTTTTGCCGGAAAATATCACCACTCTGTCCCTTCTGCTTTCCAGTCTTGCCGCCTTCGACTACTAACCTGTCAAGCTGGTAGAACTGGCTTATGACCGTTTGCCGCTTTCGATGCGTCAGCACTGTCCTGTCGCCACTGTTTCGAAACCTCAGGGACACCGAGCTGCTGAGGGATTACGTGGGTTAGGTAGCAGAGCATACCTTAAGGACCTGTAGTTCCCTCAAACCCTTTTGCAACAGCTCTTGCCGTACCCGCTCATCAGTATCCTTTTGGTGCTCCCGGAACGCATCTTTGGTCCTTCGCTTTGCGTACTCGCGAAAGTTGTACGAGGCAAACTGGTTCGACTGGCGCAAGAGCGATCGAAACTGGCGATTGTTCAGTTAGCTATGTTCGTTTTTTGAGAAGCAAACGGCCGTAAGCAAGTGAAGCTTCGTTCCGGATGCGAAACGGTGGACGTACTAATGACCGCGCTTGGAAAGCGAGGTCGCCCTGAATTGCTGCCATAGCAAGCCTTGAAGGGATTAAGGTCGTTGGTTTTCACTTGTGAAGTGGCGCATTTGAGCCTCCGATTCCGCTGATGCGCGCGATGACTTCAGCGGAAAATTTGGCGGAGCGGGAAAACCCCGGCGAGCGTGCCGCTAGGGCTGCCGCCTAAGACGTCACCACAATGCTGAGAACAGTATTTTGGGGAATTGGGACAGTATTCGCATGCTATTTAAGCGCGGAGAAAGCCCATTAACAACGTCCAAACAAACCCCATGCGGTATTAATCCCATGAACTCCGTACTGGACCAAGCAACACGTACGCCCGACTGATGCAAATGCTCTAATTTACATAGGCGAATCCTCATTGATCACCCTATTGTTGGTATTTCTGTTGAATCGCCCGAATCTGTTCCTCAAGATTCATTCATTGCCCAGAAGGGGCGTTAGGCACCGCTCCCATGCCAGAGGCTGCCCGCTTTTGCCTCGCCTGCTCGTCCTCATTTAGAGGCTGGCCAGTAACTGCGTCAAAAACGTCGGTACGCTGCGACGCAAGCCGCTTGAGATTCTTCGCGACCTCATCTGTGGACAGGTTGGTGGTTGCCTGACGTTCTCGCTCCTTTTCCTTTTGCTTGCGCCAGTTTGGATCGAGAAGTTCAACTACAAACTATTAGCATGGAGAGTAGATTGCAAGGGAGTTGCTCACCCTTCATGTGTTGCTCGAGCTCGTCATATGGAATCTGCTGTTTGCAGTTAGGACATAATGCCATTTGGACATTCTTTCTCCGGGCCATAGCGCGTGGCACTGTCCCGCCCTCGCGAATGCGCATGGGGTTTGCTGCAGCTTTGGCCGCGGCCTGAGCTTGTTGCGCACGCTCGCGCTCCGCAGCACGCTCACGAATACGGGCTTGCTCCTCTTCGTCTTGTGCCGACCTATATGCAAGCGGCTCTGGTTGTATTGGGCCTTGCGGGTACTGCCCTGCTGCCGGAGGTAGCTGAACAGGTGGCGCTGGCGTGGCATCGTAGTAGGGGTCATCGGCGGTAGGCATGGCCTCTTCTATCCGCATGTTGTGCGGCGCGAGGCTCATCATTGCCTTCTGCTCAAGAGAGGCAGACTGCAAGTCCGAGAGGGATGTCGGAGGCGGAAGGTCGATGCTCTCATCCTCCTCGGTGAATACGATGGTGCCAACCACAGAGAAGTCATGCCAGTCAATCTGAGCATACGCCATCTTTTCCGCCTCAACTTCCTCCTCCTTTTTGGCCTTTTGCATTTCCTGGTATTTGACCCACTCCGCCCGCTGCTTTGCGCGTCCCAGGAGGTGGAAGCGGTCGCAAACATTGCGCTCGAGTTCTGCGATGCGCGCCCGCTCTAGCTTTCCACCTTCAACTGTGCCACCATTCAGAAGCTCAGTGTACTGATCGATGAGACGAGTAAAGAACTGATAAAGGCTGTGTTGTGGTCGCAAAAAGTCAAACTGATAGTTGCCGGCTTCACGCTGCGAAAGCTGTGTCATCCACGAGCGACCATTTTTTGCGACAAAAAGCGCCGTGAGCTTGACGACGTCCAGGTCGAGCGCGCTGATATTGGGCATGCGTGCAGAGAAGTGAAAATCTGGAGGAGGCTCAGGGCCCTTTGGCTTAGCCGGCTGGTTCGCTGCCGCTTCTCCAGCGCGACCAGCAGACACGGCCGTTCCACGTCCTTCTCGTATCTCAGAGAGGCGCCACTGATAGAACGGAAAGTATGCATCTTTGGGCCCGAGAAAGGAAAACTTGGGGTTGTTGAACTCCTTCTCGTGTATGCGCTCCTCGAAAGTCGCGCCGTTCCGTACAACGTAGCCGGCGGTCTTTTCGACGATGGCGCGGATGTCGCGCGGCGGGAGCACGACACCGGGCGGGGGCTTGCCTACGACCTCGTCGAGCTGAGCGGCAGGATCAACCGCAGCTGGAGCCATGACGCGATAGAGTCGAGAAGATGACGCGTTGGGGGGAGGCGTTGGCGATGGATAGAGGGGACTGTAATGCGGTGCGGCCGTGATGTAAGGGCAGGAGGCACTGTGAATGAATATGCAGTAGAACGAACCGCGAAGTTGAGCCGCGAAGGACTTGGGAAGGCCCGTGCGCAAGGCAATCGGGGGGCGGAGCGGGAAACCAGGCCAGCGGGGGGTTGGCGGCTTGGCAATGCATCTGGAAGTTCAGGCTGCGTGTCATTATTATTTGGCGGAGACCCTGAGAGAGGGGACAGGAGACCAAATTTGGAACCCCTTAACTGGACGACTCCTCTCCTCCCTCTTTTCAACAACAGCTGAGAGATGTCGAAGGTGTTTGTTCTCCTACTCAATTGAAAAGAAGACTCCGTCATTCACGTGCCCTTCCTGCGGTTCGCGTCGATTCTTCTCCCGCAATATCTTCGCAGTTCCCGTTCAATTCACTTCTACCTCAGAATCCCATCTTTGCAGGTGGCTCGAGCGGCCGTATACAGCTTACCAGGCCAGGACACATGCCGACCTTCTAAACGCTCCACCCAAGCTCCCGAGACACAATAGCAAGCCATAAAACATCTTGCGCCATGGCTTCCAAACGCGGAACCAGTCCCTACCTCAGCGACAAGCAACACCGACCTGCAAGCAGATCACCTTCTCGCACACGGAAACATAATGCTTCGTCCAAGAAGAAGAGCAAGCCCGCAGGCTACACCTCGGAAGGCGTCCGGGACCACGACATATTCAATCTCCCAGGGTCGGATTGGCAACTGCTAGCCATCCTCGTCCTTGTCGGGTCCCTCGTGAGGCTGTTCAGGATATACCAACCCAGCAGCGTGGTTTTCGATGAAGTTCAGTGCGTGCCACCTTCTCCATTTTTGCTACCTGGGCTGACATTACTAGCTTCGGAGGCTTTGCCTCAAAATACATCAAGGGAAAGTTCTTCATGGACGTTCATCCTCCGCTGGCGAAGCTCCTCATCACACTGGCTGGCTGGCTTGCGGGATTTGATGGCGAGTTTGACTTCAAGGACATTGGCAAGGACTACCTCGAGCCCGGCGTACCATATGTTTCTATGCGCCTACTCTCGGCAGTCTGTGGAATTCTGACTATTCCAACCATCTTCTTGACGCTCAAAGCTGCGGGAAGCAGGACAACAACGGCTGCGCTCGGCGCTGGCCTTCTCATTTTCGGTACAGTTCTTTGCTCTGATGCCCATTTACCGCGCTAATTGCCTTCCAGAGAATGGCCTCGTCACTCAGTCGCGTCTCATTCTGCTGGATTCGCCCTTGGTCATCTTCACCGCCCTCACAACCTTGTCTTTCACTTGCTTCACCAACCAGCAGGAGCAGGGGCCCTCTAAAGCCTTTAAGCCCCTCTGGTGGTTCTGGCTTGCCGCCACGGGCCTCTTTCTGGGCGCAACGGTCAGCGTGAAATGGGTCGGCCTCTTCACCATTGCGTGGGTTGGCAGCCTTACGGTCGTACAGCTCTGGGTTCTCCTGGGCGACACCCAGACGGTCACATCCGTAAGCTAAATATATTGTGCCCTGGAAGCATTGCTAACCCGGACAGCGCCTATGGTTCAAACATTTGTTCGCACGCATCTTCTGTCTGATCGTCATCCCGGTCGCTTTTTACATGGCCATGTTTGCCATCCACTTCCTGTGCCTTGTCAACCCTGGAGAAGGCGATGGCTTCATGTCTTCCGAGTTCCAATCCACGCTGAACTCGAAGGCTATGCAAGATGTCCCAGTCGATGTGGCTTTCGGAAGCCGCGTTTCTCTTCGGCACTACAATACCCAAGGCGGGTATCTTCATTCGCACAGCCACATGTACCCCACCGGAAGCAAGCAGCAGCAGATCACCCTGTATCCCCACAAGGATGATAACAACGTCTGGATTTTGGAGAACCAGACCATTCCGGAGATGGAACCAAAGCTGGAAGGCCCCAATGCCTGGGATAATCTGGACCCCACATTCATCAAAGATGGTGATGTCATTCGCCTTTACCATCTTACTACTCACCGTAGACTGCATTCTCATGACCAGCGACCTCCTGTAACTGAGGCCGACTGGCAGCAAGAAGTGACCGCCTACGGTTACGAAGGGTTCGAAGGTGATGCAAACGATTACTTCCGCGTCGAGATCATTAAGTCTATGTCTGATGGCGCCAAGGCTAAGGAGCATCTCCGGACCATTGAAACGAAGTTTAAGCTGGTGCATATCATGTCTGGCTGTGTTCTCTTTTCCCATAAGGTCAAGCTCCCGGATTGGGGCTTTGAGCAGCAGGAGGTTACCTGTGCCAAGGGGGCCACTCTTCCCAACAGCGTCTGGTACATCGAGTCCAACGAGCATCCCAAATACGGTGAGGACGTCGAGGTTGTCAACTACAAGAAGCCAGGCTTCCTTGGCAAGTTCTGGGAGCTCCAGAAGGTCATGTGGAAGACGAATGCTGGTCTGGTTGAATCACACGCTTGGGACTCTCGCCCGTCGTCATGGCCAATCTTGCGTCGTGGTATCAATTTCTGGGGCAAAGATCACCGTCAGATCTATCTCATCGGTAACCCTGTCGTCTGGTGGACTTCGACGCTCGCGATCGTCCTGTATGTTGCCATCAAGGGCCTGGCGGTTCTTCGCTGGCAGCGTGGGTTCGAGGACTACAGGTACATTCCGTTCAAGCGCTTCGATTATGAAGTCGGCACTATGGTGCTCGGGTGGGCGCTTCATTACTTCCCCTTCTTCCTGATGGCACGACAGCTCTTCCTCCACCATTACTTCCCGGCCCTATATTTTGCCATCATCGCGCTCTGCCAGACCTTCGACTTCGTCTTCTCGCGCTTTGGTTTGGGGTTGCGTGAGCGTCCCGCCATCGGACAGGCTGCCGCAGTCATCTTCCTCTCGGTTGCCATATTTGCCTATACGCTCTACGCACCTCTTGCTTACGGCAACGCCTGGACGCAAGCTGAGTGCAAAAAGGTCAAGCTACTGCCCAACTGGGACTGGGACTGCCACAATTTCTACCAGTCTTACGATCAGTATGCCCATGAGACCACGGGCGGTGGTTCTGTGGTTCCAACCTCCGCGGCGCCGGCACCTCCGGGTGTCGAGCCCCTGCAGCCTGACGCAGCGGTTACTCCTCAGGCGGCTGGCAACCCCATTCCGGTCGCTGAAGGTCCAGTTGTCGCCCGTGAGCAGCGACTGGAGTATCGGGATGAGTTTGGCAACATTTTGAACGAAGAACAGGTTGAGGAACTGAAAGGCAAGGTCAAGTTCGAGGTAAGCTTCAACCCAGAAATGCTATCTGTTCGCCCCTAACCGTGGCACTAGACGCGCTATGAGACTCGCACCCGTATCATTGATGTCGATGGCAACGAGCTTTACGAGGGCCCGGTCGGCTCCATGCCTCCGGAGTACGCGCCGCCCCCGCATCCTGAATCCGAGGGCTTGAACCCAGAGACTGGTGATGGCCAAGAGGTTGAGGTGTCAGATTATCCGGCAAGTGCGGATGCAGACGATGATCTGGTCAAAGAGCAGATGGTGGAAGAGAGTGAAGTGACAGCTGAGCCCAGTGCTCAGGCTTACGAACCTGTAATCACAGGCGAGGAGTCGAGCGAGGCTACGAGCGAGGCTTAGTTCGAGGTTATGATTTTAATTTCCTTTGCCTTGCATTGAGGAGCTTTTTACCCGGTGTTATTGTTGTAGGATAGGTGGTATATGCTTATCGGGGCGCGAACGGATATGGTGTGCCAAAAGGCTGATGGGTCCCTAATTCGCATATGCTAGACAAAAGCTCTGAGAAACGCTCATCTCCTGTGGTCTTGCTCAGCCGCCTCGACTTGCGGAATTGCCGTGAAATGGACGTGGTACTAGTTTACATGCCTCTAACGTCACATTTAAATAGACGAAACGAGGTAAAGATCACGCGAGGTAGCAAACAGAAGCAATCAAAAGAATGCCATAACGCCAGTTTGTGTGCGCAATGCGACTTTTATCGAAGATATCCCTCTTCTATCCGCTCGGCGATTCCTGCCGAGAGACGCCATCCCGTAGAGCACATGTTCATCGTGTCCATCACTCAAGTAGTGACACAGGAAAATAAAGTGTCAACCCGCATCCGTAACTGTTTCAGAATGCCATCGTCCACCCTCTACTTTCGCCGAAAGGAGCAGCCCTCGGTCAGGCGCGCCTTGCCACCGGTAGGCTGGCATAGAACTTGCGAACACCCATTGCAGACGACGACAGTCTGTGCATGGGAGAACACCGTGGTGATGTTGAAGCACCCAGGACACTTCACGTCCATGAAAAATGAACGGGGTCCAGGGACGAGCGTCTAATAATTTCAGCTAATGACGTCGTCAGATGCATTGTTGCTGACCTTGAGCTTGTGCTTCTTTGCCTCGGCCTGAGGGGTGGGATTGAGGAGATCAACAGCGAGAACCTATGACGCGGTAACGTTAGCCATTGCACTTGTTTCATTGCATGATATCCATCCGCCCAGTGCATCGTATGCCTAGGCAGGCTCATGGCCACGGAAGAAGCGGTGCGATGCATCGATCTCAGGCCACGAAGCTGTCGTGTGCCTCAAGCGCCACCGAGGATGCGGGGAGGGGAGAGCGGTAATCACCATTTTGGCGGGTTATAAGGTTTCTTTGAAGATTCGTTGTACTGCTGAAGAGGGGTTTGGCTATCGAAGGGTCGTTGATAGGGTGAAATGAGGGGCTTGCGGATGGTGGGTATGAAGTTGACAGAAGTTTTCCGGGTGGGTGTGGCGCGCGGAATAACAGCTCAGTGTGGAGTTTGCTCGCTAGAACGCTTTGGGACACTCCAGGCATCAAACCCCACGGGCTAGGAAAAATAAAAAGGCCCGAGCGCCCAAGCGCCACCCGAAAAGGTCATGACCGCTCCCGTTCGCAAAGACGCCAGGCAGGGGCCACGATTTTCAGGAGACCGTTGGAACATACACTGGGATTGTTGGAACTTCCGAGACTGAAAGAAAATGCACCAATTAATCACGAGTTGGCATTCAATGCTCTGATGACCTTCTTCTCCGTCGTGGAAGAGCTCTTCGAGAACGTCGCGACCATACGCACAGGTGAATCCCCAGGCACGACAACGTTAACAACAGTGCTCCGAACATTGGGGGTATACGATTGCGAATACCGTCAAATACAATGACCCCAGAAAATCCAAAACGCGCTCAAAGACAACAATTACGGCTTCTGTACCGTTCTGCCAATCAATGGCACAGGCTTGGGATCATCGGTTCTGAGCCAGTTCCCATTGAACGCATTCACCAGCCAGTTGGTGAGTTCTGGGTCATGTCAGTGCAAGTTCCATTGATGCAGGGGGAATGAGTAACATACTATCATAGACAATTCTGTTGGCATTGTGAAAGTAAATGCCATGATCAGAGTCCGGAAATATGTGCACATCGTAATTTTCAACGCCGGCCAGGTCCAACTTATCGAGAAGAGTGTATGTACTTTGGGTGTGAACATTGTCATCGGCGACGCCGTGCATGACTAGGAAGCGTACGTTCTTCCCCAAAGACTCGACGTCGGAAATAGAGGTGTTGTCGTACCCAACGGGATTGTCCTGAGGTGTGAACATGTAGCGCTCAGTGTAGATTGAATCTGGTATGATTAGTGGATATACGAAAAGTAGACGATGTTAATACCGTAGAACCGCCAGTCTGTCACTGGCGCAACAGCCATACCATACTTGAAAGTCTGGCCAGCGTCCCTCTCTAAGGTTTTGAGTGTCATGAAGCCTCCGTAACTCCAGCCCCAGATGGCCATACGGTCTTCATCGACATACTTCTTCTTCGCCCATATCTTTGCTGCAGCAATCTGATCGGTAGATTCCCAGTAGCCAATGTTTCCTCGAATCACACACCGCGTCTTGCGGCCGCGGAAGCCAGTCCCACGTCCATCAACAGTCACAACAATGTATCCCAGCCCCGAAGCAACAAACGCTTGGTAGTCCACGGTGAATCGTTTGTCGACAGACTGCGAGCCGGGACCTTGGTACATCCAGAACAGGACTGGATACTTCTTTTTCGGGTCGAAATGCGGAGGCCTACGCTCCAGAACATTCAATTCGAATCCGTCAATAGTGATTGTTGAATAAATCTCGATGGGAAGCTCGTGCTTTGCCGCAAAGCTTTTGAGACCCTGGTTATCCTCCACCGTGCTTTCGTAGTCTGAGCCGCTTCCTGGCATGCTGAGCACTTTCTGCCATGGCACGTTCGGACCATTGTAGGTAAGCAATGCGAAATTAGCCCCCTTGGAAAAGGAAACGTCGTAAAAGCCTTCCTTAGAAGTGTTCGTGACTGCCTCAAGACCCGTCCCGTCGAGCTTGACGCGATAGACGTGGCGCTGCGTGGAGCCCTCCTTGGTTGCGACAAAGTAGACTTGGTTTTTCTTAAGGTCCACAGCCGACGGTGCGTTGACAACCTCCCAGTCTCCTTTTGTCAGCATGATTGGGTTGGGATTGTCTAGGGGAGTAAAGTAGGCCAAATGGTCATATCCCTGGTAGATGACCGTGTCAATGTAACCGGCATGTATACGGCCGCTGACAGGATCTGCGGGAATGTATGTCGTAAACTCAGAAACCTCAAACCATCCACCATCAAGAGCTTTGACATCATCTTCCCTGATGGTGCGACCGCTGCGCCGTTCGACGTCCATGAGGACTACCTTCAAAACATCGCTCACCCGGTTGGTTTCCCGTATCAAAACCTTCCGGTCTGCCCAAACCACTTCGGTAATGAGCCTGTCGGGATCGGCGAAATCGTCTTTGATATCGAGAGAGAAAACTTCCTCCTTTGCTACGTCATAGAACTGGAGGTTCACGACGGGATTCGACGCTCCGGCCTTGGGGTACTTGATATCGCGCACCTCGGGGTAGTTCTCCTCACCAGGCTTGGGCTGCTTTCCGCTTGGTCTCGACACGAAGTACTGGACTGGATATGTGGGGACTTCAGATTCGTTCGTCCTAAGGAAGGCAATGTACTTCCCATCTTCGGACCACCAGGTGGCGCTGTTTCCAGAGAAGACTTCCTCTTCATACACCCAGTCAGGAACGCCGTAGAAAAGCTCCGAGCCCCCATCTTTGGTGATTTGCAGCACAGTCGCTTGAGAATCCAGTTTGCGCAAGTACATGTTGTTGTGCCGAGTGAAGACAATGGCATCCGACTGCGGTGACCACGACGCCAGTTGTACCCGGTCATCCACATGAGCCCCATCCAACGGCTCTGCAGTCTGAGTTGCCACATCAAAGATCCAATATTTGCCAGTAAACGAGTGCCTCCAGTTCGATTGAATGTCGGAGAGTACGAGAACTTTACGAAGGTCAGGGCTTGGCCAGACTTTGTTCGGAATGATGTATCTGCTCCCAACGTTGAACCCGCTTTCGACCATGAGCACCCTCGCCGAAGACGAAGTACCGGCGTCTCGCTCTCTGACGTCCTCCACTACCAGATAGCCTCCCTTCTTTTTGCTGTCGCGCTCCAGCAGAAGTCCGTCCTCACCTTGGGGACCAGAGATCCATGAGATTTCATGCCGTCTCGGTCGCCATGCGCCGCGGAGAACCTGATCCAACGTCACTTTTGCGCCTGAGCCTCTTGATGCAGTTGCCGCAGGGTCGTGAACTTTCGTCGAAGAGTGCTTGTAGTCGCCGCGGATGATGAACAATGCGGCTGCAAGACCCCAGCCTACGAAGCAGAGAACCCCCACGAGCCATAGAACCCGCTTGAATTTTCTATCCGCTGGCCGCTGCAGGTAGTATGCCGCCTCCTCCTCGAACCCATCGCGTCCGTCAGTGTTTTCCGAGCGCGCGTCGGTGTACTGCTGCCCTTGGGGTTTCGATGCTTCAGCGAGTTGGTCAAGGATGAAGGATTCAGCGAGAGATGTAGTCGCCGAGGACATGGAATCGCGTCCCCCATCGTCGAAAGCTAGGCCTGACTTCTCTCCGGTGAGAGGTTGCGTCTCCTCCGCGTCGACGCGGCGGCTCGGCGTCATAGTGAGATGGGGTTATTCGACTCGGTGAAGCGTATGGGCGATAACCATAGCGATGCTTCTTTCGAAGACTGTTGAAAAACACTTGCAAACTTGATGGATGCGTTCAAGTGCCAGAATTCATCTTCAGAATGGGAACTTGGAGAGTTGATTCAGACAACGTTGCGCCCGAGCTCCGGTCCAGATTTCGCCAAGCCCGATGCGACACGCATACCCTACTGGCTGGGAGTCTTTGTCCGGACTATCAAGCGGTACAACGTACCGTAAATGCGGACATCTGGTCTTCCGAGCACACTCAACATGATATCAGCAGGCACTCAGACCATAGCCAATACTTCCCCCGCTCGGCTTTGTAGGAGATACTTTACGCAGTACATCCGTAGTTAAGGCCTCTCATCCTATCCTGTCCACTCCAGCTTCAGCCTTGACATGAGGCTAACTCCCGCCACATCGCGCCATCCCCGCTTGTATTCGCGCAGCCTTGCGCCTTGCGGACGGTCGCCTACTTATATATAGTCTGGGAAGGTGGGAAAGGTAAGACAGTTTCAAATCTTTTAATGTGGCGGTATCAGCGACTGGGCGATATGGACGACATGGAACGAAGAGGGGATAGGGATGAAACCGGGAGTGGAACTGGATGGAGAGGGAAGGCTAGAAAGAGTATCGGTGTGAGTTTTTGGGCGTTGGATGGGTTGGCAGTGCAGCGGGCGTGGGCTGTGTGGATGCTTGTTTAGGTGGGTTTGACGATGTCGATCTTGGGAGTTGCTCATGGTTCAGGCTCACCTGCGCGGGATAACAACATCACGGTTGCTGAGGTACCCGAGCGGCCTCTGTATATGCCACGCTGACCGAGTTTCCAGGCCGGCCGCGGACCGGATATGTACTATGCATTGGATATGCGCGCCACGGGCCCACACTAGCCGGCCTCGCCCCCCTCTTGATGCCGGTATGCCACATTTATGGCACCCTCGAAGTGGAGGGTGGTAGCATCAGAATGGGACCGGTCATCAAGTTGACTTGTGTATCAGGATCTTAGCGGATGTTGAGAGTAGAGCACTTCATGCCTGGCTTGTGAGAATGCAGTGTAAATGGGGTATCGTTTGCTCTATGCCTAGTCGGCAGAGGATATCTATCTCATATTCGCCGTCCATCAAACAATCATCAGCTGACGGCATCGCCGGCCATAAGCCACTCGCTCCACAACTCCGTCAACATCTAGCGGCGCAAGGCTGAATTAATGGGCAAAGCGGAAATCCAGTCGCTTGTTGCCCTTATCCTTGGTGGTGGAGAGGTAATGCTCCTTTTGCTCGGTAGTCATAGCGTCCCACTTCGCTGCGCGTTTCCTGGGTACAGCATTAGCAATGAAATTTTTTCTGCGACTCGATACTACTCACTTGTTGACGGAGGTGTAGAAGTATTTGGCAAAGATGAATAGGAAGATATTGTACACACAGAGTGCAATCAGGACCTTGTTGCCTCGGCGGTACATGGGCTTGTCGTCGTTGCGGTAAATCTGACTCGGTTAGCAATCATGCACATCAGCAGGCGGGCGAGGAAGCTCACATTTTGGCCAACAATGTTAGACGCCTGCACGCACATGTTGTAAAAGGCGCTGGCGATCGTTCTAGTACGCACCGTACCGGCATTGCGACTCGTGATAGCCACCAAGATGGCGTGGATGTACGGATGACCGACAACCATCACGCTAAGCGCGTACTTGACCCAGTGGCTAGTATTGGCGGGAATGAGGAGCAGAGCAACAAGCAACGGCAGTGTCCACAACTGGCCCGCCACTCCGAGAAGGAAGCGGTCATTGATTTTCTCTGAGAACCACGTCCAGACAAGCAGCTGAATGATGAAGAGCACGTAGGCAGGAATAGTGAGCAGATTCGTCTCGAAGGTGTTGAATCCCATGGAACGCAGCTGCAGCGTCAGATAGGCACTGACCGGCTGGTTGGGAATCAGCCACGATAGCCCGATCAGGTAGATCGGCCACATGTGCCAGTCCATCAGGCCGTCCCAGAACATGCGGAACGAGATGGCTTGCCGATTATGCATGTCGCCTTTGGAGGGATCGTCACGCAGTACACGATTAACCATGATCTTTTCTTCGCGCTCGGTGAACCAGCCTTTCTTGCCACGGAACACGGATGCCGTCTGGCAGGGCGAGGGTGGCAGGTAGAAGTAAGAGATAATGCCGATAAGGCCCGTCAGGGTGCCCTCGAGCGCGAAGAGCCAGCGCCAGCCGGACATGCCGTTGATGCCGCGCATGTGCAGGATGCCGTAGGCGAAAAAGGCAGACCAGATTTGAGTTGATTGGTACGAGACCCAGAACCAAGACAGACGCCCGGGCAGCTCGGAGCTAGTGTAGAAGTAGGAGAGGTAGAGGATGTTGTCGGGGATGAAGCCGCCTTTGCGAGTTAGCCAGAGCCAGGAAGTCAGACGATCTTGCTCACCCTCAATGAGGCCCAAAAGGCAACGAGTGATGTAGAAGGAGGTGCGCCCGCTCAGGAACGCCTGAAAGCTGGCAACCAAACTCCATGAAACCATCTGGACAGGAATCCATCGATCCGGACCAAGGCGCTTCGAGATCAACTGGGACGGGATCTCGGCGAACAAAAAGCTGACATAGAAGATAGTCTGGCCAGTGTTGTAGTCATTCGTGTTCAGTTTCAAGTCACCAAGCATGTTATCTGACAGAGCTTGGGAGATGTTGCCGCGATCAAGCTGCAGAGCGAAGAACATCAAGCACACCCAGGTGCAGATCCTCCAGTCAATCTGCTCTTTTTAGGATGCAACTCCCGTTCTCGATTCAAGACTTACTGTGCGGACAACCTTCTTCTCCTCCTCCATCGTCCATGTGAAGTCGGGGTCGAAGCGATGGAAGCCCTCATAAGCTTCGATGGGCTTGTAATAAGCTCCGAGCCCAGAGGAGTCAAAGGTCTTGGTGGTAGCATAAGCAACGGGCTTCCCCTCGTCGAAAAACCTCTCGGCTGACAACTTGGGGTCGGTTGGAGTTGAAGTCATCGTTGCGGTTAGCAAACCAGAGTTCTCGTCGAAATCGGCCTCGTCAAGATCAGCCTCGTCGTGAGAGTTGCCCCCCATATTTGCGACCAGGACGACGACTTAAGTAGCCCTGGGGACCACAACCTGGACTATCCAAATCTTCGGACAACGGTCAGATAGCTTCGGCTCTTTCTTTGCACAAGCCCACAGCAATCAGCCAAAAACGCCTCCTCTGCAACAACCGAGAGAGCTGAGGAGCAAGTGTGGGGATCGCCACCCGAATGGATGGCAAAACCACAGCGCTTTTGCTTCTGGATGTCGCATCGCCAAGGAGTCTTTCTACGCTTATTGCAGCCTCCTACGGAGACATAACCAATTGAGGGAAGGCATTCAGCCTTTCGCGGAGGAGGCACGAGCGATTGTCGGCCAGACAGATCAGCACGTAAGTTGCACACGGAATTGCGAAATGAGGATAAGCTCTCTTTGCATGGAGCTGACGTGCTGCAGAATCCTGGGCTGCCTCAAATGTGTGGTGGTGTACAAGAATGGTGTAAGACGCAACACATCGTGGTGGGGGTGGGGATATTCGTCGTTGTTCCTGGACATGTCGTGATATCCTTGGCAATTTGCGTGCCGATCATCCCATCAAAGTACCACGTCTAGGTCAACAGCAGCGCCAAATACGCGTCAGAGGAACCAAACTATCAACACGCCTCGAGCCTCAAGTGTCGTCCAAAAGAAAATGTGAGCATAAGCCTCATCCGTCCGGGCCGCGGGGATTTCCCCACGAAACGGATGTGGGGCAAGCCATGTGGGAAGGCAGGGAAAGGTGACTGCAAAGTCGCGGAACCAGACGTCGGTTGTTGTGGTTGTTGCCTGTCATGTGAAGCCCGGGTCACCCATACGGTGATGTGATCGATCCAAGCGCCAGGTTGCGGGGAAGCTCTCCTATCGGTGCTCGTAAAAGCTGTAGAAATCCAATGCTAGATCGGCACTTATGGTGACAGCAGAGTTGACGTGCCGCGATACCCGGAATTCATCGATGGTGCAATCATCGAAGACGGGATCATCCGTAGTTTGAATCGTTGTTGGAATATAAATTCGTGCTGTACGCACCGCCGCTTCAACAGTGAGCAACAGCCTTCAAGAATTGAACCACAAGAGAAGCACCTACAATCCCAGTTTTTCAAGTAGAGCATCAATCACCACGATGGCCCCAGCCCCAGCCGTAGTCGAAACGACCACCCTCACTCACAATCCGGCGCTGCGCGAGCCCGTGTCCGCCAACACCATCTACAAGGAGGTGTACATTGGCGGTCCCAAGGCGTTCTCGAAGGATGCCGAGCTGAAGGGGACGGGCAAGCAGCCGCCGGCGAAGTACCCGAACTATCTTCCGGTTTGGGACGCCGAGAAGAGTACGGCACCCCTAGCACCGGGAGATCCAGAGTGCTGATTCCCAGCAGAATACGCCCCGCTCCAGCCGTTCACCCACTACGAGCACGGCAAGGATGCGGACCCTTCTTTCCCCAATCTTCTTGCTGGTGCCCAGATTGTGGACTTGACGGCCAACATCGGTGCCGAAGTGCGTGGCGTGCAACTCAGCAAGTTGACGCAGAAGGGCAAGGACGAGCTGGCCCTGCTAGTTGCGCAGAAGAAGGTCGTGGGTACGTAGCATGAGCAACTTGAATGAGGGCCATTTGACCCAATTAGCTTTCCGCGATCAGGATCTTGCGGATCTGCCCATCCAGGAGGCTCTCGACTTCGGCGGCTACTTCGGCCGCCACCACATTCACCCGACCAGCGGCGCGCCAGCCGGATATCCGGAAATTCACCTGGTTCACCGTGGAGCCGATGACACTACAGCCCGCGACTTCTACCAGGACCGCACAAACTCCATCACCTGGCACTCCGACGTAACCTATGAGAACCAGCCTCCCGGCACCACGTTCCTTTATCTCCTCGACGGCCCTGCTGCCGGTGGTGACACTTTGTTTGCCAACCAGGCCGAGGCTTATCGGCGGCTCTCTCCTGAGTTCAAGAAGAGGTTGCACGGGTTGACTGCCATCCACTCTGCTCACGAGCAGGCCAACAACAGCCAGAGCCGGGGAGGTGTTGTCCGTCGGGAACCGGTCACCTCTGTTCACCCCATCGTTCGCACACACCCCGCCACCGGCGAGAAGGCGCTCTTCGTGAACCCGCAATGTGAGTTGCCCGAGTGTCTAAACTTTCAGAGCTGACCGTTCGTAGTCACGCGCCGTATCGTCGGCTTCAAGAAGGAGGAGAGCGACTATCTGCTCAACTTCCTATACGACCACATCGCCAAGGGTCAAGACTTCCAGACTAGGGTGAAGTGGGCACCTGGCACAGTTGTGGTGTGGGATGTACGTCTTTGATGGCGCTCTTGCTGCTTGATCGAGCTAACCGACCGCTAGAACCGGGTGACGGCACACTCTGCCATTCTGGACTGGGATGACGGCCAGCGCCGCCATCTGGCTCGCATCACTCCCCAGGCTGAGAGGCCTTACGAGACGCCGTTTGAGGAGTAGGAGAGGAAGCGTGGGAATGAACTTGGAAGCTTTCGCTCGATGATCGGTCCGAACCATCGCTTGACGGCTACAGGCCGCGTAGTCTTGCGCAATCGCTGCAACATAGTTAGCACAACGAAGAAATTTCAGCCTAATCGTTACTCCACCCTTGTAGAGGCAGCTGGATGCCGTGTCTAGCTATATTGGGATAAGCAATGAAGATGTCACAGCAGAGTTGCGATGGTGTTTGCCGCTACGCGCGCCGCCCCCTGCTCTCTGGTGGATGCTACCCCGCGGCCCGCAGCGGCCATTCCCTTGGCGTAAGGTCACTTGGAGAATGGGGGACTGTGGAATAATGTCGATGAAATAAGTGCTTTTGCTCGTCCATTCGCCTCAACACCGAAATCATTCGCGTCGTCGCAATCAACGACCCCCTTTCTCAACACTCGCCCCATCAATAGCATGGCCGCCGCCATGACCGAAGCAGCCCATCCCAGCGCCTCAACCGAGACTTCATCATGGGCCAGAAAGTACCGCGGGGTAGGTCTTCATCCCCAGCCAACTGCATCTGCAGGATTAACATGCCCAGGCGACAGTGGAAGACCTTGACCCTCCGGCCGCCCTTTCCTCCACTCCCTCCGACCCCATCATGGTGGCTCTCGAGCGGGCCTTTGAGCGCGACTACACGCACCTGACGGTTGTGTCGCGAGAGAACCGCGCGCTGCTGGGTTACCTCAGTATCCCCCGGCTCAAGGAGCTGCTAAAGGAGGGCAAAGTGTCGGAGAACGACCCGGTAGAGAAGGTTATGCAGCGGTTCCGGCGCCGTGGTCGCACCTACAAGGTCATCACAATGGAAACTCCGCTTGAGGAGCTAGAGGCCTTTTTCAACGGCGGTGACAACGGCGGCGAGCCGCAGGACTTCGCGGTGGTGACGGATTTCAGCCGGCGGTTCGTACTGGGAGTAGCAACAAAGAGCGATCTGGCAGAGTTCGTTAAGAGGAGGCCATAGGGAATTTCCTGGGTCTTGTGCATGGGACGGCGTTGGTTGATATCCTGTTCAAAGGTGGTCCTACTATTCGATTTGCTGAGCAGGATGCGGTCGGTCAGTGTGCACTTCAGCATGGTAACGGTTCGGCGCAGGAATTGCTCAACGCACGGAAAAGGTCTCTGGTCATACGATATTCCAATCCTCAACGAGTGGATTTGCCGGCTGTACAATGAGTTGGTAGCGCATTCTCTTCAGACGTCAAAGAGAGTTGCGATGCTCAACTTGTCTCCGTAGTGTCAAGGCGTGTATGCTGGGTGGTACCACTCTTCCAGCCATATGCTAAAATCCCGTCCGTATCCATTGTTGGTACCAAGTCTACCTTCCATGTATGCCTTACTTCATCGAGTACTCCGTAGAGCACGGGTATATGTCGTGGATATCGCCACCTAGTGACTCGTGTCTCTCTCAGGAATCGAACTCATTCCGGGACGTCTTTCCTGTAGTACGTGGAAAGGGGCGCTTTACATATGAGCTCCTGTCAAGGGAGACTTTGCTTTGTCTACGGATGTATCCATGTTGCTCCCCATATCCGGCTTGTTCTCAGCTTCTTTGATAGAGCTCGGATCGGCCCCACTATGATCCCTCCAGTGCAATCGTCCAATCAATGAAGCTGGGGCTGACGAGATGTACGGCATGTGCTGACAGTTGGAAACTATGGATTGCTCACAATTCAGATGCACCGCACTTCGTGGGCGCAAATCTGGACGTTGAACATAGGGAAAGCGGCCGCTCCCCCAAAGGATCGTCACTGATCACCAAACTCCCCCTCCGCCCCCCCTCCCCCGCTCTCAGCAGGCGTCAGCTCCCCCGCGCCATGCAATCAGCCTCCCCACGCTTGCCCAGATCTCAGCAGACTCCACAGCTTTCTCGCTAATTGTGTCGCTTACCTACGGACTTCTTTTCTCTGCCGCAGCTCGCACCTCTGCCGCAAGAGCGTGAGTGAAGCTTCACCGCCGCCAGAGATCCACCCGGGTCTCCAGCCCCGCGTATACCTCCGCGCCCTGCCGCTGGAATGCACGCAGTTCGACACGCGCTTCTCTGCTCGCATCCGTCCCCCATCCCTCGTGCGCCCTTCGTGTTCCAATGCGTTCTTCTGCCCAGCACCTGCTGCCGCCAGTTCTCGTCCCGCCTCCGAGTCCGCCAGCAGCAGCAAGTACAACAGAAGAAGGAGCAGCAGGATGAGCAGCAGCGGCAACACGAAGTCAGAGAAGACGAGCCCGCCACTGGTACCGCGCCAACAAGCTCTGGGGCCGAAGCTGTTTCTCCTAAGACCTCGTCCTCGCGCGCTCCATTCTACTTCGAGGCCGGCTATGCGCTGTTCGCTAAGCGCCGCTCGCGACCGTTCCCCCCACCCTTTCTGTCCGTACCGTCGGGCTCATTCTCAGACCCGCTCAGCACACACGACCGGAGTCGAGACCGCCGTCCTAGGGTCAACGGTGAGCTAATTCGTGGCGTTACAAATGGCGACGATGCCGTGTATGCCAGTGAGAACTTCATTTGCGCGAATGATGGCGTGGGTGCCTGGGCAACGCGTGAGAAGGGACATGCCGCGTGAGTTAGAGTCCGCGATGTAGGGGACTGGGGAGCTAATATAGACCGTTAGACTGTGGGCGCGTCTGATCATACACTTTTGGGCACTGGAGGCGGAGAAGGATGGGTTCGGCGGTGATCGCGAGCCTCACCCCGTAGCATACCTGCAACGTGCGTACGAGCAGACGAAGCAAGCAACGGCGGAACCAAACGAGTGGTTTGGGACAACGACTGCAAGCAGCGCGCTGATCACCTACGACCATCAGAACCCGCCACACCCTGTTGTCTATGCGACTCAGCTTGGCGATTCCCAGATTATGGTGCTGAGGCCGCGCAATCGCCAGATCATATACAAGTCCAAGGAACAGTGGCATTGGTTCGATTGTCCGCGCCAGTTAGGTACGAACAGCCCTGATACCCCGGAGAAGGACGCAGTCATGGACCGTGTGGAAATTGAAGTGGATGATATCGTGCTAGCTATGACGGACGGTGTCATTGATAACCTGTGGGACCACGAGGTAGTGGAGATATGCGTGGAGAGTTTGTCCAAGTTTCAGAAGGGTGGGGAGGCGGTGCTTCACGGCAAGGATCCCGGCGAGATGACCTACTCTGATGAGATGTCGTTTGTGGCTCAGGAGATAGCGAAAGCTGCCAGGGTGATAGCGACAGACCCTTTTGCGGAGAGCCCTTACATGGAGAAAGCGATTGAGGAGGGTCTATCTATCGAGGGCGGTGAGTTGCTGCTTTCATCAGGGCCTGGGTAGTGCTAATAGACTGCAGGCAAGATGGACGATATCAGCGTTGTGGCAGCCCAGTGCAAGCGCCGAAAGGGTTAAGAAGGCGTAGCAACCATACCGATATTGTGGTCCGCTGCTCTTAGCCGCACATCAGCGTTGGCTTTGCTAAACACTGGTTCGGAGCAAGGCAACCCGAGCAGTTAAACACGACTTCCTTCGGTAACAAGTTTATCGGAGGAACGACTGGCTCTCGTGTGTCACATCGCTACCAAATCGGGCGCCCGATGACCAGTTTGAGCTTCAGTTACCTCGTCACCTACACGCTGCAGCCGGAAGACATCATGCGAGATGTACAACCGGTCATACTAGGAATCGAAGACTCGGAGATGGACCATTTCAAGTGAGTGGAGTCTTCCAGCGTCCGAGCTCATCTGCTAAATATTTACAGACCGACATTGCAGGTTATGTGGTTCACATCCTGACAAAGTGGGACACATATTTTAAGGCAATGGATCCTCACGACTATAGATCAGATATCCAGGATAGAGAACTACCCACGTGGTGTTCACTAATGTAATATTGGCATGATGCCATACATGCTGGCAGGACAATCCACACTTCTCCTGTGTCAATGCTTTGAAGCTTCCATCAACACTGCGATAGTTGACATCTGAATACCGGCCTCTTTCACTGATCATGGGATATCGGCGTCGCTATCATCCCCTCCAAATCCGAATCCAAAGCTGAACCCTCCACCTTCACCATCACCCTTCTTAATCTCTTCCCACTTCCCCCTATCTTTCTTCTCCATCCGCTCTAACGTCTCCTCCAGCACATCTGGACACGCCTCCCGCAACCGTTCTACAAACATGCCATACGGATCGTCAACATCGTCCCGAAACCCACTCACCTGCTCCTTCTTATCCCTCAAGAAGCGCAACACATCTCCCAACTTCCCCTTCGGCACAAAGTTCTGCGTTACCGCAACCCCCTCCTCCAAATTAAGCACCAGGTGGAACCAACCCCCAGGAACATGCAATACCTCGCCGGGGTAACAGATTCCTTCCCGACACCCGGGCGTCGCCCGCGCCTCCTCATGGAATGTAAGCAGGTACTCAGCAATGCTCAGCGGGGCCGTGATCTCTGCGCCGTCCGGCGAGAGCACGACGCCCGGCGGCGCCTGGGGGCCCTGAAACATAAGCCAGTACTTGGCGCCGCGGAGCACGGCGTTCCACGCGCTCGTCCCGTTCGGGTCCTGGTGCATGGTGCTTCCGCTCCGGGCCGGACCGACGATCAGCCAGCGACTGTCCGGGCGCGCGGGGCCCAGGTGCGCAAAGAGATCGGCGCCGAAGCAGGGCGGTGGGGTAAAAGCGTCGGGCGCTAGTGCGGTTTTTTCGACGAAGGACCGGTCGAAGAGGTACAGCGGGCTTTCGTCGGCGTTGTGCCGCATGTATTGCATGTACTTTGCGAGGGGCCAGTCGACGGCCTCCGCGCGGAAGGATACGCTCGGGTAGGTTGCGAAGAGGTAGTCGGCGTCCCAGGTGCGGTAGATGGGCCAGGATTTCACCGGCGAGGTGAGGATGAAGGGTTTGTCTAGCCAGGTCCTGTTGTATTCTTCTTCTGAGAGGTCGGAGAGGCGTGGGATGGCATTTTGGGCTGGGATGTTGTGCGTATATGGCGTTAGGGGCGTGTGGGCGCAGAAGTAGGGTCGGTGGAGCACGTTGGAGAAGACGCCTTCACAGGATATTAGAGGCAGGGTCGGATGCGAGAGGAATGTTGCGCGCCAGGTCCCTAGCCAGGTGAAGGTGGTGGGTTTGGATCTGTGAGGGGGGCTTAGCTGGTGATCTTGTGGGCATGGTTGTGGAAAACTAGGAATGTGCGTGGATAGGACTGTCTCTCATGGAGTCTTGGTGTCACGATTACTGTATAACGGTTCCCGTTGCCAAAGACAAAGCAGAGCAGAGCTAGACAATGTAAGAGTCATAGCCTTTGTCTCTGCAAGCTGTCATAGTAAACTTGGTACATGCAGTACCACTTGGAATTAAGCAAATACGATGCCAGGACAACGAGGCCGAAAACAAGGCTGACTGGGTGTAATGACTGCGGACATACTCTACGAATAGCGCCCTCCACAGTTCATCAACCCTCGTAAAGGCATACAGGAACTTGCAAGCACCCCCAAGCTGCAGCAGTTCTGCAGCCTCTAGAGTTTCGAGGAAGCTCATGAGCAGTTCATCAGGCAGCTTCGCGAAGGACCCGGCGTTTGCCTTGAGGTTTACGGCAGCCGTATATGCGTTCCCAGATGGTTTGACAGCCATGGGATGCGAAGGAACGGTACCATCCTCTTCGTGGTCATTACCGGCTTCAATATCATCGATTATATCCATTGCGGCGACTTTGGCGTCCAACTTGCTTCGTTTAGACGGCCTCGCTTAATCGGTAGTGGCGGCGAAATCAAGCTCAGCGGCGAGGCGATATGAAGGAGTCATAAGGTATCACCGGTATAACACAAGCAAAGCGGTTGTAATTCGTCCTGTTCCTTTGCCAGTTGTTAGCTGTTTAACGGTTCGGTCGAAAGTTGCCACCCGGATAGAAGGTCGTGGAGCATGGAATTTTTTTTTTGGAAGGAGAATGGATTAAGCGATTCTACTAAGGTAGTGCCCAAGACAATATGAAATGGCCTAAGCGCAATGTTGGATCGAAGAAGAACCAGTCGGCCGCCAAGTCTCCAGGACCCCGGTCGCCACCCGTCGGAATAAAATTTCTGACGCACCCACCACCTCCCCACCCCTCCCTCCTCATAAACTTGACAGACACTCGCACAACCTTTTCATCCTCCATCACACAAACCACCTGCACCAAATTCGACTTCACCTGTCGAATCTTCACACGTACAAGCACTCACACGGTCGCCGTCTAGATATCACTTCGACTTCGTTATCAACGGAGTCTCTGGTATCTCACCTCCTCGCAAATCAAAAAGCACTTTTAGGCGACGGTTCCTCCAACCAGCGCCTCTCACGCAAACCCCGCACCAGACCTCTACGAACTACAGACGGTCGGAACACTCAGTCGCAATCATGGCTGATAGCAAAGGACTTGAGGATGTCCCTGAGGGTATGTGGTCTCTCCTTCGCAGAAAAAAGTCGACCAGGTCGCATCACCACAGTGACTATGGCGATGTGACCAACTCGGCGTTCACCTTGCTTGCTTATTGAAACTAACATCCCATCACAGGTCTCATCGAGAGCAACTACGATGAGACTACAGACTCATTCGATGCTATGGACCTGAAGCCCGAGCTTCTCCGTGGTGTCTACGCCTACGGTTTCGAGCGCCCGTCGGCTATCCAGCAGCGTGCCATCATGCCCGTTATCAAGGGTAAGTTGTCGCATATCCCCGCATAACGCAGCTCTAACATGCTATCCAGGTCACGATGTCATTGCCCAGGCTCAGTCCGGTACCGGTAAGACGGCCACTTTCTCGATCTCGGTCCTGCAGAAGATCGATCCTTCCATCAAGAGCTGCCAGGCTCTCATTCTTGCCCCGACTCGCGAGTTGGCTCAACAGATCCAGAAGGTTGTCGTCGCCATCGGTGATTTCATGAATGTGGAGTGCCATGCCTGCATTGGCGGTACCAGCGTTCGTGATGACATGAAGGCTCTCCAGGATGGTCCTCAGGTCGTTGTTGGTACTCCGGGTCGTGTCCAGGACATGATTCAGCGTCGTGTTCTCAAGACGGACCACATGAAGATGTTCGTCCTCGACGAGGCTGATGAGATGCTGTCCCGTGGTTTCACCGAGCAGATCTACGACATCTTCCAACTGTTGCCGCAGTCCACTCAGGTCGTCCTTCTCTCGGCTACGATGCCGCAGGACGTTCTTGAGGTCACTACCAAGTTCATGCGTGACCCGATCCGCATTCTTGTCAAGAAGGCTGAACTTACCCTCGAGGGTATCAAGCAATTCTACATCGCCGTTGAGAAGGAAGACTGGAAGCTCGACACTCTGTCCGATCTTTACGAAACCGTTACCATCACTCAGGCCGTCATTTTCTGCAACACCCGCCGTAAGGTCGATTGGCTCACCGATAAGCTGCAAGCTCGCGACTTCACGGTCTCTGCCATGCACGGTGACATGGACCAGGCCCAGCGTGATGTCATCATGAAGGAGTTCCGCTCTGGATCCTCGCGTGTCCTGATCGCCACCGATCTGCTTGCTCGTGGTATCGACGTCCAGCAGGTCTCCTTGGTCATCAACTACGACCTGCCGGCTAACCGCGAGAACTACATCCATCGCATTGGTCGTGGTGGTCGTTTCGGACGCAAAGGTGTTGCCATCAACTTCGTCACTGCTGACGATGTGCGCATGATGCGCGAAATCGAACAGTTCTACTCGACCCAGATCGAGGAGATGCCCATGAATGTTGCTGGTATGTTGTAACTGCCCTTAAACTGACCGCTGGCTAACCATTCAAGATCTTATCTAATTCCCCACTACGAGCTTCCGGTCATTTCTTTCTGAGATATCCTGGGGGGCCTGGAGGGTTAGGGGTTATGACATGGATGCCACGGGGCAAAATGCGGTGATGAAATTCCGGAAAAGTTTGAGGATTGCGCTTAACACCGTCTCATGCATCTCGGCGTTATTGCTCACCTCTGTTGTCACTTTTCTGAACGGATGAGTTTTAGAAAGGCCGGGTAGTTGTTCTACGGTAGTTGTGCAATGGTTTCTGTTTGTCATTTTCCGTCGATGCTCAATCGTGGCGTGTTCGCGAACGAGTTTGGTTGCTATGGCGTAGTGTGGGAGGAGTTTATTCTCTGCCCTTTCTGCGATGGCGACGACTTAATGCCGATAGAGAGAAATGAACTGCAAACACGCTTTAGAGCATCAATTCTTTGGTGATGGTTGAAGTGCTCCTTCCTTATGATGTTGGCGGGATCCCTGCCATGGCCTAACCACAGGCCGCAACCTCATCCACCATCACAGTCTCCCAATGCCTCTCACTATCCACCGCAGATGCCACAGTCCTTGACCCCATCAGTCCCGCGCCCGACAAGTCCATCATCCCTTCTCTGGGCGCACCAGCTCAAACGTGAGCATGCACATCTCCTCGCACGCATCTCGGCCATTGAAGCCGCCCACACGACCCTCTCATCCGAAGCTCAAACGGCCGCCACGCGCCACGTTGCCGCCCAAGCCGCATTGGCTGACGTCGCGAACATAGTGGACAATGTGGCAGCGCTGGGGCGGGAACAGAAGACGCTGTTCAACGCAATCGATGCGATCAAGAACGTATGCAACGAGCTGAGCGGGCAAATCAAAGATGCGCGGCGCGATGCTGGACATGAAGCGGCGGGGATTAGAGAGCGGGTGGGAGGGCTTGAGGCCTTGGTCGGGGGTTTTAGGGAGGGGTTTGAAGGGGTGGGGAGGAGGATTGAAGTGTTGGAGGGCGTGGTGGAGGGGCTCGTTGGGGGACGTGAAGAGAGTGGAGGGGTTGAAAGATTGGAGGCGATGTTGCGGGTGCTAGAGGAGAGGAGGAGGCTTGATGAGGAGAGAATGCAGGCGCTGGGGGCGAGGGCGGGATCGTTGGAGGGGAGAAGGGCGGTGCGCAGGCTTGAGTTTGACGAGAAGATGAAGACTACACCGCGGGTTGTATCCTCTTCATCAACGCCGGCTGAGGATCTTCTTGATCCTGCAAGTCCGTCGGAGGAGAGAGTGAGGAGAACGACGCAAGAGATGGCACGGTTGACGACAGTGAGAGAGGGAGCCAATGTTCGTGTGGGGACGGTGATGAGACCGCCGACTGTGAACGGGAATCTGGGGAGTATGCCACTTACGAGCAGTACCGCAACGGCGAAGGCACCGCCTGTACCTCCCCCGATAGACCGGACGAAGGTGCCACATGCGAAGACGGCCGAGCCAGGGCCTGTTACCGGATCAGCAATTTCCGAGAAGCTCGCGACTTCCAAGGGAACAACGAATGCTCCCTCCTCAAGGCGAGGAGCTAAGAAGCCACCTTCCAGAGCAGCAGCAAAGAAACGCCCTTCCCCATCACGTCCATCCGCTCCTGCACGCCGTTCTAATCGGATCGCCAATACTCAGACTCCGGGCGGATCGATCAGGGCCACCGTAATCCTCACAACAGAGAAGGAAGCCTCGCCAAAGACGATGCCGCAGAGGCAAGCACAACCTCCAAAGTCTCAGCCAAAGAATACAAAGCCCGCGCCAATACAGCCTAAGGAAAGGAAGCGACGAGGGGGGCTGGAGAAGGAGTTGGCAGCCTTGCGCCCATACCTGCGCTCGAGTTCAAATCCTTCCAGCGCTCAGAAGCAACTTTCCAGCGTACGCTCCAAACCTTCCAGTACTCAGAAGCAAACATCCAGTACGGCTCCAGTGCAGGGCTCGGTTGGTCGGAAGAGAACCGCTGTGCTTCATGCCGAAGCTCCGGCGGCGAAGAGACTGAAAAGAGCCATTGAGAAGCCGAACATACCAACTCCGGACTCAAAAACAAGTAAAGCGGAGAGCTCTCCTCGCAAGCTAAGGGGCCGAGTGGTAAAGAAAGCGCCGCCAGTGAAGCAATCCGCACCTCTAGCATCAGAAGAGGCCCCCACCGCGAAGCAACTCCGGTCTCCAGAACCCAAAACGGCCGCACCGACAGCAAACGGTTCGAAAAAGAAGCGTCAGAAGAGGCGACTCATCGAGCTTGACGAGCTTCCACCTTTGAGCGAGATATCTGGTTAATTCAACGACGCATATCAACCCAGGACGAAAGATAGCCATGGCCGAGAAACCATATATAGACCAAATTCTTAACCACCCAAACCTCTACACACTACGTCTCCTTGAACTCATACAGACCCTCCCTGTCGACAACCGGGACCTCAATCCCCGCCTCCTCAATCGCCCGCCCCCCCACACTCAACCCGGCCTTCATAACATCCCCCGCTCCCACCTTCCCCACTCCCTTCGGCGTGCCCGTCAGCACAATATCCCCCGGCTCCAGCGTCATAACGGACGAGATATCCGCTAACTGCCGCGGGATACGGAACAGCATCAGCCCCGTGCTGTCCTTCTGCCGCACCTCCCCATTCACACTCAGCCACAGCTCCGCGTCATGTGGGTCGGGGATGCGGCTCTTGGGGATTACGCCGCTGATGGGCAGGAAGGTGTCGAAGCCCTTGGCGATGCTCCAGGGGAGGCCTTTGCGCTTGGCTTCGTCTTGGACGTTGCGTGCTGTCATGTCGATTGCGAGGATGTAGCCTGGCGCGGGTGTCAGTACCTCCACTCTCCTCACTCATTACCCCACCCGGGGAAGGAGATGCCAAAAACGCACTGTCAATGGCCCGCACCGCGCCCTCCGTATCCGCGGGATCTAAATCCTTTACTTGTTTTCCCATCACCAGGCCGAGCTCGACCTCGTAGTGCATGATCACGCCTCGAGGCTGCAACACAGGCCCGGCATTAGGGAGGAGGATGGAGGACGGCGGCTTGAGGAAGAAGAAGGGCTGCTTGGGCCGCGCGTTGTTCAGCTCTTTGATGTGGTCCCTGAGGATGGCGGGTTAGTGTGGGTATGGGGTGTGGGGTGGGGGTAGGTACGCATAGTTGCGGCCGATGCAGATTACCTGCGGGTGTTAGCATGGCTGACAGAGGTAGGATGACAGAATTGCAGAATTGAAGATAACGCACCTTGCGGCAGTTCGCCCGCACAGCATTGATAGCAGCAGCCATTGTCGTCGTCGTGCGCTGCTCTCGTGGTGTCGCGTGTACGTGAAGCGACGTCGGACGTCCCTTCCCCGCGCCTTTAGCCGGCCGCGGCGGTTAAGCCGACTTTTGCCCCGAGCGCGCGGGGTCGGCATGCCGAGCCAAGCTGAGTGCCGGCTGAGAAAGTTGTGGCTGCCCCGTCTGGGCGATGTTGCGGGCAGAGGGGCTGCGACTTTTAAGTCGCTCTTGACTGGGGAAGCTCACGCGCCCACGATCGTGACGACATCCGCGACTTCAACTGCAGTCGCTTCCACCACGCACGATGCGTCTCGCCGAAGCCCTCTCCGATCTAACCTCCCTGCGCGCCAGCGTACGCCCTCCCCTCCCCTACATATTCTCCCACTAACCCCTCCCCCCCAGCCCCCCGGCGCTGCCCTCGCCCTCGTCTCCGCGCGTCCGCGCCCGAACGCCTCGCAAGAAGCCCAGCCTGCGGACCAGCTGCAGAGGGAAGATCCAGACCTGCAGCGCGCGCGTGATCTGATTGCGCTGCATTATGTGTTTAAGCCAGGAAAGGCTGGAGGTGGGGGCGGGAGTGTGGATGTAGCGGGACTGGCGGATGCGAGGGAGGGGGTTAGGAGGGCTGTGGGGGGGATGAAGGCGGGGAAGGGGGAGGGTAAGGTGGATGGGGCGGAGGAGGAGGAGGCTTGGGCGGAGGATTGGAGTTGAGTTTGACTGCGGAGGGAACTGGAGATGGTTGCATATGGCTTGTGGGGAAGGGGATCGTGGTGCAAGGGCGTGTGGAGTTGGGGATATCTGAGCTACCGGGCCGGTTTGACATGTGGGGCATGAGATGTTAAAGGGAACGGCATCGGGATCACTATGGTGTATGCTCCTGATATAGGGCTGGTTCGTGGGATGGAAGACTGGCCATGACGTATGCATGATCTTGCTCGTCCCATCCAAACCTGGCTCTATCCGAAGACATCCACGTGCCAGTCACCACAACCCGCAGATTATCACAAAGGCATCCATTGGGGTCAATAGTAGTCCAGCGTACCACAACAGTTACCCAAGCAATAATGCGTCTACTCGCTAAACGATGCCCAAATGCCATCATGGGACAGGTGACCTCCCAACCAATTACCCGTACCCGAAAGGCGACAAAAACAACTGGAAGAATAGTCCAGCAGACACTGACGCGCCCTTCCCGCCCAAGAGACAAACCACCAGCGCCAAATCCCGTACCAGACTCCGCAGTCCTCCTCCCACCAGCCCTCTGCACATCCCCGAAGCGGAAAAGCGATCAAAAGCGTACACAGTCGTCCTCATACCAACGTAGAGCAACAGCGGCCGGAGAGAGCCAGAAGAAGAATATCCACAATTACAAAAAGAGGAGCAAAGAGCACCACCGGGGTATCTCAAATCCCTAGTTCCCCCCCGCCACGCCCAGATTTTATGGCCCCGAACCGCACACTCATGAGACTCCAGTAAATCGCCTTGTCGCCGGCCAGCCCTTCTATATTCGTTATATGCGTGTCAAAGTCGTCAGGGAGACGGATACCGGCGCCAATGTTACTGCGGCTGTTGTCGAGCCTTGTGCAGACCCATGACCCAATTCATCCGGTCGCGTGTCTCGAGCATATCGGCGTGTAAACGGTCGATCTCAGCTTGCTTCTCAAAGTGTGCGCGTTCGAGCTCGGCGATTCGTACGAGGTACGCTTGTTTCATCTGGTCGTCCGTCTGGTGGTAGGAGTCGATAGTTGCCTTCATCTCCACGACAAGCTGGTCGTTCTTCTCGCCGCTCTGTCGTATCTGATCGGCGACGACGGTGTACTTCTCGGCACTGGCCACCTTCTCATCGATAGCCTTGTACGCAGCCGCGAGCTGCTTCTGCGCCGCCTCGGCCTTCTTCTTCAGCGCAAAATAGTCCTTGGCAAGCGTGTTATACCCCGCCTCAGCGACCTGCCGAGCCCCGTTCGCCTGCGACACCTCGCGGCTCGTCTCGGCGCGCAAATCGCCCAGCTTGCGGCCCATCTCCGCCTGTCGGTTCTCAGCCTCCTGTCGTCTCGCAACTTCGACATCCAGCTGGGTCTTGAGATCGTCTAAACGGCGTTCTTTCCGGTTGAGCGTGGACGCATTTGCGTCGCACTGCATGGCGAGCGTGCCGTTCTGTTCCTCGAGCATATTGACGCGGCCCTTGAGCGCTTGGAACTGCTGCAACGCTTCCTCCTTTGCCGCGCGCTCGGCTTTGATTTCTCGTTTTAGTCGGTCATTGTCGGCTGTTAGTCGCGCGATGACGGCTGAGCTGCGGCCGGGTGTACCGGCGTCGCCGGGGGAGGGCGAGGTGTTGCCGGCCCATGGGGAGCTGGGGGTGGGGTAGGCGGGGAGGGGGAGTGGTGAGGCTTTGCGCATGGTGGATGAGGTGAAGTGGCCTGGGAGAGGTGATGGCGGTGGTTGTTGCGGTGGTGGGAGGGACGCGGTTATGGGGACTTGCATGCCCGGGGCGTTGTGTGGCTCTTGGGAGCGGGTGAATCAGCATGGAGAGCTTGCGGGTAGGCTCATGTAGGTCTTGCGCGGCGAGGACGGGGTGAATAGGGTGATGTAGGGTGATGTAGGCCGGACTTGGTGTTCTAGGCCGTAGGGAGTGAGAAGATGTGGTAGCGATGATGTTGAGGTGACGGAGGACGTGTCTTAACAAAGTTGCGTCCGTTCGCCGTCTTGCGATCCGTTCTTCTTCGTCTTTCGCGAGATGATGGTCTGGTAGGGAAAAAGAGAGCGAATGGGTAGGATCTTGGATTGGTTCGTTGAGGTTGTAGGGAAAAGGGACACAGTTGGTGTTCGCGGGAAACAACAAAGGCGACCGGTCTTGGAGTGCAAAGTGCAAATAAATCCACGTCTTTGCTGCCCTGACCGTGCGCCTCCGCTGCTGCCGGGGGTCTCCGTCTCAGCTGGGCGTAAATAACGACGTGTACTATCGAGATGGTATGGAAAGGCCGTTTGCGGTTGGTTGATGTGTCGATGGTTCCTTGTTGATTCATGCGATGTGGCTGCTTAGCAACAAGACGCTTTCCTCTCTAATCCTGAGCCTTGTTAGCCAACACCAAACAAGCTTTGCTGCTCGGGTGTTCGCTGATGAGATGTAAGCGGCGATTCATTGAATTTTTCTCAGTGCAATCTCTCCTCCATCTCTGCTCACTTTATATCGCCACATCTGCTTCCTTTCATGACGACGTTTATCACGATGCCCCCGCAGTGTGCAGCGGGAAGATTCGTAGCCGTAGCCGGATAGCATGCAGCTGCATCTCCTCGATCTGCTCCACCTGGCCGGGCATGGCTAAGACACCGTGAAGCACTAGCATCCATTGCTTTTCCTCACCAGCTCAAAGACTGCAAACTGCGCGTCATGCCCCCTTTTCGCAGCCCGTAAACGACCTTTCTCGAGCCTGAATCGACGATGCTGGCTGCAGGTGTGGTTTCTAGCCTGCTGTACGACCTCCTTTCGGCGTGTCATGTTCTGCAGTCCCTCAGGGGAAACTTTCTTATGATCGGAATTGCACTTTATGCGATGCTTTTGGACGGCTCACCATGCGAGGCTCAACGCATTCTAGGCGCTGCGGGTGAAGTAAGCGAAGACGTCATGTGGTGAACTAGCATGACACAGAAGCCTCTTTTGGCTCCACATCGTGGAGCAACCAGGTTTGGACACGGAGCTCAGAATGGTGAGAATTAGTTATCGGAGTGATGGAACCTCCATGTTCAAAGAGACGCTGTATCGAGCTAGCTTGATCTACATCGCCCACCCTCCGCCTTGAACCACCTACCGTAGCGTCTCTCGCACGAAGGGATATCACCCATCCTACGCATCACCACCATCAGATCGACCACCCTTACCGTACAAGGCTGGCCACCATGAACGCGCATCAGCCGCAAGCCCGCCCACCCAAGAACCGATCAACAGGAAATCCCATCCGTAAATCAGCCAATGAACTCTCCCGTTTTGCCCCAAATTGACAGCCTTTTTCTGATTGGCCAGCCTGATCATCGCCAGACCCCACCTCCCGCAAGAGGGGCAGGCGGGGTCTATCAAAACGTCCAGGGTTGAGCTTTGTGATCCAAGGAAGTCGCGCAGCTTCATCACTGCACAACCACTCAATCCCTCAGTTCCCTACGCTCAGCAAGATGCTCATCAAGGAGTCGCACGCTGACGTGCCCACCGCCGCAGGCGGCACCATGCGTAAACTCCCTCACCTCCCTCCCCGCCCTCACTTACCCGACCAGGAATCTTCCTCTTCCATCCCTCCATCGCAGGCTATCCACAGGCCAAATTCCCCGGCGTCGTCCTCTTCAGCGAAATCTACCAAGTCACCGGCCCCGTCGCCCGCCTCGGCCGCCAACTCGCATCAGCGGGGTACATCGCCGCTGCCCCGTCCTCCTACCACGAATTCACCGGCCCGGAGGCACTGGCTTACGACGGCCCGGGTACCGATCAGGGCAACGCGTGGAAAGTCGAGAAGAAGGTGGAGGCGTACGATGAGGACGCCCGGCTCGCGGTAGATGTGTTGCTGGGGTTGAAGACGTGTACGGGCCGCATCGGTGCCACGGGCATGTGTCTCGGCGGACATCTCGCCTTCCGCGCGGCGTTCGATCCCCGTGTTCACGCCACGGTGTGCTACTTCGCGACGGATATTCACAGTGGCACACTGGGTGCGGGCGGGGATGACAGTCTGGCCCGCACGAAGGATATCAAGGGCGAGTTAGTCATGGTGCATACCTCATTCAACCGTTGAACCGTGCTGGGCTGACGGCAAAGATATTCGGTAAATTGGACACGCACATCCCCCCTGCCGGGCGTGATCTTATCCGAAAGACATTGCATGAGGCGGGCGTGGTGTTTAGCTGGTATGAGCATGCGCATGCGCAGCGTGAGTTAACTTCCCGGGAATAGGGTAAAGGGGAGGCTAATAGCGCAGATGCCTTCATCCGCGATGAGTTGTCCAAGGGGAGATATGACCCCGTTGTCGCCGGGATCTGCTGGGAAATGCTGCTCGAGCTCTTCGGGCGTGTGTTGAGGTCCGACCTGGGCCCGCCGGAGGGGATGAACGAGCCGGAGCATGTGTGCTAGCGGAGTGTAGGGCCTGGGCGAGAGCATTACGGATTGTGAGGCAGGCGCACAATTGAACTCGTGCACTACCGGTCCTCGCTAGGCACTGCTCACTTGGTAACAGCGAGCCTCACACTATGAACCTCGCACTTCACGCATCGCACTGTGATCCCCACACTTCGCCATCACATCCCCAGAAAGATCTCCAATAAAACCCGTCCAAGTATCTCATCCCATTCCCCTCTCCGTCCGCTCTTATACTTCCAGCCTTTCCCTCTTCAGCCTTCTCCCACTTCAGTCTTCTCCCACTTCAGTCTTCTCCCCCTTCAGCCTTCCCCCCTTCAGCCTTCCCCTCTTGAGCTTTCCCCCACGGGAATCCATCTCAGCCGAGTCAGAATGTGCTTCCTCGATACAGTCACGTACGTCGAGTGCGGGCACACCTTCGATATTGAGGTCCTGCCCTGTAAGGATCAGGGTCTCACTGGGCATATACTCTGGATCCTGGTCCAGTATACCGCGGATGGCTGGTGCCATATGTGCCTTGCGGACTGGAATAACCGGTTTGGGCCTCCAGTGTGAGTGATTCGGGAGTTTTCAGCGGGCATGAAACGCCTTTATCCTGAGGCCAGCCTTGTCTTGAGGGGGCGAGCTTTTGCTACTTGTGCCAGTCGGGAAGAATTGCTTTGGTTTTTTTTTGGGTGGCTTATCTCGAAGAAGTTGGCGCGCGAAGGAGTGTTCGCTCAAGGCTGATCGTTAAGATTCTAGCTCTCCCGTTTCTAATTCAATATCAATAAATGCATCATCTCTAATTCACTTGACCATCGTGAAGTGCACCGCATAGGATACGAAAAGCTGAATGCCAGCACTTTGGTGGCAGAAGCTAAAACGTGTACACCCCCCATAGCCCAACTATGCCCATGATGATATGCCCCCAGCGCCGCCCAGCACCAGTAACGGCAACATTGTGTCGTCCATAGAACAGCATACTCCGGGCCGGGCTCACGTCGCCGTCTTCATCGGCGCCCTCGCCCTCCGTCCCACAACCAAAACAACACGCCTAAGCCCCCCTCCTAACATTGGTACTCATAAGCGTAATCTTCATCTTCTTCTTCTTCTTACCCCCCCCTCCTCCCCCTCCCCCGCCGGCTGCCGCTCCCGCCTTCGAACTCTCCGCCACGGACAGGGCCTTAGCCTGCTCCACCAACGCCTCGTCCTCCTGCAACAAATCCTTCTCCCATCCCTGCAACCACCCGTCGTCACCCGGCACCGGCTCAGCAGCCTGCGCACCTAGCAGCGGCGAGCCGCTGCCCGGCACAACAGGCGTGCCCCACACGGTGCGCTGCGCCGACGGACTAGTACTAATATCGGCGAGGCTAGCAAACGCGGAACCCTGCCTCGCCCCCAGCGGCGGGCTGCCCGACTCCGCATCCTCAGCCGCCGGGCGCAAGGGCGCAAAATCCTCCTGACTAAGCGGGGACTTCTCATCGCGCCTGCGCCTTAAATGCGCATACCTCTTGTCATCCTCCTCGCGCTCGGCCCTAAGTCTCGCCTTCTCCTCCCTGCTCTCCTTATCCGCATTCCGGGCGCGCCTGCGCTCGATTTCAGGCTGGAAGCGGGCGAGGATCTCGGGCGGGACAGTATCGGTCCAGTCGCATTCTAGGAAGGAGACTTCGCAGCCGTAGGGCAGGTGGGCGAGGTAGCGCGTGCGTTTCCGTAAATCGTCGTCGACGATGTGCCCTGTGGAGATGTGTTCGATGCGCGGGAGGATGGTGGAGGGGAAGGAAGCGAAGGATCCGAAGGCTTCGCGCAGGATGCGGATGTCGAGGGGGGAGAGGTAGTAGTGGAGGAGGGCCTGGTAGAAGTAGTACTCCGACGGAGCCTGGTTGTGTGTGTGGGTGTTTGAGAGCCGGCGTTTGCCGAATGGCGAGGGATGGGCTGGTGGCAGCTGTGAGCCCGGCTGGGCTGCATCACTCCCAGGGGTTGTGTCGGTGCTCGCGGGGACGAAGGTGCCAATAGACTGCCCAGATTTTGCTGCATGCTGAAGACCATACATCTCAGGTACATCGCTCGCATCTGAAAACTGGATGGGCGGGCGCTTCGGGGCTTGCTCGACAGGTTTCGTCGGTGGCGGGGGGCCGCCCATGCCCTTCACCTTGTCCTTTGCCTCATGGATCATGCGAACGGCCTTGTTTGCCCACTCGGCTACGTCTTCTCCGAACATAAGCTCATCCTCTTTCTCTTGCAGTCGGACAACTTCGATGTCATTGTCGAACTGCTCGAGCATGTAGTCCTCAGTGCCCTTCATGATCCGGGCGTAGTCCATGACGTCAGCCGCAAAGTACCAGGGCACGTCCTCGTCTTTACCGAGGGCCGTCGCGCCGTCGCGAGGCAATGCGAGGGTGCTTCCGGCTTCGCGTTTCACGAGCCTCAAGACCACGTCGCCGCCTTCACGCAGCGGTTCGCCCTCCTGGCCCTCGTACCAACGTACAGGCCGAGTCTCGGATATGAAGATGCTGTCCCCGCAGACCGGACACGCCTTACACCGCGTCCTTCTCTCCGGGACATGTTGTTTCTCGCCGTTGGAATGCATGTACCGGATAAGGCATGGGAGGCAGAACATATGACCACACTTCGCCATCCGCGGAGCAACCGGGACTCCAAGGCAAATCGGACATGACGCGGTCTGCGACTTGGAGGAGGCCAGTATCTGCAAGACGTTGCTCCAGTCGAGATAGACGTCGGCATCTACGCCCTGAGCGTGATAATCTCCCTTGGGATCGACTATGAACCGATAATTTGCGTGGACATATCTGTGCAGCATAAGAAAAAGATAGGCTTGCGGAGAGAGGTACCCTACCTAGCCTTGTCAATCGCATGGTAGCCCGAGCCCGGACCCCATGTTGGGGCTCGACGGCCGTTGCGCGGAAGGTACGACAGATGTTGATCAGGCCGCGGAGGCAGCGAAAAGCGCATCAAGTGGGTAATGGACGTTTGTCCCTTGCGACTGTTTGCGGACCGCATAGCTCTCTGCGGGTGGCAAGTCAGTGGGCCGATGGCGTGACAAGCATTGAGGAAAACCTACAGTTTCCGCAAGAGCATCTTCATCCACAGCACGTCCCAAGCGTTTGGACCCCTTGTGTTGCTTGCGTGAAGCTTGACCGTTGCGTGGCGATGGAGTTGAGCGCGAAGGTGTCCCGCTTCCGAAGCGCCCGCTGCGCAGCTGGCCGTAATCGCCCCCCGAGACAGAACCAGTCTGAGACTGAGCCGGCGACTGCTGGCTAGGAGAGGAAGTGGCCTTTGGTGTATTGACGCCCTTTCCTGCTCCAATTGTGCCTTGCGGGTTCGAGGCCATAATATGCTCGGGATTGTCGGGGTTTGCGGACGCAAGAGCCGAAAGGTGGGCGGTGATGACGAGGATCCGAAGATGGAGGGGAAGGATTGCTAGGGAGCTTCAAGACGCGGAGAGATGCGGTAATCTACTGGAGACGGACGAACACAAAGAGCAGGGCGAATGCAGAGTTCGAATGAGAGACGATAGGATTGAGAAGAGCACCATGAGCTTGAACGATACTCGCTACATGCGAGAGAGCCACGGACAGGAGCTGAAGGGTAGATGAAGAGGAGAGAGAGAGGAGAGAGTCGCCTCTCTTAGGGTTTCCTGGAGTGACTCCTTCGCGGGAGGGGGACGAGGGATGATGGGGGGCGGGCACGGGGAGGCTTGTGAATAGAGGGGGATGGGAGAGGCGGAGGCGGGAAGCCGGTTTGCAGCCGGTAACAGCGCTTCTGGGCCTCAAGACAGATTGCTAAGCATGAAATTTACGGGCATGATTACGGATGACGAGAGGAATTAACGAACGCGGCGACTGAGAGGAAGAGCGGCTTGAGCGGCTCTCTTCAATGTGGCGGCTACTCGGAGAAAACATCCGGAAATGCCATGGTTAGTCAGCGGGCTGAAGCGGTTTTTGGCGGTTTCCACCAGGTTCGTCGTGAATGCCCAGGGAAATTTCACCACCACCGGCCTCTTTTCTGGTCTCTCTCTCTCTGCCTCTGCCTCTGCCTCTGCCTCTGCCTCTGCCTCTGCCTCTGCCTCTGCCTCTGCCTCTGCCTCTGCCTCTGCCTCTGCCTCCGTCTCTCCTCTTCCTCTCCGTCTTCCTCTCCGTCTTCCTCTCGTCCCTCTTCCCCCCCAAGCAGCACCATCTTGCTCATTTTGCCTCCTTTAATCCCATCATTGGCATATCCTCACCACCATCCCAATCTACTCTCCCCTCCTGTTTGCTTGCAGTCCCATCCCTTTGCGCGTCTCTTTGGCCTCTCCCTGAAAGTCAATTCATCTCATCTCTCCCCCGCGCCCGCGTCGTGCGCCGCTTTCCCGCAAACGCACAAGCAAGCCGTCGCAACGAAATCACCACCACCTCCACCCCCCCACATCAACTTCAGCTTCGATATTCTGGCGCAAGTTGGACGCTCTGGCGTGCGCAAAAATCCCCCGTACGGTCAAGACTCTCGTCTTAGTTGCCTCATACAAGCGGATCGCTGGTGTTCGGCCAGCGTTCTTGCTGTAGAGGCAACATCAGGCAGGCGCGTCCGGCAAAATGCCCACTCCCCACGCGGTGCCCTCAACGGTGCCTTTACCTCCCAACCACAACAACCACAGCAACCACAACAACCACAACCGCCGGCCGAACAACAATGACTTCCCTCACTCGCCTCATCATTTCCAACCTCAGCCGCAACCCTATCCCCTCTACTACCCTCAAATGCCTTACCACCCGCACCAGCACCCGCACCCCCAGCACTACGGCCAGCAGTGGTACCCGGCCTACCCACCGCCGCAACCCTACTCCCCTGCTCCTCGACAATATCATCCTCCGCCTCCACCACCTCACCCTCCCCCACCGGCACACTCGCATGCACCGCTGATTGTGTCCTCACATTTGCATCCTCAACCGGTGCAAACCATGGCGCGGCCGTCAATTCCCACGCCTCCTGTGATGTCGCCAACGCCACCTCAGGATGCGCCTTCAACTCCCTCTGCCGCGTCACAGATGCAGCATTCACCGTCTACTCCCGCTATCTCCACCACGACGAACACATCGTCGCCGCCTCCTACAACAGAGAAAGCAGCCGAGGAAGACGTCACCCCCCCGCAGCCTATCACAAGCACCTTCGTTCCACCGGTAAATATCCCAAAGCATATGCGTTCGTTTATTAACATATCCAGCTTCCGTGGTACTCGCGCCCAAGCGAACCATTTTTCGTTCCCCAACGCTGTCGCCACGACAAGGGCAAGCGGTACCCCATAGTCGCCATCCCCTTCCAGCGGCGCGCTGCGCACGAGATCCCTAGGTTCGGCCAAGTAGAACCCGTCGAACAGCAATCAGAGGAGCAGATTGAGGACCAAGAACCCCTTGAGCCTAGCGAGACAGAGGAGCACGCCGAGTCACAGACGTCGACATTGGCTGCGCAGTCGGACGCTGGAACCCCAGCTACTTCTGAAGCTCCCTCTGAGGTCGACTCCACATCATCAGCGGCGCAGATGTCTTCACAGCCTGTCACCTCCAAGCATGTTCGCACGGCAACGCGGCCGGTGATTCCTATCCTGCCCGCCAAGCCCAAGGCTGCGGCTGCGGCTGCGCAAAAGCCAGCTGCGGCTCATGTCAAGGACGTGGAACCGCCCACCGCTGCTGTGGTTTCGCCTCCGCAAGATATCCCGCAGCCAGAAGCCACTGCAGCTAGTGAGGAACAGGAGCCCGAGGTCGCGCCAACCACTGCGGCCAAGCCTGCACCGAAGTCGTGGGCGGAGCTTGTGCGCTCGAAGAACGCCGCGCAGCCAGCCGTTGTTCTTTCCACGCAGAACGGTACCGAGGCGGCGGACAGCATCCCCTCGAAGGCGGCCTCCCTCGCTGAGGCCATTCGCGCATTTTCCGTTGGATCTAATGACAAGGTCTCCTTTCTCGAGCCCCGGGGGCTGGTAAATACTGGTAACATGTGCTATATGAATTCGGTACGTATATCTTTTCAACTTCGGATGGCTAGCTGCTAATACCCAGCAAGATTTTACAGAGTCTTGTCTTTTGTCTTCCTTTTCACGATTTCCTGGACCTGGTCGGCAAGCGGGCCGCCCACAGCTTCAAAAGCGAAACCCCGCTTCTGGATGCCATGATCCTGTTTATGAGGGAGTTCCAGGTCATTGACTCGGCGGCCTCGGTGGACAAGCTTAAGCTTCGCCTCAAGAGCAATGAACTCGAGCAGTTTGGTGATGCCTTTATTCCAGAATACGTCTATGACGCGACGAAGCGGCTTCCGCGGTTTGCTGCTATGAAGGTATGTACTTTCCCTCTCGGATGCCGATCCAAACGCGACCAGGACTGACTATTTCAGCGGGGTCATCAGCAAGATGCCGAAGAATTCCTAGGGTTCCTTCTAGAGGGCTTGCACGACGAGTGCGCACAGGTCCTAAAGGCCTTGCCCTCGTCCGAGGAATCCAGCGCCGTTGCCTCCCCAGTCAGCGAGAAGGCGACCATTGGCGACAACGGCTGGCTTGAGGTCGGCCCGAAGCAGAAGGCTGCTATCACTCGGTCCTCAGGGCACGTGGTGACTGATTCTCCGATCTCGAAGATTTTTGGAGGCAAGCTTCGGTCCGAGTTTCGCGTTCCTGGCCTCAAGAACTCGGTCACCCTTGAGCCATATCAACCCTTGCAGCTGGACATTGGCGCTCCTGATGTTCACAACATCATGGATGCTCTCAAGAATCTCACTCGCCCTGAGACCATCCAGGGTGACTTCAACTCTCCTCGTGGGCCTGGCGTTTCCGCCACCAAGCAGGTGTTCATCGAGACTCTGCCGCCTGTGCTGATTCTTCATTTGAAGCGTTTCCAATACGACAACAAGGGTGGAACTCAGAAGATCTGGAAGAAGGTTGGGTACCCGCTAGACCTCGAGGTTCCCAAGGAAGTTTTCCCGCCGCATAAGCGTAGTGGCTTCGCCATCAGTGGCCTACCGAAATACTCTCTCAACGGCGTGGTATACCATCATGGCAAGAATGCCAGCGGAGGTCACTATACGGTGGACGTTCGTCGCCAAGACGGTCGTGAGTGGATTCGAATGGATGACACGATTATTCGTCGTGTTCGTCAGGAGGATGTTGCCCAGGACGGCGCTGAGGAGGACCCGAAGGTTCTGGCGAAGGTGGTCGAGCGGTTGGATAAGACCACCGCCAATATATACGACCAGATCGACGATGTGGAGAGTGAGCAGGGAGAGCAGGGCGGCTGGAGTCAGGTTAGTGGAGCGGGTAAGGATGGGCCCAGCAAGAAGTGGAGTGCGGTCGCCAATGGCACAAGCACACCCAACTCTGGAGGGGGACGGACACCGGTGCGCGACGGTGGTATGAAGGATAACAAGGTCGCGTACATCCTGTTCTATCGGAGGATCGATTAGGGTCAGGGTGGAGGGGGGCGTACGTGATATGGGAAGGTCTGTTATCTAGAATACCCACTTCGCGTTGTTTGGGCAGGTGTTGCGTCATGGGAGCATCCCAAAAGTCTTTGGCCTGTTCTTATGAGCAGGGAATGAAAGAGTAAAAATCTGCTTGAGACATTCAAGTGAAGATGTGACGAAGGTTATCGGCCGGGCCTTCCAGCATTACTACATACAACAGCTTCTTAGCCATCGCTGATGTCGATGCTGCCGCTCTTGTCCATCATATTTGCATACCCATCAAATACTACATACGATAGCCTCTTAATAGTTGCTGATGCCGATGCTGCCGCTCTTCTCGGTTATTCGTACACCTCGCCCATTGCTCTTGGCATCTCAAGATTTTGGAGGAAGCTAGCTCCTAACTGGATTGCGGACCACAATTGTAAATTGATCTCTTCAGGCTCTGCGGTTCAATATTTACATGTACAAAGTGCGCAACGCGAGCTGTGCAGTATGATGTGCGTGAGCGGTGGTTGACAATGTTGCCTCCGCTCACAATTCTTGGAATGGCGAGATCTCAGCCTCGCGCTTTGATGAATCCATGCAATACTTCATCAGGGGCCTTATGCCCAGACCGAAGCCCTTGGCCTAGCCCGATGATTGGCCTGTGCGTTCCCCTACATTTCCCTAGCTCGGGCCACCCAAGTTCGCGAAGTCGCACCTCCTGGACCCTTTACGCCGACTTGCGTATTGTTGATGTCAACAAATCGTTCGCTCTCTTTTGGGCTGAGGAACTGACATCCCATCCTACCGCTTCCTTCTTACCTTACTTTGGACCTTTCCTCCTTTCCGGTATCCGATCTATTGTCTGCGTAAGACAACTGGTGCTGCACTTTGGGCGCAAGAATCGCAGACTGTCAGCAATTTCTTGAGGAGCCGTCATGACCGTTACGCGATCGCAGACCGGCAAGACACCGAAGTGAGTCGCTCTTCTCGGATTGTCACGTTCGCTCAGCATTTCGCTGCGCGCGCGCCGATGTAATGGATCGTGCTGGATCATGCTGACGGGAGACGCAGGAAAGCCATGACCCCTGGTTTCGTCGAGACGCCGGGCACCTACCGTCGGACGCGTAGCTCGATACACGCGGCTGGATCAGTCACATCTTATGATTCCGAGGATGTGAGCGGAGTGTCGGAAAGTGAGGGGCGCAGGAGAGTGAGGAAGTCTGCGGTTAATGGGAATGCGAATGGGAGCGCTGCCGAGGTTAACGGGAACAATTACGCCAACGGTCACGCCAACGGACATGCCAACGGCAACGGACATGCCAACGGCAACGGAGTCACCAACGGCAAGGTCTCCGAGGACGCCGCATACGACCTGACAAAGCACCCGGAATACCTGGCGGATCCGAAGGTGGATCCGAGCGGCGAGTTCGAGTTCGGCGGCTCCATCGGCGTTTCCGCTATGATGATCGGGTTCCCGCTGCTCATGTGGTATATGTGGATCGGTGCGACCTACTACGACGGGAAGTTTCCGCGCCCGGCCGAGGGACAATCCTTGCAAGACTTCGGCAAGCATCTCGTCAATTTGGTATACACTGGCGCCTTTCCGCATCTCCGTGCCTGGCGGATCTATTGGGCCCTGTTTATCGTCGAGGGCGCGTTCTACCTGCTCATGCCGGGAGTGTACGCCAAAGGAAAGCCCCTCATCCATATGGGTGGAAAGCAACTGGACTACTACTGCTCGGGCATGTGGTCCTTCTATACCACCCTCGTCCTGGCGGGTGTGCTACACTACACCGGAATCTTCAAGCTGTACACCATCATCGATGAGTTTGGCCCGCTGATGTCGGTGGCCATCATCTCAGGATACCTTGTAAGCATCCTCGCCTACTTCTCTGCCCTGTGGCGTGGAGAGCAGCACCGCATGACCGGTTATCCCCTCTACGACTTTTTCATGGGTGCCGAACTCAACCCGCGCATGTTCGGATGGCTGGATTTCAAGATGTTCTTCGAGGTCCGCCTGCCGTGGTACATTCTGTTCTTCATCTCCATCGGCACTGCTGCGCGGCAGTACGAGCGCTATGGTTATGTTACGCCCGAGGTTGCCTTCCTTTGCATGGCGCATTTCCTGTATGTGCAGGCCTGCTCCAAGGGGGAGGAGCTGATCGTCACGACCTGGTACGTACCTCTATTGTCGGTTTCTGGCTCCCAATTGACATCTCCAGGGACATGTACTATGAGAAGTGGGGCTTCATGCTGATCTTCTGGAACATGGCGGGCGTACCGCTGTCCTACTGCCACTGCTCGATCTACCTCGCTAACCACGAGCCGTCCGAGTACTCATATCCCAAGTGGGCGCTTGCACTGTTTTTCTCCTCGTACCTGTTTGTATACTGGGTTTGGGACACGTGCAACAGCCAGAAGAACATGTTCCGCTCGCGGGAGCGTGGCTCGGTGATGGAGCGCAAGTCCTTCCCGCAGCTGCCTTGGAAGGAGGTCAAGAACCCCGAGGTTATTAGGACGCACACTGGCGACAGCCTGCTGTGCTCCGGGTGGTGTAAGCTCCTCCTCCAACCTCCTTGTAGAGGTACTGTTGCTAACGTTCTGCAGACGGCAAGGCTCGCAAGATCCACTACTCCTGTGACGCGTATTTTGCGATAACCTGGGGTCTGATCACTGGGTTCAACAGCCCCTTCCCCTGGTTTTACCCTGTCTTCTTCGTGTGTATGATCCTGCACCGCGCGTCGCGTGATATTGCTCGCTGCCAGAAGAAGTACGGGCCGTACTGGGAGGAGTATACGAGGCGGGTGCCGTACCTGTTTATTCCTGTGAGTTTCCCCAATGCTTTCAAGTGAATTAACTAACACGTGGCAGTATGTCTTTTAATCGGAGTGTCTGACACGAGGTGGCATAATCTGGAAAACACGCGGGACTGGTACAGGCTAGCTGGGTCTTTGTTCACAAAATCTTCGACTTTTCATTGCGAACCTGTCTTGAGGCTTGGTCCGCTCTGTCTTGCTTCCTCTGCTTGGAGAGGCTGACGGCTTCTTTTTTGTATGGCCGTGGCTGGTTGAGCTTGCTAGCCTGGACATAGGGGCCGGGTGGTGGATGTAGTGGATGTAGTGTATGATGGCATTGTTGCTAAACTTGTGCCTGATTACGCTGACGATAATCTTGGTGACATGCCTATGTATCTGCTCTCAAACCTTGCCTACCAGTTCATGAAAAGGGCTTGAAGGACGGGAATGGCGAGGAGGACAGTAAGACTTTTACCTAGGGCGTTATGGTATCCTGGTAAGTGTAGCCTGTAGCGGGCAATGTGACTGGTGTCATTGATCGTCAGGCAAAGTGGCACGTTATGCGCACGTCTGTGAAGTAAATTGTCATTTCTGCAGAGCGGGTATCATCTATCAAGCAGCCAGATCATGTAACGCCCAGGCCCGCACTCAAACGCCATCCACGGACTACAAATTCCGACGACGCCAATAACCCGACAAATAACAGCTGAATGATGACAGTCCGATGATGGCAACCTAATGACCCCCTAAACCACAGTCGTAGCGAGCCCATCCATGATAGCGAGCTGGAGAATGGCCAAATTAGCCCGAACGTCCCGGATCGCACGCTGCCACGCGATGATGTTCCGCATCGCCTGAGAAGCTTGGAACCACGCATCCCTGTTCGCAGTGCTCCAGCTCTCGGCCACGGTAGCATGGAACCAGAGCCGACCCTCCGGGCTGCGAGTCGTCCAGTGCACCATGATCTCGACGACATCCGCTGTGAATGAAACCGTCATCGCCTGAGTCGTGTCATCGAAGGACTGGCGCGCGCTGACCTCGCCGCAGGCGCGGACATGGAGATTACGCAGAGCGAGAATCATGTGAGCACCGGAATGAACGTTGGCGCGCCGAGCCACACGCAGCGAGACAACGGCCTCAAAGGACGCGAACGGGAACACAAAGTCCGACATCGGAATCGTAGGCAGCGCAGCCCGGCCCATCTCATTGAGTGCCTCCGTCAGGTTCTCGCACGATGCTGTGCGCCGCAGACCGATGGTCATGTGAGGGCGTGTCTGGGGTGCGGTCGGCTCGAGCGGCTTCCACGTGTGCGATCGACCGTAGATGGGGACGATGGGACGGAGCTTGTCGAGAACCGGCCCGCCGATGATGATAGACAGCATGTCACCCAGGTTGGTGGAGGTTGGGGTGTTGGTGAGCGTCGCGGCCCGCAGACTGTCTATGTCGTAAGGCGAGGCGGGAGGGAGAGGGGTGGGGTCGGGGTGGTGGATGAGGACTTTGATGTTGTCGAAGTCGGCTGGGACCCGGTACGGCTCGAGGAAGAGGTCGGCGGGGTCGATGACTGTGGTGGGGACCTGCCTGACGGTGGTGGGGGAAGTCCTGTGGAGGGTTAGAGGGTTGTTTAGGGGGAGGGGGAGAACTGACGCGGCCATTGTGCCGGATGAGGAGGTAAGAATTTTGACTCGCGGCGGTTATGGAATTCTCTGAAGCTGGTGATGGCAAGGGGGCGGCAACTGAGAATGCGATTTCGAGTTTGGGTTGTCGAAGGAATGATTCAGGAGCGGCGGTGGACTGGGGAATAGCAGCGTCCTCCTGTGAAAGAACCAGAAAAATTCCGGTTATTCCGAAGATTAACTCGTGAAAGAACATTCTTCCACTTCCTAGGACGCGTTGATGATCGTATGGCTTGACAGATAGGAGCCGGACGCATCCAGTTTCGTGACCTCGCATCCAGTTTCGTGACCTCGCGCCAGTTACGTGATCTCGCGGGAAGAGCAAACAATGCTGTAAGAAGCCTCCGGACCATTGTTTGCGCCGTGTCGCCGATATATAGGCCCAACTTTAAGAATCCATTAGAATAGTCCTAGACCCGCCCTCATGTCTCGAGGTGGGTAAATACCACTATGGGACATAGCGACCGCTGGCTGGGCTAGAGAGAGTCAGGAAAAAGCCGGCACAGTCGGGAATATTGCCTATGGTATCAGCTTCTGCTCGGTTTGGAAAGGATAGAAAGAGGATACTTGAATATATTCGGTTCGGAAGGTGACAAGGCAACGAGGAATAACGATACTGTAGTCGCCGCTTTCAAGCCGACCTGTCCGCATTTTTGGAGGAAAATCTGCAATTAGCAAGCGCATTATTTGACGCGCATATATAGCAAGGCACGATCGAGAGAACCTCTGAGCAAACTTGACTATCTGTCGTATTATCTAGGATCAAAAACTTCGTAGCGATTACATACTTAGTCCGTCTTCGCAAGACTCCATTTGGACATGTTGTACGCAATATAGTTGTGGATCAACATAGATTCAGCAAAAGTATATGTGAAGAGGTACTTAAATCAGACTCCTTGTGTTGATGACATGAAGTGTCGTCTCCAGCCTTGCCCGTTTGAAGTCGTACAGGGGGCATAAGGTTCTTCCGAGCCGAACGACCACCTTGGGCCTCCTTGCCGCAGGTTCACCACGACTTGCACACGACGGAAGAGTGATTGCTTAATTCAAAGGAGGGCCTGTATATCTGCTGCCGACGGTATCTAGAGACGAAGTACTTCAAGTATATAATTCTAGTTGATCTGTTCAAGTAAACACCGTATCAGGAGATACGGCGTCCAGGCGACCATCTTACAAGTGCTTGCTGTGTCTGGACTTTTTGGTTGAGTATTCACCATTTGAGGTATGAAAATTCCCCTTTCCCTGGTCAGTGGATTAATCTTGCTCAGACTTTAATGTGGTTCTCCAATGTCGATCTGAGATTACGCTTCTGCAAATTCTTTACCCACATGCCGGACGATGGCATTATATACCGTCTTTCCCGTATGACGTGCTTAGAGGATCAACTATCTACCTTAAGTGCCGGAATTGCTGGCAATGTACTTACTGACGCCCAGTATCAGACGGTTGAGCTGCTAAGTTTCTCTGCGGGCTATCTCGTCGAACGCCGTCAAGGCGGTCTTGGCAATATGAGGCTGCGAGTTTCGTCTCTCATGGTATGGACTTTCAGTACGGCCCACATCAGACAAGAAGTCTCCCACACTACATATACCCATAGATCGCTCCTTCCTTCTACGTCCTGGCAGCCAGAAAGTCCTACAATTTTCGTTAGCTTGGCGACTGCGCACCGCGGTGTTGCTGCTTCGGGGTCTGTGCTTTGGCAGAGGACTCCCCCCTATACCTCCAACTCTCTCTCTCTTTTTCCCCATCCCCGAAACTTTCCACACCTGTGTCCGCTAGCTATTTTGCCTCTGCGCACACAACTCTCTGTCACCAAACCTCCCTGTTTCCGTCCCCAAACATTACCACGCTCTGTTCACCACCATCTTCTCGCCCCCATTACCACTCTGCCCTTCAAGCGCACACGCTTGACCTCTTGCAGCCCCTCAACTCAACCCACGGTTAAGTAATCTCCTCAAGATGCCGGCAATTGGCGAGATAGACTGCGAGCTGCAGTTCGAGCCCTTCGGGGTGCCTCTTACGGAGATCGACACTCGCCAAAAGGGTCGTGTCGCGGAAACCTTCATCATGATCCCGCAAGTGCCTCCGTCTTGTGATGGCAGCATGCCGTTTGGCATCCATCTGGACATCGACAACTTTGTCGCGTCTCCAAAGCTTAGCGCTTGGGTCTTCATCGACGGCAACTTTTGTGGCCGCCATGTCATTGACGTCGAGGCCCGCAAGGACAACAGCTTCGAGTGGGTGTTTAAATACAAGGCCGTTGATGTCTCGCCTAGTCAGACGCTGAAGCGCGCGCTGCACTTCAGGCCCTTCAATACCAGTATGTTTGACCGTCTCCAACCCCTTAATAATGGCGCTAACCCCACCATAGTCTCCGACAAGTCCGGCGAGCTGCCGGCCGACAAGACAACTGTGGAGAATATTGGGACCATTGAAGTCGTCATTCTTCGCTGCAGTGATGCGATTCAGCGCTTTGCTCACAAGCGCAATGGCTTTTCTACGCCGCAGAAGATGTCCTTCAAGGCTCTTCATGACCATCAACAGCGCAAGGTCATGGAGGCCGCGGACGAAGACAAGACGCCGCGTAAGCGCATCCTCCTGCACACTTTCTTCCCTTTCAAATTGGGACGGGATCCTCCCGTAGATCACCTTGAGGTCGTTCGCCCTACCTGGGGTGATATCTGGACCTCGGATGAGATTGATGATTGGACGGAAGTCGGCATCAAGGCGAATGGAGGCTCAAAGATCCCGCGTCCTATTCTGTGGCCCACCCAGGTAGAGATGGCGGAAATGATGCGCATCAACGGCCCTGTTCCTGTGCCTAAGCTGACGCCGCATGGAGCCATTCCAGTTGAAAAGACTTCGCTGGACTACGTTCAGCGTTCGAAGCTCTTCGGCTTACCGCTGTCGTTTTACGACCGATTTGGCGACAAGATTCCGCGTCATCGGATGCATTTCTCTGAGGCCGAAAAGTCTCTTGGGGCCGGGCGCTACGAGGTCCGCAAGGCGCCCTCTGACCCGCCTGCTTTCAGCAACGCAGACCATCCGCATCCAAAGCCCATGCGGCGTCCTAGCTTCACCGGGTCCACGTACCGCTACGTTCCCATCGAGGACACTCCTGGTGCCCGCTATGAGCCGTACGGCCCCCTTCAACCGGCTCGAAAACTGCGTCCAGCCCACTTCGTTGCCAAGGAGGGTGAATACTCTAGCGATGAGTATAGCTCCTCTAACGAATCTCTTCCACCGCCTACAACGAAGTCGCGGCCGCGCTCTGGTTCTTACAACAGCCATAGCTCCTCCCATGCCCGCAGTAGGCGCAACTCGGATAACAGCCGGGGCGGATCCTACCATGCTCGAGACGGTTCACACGGGCGCACTCGGCGTGGCTCTGCTGACAGTTGGAGCAGCTCGCATCACGGTCGGAGCAGCTCGCAACATCGTCGTGGCGGCTCGCACCAGGGTCGGACTGGATCCCGTCATCGTCGGAGCGGCTCTCATCATGGCCGCAAGAAGAAGCACAAGAAAACCCATAAGAGGAAGGAGTCCAAGACGAAGTCGCGCCGTAAGCATCGTCGCTACGAGAGCGAGGAATCTAGCAGCGACGAGTCCTCCTCCGAAGAGTCCAAATCAGGTTCTCAAGAGAGCTCTGAATACGATTCCGATTCTTCTGACTCAGGTCCGGTCGCCAAGTACTCGGATAAGTGGATGGAACAACGCCGTAAGGAGCGTCTCGCAGATGGGCGTTCTAGGGTTTTCGGCAAGCACAAATTTGAGGAACCGAAGCGGGAAAAGACGAAGTCGCACAAGTCAAAGAAGCATCACCGCGAAAGCTCGTCGCATCGTCGTCGGTCCCAGTACGATGGCAGCGATGAATACGACGAAGGGGAAATCATGGACATTCCTCAGCTTGATGGAGGTGATGAAGTTCGCCGTAGGCGCGAGGACTCTTACCAGAAATCAGCGCTCAAAGGTCAGTCCAAGTCTGGAGAAATTAAGGCACAGCATCTGCCTCACTTTTTGTTTCGCCAGAATCTGGCCAAACAGGGGCGCCTCTCTGAGATTGATGATTGCTTTGGCCATCATACAACGCCGTTGCCCGGCAGCTTCACCGACGACAACGCGGCTCTTTCCGTAGAAGGCGAAGGGGAGCAGACTGAGGCCAATGTCGACGCTAAAGCGAAAGCTCCTGAGGCTGTTCCCGTTCAGCTAGGAAAATTTGGTTTCGTCGAAGTTGTGGAATATCCTTCCACAGACATTGTGCGCTCTCTTGCTGCCAGGGCTGAGAAGTCCCCAGCTGAGACTGTCAAGCCTCGATCCATAGAGTCTGCGGACCTTGCATTTCGTTCTGTTGAGCATGGTACTTTCAAACACTACATTATGATATGGTATGTGACAGATTTTGCTAACAACCCTTAGGTGTTCTCAAGAAACCGCGCAAGGAGTCCTTTGATGAGGAGACCAGCTCCGGATCCGATACGGAAGTTGAGGATGAGCATCCCAAGGGCTGCCGTTGCCCGGATTGTATCTCTTCCCTCATCACGCAAGAGCCTCGCATTGGCATGCTTCCGATTATCGGTGTGGTCCCGAAAAATGTGGCCGCTAAGCCTTTCTGTGTGTCTACTTCTGTTCCTGACGATCCTGCTCGCCAGGCTCCTGTCTATTACACTCCTGCTCACCAGGCTCCTATTCGTGACACTATTCTCCACGACTTTCCCGCCCAAGAGCTTGGTATCGACGATGCTCGCAAGTACTGGGAAGAAATCTACAATACCCTGCTCTACCAGGACGAACTGGCCCGCAACCCGGAGAACCATCACATCGTCGAACCGACGCGCGACTTTCCCCCGGAGCCTCTTCATAACATAAAGGCCTCGGTTACCTTCGCTAAGGGCGTCAGCCATCAAGTTCAAGCTCGCTCCGGCAAGCTGGAGCCTCGCCCCGAAATCCCGGAAATGGAGTACTGGGATACGATGGACAAGCCGTACGCGGCGTTCCGCTTCAAGTACCGCACTGCAGGTGAGGTCGAAACCTTAACTGTCCGTTCTTTCTGCTAACCTCAATAGCTGAGCTCCAAGAACGCTTCGGTAATCTCACTGAGATGGCGGGGAAAGCGGTTCCCAGCGTCCAGAAATTTGCGATCGACACTCCGAAGGCATACGAAGTTCTTCTTCAGGGCCACGATAATCGCGTCGAGGCAAGTGTCTGACCTCTCCTTTTTTCCCCATGCCCAACTTCCCACATTTCACATTCCCCTGAACGTCGCCTAATCCCTCCTGATCCTCAAACTAAATCCCCATACCCCTCTTAAGCATAGTTACCAACACCCCCCACGGTCACCTCGGCCCTTCCAACCCCCATATGTATCCTAGATATGAAGAAGATATCCGCTGCACGTGCTCGAAAGATTGAGGTGAACTCCGTCACAAACTAAACCTCTAATCCAAGCGTACTTGGCTGTGGATCTGATATCATTTCTTGTCCCATATCGGTTGGGGGTTCACGTTCGATATACTTGCTTCTTCACATTCCTACAAATTAGACTGCATAAACAATTGCTAACGTTTGCTCTAGGAAACCTTGGAAGAAATTCAAGAGCGCCTCAACTTCTGGCGCAGCAACTCCCGTGCCAACACTGCTCGCAAGACGCAAACCAAGAAGGATCCTAGCCGTGCCGCACATCACCAGACTGAAAAGCGCGAAGGTGAGCGTCAGAACCTGGAGCCGCGCACTCAGGACCTTGGCGACCCGGCCAGCCACCCTCAAGACGCCAAGGAGTATCATCAGTCCGTGATCCAGTCGGTTATAGCTGCGACTCGCATGGTTAGGAACAATGAGGTTGAATCGCCACAGGAGCGCGAGCGTGTTCTGATTAAGGCTCTTGCGGACAGTCTGAATTTTCACCTTCAGCAATCTGCTCCTGAGTCGAATGGATCATCAATGGCAGCTGGGCTGGCTAAAGAGAAGGCCGAAAAGTCGCATGAGCAGCCGGCCACCAAGACCACGGGAACTGATGATTCTTTGGTCTACCGCAAGCAGTCTCGCACGGTGAAGTTCAGCGGGACGAAGAGCAACGGTGCCGAGGAGGATTCAAAGCCTTCCGAATCAAAGGCTGAATCTAGAGAGGAACCTGGTACCCGCAATCGGCGCTACCAGGGGAGCGGGTCCCTCCCTGTTCCACATACACCAAACTCCCGCGTATTTCCGGCCCGCGTCGTGACCCCGATGGTTTCTGTTGGCGCGTGGCCTTCAAAGGAGAACACGCCAAACCTCCCTCAGTTGCCAAATGTGGATGAGTCGGACCCTAAGGGTACCAAAGAGGTCCCCAAGTTTCAAATCACCGAGGCGCCCACCCAGTACTCGAGCAGCAACAATATGGTGTCGACTGAAACGACTACCCAGGTCGAGGGAAAGCCCGTCCGCAAGGTCCTGGAAGTCATCCCAGTCAAAGAGACGACAACAGTGACCCTTCAATCTGAAGGTAAAACCGAGGCAGTCCCCAAGGAGATAAAGGTCACTAGACATATTCAGGTTGTTCAAGAATCGTCGGCCACGCCTCGGCGCCCCATCCTCCTGCGGTCTGGCTCCACCAGCAACATCAAGAAGTCGGTTAAGATGCGGGATCCTCTGACAGAGTACCGGACGATCGAATCCGACGACCACTCTGGGCCCTCGAAAGGCAGCTCCACAGGCATTGAACGGAAGGCGCTCTATTGGGGCGAAGGCGTGAAAAAGTCCGAAATCCTGTCACTCGAACTTCAAGATGTCAAGGGTCTTGATGATGAAGAGAGCATCTTCAACCGGAGCCCTGGTCCCGAGAGCGAAACCCCTAGCAAGCCGTCTGCGGCCCGTACCGGCAAGTACCAGGTTGTCCGCAACCAGAAGCGGCGCCTCTCAGCTGCCGGGAAGAATAACCTTGACGAAGAGACTAAGGCGCTCAAGCTGCGCAAGGCTCAGGAGCATGCTGAGTTCATGGCTCAGCACCTCGACACAGACGATGAGGAAGACATGATTCGAACTCGCCTGGATTTTGGCATGGGTGTCATCTCGCCGTTGCATTTCACTAGGGTTGTCGAAGAGCCCGAGACTCCTCTCGCGGAGCGCACAAAGCAGTTCGAGCCGAAGCCTGTGCCGGCACAACACAAGTTGGTTTCTAGAACTAAGGGCGACACCACGCCTCTTCCTGTTCCAAATCCGGGCGCCTGGCCCCACTCTCCCACCCCCGGCACTCTCATCATTCCAGCTGGTAGCACGGAACCGGCGACTGCTAAGGCTCTGAATGACAAGTTGAAGAAGCTTACACAGGACAAGGCTGATACCAAGGAAGCCGGGCCTGCGGCGACCCAGTCGAGCGAGAATGGTGCGCAAGAGGCTGGTGACGAGCCCGATAATTTCTTCCAGGCGTTCACTCTCAAGAAGAGAAAACAGAAGAAGGCGAAGGTTCAGGTTGCTCCGGCTGCCCCCACTGCCGCTCCTACAGCCGCTCCCACTCCTACTCCGGCTGCTACTCCGGCTGCTACTCCGGCTGCTACTTCGGCTGCTGCTCCGGCTGCCACTGAGCCGTCTACTACTGCCCCTGGTCCATTTGACAATGGCGATGACAAGGGCGATGACAAGGACAAGGACGATAAGGATGAGTGGGATACATGGGAGACGTCCAACGTGGGCAAGAAGAAGAAGAAGAAGAAGAATCGGAAGTAATCTGCCATTGCTTCCCGTCTTGTTAGTTCCCAGGGAGGGGTGTGTGGCTTATCTGGTGCTCTGGATCCCGACTACTTTGTCGACTTCCTGTCCGGCTTCGGGCGGGGGGTATGAGTAGTTTTGAGGAAGGGGGATTCATGTGCTGCGTGCTTCTACTTGGGACCTTGTGGGCGGTTGATGATTGCAGGTTTGCGGATGATTTGAGTTTACAAAAATGCTGGTGGTGCTCTACTTATTGTACAGTATGGGCAATGGTTGTGGGTACTGAGAACAACCTGCAAGTTTGTCAAGATTTAGCCTGTAGTACTTAGTAATGGAAATGTTCATCAGCGCTTCGAGTAGCATGCATGTGATGATTTTGCATTGATTCATGGCGAGTAGCATTTCTAGCTAGGCACCTCAAACCTCCTTTTAGAACCACAACTCAGGTCTCTACAACTCGGGTATCGGCCGGTGAGCAACCTCGAATGGAAGGCGGAAAGTCGCACAGAACATCCTCTTCCCGGGCGCCACATCTCGGACGTCCCAAATTTGAACCTCGCCCTCCTTCTCCTCATCGCCAGGCTTAAACTTAAACTCCAGCTGCCGAGAAATCTCATCGCAAATGTGTTGGAACGCAGCGGCATTATCGTCTTCTTTTGCGTCAAAGCAATACACATGGATTTTGGGCATAGGCTCTGAAGGCGGGATCTGAGCAAGAGAGTAAGCGCCGATGAATGATGGCAAGAACGTGATGGCAGTAGCTGGAAGGTTCATGACAAAGTGGTTAAAGACCTTGGGTTGGCGATAGGTCTTCATCTGAGGACGTTCTTTCTTCGACCTTGAGACCTTGGTCTGAAGTTGGACAGAATGGTCAGAGTGGTAGAGTTCAGCGACTGCCTCCCGGATGAACATCCGACCATCTCGGTTGTAGGGACGGACAAATTTGTCAACTTTGTTCCTTGTGATGTTGGCCTCCAGGCTGGCGTAGCTTTCCGGATTAAGGTCATTGGCCCAGACGAACACCCGCCTCTTGCCGGCTGGGACAGCAAATGGTCCCACTCCGGCCATGACGTCACATACAACATCACCTTCCTTGAAGGTGCTGACAAGCCGTCCGTGCTCGGTGTGCAGACGGCTGTTCCAGTACACATTGGCGTAGTTGAAGTGGAAGAAGCAATCCTGTTCTTTGACTTCGACGTTCAAGTCGTCTGGTCCTGCGAGCACCTCGTATGAAAATGTACGGTACTCACTCTCCTCGCCTACGGTGTCAATTTTGTTGATGACTGTCCTTATGTTGCCGCCCTTGTCGAGGATCACCTGACCGATCAAGTGTTTGTATGGGAGGAACGGTTCACGGAGATTGAGATGCGCTGACGACGTTAGACCTGCGCGAGCGCTGGAAGGGTTGACTGACCCACGTGCCCAACTACCGTGAAGCCAGTTGGCAGATCTTTCTGCTCGTCGAGAGGCAGAATAGAGCTCATGATATCGCCTGCAGAATATCAGCATCTCGTCGAAGCGGGCAGCGGAGGAGCTTACGGTAGGACCAGTAGTCATAGTCAAGCTCGAGATCATAGGGTATGACCCCAACACGCTGGGATTCCACAAGTTCGGTCACTGTTTTACCCCACGTAGACGAGTCTGGCTGCTACAATCAGCGCTGCTACGTGATATTGCACGTGTCTGTACCGTTGGCTTTGATATCCGGACGCAGCAAGATACATCTCCGACCCTCCTTAGCCAACTCCAGGGAAGGATCTTGAGTCACGTTCATAAGACGGTCCATGCCCAAGGCGTCATGACTCCGCTCTAGATCCTTTCGACATTGCGCAATGTGTTTGTTGTTGAATATACGTGCGGCGGAGATGGCAAAGGTCTTTTTGAAAAATGCACGATCTAGTGTCCGCATCGCGCGGTTGACGGGAGGGAGAAGTTTTTCGGCCATGTTGAAGCGCAAAAGGCCGAGATCAGCTCAAAGAAAGATATATTCTCCGGCGTTGGGGTGTAGTTGAAAAAAGCGAGGGCAAGGCGGCGGGTGGAAGCTTTTCGGACAGTTGACTCTTTGTAACGTGATGCGGGAGAGCAGGGATGCTAAACGCCATAAACGCCCGGGAACGCCTAGGATGCCTAAAAGCCGCATGGCAGCAACTGCGGCGCGGCAAAGAAATATACCTTACCTGACCTTAATTTACCCCGGAATCACTTAACCAGCGACACTCCCGCGCCTTCTTCGCGCAGCTCGACGCGACAATTCACCTCTGCTGCTCCGGGAGATGGTCACGTAGCCTCTCGTCTTGCTGCGCGCTCCACACACCGCTCGAAACGCTCACCCCGCGGGTCCCGCCCGCCGAGTACACCATGGCGACCGGCGGAGGCAACATCAAGGTGGTGGTGAGGGTGCGACCCTTCAACAGCAGAGGCAAGTGTCGCGCGATATACAGTGTGCAAAGCTCGCGATAGCTGACTGGCGGCTGCAGAAATCGAACGCGGGGCAAAATGTATCGTGCAGATGAAAGGCAAGCAGACGGTCCTCCAGCCGCCCGCCGTTGGGGACTCGCGCAGCAAGAATTCCAAAGCAATACTGGAAGGAGCCAAAACCTTCGCCTTCGACAAGAGTTACTGGTCCTTTAATCGCACCGACCAACACTTTGCGGGGCAAGATGACCTCTTCAACGACCTCGGACGCCCCCTGCTCGACAATGCGTTCCAAGGTTACAACAACTGTATCTTCGCGTACGGACAGACCGGGTCGGGCAAGTCATATTCTATGATGGGATATGGGCAGGAATTCGGCGTCATTCCGCGGATTTGCAAGGACATGTTCGAGCGCATAGAGGAGGTACAGCGCGACAAGAATCTAAGCTGCACGGTCGAGGTGTCATACCTCGAAATCTACAACGAACGGGTGCGCGATCTGCTCAACCCGACGACGAAGGGCAATTTGAGGGTGCGCGAGCATCCCTCTACTGGACCATACGTGGAAGACCTCGCGAAGCTTGTGGTCAGGTCGTTCGCTGAGATTGAGAATCTCATGGACGAGGGTAACAAGGCTAGAACTGTCGCGGCTACCAACATGAACGAGACATCCAGTCGCTCACATGCGGTCTTCACCTTGACTTTGAGCCAAAAGCGCCACGACGTCGAGACAAAGATGGATACCGAGAAGGTCGCAAAGATCAGCTTGGTTGATCTTGCTGGTTCCGAGCGCGCCACGTCGACCGGTGCGACTGGCGCTCGCTTGAAAGAGGGCGCCGAAATCAACCGCTCGTTGTCGACGCTCGGGCGAGTCATTGCGGCTCTGGCGGATTTGTCTTCCGGAAAGGTGGTGGGAAAGAAGAAGAACGCATCTATGGTTCCGTACCGAGACTCTGTTCTCACCTGGCTCTTGAAAGATTCCCTGGGAGGTAACAGTCTCACAGCGATGATTGCTGCCATTTCGCCAGCCGACATAAATTTTGAGGAGACGCTCTCGACACTGCGCTACGCCGATTCAGCCAAGCGGATCAAGAACCACGCAGTTGTAAACGAGGATCCGAACGCGCGCATGGTTCGCGAGCTTAAAGAAGAGTTGGCGCAGCTGCGGGCAAAGCTCGGTGGCGGTGGATCGGCGATTGGCATGCCAATGGAAGAGCAATATTCGTCGGATACACCGCTTGAGCAGCAAATGGTTTCCATCTCACAACCAGACGGCACGATCAAGAAGGTGTCCAAGGCCGAAATCGTCGAGCAGCTGAACCAGTCGGAGAAGCTGTACCAGGAGATCAACCAAACATGGGAGGAGAAGCTCCAGAAAACCGAGCTCATTCACAAAGAGCGGGAGGCCGCCTTGGAAGAGCTTGGTATCAGCATCGAGAAGGGCTTCGTGGGTCTGTCGACACCGAAGAAAATGCCGCATCTGGTCAATCTTAGCGACGACCCCTTGCTGGCCGAATGCTTGGTGTACAACCTGAAGCCTGGGACGACGACTGTCGGTCATATCGAAACATCGTCGACGGCGGAGATCAGACTGAACGGATCCAAAATTCTTATGGATCACTGCTCGTTCGAAAACGTCGACGGCATTGTCACAGTGGTCCCTCGCGAGGGTGCTGGCGTCATGGTCAATGGGGAGCGAATTGAGAAGCCTAAGCGTTTGCGCAGCGGTTACCGAATCATCCTCGGAGACTTTCATATTTTCCGTTTCAACCATCCACAGGAGGCTCGGGCCGAGCGTGCGGAACAGAGTAGTCTGCTCCGGCATTCAGTCGCCGCCAGTCAGCTAAGCGGCATAGCATCTCCCCGTCCTGGGCATGAGCGAAATACTAGCGTTATCTCGCGCGCGGACTCTGACTACGACTTCGACAGCCCGTCACGTGCACTTTCTCCACAGCCCCGCAATGGGAGAGACTCGGACTGGTCCTTTGCCCGTCGTGAAGCTGTTACGGCAATTCTGGGCCCCGGACAGAAAGTCTCTGATCTCGCGGACGACGACCTTGATGTCCTCTTTGACGATCTGCTGCGCGTGCGAGCAACGCGCAAAGGTAAGACGGAGAATCGAATATTCGAAGTCGAAGACGACAGTGATTCCGTCACCTCGTATCCAGTGCGAGAGAAGTACGCCTCGAATGGCACAATAGATAACTTCTCGCTTGACACTGCGCTGACGATACCCTCCACCCCACAAGCAGGCGAAGAGGACAGCCGGTTACGTCTCGTGCGCGAAGATATGCAGAATCAGCTAGAGAAACAAAAAGAAGAATACCAAGCGAAGCTCAAGTCGGCTGAGGAAGCACATGTTGAAATCGAGGAGATCCGAGCTGAGAAGGCAAAGATGGAAGAGAACCTTCTTACACTGAAGGAAGAGATGCAGAAGCAGCTCCAGGAGCAGAAAGAAGAGATGCAGCGCCAAAAGGAGGAGTTCGAACGCCAACTCTCCGAGCTGAAGCCCTCCGAGCCCCAAGAGGAAGGACCGCCGGAGCCAACTCCACGACAGATTGAACAAGCGCGGAATGTCATCCAACGCTGGCAGCAGCGGAGATACGTTGGCATGGCAGAGAAGATCCTCCAAAATGCGGCACTGCTCAAGGAAGCGCAAGTGATGAGCCAACAGATGGAGAAGCAAGTGGTTTTCCAGTTCTGCATCGCCGACGTTGGTCACACATTTGCCTCGTCGTACGACCTTGTTCTGAACGGTATTCCGGGTGAAGAAGACGAGGACCTTGATTTAGCCCCCAAGCCCTGCGTGGCGGTGAGAGTGATCGACTTCAAGCACAATGTCGTCCATCTGTGGTCACTCCAAAAGCTGCGCAAGCGGATCCGGCAGATGAAGCAAGTCAGCCAGTATCTCAGCTCGCCAAACTACTCGCAGCACTTCAATCTCGACAACCCGTTCTCTGAATCCTGTCTTCCGCAATACTCACGCATCGGAGATGTCGACGTTCCACTTGCGGCTGTATTCGAGGCAAGGGTGCAGGACTTCACACTGGACGTGTTTTCTCCATATACCTCGAATGTGGTCGGTATCGTCACACTCTCATTGGAGCCATCATCGGCGGAGGCTCCATCTTCCACGCTTAAGTTCAATGTCGTCATGCGGGACTTTATCGGGTTCCCTGAGCGCGAAGGCACCGACGTGCATGCGCAGCTCTTTGTACCTGGCGTATCAGACGAAGGTGGTGCTACGACAACATCACTTGTCAAGGACTTCGATGAAGGGCCCGTACGGTTCGAAAGCGTCCACAGTATGAGTCTCCCATTTTCAAGCCCGAGGAACTCATCGCTCCGGATTTCCATCTTCGCCAAAGTAACAGCGATGCACCTTGACAAGCTCCTCAGCTGGGACGACATGCGCGACTCGGCCCCGCGTCCGAAGCAGAAGCGTCACCAATCACGCATCGCTGAGTCGGAGTTCTATACCGAGGAGCGACATGACATTTTCTGCCGCGTGCAGCTCCAGGAGATCTCTGAGCACGGCGACTACCAACCCGTGGATGTGGTGCAAAATAACGCTCTTGACTGCGGTGCATTCCAATTGCACCAAGGTCTCCAGCGCCGGATTGTCATCAGCCTCACGCACAGCTCCGCCAAGGCGCTCCAATGGAAAGACGTCACGTCGCTGCGGGTGGGTCGAGTGATTCTACTCGACAATGCGGGTAAGGCGTCCGATCTCGATACTCCGCAGGCAGAGGTCCCCTTGAAGCCAGTTTCACCACCAGTCGTTGAGGACAATGCCGATGGAACATCAAACGTGACGGTTATTTGCCAGTGGGATTCGAGCATGCATGGCTCGCCCCTGCTTGACCGGGTAACTTCTGACCGTTACCGCGTGCAGATTACGCTCCTGTGGAATGTCACGTGCGGCAAGGTCACGGCGCCGATGTCATTTGCGTTGGATCTCGCCGTTCAGATCCGCTCGAGGTCGTACGTACGGCAGACGTCCATGTTCCAGCAGCTATGGAGTCCGGTCCATGTGGTTCATTCCAGTGTAGGCATCTTTGTAGTGGTTATCCGGCCTGTTTCGGCGAAACGAGCTGTTGATCTGTGGCGCATGGATACGCAGAACGACTATGTCAAGGGCGAGGAATATCTGAGTGGTTGGACTCCGCGTGGTGTCTCTCTCGTCAGCGACTACATCGGCAGCCGGAAGCAGCGACGGCGAGTAGCGGAGATTGAAACCGCGCGGACCCTCCTAGGCAAAAAGACGCTGGTGCGACATGACGGGCCCATTCGCGAGCAAGAAACGTTCGACGCGCGGCAGGAGCAGCTTCTTCGGAAGGTTCTTCAACTGTGGACCACCAAGCGCGACATCGAAGCTTCGATCCTGTCGAAAGACAATATCGAGCCTCCTCAGAACGGTGCCGCCTTTGCACCTCCGACTAACGGCGCGACGCAGCCCACGCTGATTGCCTCAGTCCGCTTCATCCCCAAGAATCCGAACCTGCAGAAGGGCGGCTACTTGATGATGCCGGATGAGGGCAACACGCGCTGGGTGCGGCGTTACGTTGAGCTGCGGCGGCCCTATGTCCACATATATTCCGTGCCGGAGTTGGAAGAGCTGAATGCTATCAACCTCACCAACGCCCGGATAGACCACGAGCCGCAGTTCGCGATGTTACTGCGCCGTAACGGTGCCACCTACGTTTGGGCAGTGTTCGCGCCGCAGAACACTTACCTATTCAAGTCGCGCAGTGAAAGGGACAAGGTGGAGTGGATTCTCAAGATCGACGAGAGCTACTTCAGCAGTCCGAGTGGTGGAAGCGGGTGGAGCAGCGGGAACGAGAACGAGGACGATGGACTTGCGTATTAAGCCCCGGGTGTGGCAATTGTCTTTTTGATATTCTCGCTTTCCTTGCGGCCACGCGGCATGACTATAAGGCGCTTTTCAGGTTGGAATAACTGCTGTTGCTGTACATGCATTGCGGAGGCGTTGGCCGTCCGCCTTTGATACCCCTGATTTTTTTCCTTCGCTATCTAAGGGATGCGGATGCTCAGCGGCAGGTGATGGGACTGCCGGCTCGGAATGTGTAACCCATACTTGTATTCTGTCTTCTCTGGACTCGGGCGGATGACCTGAATGAGCGCAATGTATTCTGTACCCACCCTAGACTTGCATCCGTGAACCCGTATTGGTGCTGCTTTCCCGTGGCGTGAGGAGGTTGAATAGCTAAAGCATCGCAAACCCAGACGCTGCAACATTCGCCCTCCTATCACCGCGCAAACTCTTCCTCAACAGCCCGCACCAGGCGAACACATCGATGAAAAGAAGCAGACCATCAAAAATTATGCCAGTGAGGCCCCCGAAGGAGACTCATACCAACACCTCTCCACGCTGTGCAATGCAGGAGGTCCTGGCAGGCTTCCGCATTCTTGAGCGCGGATAGCCCCAACAAGGTAAGTATGAAGAAAAGAAGAAAAGGAGGAGAGAGGTGGAGTGGGCGGTATTTATACCCTCTGGCAGGTGGCCCATGCGTTGCGGTTCAACGTTGAACAAACCCAAGGAAGCGACGACCCGCGGCGCCTTCAGTCCTTGGCACCCCTTCCCCGCCCCGCCCCGCCCCGCCACACCCACCCCGCCCTTCCAACGCCACCCTTGCCCCGCGCCTGCCAGAGCTTGTCTTCCCGCCGACGTACAGTATCCTCATCACAACATATCGCAACCATGGCTGAAGCCTCAGAACCCCCCGTACCGCAAAGTCTTGACGTCGTCTACTGCGGAGGTAAGTCCTCCCGCCCTTTGCCTTCCCGCGCTAACCGTCCGCAGTCTGCTCTCTCCCTCCCGAAGTAGGTACACGGCCCGAGGCCGGCGCGCCGGCGCTATGGGTCGGACACGGCTGATGCTGGCATAGTACTGCGAGTTTGGCGGCACGACGAAGAAGTGCGAGGAGTGGTTGCAGCAGCATCATCCGGATGTGCATGGGCGGCTGTACTCGGGAGGTTAGTTGAGGCGCGCTGGAGTGGACGCGAGCTGACCCAAGACAGAAGCGCTCGCCGCGCCGCTAACCGCGCTGTCGGTCAAGGCGCAAGAACGAGCGGAAAAAGACGCGCAGAAGAAAGCGGCCAAAGCGGCGACAGCGGCCGAACGGGAGGCGGAGCGACGCGCGACGGCGCGGGTCACGATCAAGCGGATTGAGCGGAACAAGCGTAAGTATGTTACGACGATTGCGGGGCTTGAGACGTTTGGGTACGATTTGAAGAAGATTGCAAAGGACTTTGGGAAGAGGTTTGCGACGGGGTCGAGTGTGACGAAGGTTCCGGCGGGTGGGGAGGAGATTACGGTGCAGGGCGATTTGGCATATGATATTGAGGAGTTTGTGATTGAGACGTTTAAGGAGGTGCCGGAGGACAATATTGATGTGGTGGAGGATAAGAAGAAGAAGGGGGCGCCGCCGGTTGTGTGAGGAGGGGACTGAGGGATCCTGCGAGCGCGAGAGATGGGTCGGGAACGGCAACAGTGAGGGTCACCTCGCACTGAACGGAGTCAAGGAAGATGTCATGCTGATATTGACATAGTTACTCTGTAGATACGCCGTAGAGTCGCTGAACCATAAAGCGACCGATACCTGCGCCAAAAGAATTTCCATCTCGTCCTGTCAAACCCAAAGACTCCAAAACCCCCTTTTTCCAACCGTATCTTAGTACCGCCCCGGAATCGGCACGCTCGCTTGCTGATACTGCCCCGGAATAGGCACACTCCCCTGCGGGTACTGCCCCAGCTCCACAGGCTGCTGCCCCTGATACTGCGCTCCAAACCCAGGCGCGCCATACGCAGGCGCCTGCCTCTGCCTCTGCTGTGCGCCATAATCATATGCCTCCTGCAAATTTCTCTCCGTCGCTTGCTCATCCTTCATATCTTTCCCATGACTTGCCCAGCAATACTTCGCGCCAAACGCAAACAGATACATGATCACAACCGCCACCACCAGCGGACCCCACACCCGGTTGTACCCCGGCGACAAAGCGAGTGGGAAGCCTAGCCCCGCGGCTGTGACGCCGAGCACGAAGGTCAGGAGCCCGAGCAGTGGGTGCAGCAGCCGGGTTGGGTTCTTGCGCGGCGCGAGGTCGGGCACTTTTGTGGGGTGTGCGCTGGGGTCGACGGTCCGCGTTGCGAGGTGGGTGCGTAGGCGCAGGTAGCCTAGCCCGGCTTGCGCGAGGATGACGAATATGACGATGAGACCTAGGACTTGATGCGCCGTGTTGTAAGATTTGGACTACGGATTACGGTTAGAGGCTGATGATAGCCAGATGAAGAAGGTACTACGAAAGGGGCACTCACGCGAACGAAAAGCGTCGAGAGGTGAATCCCCAACCCTAATCCAACGACGAAAAATAGCGCGAACGCGCCCTGCAGGTACATATGCAACTTCCACCGGCGCATCAGGCGGAACAGCATCGCGTCGACCGGGAGCCAAAATGCGAACGCAAGGCACATGATCGCGGCGTGGGCCGCGCCGATCCAGTCATGCCGGGTGACCTTGACCGGGCCGGGGTTCGAGTCGCTCGCCTTCAGCCCGAGCGCGGGGATCCCGACATTGTCGCTATTTGGCGAGGTCGCGGCGCGCATGTCGAAGGTGAATTGGCCGTGGAGCGCGTGGCTGCGCAAAGGCGCGGCGGGACTATTCGAGGCCCGGACGGAGGAGGAGGAGGGCGGGCCGACGGCGAACATGAATGGTGCCGCAGCAGAGGTAAGGTCCAAGGGAGGGTTGCTAAAGTGTGTGCAGTTGAAGCAGATGAACTCGAGGGAGTAGACGCCGGCGGTAGAGTCGAGGCTGTCGACGTGGTTGGAGCCTGGCTCCGAGGTGTTGGTCATCAGCCGGGCGTTGATGGCGGAGCTGTAGGCTGGCTCGGTGTTGCCGGTGGAGAGGCGCGGGGAGAAGGTTATGTTGGTTCCGCTCTTGCTTGGGTAGGCGAGGAACATCAATGCGTTCTTCATCGAGGCCCCGATGCCGACGGCGATCCAGTCGAAGCCGCTTGGGGCTTGGACGCGGAAGTAGAGATCGCCGGTGTCGGCGACCGCGCTCAGCGAGACTGTGAAGTTGGTCTCATCGAAGGAATACACAAACGTCGCTGAGCCAGCTGCCTGCGCCAGGGTCGACAATAAGCCTGCCATTATTAGCCTCCCATACCCAAAACTCGTCAAAGCCTCATACCAAGCAGCAAAACCGCCGCGCGCAGCGCAGCGCCGAAGTTAAAGAAACCCGCGCGCATGATTTCGGCGAAGAACTACGAAGTGGAGTAAAAAAAAAGAGCTCGTCTCGAGGTCGCCGCGGACTCAGAATCGCGGTCAACGCTGCTCCTTTTTAATAGATCCCCTCATCCCCTCTCGAAGCGCCCGCCGCGCCTGCGCGTGCACGGCATCTGAACCGCCCTTGGTCGCAAGGCTGGTTGGGCTTGGCGCCTAACCGCCGTGCCTGATTGGCTGGCGGGTGTGAGATCACGGCGGGAGGGGGGGCCAATCCTGGGGATGGAGGGAGGGGTGATGGAGGCGAGGCCGCGTGTGTGGTCTGTGGGGATGATGGATGAGGGATATGGTGGTGGGGTTTTTGGGTCGGTGGGATGAATGCGTGCTGAGATGCATGGAGAGGGTTGAAGCGGGAGCCGGTGCCGCGGGAATGCTGACTTCAGATGGCGTGTGGAATCACTCATGGCATCGAAGTGCTCAAGAAGTGCAGTCGGCATGAATAATGACAGCAGGGGTGAATGGCTCTCTTGTTGGGTCTATTTTCGTCGTCGGGAAGACGTTCTGCATTTGGTGATACCTTTGAGTCAACCTGACCGGAAAGGCCAACTGCTAATCATCTTAGGTCTCAAGCCAGAGATATCGATGAGATTGAAGCCTTCAGAGAGTTTAGGATGGTTGTCAATGGAGTTGGAGTGAAGAGTGCAGCAACATGAGATGAGGTTGTCCGTTCCGTCTTGGCAACTGAACCTCCTCCAAGCATCACGACCTTCCCAAAACGGAAATCAGCTGAACCTCACTTAACTACCCGCAACACCAAGGTTCCATCAACACCACATCGTCATCGGGAAAACTCCGACAGTCCGATGTTGTTTCCGATATAGTACCCTAGCCTCTCCGTCCCCAATTAGCCACGCCTCCACCCCCCCCGCATCACGAGCCGCCCCCCGGTCAGATATATATTTCTCCGAGCCATGGCGCGGAATATATCCACAGCGCACACACCCCACCACACCCGCGACGAGCTGCCATCATCAACCTCACCAACCTCACCACCCTAACCCCACCACCCCGCCCCAATGGCACTCCTAACCCTCCTCCTCCTCCCCTTCCTCCTCACCCCCTTCACAGCAGCCCACGGCTCGCTCAAAGCCATCGAGGTGGCCGGAAAGCAATACCTCGCCTGGCAAATCAACGCCGATCCCTACGTCAAGCCGCCACCGCTGCGGTACGCGCGGCGGGTGCTCAATGAAGGACCAGTGAAGGACTTCACGGGCAAGGGGATAACATGTGGCGATGCCGGGAACGAGGCTGCGGGGGGCACGATCGCGGTGCGGGCTGGGGAGAAAGTGTACAAGCCCCCATCCCTCATATCCAAAACCGCAGAGGGGAAAGCAAACTGATGTTGGGGCGATAGTAAGCTCATCTGGGACCAATGGGGCTCGTCCCACTCCGGCCCCGTCATGAACTACATGGCGAAATGCACGCCCTCCTGCGCGAACTTCAAAGGCGACACCGGACGCCCCTGGTTCAAAATCGAGCAGTCCGGCTACGACAAAAGTAAGAACCCGCCCTGGGGTAGCGATCAGCTCGCGAGGCAGGGCGCTTCGTGGACCGTGACCATCCCACCCAGCATCGCACCGGGCGAGTACCTCCTCCGGCACGAGATCCTAGGCCTGCATGTTGCGGGGAAGAGGAACGGGGCGCAGTTTTATCCCACCTGCGTGCAGTTGAAGGTCAGTGGGAGTGGGACGGCGACGCCGAGTGGTGTTGCGCTGCCGGGCGCATATAACCCGGATGATAAGAATGGGATTTTGGTGGAGCTTTGGAGGGTGAATGCGGGACAGGTGGAGTATGTTGCACCGGGCGGGCCGGTCTGGAACGGGACGCATTAGGACACCTTTTGTAGAATATACATCGTGCTTACCATCCGCCATCTAACCTAACCTCCCATCCCCAAACTCACACCACTGATATAAATCCCCCATATCAAGCCCACCGCCGCATACCAAACCACGCGTCTCTCCACGGGTATCCACACGAAATTGATCACGGCAGCGAGCGGCCACACCAACCCGCCCGCCAGCATCATGGGCAGCGTCTCCGTGCGCACCGCCTCCCACACTTGTCCCGCGGAGAACCCTTTCAGCACTGACATGAGCACCAGAAAGACGGTGTTGTACCACAGCGCTCCAAATGTACAGTCCAGCACCACTTTGATCACCAGATACGTGATGTGCAGGCGCGGTTTCGCCGAAGCCTCCGCGGCAGCCGGGCCCATCAGTGGCGCCGCGTGCTCGACGTCTGCATTCAGATCCGCATCCGTATCGCGGTTCAGCTCGTCCAGCGGCAGCGTGGGCTCCGTATCCTCAGTCACGGGCTCATAAAACCCCGGGAAGGTATCTTCTAGCCAGACCTGCCACCAGAACACCGGCGGAGAGATAAGGAGGTTGAATAGCGCGAAGCGGAGTATCTCGATGGGATCGAAGTCCGTGATCTGGAACGTTAGCTCGGGCCGGACAGCGGGTGTGCGGCTTACCTTAGCGCGGTACAATCCGATAGCTTGCGCTACAACGTTGGATATCACGCCCAGGAGGGTTGCTTGGAAGGTTCCGACTGCGATGGGGGAGCTCAGCAGCGTGCGGAGTTTACTGATTTTGTGAGGTCTCTGACTGGCTTCAGAGGCGCGACGGGAACGAGGGGAGAGGCGCTCGATGGAGGCGCGCGCGATAGAGAACATGGTGCATGGTGAAGGAGTGGATGGGCGCGCTGGAGGTCTAAAGAGCGTGAGGGAGTGAAGGAGTGAGCGTGAAGGTCGCGTGGGGTACGTTGTCTCGAATGTTGGAGATGACTTCCTCGCCAAGGTTAAGATGCGCCACATATCTGAGTCCATCGCTGGAGTGGCAGGGGGCTGCGTGGGGGGTGTGGTGGATGCCAAAAATGGCAACTATGTTCGCCTGACCTGCAGCCTCACGTTGAACTTGGAACGGGTTAGCTGATACTAGTGCCAGGACGACGTAGTCCGGCTGCTCCTCTAAGAGAGCCGTGATCCTCATCCAAGTTCTTCTACATAGAGCGCAGAGAAGAGCCAGGGCTCCCTATCATTAGTCTTCGATATCGTCATCGTCTAAAACAAGAGCATCGACCTTCTCAGTCACTTTTCCAACCGTCCCTTTACTCCGAACCCATCCTGCCTTTTGCGGCTTTCTCCAGTCATCAGGAGCATCGGTGGTCCACTGCTCACCATTGGGCTCGTCCTCATCATCATCCCCGCCCTTCTCGCGGATCCCTCGCCCGAACATTACCACCTTGCTCAGGTCCGTCATTGAGGATGGGAAGCCGCCAGCTTTCCTTTGCCTGCCCCTCTCTATTTGTGCAAGATACGGTAGCCGCTCCAGAATCAGCTCTGGCTTCACGCGGTCACCCCCGGCATCACCGGATAACCCGACTCCCCACTCGCCGTTCCCCTTCATGCGGGCAACGACCTGCTCAACCATTTCTCCAATCTCTTCCACCCTGCGCCACACGCGCAATGATATCGGATACAGAATATGATTAGCGTTCCCCTTCCTATAACCGCCATGCGGCTCTGCTCTTTTGACAGGATATGGAAGGTTGAACGACACGCCCGCAATAGCTACGTACGCTGAGAGATCTTCTTGCCTCAAGGCCTGCGCTGAGGCACCGACTCCGTTTCCGCTCCAACGGTCGGGGGAGAGTATGTCTGCGTCCGAGAGAGTGTCTGCACATGCGCACAGCGAGTCGAGCTCGTCCTCGGCTGAGAAGCTCTTGCAGGATGGGACGTAGTTTTCGTGAACAGTGGCAACGAACGTTGATGTGTCCGCCCCGAGTTCGGTAAGAAGCGCATCGGGAGTTATCGGTGGCTTTAACGGGCGAGCTAGATGCGGCAGATGTGGAGGAGGCTGGGCAGCTTGAGGATCTGTGCGCTTGTTGTAAATTACCTTCCCGACGGCATGAAACAAATCAAGAGTCGAGCTCCGTATGTCAACATCGGTGGTGCCTTCGGCATCCTTGTTCAGAGGCAAAGATGGCATGAAAGACGATGAGCCTTTACCCAGAGAGTAAAATTCAAGGGTGGAGATGGCATTCCGAATATCCCCGATCTCTGCGATGGACTTCAGCAGGGCCGTACCGGGGTTCTTCTTCTTTCCCCCAGAGGCGCGAGCCTCCTTTTCTAGTACGAGGTTTAACCCTTTGGCCATGATCGTTGGCGCTATAGGCCGGAATTCGATGGTGGTGACAGCATGATGGCCGAGGATTTCAGGGCCAAGAAGACGGTGCGCAGTAAAGCTATCTGCCGCAGCGGTGGACGTGGACAGGAGAGTTTCAGATATTATCATTACGATCGGCGTTGCTGGCTTTGGAGCCTTGGAGAAGCTTGATGGGGATGGAGCGCTGGATTCGAGGTAGAGTTGAACGGCTTTCCGAAAGGATTGCAAGGCAGGCGAAGTCCTGGAGAAGGTGTTTGGAAATTCTTCAATCAAGATCATCCTCTTCTCCGACTCGCTAGAGTGGCTTGACTTAGGGTTTAGGGACCCATCGCCTACAAGATCCAGCGTCCCGAATGTGCCAGATCGGAGCATGAAATCCTCAAACTGCGCGGACATCGAAACAAATCCCTCATCTGATTGCATTGTGCCTGTAGGATTGCGCCACTCGTTGATCCGGAGGCCTAAAACCCGCGCCAGAAGCTGGACAGTGGTCGTCTTGCCGGAGCCAGCTGGGCCTTTGAGAAGCAGAAGCCGCTGGTTTCTCCGCGCTCCGCATACAACTCCTTCAATCCAACTCCTGACATCATCGACCTTTTTCTTATGGACAGCCAGCTCTGAGATGGACACTGGGGCAAATCTCTCCATCCACGGTCGAGAAGCTTCGGGTTCTGGTTTCGCCGACGGCTGTGTAGACGCGGCTGGGGTGGACGCCTTAAATCCATTCCTGGTCTTAAGGAATTTCTGGCTCGCTCGAGGAGGATCGTTTTCCTCTTCACGAATGAGGGTATCCACCTTCCTCTTCGCAGTTCGCAAAGGAATTGGCCTGCTGGTTATGGTGGGCTTCTGGTCGGCCAGCCTGATCATTTCCTCGTCGAGCGAGTCATCGTCCTCGATCAAGTCCTCTTCCATGTCCAAGCTTGGAGTTGGCGTTGGGCCTCTGAGGCTAGGCGACGCGCGCCTCTGCGCCTGCGACTGTTGTCGTTGCGTCGCAGCATTGAAGAAGGAGAGTATCGAGCGCTCCTTGCCCGGAGACTTGGTGGGCCTGGGAGGCTGCGCCTTGCGCTTCTTAGGTGAGGGAGAAAACTGGACGTCGGGTTGAGGGGATGCGATTCGGTTCGAGGATCGCAACTGGCGCTGCTTCAGCGGTGACTTCGTCGGAGGGTTGGCCGAACTCGAAGGTGCTGTGATCCGTTTTGAGAGGGGTCTCGAAGGTGGAGCTTCGGATAAGCGGGTGGGTTTAGCATGCGGCTCGTCGTCGTCCTCGGATGAAATGACAATGGGCCGCTCGCCGCGCTTTGGGGCCATGCTCGGAATTTGGGGGGTGGGCAGGTTGTATCGCCGTCATTATGCCCCAGGATGCGGAGTCAGCGACGAACCGAGAGGATGCGCGTCTGCGCGTAGTCTCGTGACTTGATCAGGCAGAGAGCAAGGCATCGCGTCCAAGTTTGGTCTAGCGCAAGTCCATCGGATTTAGAACAAGGCTGAGGAAGGCAGGACAACGACGTTTAACAGTGAATTTTATCGAAGGTATGACATTCCGTGGTCTTCATTGATTGAAATAGGTTACGTTACGCTTAGAGCCAAATGAAACCAATAAGCTGAAAAGGGACAGCCTTCCAGCTCCGCAGCCTACTCTCGTCTGAAAGAGCCGAAACAATGGGCAAGAAACAGGTACTTGATAGTCAAATACAACTCACTGCTATTACTCTCATCCCAATACCTCCCTTGGTAAGACCTAAAGCCATTACGACGCAGTTTGCTTCGAGGCACTCCATGAAAGTAAGAGAGCGGAGAACTGCTTCGGCAATCATATCCGGTAGCCACAGAGCGGAGTCAATACGGATCCCAACTGATAGCCTGCGGAGTGCAACATAGATTTGGAATCGTACCATACCATATGTAAATTCGGCAGGATAAGTGCCGACCAAGGAGATATCATTTCCATCGAGGTCGGATACCAGGCTGTTTGAGAGCCGAGGATGTTTTGGCCTCGGTTATATATCTGGTTGTGATTCTGCGAGGCGGCAGTTCCAATTCGGATTAGAGATGCATGACGCTGGAGATAGGCCGCTGTACTTACCTTCGGTTCAGCCATAACCGTGACGAACCATCGGTGATAATGATAGTTGAAACTGGAAGAAGTAACGCACGGAGGGCAGGGCAAATCTGGTATAGATGCCCCAAGCTGTACGGGTATCTCTTCGCATTCAGGCACCTCAGTACATAGTGAAACTACTTCTTGACTCCTCACTCATCACATCTGACAACACTCAAAGCGATGCCATCCATGAAAAATCTTCCGCAGCATGGAAGGCTACGGAACCCTACCTCGGGCATGCACTAGCAATCGACGTATCTAGACTCCAAGCAGTCCAACAGTACCACCAGCCAGGATGATGAGCACGTCACTGTCAGCTAACAGCAGCGGCAGTGCGAGAGTGAGACGCACGCCACCATGCGGGAGCGTTAAATGAGCTGCCATGACCGGAAAGACAGGGCTAAGATGAGAGCTGAGGCGAGGACGGAGGCGAAGTAGTACGGCGGCCCATGATGGCTGGCAGGAGTGGTAAACACATCGGATGCTGATCGTGTGCTCTGCCGCTGCAACAACGCCTCTAGTTCATGACATTGCAAAGCCTATTTCATTTTGGGAGTCAAGGATCAGCCTCATTCTCGCCACATGGAAGACTACAGCGCAATGGAGTTCTTGACACGAACACCTCAGATGTCAAAGTGCCAGCTGGACTGTGACTCCTTCTTGACGGTGCAGCGAGGTCGAGACGGGAGGAACCTTGACTGCTTGTTGTTTATTAGTGAATTGCAGCGGGGCATTGCATGAGCCTAGCGGAAGCTCGGGAGTGGTTTGGCTGCTTTGGATTGCTTCTAGTTGTTTTGATCAGCTTGAGCTTGATGGAGACTCGACGTTGGCTTTAGGTGCATGACACTTGTTGTCTGTGGCACAGTCCGAGTGGTGGACTTGAGCCAAGACCAACGCCCGGTGGAATGGTGGCTTGCCGCCCGGCCCGCACTTGGCACAGCGAGGGTCTTCCAATGATACTCCACCACGACATCTGCCTTGATGACTTCTTCCCATCTCAGCCTCTCTCCATCTCCCATCTTCCATCTTCCCCCCCAAACTCCACCTTAGGCTCCTGTATCTGCGCCTCGAGTCAATATGTCAGTCTCACTTTTGCTGTCGCCAAATTGGCCGAGGTCTTTACTCCGGTACAGCCGCCTTTGCCACCTCCCCCCGTAGGCAGCTCGGTTACCGTACCTACGCCCTGCCCGGCCACGCTGGGTTCCTAGGGAAAAGCATCCGCCCCATCGCAGTTCACCCTAACTTGCTGCATCCTTTGGGCTCCAGTTGATCCCGACTATCCGTAGCTTTGCAGCCATCAGATGCTCCACCAGACTCTTCAATTTTCTCGCAAGGCGGCCCCTTGTAGCGGCGCCCGTAGGATAGCCGAAGCGGCGAAGTCCTTGCTTTGTTATGCATCGTCGCTAACCCGAGTCTCACAACATCAACTGCAATGCCGCACCAGGTCCTCGTATCGAGGCCAATGGCCTTGACATTACTCCAAAATTCGGACATCATAGCCCCGCACTCCGAAGCCCTGCTGTCTCGTGTCGTTGGACAGCCGAACCCGCATCTCACAGAGAGCCACATCACTGTCCGCCTCATGGCCACGGCCCTCCCAAATCTCCCCCACATGTCAGAGGACATTGCCCCCCTGGAGGCGCAGAAGCACGGGATATCAAACTCACCAGTGTTTTGTTCCCTAAACTGGACTGCAGTGCAGAAAAGCCTTCCAGTGCCAGCGCTGGATCGGACCGTTTGTATCTAAGAATCATTGTTTTCGCCCTGTGCTGCCACGCAAGCAACCTTCTTCCCCTCCTCGTAATTCTCTTTGGCCCACGGCCCCCCTTCCCACCAGGCATCGCAAGGAAACCAGCCATATACGCTTCTCTCTCATAACCACCCCCATCCCAGCACCTCCCTCTCGCTGGCGACTTTGTATATCAACCTGCACTGCCAATTCGCGAAACATGGCGAAGGGCGGAAAGAAGAAAACCGGCGGCAAGAACAAGTCTCAAGCCGCCGTCCAGTCCCAACCTTCGCCGCCGCTGAGCCCTCCGCTTGCTGCCAGTAAAGAGACTGACGTTGCACTGCCTGAGTCTGGCATCATCGACCCCTCCCTCCCCTCTCCCGTTTCCAAGCCGGCCAGTGAGAAAGTCAGCCCAAGCGCTGGGCCTGTCGACTCAGCCGTTGCCGACGCAGACATAACCCCCGTTACGCTCGACCAAGACGACTCCCAGAACGAAGCTCCTACAAAAGATGAAGAGGTAGACCCTGAATCGGAGTTCGCCGAGAAGAAAAAGAAGAAGAAGGTCAGGAAGGGGAAGAACAAAAAGCAAGCGCCATCCGAAGAGCCTGTAGAGGAGGATAAGGCTGTTGAAGAGCCCGCAGCCGACGTTGTTGTTGCCGAACCCCTCCCCGAACCATCACCCGAGCCATCACCCGAGCCTGCAGCGGAAGCGGTACCGGAACCGACGCCAACAATTGTCGAGCCGGAACAACCACAAGCTCCCACTGTGAATCCCGATCCATCACCAGCCTCCGAAGAACCCATACCTACCCCTCCAACCGAGACACCCGAACCCGAACCCCAGCCAACAGAACCCGCAGCGGAGGTACCCGAGCCTTCCCCCGAGCCGGCCGCCGAGCCTACCCTGGAGCCAGCAGCCGAACCGACCCCCAAATCCACACCAGCACCGGTCACAGTGTCTGAGGAGGAACCTACACCAGAGCCAGCTGCAGAGCCCGAGACCGAGCCTGAGGCACAACCAGCGACAGACCCCGAGCCCGAGCCAGCTGCAGACCCCGAGCCCGAGCCAGCAGCAGAGTCTGAACCCGATCCAGCGGCAGAGCCTCAGCCCGAGCAAGCGGTAGAGCCTGAGCCTTCTCCTGAGCCTTCTCCCGAGCCAGTTCAAGAGGCAGAGCCGGAGCCCGAGCCTGCACCAGCAGCCGTTGAGGAGCCAGAGTCAACGTCTGTTCCCGAGCCGGAGTCTGCTCCCGAGCCGCCGAAGGAGCCTGAAGTCGAACCTCAGACAGCACCCGAGCCCGAACCTCAGCCAGCTGCGGACCCAGAGCCAGAGCCAAAATCCACACCCGAGCTAGTGGAGGAAGAATCTAAAGCTCCGGTCGAAGCTCCTGAAGAACCTGGACCAGCCTCGGAAGCATCATTAAACCCTCCAGCGGAACCCGAGCCTGCAACACCAGCTGCAGCAGAACCACAGCCGGAGCCCGCTGTCGAGTCCACACCAGAGCCAGAGGCGACACGCTTGGCTGAGACTCTTCAAGAACCTGAGCCTGCGCCTTCAATACCTCCTCCTTCCGACCCCGAACCCATCCTTGAGCCAGTGTCAGAGCCTGTCCGCGAAGTACCTTCTCCCGAACCAACTCCGGAACCCGTTCAGGAGAGCCCAGCTCGAGAACCGACACCAGCGCCATCACAGGAATCCATCCTCGAAGCACCTGTCCCCGCCCGACCCACCGCCTCTCCACTCCAGGACTTCCCCCAACCCACTCCCTCTCCCAAAACACGATCCGCTTTCGCCCCGCCCCCACACTACCCCTCTCCACTCCCACCTCGTGCCGTGCCTGCCATTTCCCGGAGCGCATACTACCCACACCATTCTTTCCGCTACCCAGCCTATACCGTGGCGGACCCCACGCTCCCCTCGCCTCCGGCGTCTGACTCGCCCGCCGGGCCGTCTGACGGCTATGCGCCGCAGACGCCGGGGCAGCACATGGCAGTGCCATACGGCCAGAACGGATACCACTCGCCGGCACTGACGCACGCCGCGCCTCATGGACACAGCTCGCCGATCCCACAAAGCGCCTCGCCGGCAAATATCTCACAACGCGGATCACCCGCCCAGCAGTCGCCGCTGAACCCACATGTTCAACCTGCTTCCCCATTCCCTGGTCATGCTCAGGCGTACGGACACTACCCGCATGCGCCGCCGCAGAGCCCCTACATGCGTCAGCACATGCCCCGCCCGTCAAGGACGATGACGCAGCCTATGGGGTACCGGTATGGCGAGTACGGTGGGTATGGCGGGTACGACGGCTATGGCGCGCCGGCATACCATCCCCCATTTGGGCCCACGCGGCATGACTCGTACGGGCCACCGCCGCAGAGCCGGTCGCAGCGGAATAGTTTCGTCGGCGCTCCTGATATGGAGCATCATGACATGCAACACGGCCCGCCGGACATGGACGAGGAAAACTTCCGCCCACGACCGCCTACACGGTCGGCGACGGGGCTGCCGGACTTGCGGCAGATTCTGCAACAGCACGTGGAGGCGGTCAACCAGATCGACGAGGAGAAGGAGCGGCAGTATGAGATCATCAGAGCTAAGGATGCGACCCTCAATGAAGAGAAGAAGAAGCACACCGAGGTGGTGAAGAGCAAAGACGACCTCATCAGCCGGTTGACGAAGCAGCTCGACGACGCCTCGAACCGCCACGTGAAAGATACCAACAAGTTCCGCATGCAGATCGGTAACCTCGAGGAGAAGGCCAAAGATCTGCAGGAGGACATCGAGGAGCATGCCAAGGGGCGCAAAGACGCCGAGGTCAAGATCGGTGCACTCACCGACGAGCGCGACACTCTGCTCAGCGAGCGCGTCATCCTGGCCAAGGCGGCGGCCGAGGAGAAAGAGCGACTCGAAAAAGAGTTCGCCGACTGGCGTACGGATGCTGAGGCCAAGCTCGAGGCTGAAAAGGCGCGTGCGGCAGAGGAGAAGGCGCGTATCGAGGACGAACATGCGGGCTGGAAGACCACGACGCTCGAGGCGCACGCAGCGGAGATCAAGAAGATGACAGAGGAGTACGATGTCAAGAAGGCAGAGTATGAGTCCAAGCTTTGCGATCAGGAGGCCGCGTTCAAGGCAGCCGAAGAGAAGCTCATTGCCGACCATACGGCGGCGATGGAGGCGCAAAAAGTTGAGCTGGAGGGCAAGATTGCGACCTTGCAGGCGGAATTCGATCGCGTCAAGGGCGAACTTGAGGCCCAGCTTGCGGCGACGAAGTCAGAGCTTCAGACGACCAAGACGACGCTTGAAAGCACCAAGATCGAACTCGACACGACGATGACTGAGCTCGGGACCACCAAGGGCACTCTGGAGTCGGCGAGCGCCGAGTTGGCCACCACCAAGACCAATCTCGAGACCACGACCGCTACTCTTACGGAGACGACCGCCACTCTCAACACCACCAAGGGCGAACTTGAGACCACCAAGGGCACTTTGGAGTCGACGAGCGCTGAGCTGACCACGACCAAGGCGGATCTCGCGACTACTAAGGGTACTCTGGAGTCGATGAGCGCTGATCTGGCCACCACCAAGGAGACGCTCGAGACCACCAAGAGCGACCTGGACAGTACTACCACTACCCTTGGTGAGACGCAAACCGAACTCGAATCCACCAAATTTACGCTCGACACCACTAAGGCCGAGCTCGAGACTGTCAACGGTACCCTCGGCATGACCAAGTCCGAACTCGAGAGCACGCAGACCGAGCTTACATCCACTAAGGCCGATCTGGAGTCTGCAAAAGCCACGCTCGCGACAACCCAAGGCGACCTCGATATCATCAAGGCCACGCTGGCAACGACAACCTCCGAACTCGAGACGACGAAGACGAAGCTCGCCGACGAAACCGCCTTGCACACCTCGAACCGCGAAGCGTGGGCTACCGAGAAGACCGAGCTGAACAAGTCGCACGAGGATGCCATCGCTGCCCTTGAAAGGCTCAAGGAGGAGGAGAAGGAGGCGCTCCGCTCGCAACACGCCCAGGAGAAGACCACCATGACCGAGGAGTTCGAGACGACTAAGGCGCAGATCATCAAGGACGCCGAAGACGCCAAGGTTGCGCTCCTCCAGTCCCATTCTGAGGAGGTCGAGTCGCTCAAGGAGAAGCACAAGGCCTCCCTCAACGAACAGACAATGGGCTTCATGCATCTCCAGGAGGCGCTAAACAAGCGCATGACAGAGGATAACGACAAACTCCGTGAGGAGATGGAGAAGAACAGGAAGGACTGGGAGATGGACAAGGCCAACTTCGAGCAGATCGTCGGCGAGATGAAGAAGGTGGCCGAGAACCTGGATACGGAGAAGGGGAGGCTGCAGAAGCTGGCGGATTGCTTTCGCGAGGTGACGGATGTGAAGAGCAAGGAGGACAGTTATTAGTAAGTTTGTCTGCATCATGACGGGCGTTCTCTGCGCGTGGAGTTTCCCTTTGCACTGATCTAGCATTGCTCTTTTTTTCCTTACCCACTCTCTTGCATATTTCCTTGGTCCAAAAGCGGATAATGAGTTCAGCAGCGTCTTGTCTCGCATTTCAGCGGATTCTCTTGTGTATCTAGTTCTAGTTTATCAATTGCTTCCCATCCCCCGTCCACACTCCACGCGCGCCGAACCCGGCCCCCAGATCCAAAAGAACTCGTGCTAACACCCTATCTCCCATAGTGAAGAAGCCTTCGCCAGGCTAACCCAGCAAATCCTCGAACTGGGCGAGAAACACTTCCAACACCTCACCGTCTCACCCCCATGGGAAATCCTCAAAAAAGTCCCCCGCGAACTCCCGGACATGGTCGGTGACACCGTCTCCGCGCGCAACCTCCGCGCCGCCTGGGTCTCTCACACCGTCTCCTCCCTCCTGACATCCCGCATCTTCACACCCTTCCTCTTCGCCCTCGGCCCGGGGAAGGAAGAACTCGACGCCTCCTTCGGCGCCATTTCGTCCAAGTTGCGCGAGAAATCCGTCCGCCGCGAATCCGTCTGGCGCCAGCACACTCTCCTCGCGGCCTACACACAAAAGGACGCGAAAGCGACCATCAATCTGGTCGCTGGCTCCGTGGCCGACGAGATTATGACCGAAATCGCGCCCTGGGCCGATAGCACCGAGGACGACGACGCGACGCTGCGCGCCGCCGTGCGGCGTATCGTCAAGCTTGCGGCGGAGACGTGGCGGTACGCAAGGCTGGAGCGCGAGTTGATCGTTGCGCGCTTGCCACCTGCGGAGGTGATTAGCGAGGAGGACTTCGATGCCGCGTTTTGGCCTGCGCAGCCGTTTAACACGGATCCGTACCCGGTCAGCAATATGGTCAGCATGTTCGAGTCGACGGCGCCGAGCTCGGAGCAGCGCCGGGTGCTGCTGCGGATACTCCCGGTGATCAGGAGGGAGCCCGTGCACGTCAGTCTGCAGTTCGAGGCTGCGGATGAGCACGACACCGGCGCGGTATATTCACACGGCCTTGCGCTGTACTCGGATGCTGCTCCTGTGAGAGCACGCGCTGTCGAAATGCGCCGCGCAAGTATGCATGCTCCTCCTGTGCGCGCGCCGCCTGCGGCTCCGGCTAACGAGGCCTTTGCGGGGGGCAAACAGGATGGGAGGAGGGGAGACAGCGGCGGAAGTGGTGAAACGAACGGACATGCGAATGGGAATGGTGTGGATGGGCACAGGAGTGTGAGCGATGCGAGTGAGGAGTTGAGGGGGATTGAGGAAGTGGAGGCGGTGGGGGAGATTGAGGAGTTGGAGGAGGGGGTGCAGGTGAGGGGGGTTGCGGAGAGGAGGCATTCTGTGCCTGTGCGGACGAGGGCAGAGACGCCGCCTTCGCCGCGGAGTCGGGATGTTGAGGATGAGGTTGTAGTGACGGGGAGGAGTCCGAAGCAGAGGAGGAGGGTGAGTCATGGGGGTGGGAGTCCGGGGGGGAAGAGCGTGAATGGGCAGCGGAGGGGGAGTAGTCTGGCCAGGAACGGGAGTGGGGGGGGTGGTAGTACGAATAAGGGGGGCGAGAGCAGGAGGTGGTCGCGCGGCAGTGCGATGGGGAGTCCGAGTCTTGCGCTGGAGCATGATGGGCGCCCGGCGGCGATTAAGGGGCTGTATACGAGTGGGGAGGAGAAGATGAGTTTGCTGGGACGGGTTACGAATGGTGTGGTGAAGGGGCGGAGGGTTGTTGCTGGGTTGCTGTGAGTGGGAAGTTGGCATTTTGGGGCATTTGTCTGGTGGGTTCATTGCGTCTGCTTGAGGGTTCCTTGCATCTTCTTCTTCTTCTTGCTACTTTTTGGCTTCTTGTTGTATTTCCTTGTATTTTGTCACTTTTGCTCTTTTTTTTTCGTCCTGCGTTCAAGCATCATGGGAGGCATGGGTGTAATTATATTTTGGGCACGCCGGAACTCGTAGCCATTCACGGCATGTACCTATCAGGAGTGAAAACGTCGGGAAAGTGGCATGGGGATCTGGGCGCAAAAAGCTTCCTGTTTCTGTTTTTCAGCATATACATAGCGCAGCATTTTGGGACAGCCTGTGCATAGCACGCCCGGGGAAATAGCATACGCATTCATCTCTCATGAACCCTCACAGTACCCAAAGCATCGCAACCGCCCAAACCAGCACCGTCTGTCACAGATCCTCCACAACCTGGAGTGCCAGCGCTGGTACCGCATCCACCTCCTCAGACCCTAGCGCCCCCGCTGGCACCGCATCGTATCCACCCACCTCCTTGGGCAGATACCTAATCCCACTATGCGGACACCGTCCGGCGCCGGGATTCGGCCCCGCGCCCGAGAAATCCGGATCAATAGCCACAAATTCGCCTGCCTGCATGCTGCCCTTGGTGTGGAAATGGAACCAGACTTCGCGCAGCTCGCCGCCCTGGCATCCGACCACCGGCTTTACACCACGGGGCGAAGTCAAAGCGGCTAAGATCTCGTTGAGCGTGTATGTTTTAGTGGTAGAGGGGACGATGTTGGCCTGTGCGAGCCACTGGTTGGGGTTAGCTATTGCGGATGAGGGATGGGGAGGTGGGCGGTACCTCGTAGGTGGACACGTTCTTGAACAGCTGCACCGCCTTGTCGAAGTAATCCACAACCTCGCGCGCCGGCTCGTAGTTGGCGTAGCACTTCGGCTCCAGCGTGCTCACGCACGTGCCATGCTTACTCCACTCATGCTGCCACAGATTCTCATCCCCATTAATCCCCCTCCAATACGTCCTCATATATTCCAACAACTCTTGTTTTCCAAACCTCTCCAGCACGCGGGTCACACTGCTATAATCCCGATTACACGTCTCGCGCCCGCATTTCCGGTTCCGGCTGCTGCAGTCCCCGCTCCGCGCGCAGTCACACACGCTGTCGAACGTCCCGTCGCAGTGGTCCGGCCACATGCCGTGGATGGTCCAGCTTGTGGCCGGGCCGATGTAGCCTGGGTTGCGGGGCCCTTGGCGGGGATCGCTGTTCCAGAATTGGGTGAGGGCGAATTGGCCGCCGGGCGTGTTGGTGCAGCAGGTGTTTACGTAGCCGGGGGCGGGGCAGGAGAGTCCCGGTTGGGGGCAGGTTTGGGAGGGGACGAAGGCGTGCGTGCCTGGGAGGGCGGCGAGGAGGGGGAGGAGGGACCGCATGGTGGTGGTGGTGGTGGTGCGGTGGTGGTTGGGATGGGTTGGGGGTGAGGTTGGATGGGTTGAAGGCACGCGGGGAAGCGTGAACTGAGGACAAAGATCAGCTTCGTCTTTCACGCTGGGGAGGCTGCAAACATATATGTACCCCACGGATCGGAACCACAGCCACGCAGTCAACCTCGCCGGCGGTCGCTCAGCCCACAGGTCCCAGCGCCTCAATCAACAGGCTGGCTGATGGGGGTCAGTTGATCCCGATGGTCCAGTCAGCGCACGCGGCCTCGGCACGCGTCTCGCTCTTTACAAAAGACGGTACCGTACTCGGTCTCGGAGCTGCTCAGTTTCTCGGTAACGTTCTTTGGGCTTGTCGGCGATGTTCAGCTTGGGGGCAGAAGGTGAAGCGATATTGTTGAGCGATGCACGGCGGTCTTGTTCGTGGAGGTGGCGATAGATGCGGTTCTGGGGCTGGCTAGTCGAGGCGCGTAGGGATCAAGGAGCGGCTGGGGTCTGGGCGTGGCGGCAAGTTCCGCGGCGGCGGGAATTGGCGAGGCTGAGGTTGTGATGTGCTTTTGGCGTCTAGAAATGCAGCTTAGGAGTTGTGCGGTGCGAAATGCTGAGGATGCGTAGGAATGCGTCGTTAGGTGCAGCTGTGACTTGGTGGAGGTTGGTCAAGTTGGTGGAGAGTAAAGGGGTGAGGAGGTCAAAAGCATGGAGCTACCCAAAGACTTTCATAGCGCTGCGGTAAATAGTACTTGCCTAGTCACTTTGACGGGTGAGCGAAGAGGTGCTTCTATCTTTACTGCAGGCTTGCAAGAGGAAAGTGGAGCATGATGATGTCAAAGGCTTGATTGCTCCATTACCCTACACATAAGACCAGTGCACGAATGCGAGTTGAAGATGCTATGGTCCAGATGGTGCTGAATAAAGCGACTCGAATTTGACTGACGAGTATCTAAACCATAAAGCAACAAATAACTGAGCGCCATGTCCCGGGTATCATACGCTTCCCGACGCCATACACAATCGCTCTGCCCTATCGATCACGGCCTTCAGCTCAGTTCAGTAGAAGCAACCCATGAAAAGCATCTAACTCAATCTTCAAAGCGCAACACGATAAGTTCTAAATTTCGAGACTCTTACTCAGCCGGCCCCATCAAGTACACCAGCTCAGGGACATTTGGATCCACGGACCACAAGCTCATCCACCGGCTGGTAATCCGACGGATCTTGTTCTCGCTAAGTACAAACAGCGCGAGCCAGATGTGGCGTGCAATATGCCCGTAGCAGTACACGTGCGCAAGGCCTAGGCCTCTCTGCTCCGCATTTTCTTTATGGTCCCGGGTCGTCCAAGTCGCGATCCCCGCCTTGCCCTGTGTGACAAACCGCTGGAGACTCTCCCAGAACTTTGCCTGGAGCTCAAGGGGCCAGGAAGAAGTGTCGAAGACCCAGTAGCCGCGCTCGCGTATAGCTGGTAATTTGACCTGATGGCGGAGACAGCGCTCGAACTGACGCATATTGATGGTGTCCTCAATTGTTTGCAGCGCCTTCGTCATATACGACGGCGGGCGGTCGGCCGAGAAAATGTTGGCGGGTGGGTCGGGAGCAATGACGTATTTCGGGAGCGCGTGGATGCGGGAAATAACTAGTGCATCTGGGTCCGACCCATCGGCTGTAGTCTCGGCACTCGATTCGGGGATGTCTGCCTCTTGAGATCCCTCAACCTGAGCTCCCTCCGCCTGAGCTCCCTCCACCAGAGACGGGAGCGCGTCGATGCTGGAAATGGCACGTGCGTGTTCGATCGGTTCATCGGGTGTGGTCTCTGCACTCGACTTCCATATATCTGTCTGCTGTGATCCCCCCACCTCAGACGGTGTGCCAGTAATTATCCGTAAAGGGTCGGACGTAAGCTGATGCAGCCTGTGAAGAGAGTCCTGCAAGATGAACAGATTCTCATGCAGTGTTTGCGCAGATGGAGCGCCCGGATCGTTGTTAGGGATGGGTCCCGCCGGTCCATGGCTTTCATTGAAGCTGAGGCGGAAGGTCTGGTCGGTCAACTCGTCAGGGCCATCCGTCGGGCTCGCTTCCGTGCTGCCACTTTGGGCACCCTGGCCCAGAGAATTGTTGGATTGACCGATGCCAACCATGTGCGAGAAGTTCCACTGCATTGTTGGCGATTGGCTCCACGAAAACGTCTCAGGAAGCTGGGTTCCGGTCTCTGCGGCGGAAAAGGTGCGCAAGTGCGGTGGGGAGGGCCCCAAAGGGCTGTCAAGGCGGGTCCGCTTCGGGGGTGCTTCGAGGTCGGTGATGGCTCGCGCCCGTTTGCCCTCAGCATTAAGGAGAGACGCCTCCTGGCTGCCGGACGGTTGAACTGGCTGACTAGAGGGCACCATGCTAACAGACGAGGTGGCGCTGACAGAGAAAGGATAAGGGGTTGGAGCGCGGCGCTTGGTGAAACTGGGATGGCGAGCTTGCCAGGACTTCTCCAAGGTATCGAGCCTTTGGAAGAAGGACGTCCTTTCGAGCGAAGAATCCGTTTCGAAGCTGGTTGTCGGCTCGGAGACCGACGGTGTGTTTATGGAATTGAGATTACGAGCTTGCCAGTCCTTCTCTAAACAATCGATCGTCTGGAAGAAAGACTCGGTTTCAAGCGAGGGGTCCGTTTCGAAACTGATGCCTGGCTCGGCTCGGGCGAGTGCGGCCATGTTTGGGGATTGCGGCTTTGTCATTCCAAACGAGTTTGCAGTGCCGGCCTCTGACCGCACGGCTTCTTGCAAATGCGCATCCGAGACAGAAGCTCTTTGCTTGGAGTGGACTGCAGTTTGTGAACGCGATATATCCGATCCCTGCTGTAAAACGGGCAGCCGATTGCTCGGTTCAAAGTCCATATACGCTTGAGCTTCGGCACGGTGGGCGTCGTCACGCCGCTTCGACGTGGGAGCAGAGATGTGGGCAAGGACTCTCATCGTGGGGAAAGTGAAGCATAGTAAAACCGCTGGTGACTGTGTTTATATATGCGGCCATTGTCAGGGCGACGTTGCCAAGCTTGCACTGCTGTGTTGAGCGAGCGTTGCTATCGTTTCAATAGACCCGGATCACATCTATCGAATGCCGACGGTAGGATGCCATGCTTCGCAGAAGGGAGGGCCTTGGGACATGAGCGAAGGAGCTTCCGTATGGTCTCTATACGGTACCGCTGGTGACAGACAGAAGTGAATGAAAGTATATCGTGGGATTGGGGATGGAAGTGAGGGGTGCACGGGGTGTTTGCCGTGTCGTGTCGTGTGGGGGTTCACGTGAATGCCACGCTCTCATGTGACCACTCGAAGCCACTGAATGCCTTATTGCCTGACCGTCAACGTTTTATGCCTGATGCCAAGATTTCCGCCTCGCCCCACAGCGGGACTCTGGACGAATTTGATGTTCAACTGTCGCCAACCTCATCCCCCCACCAAACCCGATATCCCCACACATTCAACAACCACAATTATGGCGCCGGTATCATTGCTGGACCTTGTGAGCACGCTGCCCGCCACCGACGGCTGGGGTCCCCCTCCCTCCACTGAGACCACACTCGATGGCGTTCCCTATGCTCCCTACAGCAAAGCGGACAAGCTTGGCCGCATGGCCGACTGGACTGAGGGGAAGGATCGTGAGCGGGGCGGACGGCAACAATACGGAAACCGCAATTACAGAGGTGCGCATATGTTTCTTTCCTGTGCGACCAAGCATTAATGAGTTTCAGATCAACAAATCTATGGCGCGGGCCAGACGAACAATCCGTTTGCCATCCAAGTCGCAGAGGAGGAAGCTACGTTCTCGGTTGTCGACAACACCCGCACTTCGGCACGCGGACGGGGCTTCGGTCGTGGTGGAGGCACCGTGTTCCGCGGCCGTGGGCAGCGGGGCGCCGCTACCCAGCGTGGCGGGCGGGGTACCTTCCAGCGCGTTGGCGGTGGTCGTGGTGGCCAGGGCGGCTATGATTCTCGGGGCGGCCGTGGCGGTCGCGGTGGACGGCGGTTCGGCTACCGGGATGACAAGCCTCAGCGGAATCGTGATGCCTCTATCCAGGTTAAACCTGACTGGACGCTGCTCGAGGAGATTGACTTTGCTCGGTTAACCAAGCTGAGCCTTGATACTCCGGATGGCGATGACATCGACAGCTACGGCTTTCTTTACTTCTATGACCGCTCGTACGACAAGCAGCCTGGCACCAAGACGTCCGAGCGGAAACTCCAGGTGCTCGAGCGCGCGGCGTACAATGTCACGACATCGAGCGATCCTATCATCCAGGAGCTGGCTGAGAAGGAGGAGGGCACCATCTTCGCTACTGACAGCATTCTGTCAATGCTCATGTGCGCTCCCCGCAGTGTGTACTCGTGGGATCTCGTCATCACGCGGCAAGGCGACAAGGTCTTCATCGACAAGCGTGAAGGCTCGACGCTGGACATGGTCACGGTCAACGAGAACGCTGCAGATGCTCCGCTTGAGCTGTCCGAGGGCAACAAGGACACGATCAACAGCCCGGGCGCCCTGATGATGGAGGCGACGCACATCAACAACGTCTTCCCGATCCAGGTTGTCGTCGAGTCGGAGACAGCCAAGCGCGAGATGCCTAACGAGCATCCCTTCTACAACCCTGCCGAGGAGACGGACCCTGCCGCATCCAAGGCCTACAAGTACCGCCGTTTCGACCTGTCGCTTGCGCAGGATGAGGAGCCCATGCACCTGATCGTGCGCACGGAGCTCGACGCCGTGCTTAAGAACAATATCAGCGGCGAGGATCAGTTCCTTACCATCAAGGCGCTGAATGAGTTTGACAGCAAGGCGCCTGGCAGCGGTGGTGCGCTTGACTGGCGGTCGAAGCTGGCGTCGCAGCGTGGTGCTGTCGTGGCTACCGAGATGAAGAACAACAGCTGCAAGTTGGCGCGCTGGACGGTGCAGAGCATTCTGGCCAAGGCGGACATGATGAAGCTTGGGTATGTATTCTTGTCCTCCACATGGATCTCAACTAACGAGCTAGCTTCGTTTCCCGCATCAACCCGCGCAACCCCAACGACCACATGATCCTCGGCGTGCTGGGCTACAAGCCGCGCGACTTCGCGGCGCAGATGAATCTCAACCTGGCTAATGGATGGGGTATTGTTCGCACTATCGTCGACATGGTGCTCAAGATGGGCGACGGCAAGTATGTGCTCGTCAAGGACCCGAACAAGAACGTACTGCGCTTGTACTCGGTTCCGGTTGATACCTTCGAGGAGGAAGAGGCTGCGCCGATCAAGGGTGACGATGCGGTCGAGGAGTAGGGTACTCGGGGTTGGGATGCGTGATTAGCCGTAGGGATTCTGGGCGGAATCGGCAGGGTGCGGACGGTTGCATCGGGGTAGGTCCATAGACACGAATTATGTGCTGTCATCTGCTTGCGCGTCTCAGGTGCTGGTATCTAATGTGAAATCTGCTCATCTGTAAATTCCGTGACAAGGATCCAGCCTTGCCGGCCTGGCATCCCGTCTTACCTCCGCCTCCACTCGCCGGAGCCGGGTCAACGAATTCCCAGCTCGCGCATTTCTCAGCAACGGGTCATTGTTCGTCGACGCTTTTCGTCCGCAACTCATACCTCAATTGCACAAGCACATCATGAGCGCTGTCAAGACATGTACGTCCCCTCCTGTCCACTCCGAATTCCTAATTCTGCTCCTCCTCCTGCCCCCGCTCCCACGCAATGCCACCCGCTAACCCGTCCGCCGTAGCAATCGCCACCACCGCGGCCGCGGCCGCAGCTCCCGCAACCATGAGCGGCGAAGCCTGCCCCGCGAAGCCGAAGGTACACACTACCACAATTGTCCCTTGCCTCGAAGGAAAGCGCTAACATCCCGCAGCCCTGCTGCGTATGCATAGACGAAAAAGCCGCGCGCGACGAATGCATGCTCTTCAGCCGCAGTGACGACGCGGCAGGCGAGTGCAAGGACCTCGTATCGCGGTACCGGAGTTGCATGGCCGGATTCGGGTTCCAGGTCAACTAAAGCCACCTCCAGAATGGCGGCGGAAAACGGAACATATACCTGGCGTTTAGTGTGGGCTCGAGAAAGAGTTATGAATGGAATGGCGGAAAGCGTGTACAATATGCATAGATGCGCCGCGTAGACAGGGTTGAACAGCAATATCTCACTCCTCTCATGTTCATGCATTTTATTCTATCCACGTACAGACCGGGTATCATGCAACCAACTCCCAAAGCCAACAGATCTACTCTTCCTTCCGCTTCTCCTCCACCCCTGCAACATACCCCCCTTGCACAAGCAACCGCCCCAAACACCACAAATAACACAGCCCGAACCCCCCAGCGCCAACAAGCACATTCACTACAACCCACAAGTCCGGCTTCCCCTCCGGCGGCGGCACCAGCGCCTCAAGCACATGCCACGCTACCATAACGGAATAAACATCCAGATGCACCACCTTCGTCAGCAACCCGATGTGCCCGCGCTCGGACTTACGATACGCGCTCAGCGAAAACGGCGGCAAGCCGAGGAGCCACGCCCACAGCGGGAGCAGCACGGCATACGGCACCGCCAACCCATCCCTCCGCAGCAGCGGGAAAAGCGTCCACGCGCCAAGCACATTCGCAAAGCCGACCCATGTGCGCACGGGGGCGGCGAGCCCGCCCTTGCCGCCGAGCAGCATGGTCATGGGGAGGAGAGGGAGGAGGATGTTTTTCTCGTGCACCTGGTAGGCGCAGAGGAAGAAGCCCCATGCCGTTGTTGCTGTGGCGAGGGGGAGGAGGTCCTTGCGCGGTCGGTGGAGGAGGATTAGTAGGGGCGGGAGGATGGCAGTAGTTGTGGCGGCGAGGGCGGCGCGTTGGACTAGGACTTGTGGGTAGATGTGTAGCTTGTGGAAGGTGTGGAGGGCGCACCAAACGTTTGCAACTTTGTCTTCGAAGAGGCCGCGCGCGAAGGGGAAGATGCGGTGGATGGATTGCGTGAGCTGGAAGATGGGGGCGAAGTACCAAGCCTTGGGATTCAGGGGAGGTAGGACGGAGAGGAGAGGCGGGTTGGTGGCTCCTTTGATGGTTATGCCCCGGCGAGCGTCGTAGATAGCGCCGAGGAGAAGCGGGGCGAAAAGCAGGCCGAAGGAGAGGACGGTCACGAGGGCGATGCTGATGAAGCGTGAGAGGTTGATCTTGGGGCTGATGCAGCTCCCAAGAAGGTAGGCGAAGATGGCCGGCGCGTAGAAGAGGGCCATTTGCTTGAAGCCGAGGGCTGCGACAAAGAAGACGCACGCCCAGCGCAGGCGGCCGGCTATCATGCTTGATAAACTTGCCAGGCTGAAACCCAGCATCACTGTGTTATATTGAAAGTGGCCGTGGTCGATCAGAAGGGTGCTGGGCTGCATGAGGATAGCCACTAGCGCGATGGAGCTCTCCCACGAGCTGACGCTTTCGAGACGAGATATCCGGCGGAGGAACACCACGACGGCGGGGATGTATATGAAGTACTCGGAGAGGAGAACAGTGCCGCGCATGTAGACTTTCAAAAGGGAGTCGTCGAGACCACGGGAGGCGTCGAGCGCAAACCATGACGGTTCAATGAGCGAGCCACTGACGGGTCAGCAAGGCTACATTGCAGCAAGCTACACTTACACTTTGCCGAGCAGCCAACTATGGTAGGCTGTGAGGGGCGGATAGTCCAGTCCCCACCATTGTAGATCATAAAAGTACCATTGACTGATGGGCAGGTGGATTGTAAGCTCCATCCAATGTCGCTGTGCCTCAAAGTCACCGTGCATCGGGGGAGCTTGGTATCCTAGACAACATGTTACTAAAGGAGATGGGACAAAACAAGCAGTACCAACCGGAGTATGTCCACAGTCCCGTAGCCCAGCGGAAGAGGGCGACTGTGAGAAGTACAGAAGGGAGCACGAACCACAGCGAGAGTCCCTTTGCAGGCCAGAGGAAAGCGGCGAGAGGGAAAGCCGGTTTCCGCTGGCCATTGGCTTCTACGACGCTACCATTGTAGGTGATGCCGCGACGCTTCCGAGGTTTGTGAGACGTCCTGGCGGAGGAGGACATGATGGGATGTGGTAGTTTGAGCTGTCGTCCTGAAGGTCTCAGGATCTCCAAATCCTGGACGTGGTGTTGAGCTTCCAGTAGGATTGACATCACATGACTGGGCCATCGGGCGAGCAGCTGCGGTGTGGTCCGTGCCGAAAGTGCCAGGGTACTTTTTGTGGATTAGCGCGCTTCCCTGCTTCCCTTGGCCCCGCACCTCGCACACGCTAACCACGGAAGTGCGAGAGGCGACAGGCGGTGAGGGGGCTGGACGAGTGGCTGGGCGCTGATTTTTTTCTGCCACAAGAAAAGTTTCCCTTCAAGTAGCAGTCGCATTGCTCCCGTTATCTTCTCCTCTTCTTCCTCACGCTCCAACTTCTTCCCAACCTCAATCCATCTTCTTCCCTCCCATCTCTTGTTCATTGTCACCTGTGGGCAGTTTCGAATCAAACAGATAAACCTTTAAGTCTATCTATCAGTGGTTACTAGAGGGTCAGAGGGCTCAGTTAAGCACACATTCAAGTGGTTCGTCGGCTTTCCATTCTTGGTTTTATCTGCGCTTCATTGCGCCGTCCGTGATTCTGTGGGCTCGAGGGTTCTGTGGGCTTGTTGACATGCGCATCACTCATCTCGGCCGCTTGTGGGAACACATGCCTTGATGGCGCTTACTTTGTGGTCTTGTGGGCTTTGCCGCTTCATGCGGGCTCGAGATCTGAGGGTTGTCGCCGTTACCAGCGCAGCGCATCTGAATATGGCCCCGGCCGCATCATGATGACGCTGCGTTTAGCTCGTCTTTGCAAAAAGACAGACCTTGCCGCGTTTTGCATGAGACTTCGAGTCTCGGAGGGCCTTTGAGCGATGCTTCATCTACTTTACGACTGAAGCTGCTCCATGACAGACTACTGACTTATTCCAGAACCAGAATCACCATGGGTAAATCAGTGGACAAGAAGGCGCCGAAGACGGCGAAGCCGGCCAAGGCTGCCCCCGTCAAGGCTGCTGCCGTTGTCAAGGAAGGTCGCGTCACCAAGCCTGCGCAGGCTCCCAAGGCCAAGGCTAAGGAGACTGCAAAGGCCGTGGCCACCAAGGTCGAGGGCAAGGGCAAGAAGGACAAGTCGAAGAAGAAGGAGCCCACTCCCGAGCCGGAGTCGGAGAGCGAGGCCAGCAGCTCGAGCTCTGACAGCTCCGACAGCGAGGAGGAGGCCAAGCCTGTGGTCAAGACCAACGGTGCGGCTAAGGCTGCTGTCAAGACCAACGGCGCGGCTAAGGCGGCCAAGGTCGTCAAGAAGGCCGAGTCCAGCTCCGATGAGAGCAGTGACGACACCTCTGACAGCGAGGAGGAGGCTAAGCCTGCTGCGAAGGCCGCCGCTAAGGCCGACTCGGACTCTGACTCATCTGACTCTGATTCCGAGATGGAGGATGTAGCTGCGGCTACCACTACGTCTGAGGAGACTGCTACCGCGGCCTCGGACTCGAGCGATTCGGATAGCGATTCGGATGCTGAGGAGAAGCCTGCGAAGGCTGCCGCTGCTGAGGTATGTACCATTCTCCCTGATCATGAGAATACCGCTGACCCATTCAGACCTCTGATTCCGATTCTGACTCTGACTCTTCTTCCGACTCTGACTCTGAGGATGTCGAGGTGAAGCCCGAGCCTGCCTCCAAGAAGCGCAAGGCCGAGACCGAGGCCGCGCCTGCCGCTAAGAAGAACAAGTCGGCAGAACTGGATGGCCGTGAGAGCAAGAACCTCTTCGTCGGAAACCTGTCGTGGAACGTCGATGAGGATACTCTGCGTGCCGAGTTCGAGGAGTTTGGCGAGATCATTGGTTGCCGCGTCATGACAGACAAGATGTCCGGCCGTTCCAAGGGGTAAGCGTGCTCCTCTGTCTATCAACCTTTGCTAATCCATTTAGCTTCGGCTATGTCGAGTTCTCTGAGCTTGATGATGCTGTCAAGGCTATGACCACCAAGTCTGGTGCTCTGCTCGATGGCCGCAACATCAACGTCGACTACAGTGTCCCGCGCCCCCAGGGTGACTCCAACGGCAATCCCCGTGAGCGCCAGGATGCCCGCGCTAGCAAGTATGGTGACAAGCCCAGCACCCCGAGTGACACCCTGTTCGTCGGCAACATCTCCTTCGATGCCACTCCCGACATGATCTCTGAGGAGTTCGGCAAGTACGGCAGCATCACCCGCGTGTCGCTTCCCACCGACCGCGAGACTGGTGCGCCCAAGGGCTTCGGCTACGTTGGCTTCAGCTCCATCGACGAGGCCAAGGCTGCTCTCGATGCGCTGTCCGGTGCCGAGATCGCTGGCCGCAACATTCGTCTTGACTACGCTGCTCCCCGTGACGACAGCGGCGCCGGTGGTGGCCGTGGTGGCGGCTTCCGTGGTGGCCGTGGCGGCGGTGACCGTGGTGGCCGTGGTGGCTTCGGTCGCGGTGGTGGTCGTGGTCGCGGTGGTGACCGTGGCCGTGGTGGTCGTGGGGGCTTCAGCTCCACCAACCGTGGCGGCTTTGGTGACTTCAAGGGCCAGCGCAAGTCTTTCGACTAAACGTCTTTGAGTTTTGTTCGATGGTAGGAGTGTACTGATATGGCGATGATACCTGAGTTGTATAACTTTGCAGTCATGCAGTGTTGGGACGGCTCATGGGTTACGGTATGCGGTGTCTTCTGCAGGCGTCTGGGATCTGAAAAGTGAGTTTAGTTTAGTGGGATGTGATTATTCGCTCTCAAGGGTTGATGAATCGCGTAATACAATGTCTACATGATAATCTGGTGTTCCTGATTTGTGCTGCCGAGGTGTGCCTAATGCTTGGGAGCTTCTGTAAGTGATGCCTTTGTCGAATGCGAGGCTGACTGTCGCGACAATCTACGGAAAACCGCTCAAGACAACTCATGGAGCTTTGACCTCCCTTTACGTGTACCACACGACCAACGTACCGCATCCACAGACGAGCTCATCACGACCTCAGACGTTCTCGGCTCAGAAATCCAGAATCATTAAGCATCTCAGCCGCAATCAGCTGCACCAATGCCATGACACCTGTTAAGCAATTTTTCATCTTTTTCGCTCCACAATACCATTCCACACCCACTTTTCGCCAATCCCCCTGCCCGCCCAGCCTCTATGACCGCCCTATATAATCGGCGCACATATTGCGGAGAACCCCGTCGCGATCATCTCTGCGTAGGGCATGCGCGCCGCCAGGTACATCCGCCGACCGCACACTCGCTTCGGCGCGCAGCGTGGGCCGTAGGACGGAGTGACTTTCCCCATCGGCGCACGCCCAGTCGCATTTCAGCATGCGCACGGGCGGTGCATCCGTTTCCGAGTGGCTCTCGCCGATGCCGCCGTGTTCCTAATTGCTTAAGCGGGCCCGTATAGCGCGGCGTCCTATATGGTCAATTCATTAGGTCATACTCCGGGCGGCGGTGGGTGCTGGGGGCGGTCCGGGGGTGTAGGTATAGTGATATAGGGCTCGCTCGCTCGCGAGTAGGCGGGGTTTTTAGGATGGGGCGGTGGCTGGGCGGGTTGAGTGGAATACTGGAGCTACGGTGAGGCGTCGGTGTAAGCATATTAACGGTGATGGTGGAGTGCCGTGGAAGGAATGGTGAGGGGGGAGGAGGCTTATAGACGGCTTGGACGCTGTTTGGTGTCTGTGAGTGCGTTTGGGCTTTTTGGAGTAGGAATCATGCATCTTATCAAACTCTGCGTCGCGGCTGCCGCACTCGTGGCCGCCGTGCCGGCAGGCACGCAGGAAAGGGGCCCGAATTCTTGTGTACGTCCCTTCCCTCCGAGCTGTGACAGCTCGATAACAGCTCGGCTAACAAACCCCAGTGCAGCGCCCTCTCTACCATTCTCCCCGGCAAGGTCATCACGGAAGCAAGCAATGACACGGCCTATACCGCTATGGGGAAGACCTACGCCTCCAGCCGCGCCGGTGACCTCCAGCCCGGCTGCTTCGTCCTCCCTGAGAATGCGCAGGATGTAGCCGCCGCCGTGGGACTGCTCGGGCAGGATCGCTGGACGCGAGTTGACGAGTGTAAGTTCGCAGTCAGGGCGGGCGGACACACCCCCTGGCCTGGGGCAAACAATATCGAGCGCGGCGTCACGATCGATCTTTCGAAGCTGAAGGAGGTGACGCCTAGTCCGGACCGGAGCTGGCTTGCGGTCGGCGCGGGCAATCGCTGGCTCGAGGTATATTCGAAGATTGAGCCGCTGGGGCTCGCGGTCTCTGGGGGTCGCTGGGGAAATGTGGGCGTGGGTGGGTTATTGACGGGTGGTACGTGTGCCCTGTGCTCTCATGGAGTAGTCAGGGACTGACGCACCAGGTGGCCTCTCCTTCTTCCAAGGCCGCGAAGGTCCCGCCTGCGACGGCGTATTGCGACACGAAGTGATCCTTGCCAACGGCACAATCATCTACGCCGACCGCACACAGCATGCGGATCTTCACCGCGCACTCAAGGGCGGGAATAACAACGTCGGCATTGTAACGCGTTTTGACCTGAAGCTCTTCCCGCAAGGCCCCATCTTTGGCGGGCTTCTCATGTCCGCGTTACCAAAGCAGAAGTCCCTGCAGTGGTTCGAAGATTTTGCGAATTCGTCCCGGACCGATTCCCGCGCTATGGTTATGTATGGCTACTTCAACGCCCTCGGGCAGTGGTTCTCCGGCGGCCTGGCTACGTATTCGGAGCCTGATCCGAATCCGCCTATTTTCCGCCCGCTCCTGGAAGCGCCTGTCACAGCCGCCGCGCTGCTTGGTGGGTTCAATATATCTGCCTTCTTGCCTGCGTGGCTGCTGCCCGCCGGCACGCCCGCCCCCGCCGCTGGTACGCCCATACAGACCGGAAGCAACCCCGCCCTGATGCCCGAGGGCGGCTTCGCGCTCCCCGCGACCATGAACATTACCAGCTACGCCGCCATCGCGGAAGCCAATGCCCGGAGCACCCCGGCCGGCGCGACAGGCGGGCTGATGCGCAGCCTGTTCAGCACCTTCTCTCACGCGAACAGCGCAACGTACCAAGACGCTTTGCTGAAGCTGCACGATGAGTGGCAGCGCAAGTTGCCGTTCCTCGCGGGCGGGGGGCTGATTTTCCAACCTTTGTGGCGCGGGGCCCGCGACGCGAGTGCGGCGGCGAGTGGAGGGAATGTGCTCGGCTTGGAGTGGGAGGGGCGGGATATCGTGATTGTGCTGGTGCAGATAGGTTGGGTAGGGCAGGGGAATGACGATGCGGTTAGGGAGTGGAGTAGAGGGTTTATTAAGGCGGCGCAGGATCTGGCAAAGACGATGGGCGTATACAGCCCGTACGTGTATGCGAATTATGCGGCGGAGTGGCAGGATGTTATTGGCGGGTATGGGGAGGAGGCGAGGGCGCATTTGGAGAGAGTTAGTAAGTTGTATGATCCGAAAGGCGTGTTCCAGAAGAGGGTGCCCGGTGGGTTCAAGTTGAGGAGGACGGAGGGGGATTGGGCGCAGTTTGAGGGGAGGTGATGGGGTGAGTAATTTCATTTGCGTGGTGGGTAAAAGTAGTGTATTTCGGAACGAGGCTGAGAATGCAGCCGATGAGGCGTCTCATTGTCAAGGCTGAAGGATTCATGTCGAAATAACCGTCATCATGTGTACCGATTCTCCTTTGCTCTCCGGAACCTCTAATCTCGAGAGTTGTTGGCTTCCCTAACATGATTCCCCTTCAAAGTACTCGGTCCGTAAATGTATCGCTCAATCCGAGTCCCCGAACTCGCGTGCCGGCCCGCCCACACCCCTCTCATCCCGCGCCAAGCCTCTTCCCCGCGCAAAAATTCCGCCACCCGCTGACCTCATCGGTTGCTTTTCCCGAAAGCTCCACGATCAACGCTCAAGTCGCCAACATTTCCTTCCTATCTCCCGCCACATCTCCCTCTCATACCCGCACACACATACGCCCACCGCTCTACTCTGTGCCGGCCTCAGATCGCGCGACTTTGGTTTCGTCCCGTCTCGACACCTACATCTCGTCAACCTGAGTCGCGAGCTCAACATCGCCACAATGCGCCCGCTCCTCCGCGCGCCCGCGCTCGTACGACACATCCGCAGCGCTCCCCTCCCCGCAGTTCAAGCTCGGCGATGGCGCGCCTCTCAAGCAGCCCCCGCCTCCACCTCCTCCGCCCAGCACCAACGGCAGACCCCACCGCCGCCATCCTCGCGCCCACAACCCGAGACGCCCTCCGCACCGCAGCCTCCCCCTCCCTCAACCCCCCAAACCTACTACACCCTCTTCCCCCTAACCTTCCCCCACGGCCCACCACCCGCCGGGCCCTTCACTCCACCGCTCAGCACCCTGAAACGCGAGTATCTCCGCCTACAATCTAGCGCACACCCGGATCTACACCATGGACAAGCAACCCAAGCCTCTGCAACCGTGTCCTCAGCACTCATAAACACGGCGTACAAGACGCTGGCGCACCCGCTGCACCGCGCGGAATATCTGCTTAGTTTGCGGGGCGCGGAGCCGCTGGCCGAGGCGGCGAAGATGGGGGATGCGGAGGGGGATGCGGAGTTGTTGATGGAGGTTATGGAGGTGCGGGAGGCGGTGGAGGGGGCGAGGAGTGAGGATGAGGTGCGGGGACTGATGGGGGAGAATGAGGAGAGGATTAAGGAGTGTGTTCAGGGATTGGAGGAGACGTTTGGGAGGGATGATCTTGAGGCTGCGGCGAGGGGGGTGGTTAGATTGAGGTATTGGGTGGGCGTGGAGGATAAGTTGAAGGAGTGGGTTGGGGAGGGGGAAAGGTAGGGTTGTTTGGATTACTGTAGGAAGGTGCATGGCGTGGCGCTCGATGATGAGTGCTCTGTATCAGTATCAATAATATCCAGTCCGCGCATGTCTATCCGCGCGCTTCACTCCGCCATACTGCAGCTTCCGGTCACCTTGCCCATGTGCTCCTTGTATGACGTCCATCCACATCTACATGAGAATGGCATTGCACCCAAGCCTTACGCCTTATAATGTGAAGATCATCTCCAAGCTATCTCCACAACACCTTGGCGAAATCGTAAATATCCTGGCAATCGAACGACTGTGGAGCAGTAAGACCGGGCATGAGCCGCATGATAGCCCATATTTTCCGATCCTTGCAGTTTCACCTCTCCGGGTGCCAGGTGATAGGAGATGCGGGCCAAAACCGAATTCTGGAACAGATTGGGCACTGCCGGTCAGCTGCTGAGCCGGCTCCCGTGTTATACCCGGATAACTATGCTCGGAAGATGTCAAGCAGCAAGGTCCAGGAAACAGATATTCGCCCGGACTCGAATGGTGTCCGTCGCCAATAAGCAACACTTCACTCAAGCTGCACAGTAAGCAATCACTTTCAAGATATGGAAGAGGGAAGTCTTTGAGGAATTTATCCCAGTCTACTGGAACGTCGAAGCCTCCGTGTACTCAAGTACGTGCAAAGGGTACAATGAGCGTCGGCCAGTATATCGATTCGCTTCCGGCTCCAACAGCGAGAACCGCTTGTTCAATACGAAGCATTATGCCGTAGCCCCGTGCCGGCATCGAGCAGGACCAAGCTCCGAGGTGTCGGTGAAGGGTCGTACCTTTCCTAGGCCGGCGCTTCAATTAGCCGGCGCACTGATAACCCGCGTGAGGGACTAGTTTAGGTAAAGGCATCGCGGGCTTGGTTGTTGAGCTTGGTACCGTATCGCGGTGAGCAAGCGTCAACTATCTCAGCGTTCGGTTGCTAGTGCGACGAGTCATTAGAGTAAGCATGGCACTACGGTATGGGGGCGTGGGGGAGAAATACGATAGGATCAATAAGCCGCTCAGCAGCGGGCCTAACCGTCGTGCAGCCGCTATCTGTCAATATTCTGCTTGAAAGCAAAGCTTAGGCCTTAGTATGTGAAGTATCGAGATATCCGCCGTACTACTCCGGTGTGTTTTCATGGGATTAGGCACATGGGAGGTTCCTATCATTTTGCAGTGCATGCGATCCCCGGCGTTTCATGCGGTGCACTACATCTACCTGCAGTGTTATCAACGACACTGCTGCACTCACAGCCATCACCGCGACAAAGACTCGATGAAGAACCAAAGATATTCTCTCATGAGAATCTCCGACGTGGAATATTTTGAGCCAGCCCCATGACGCCACAGACGCTAGACATGCGACGCTATTCCTGACGATATGGCGCTAGACGCACTACGCTGTCTAGAATCGCTAGATTATCGTAGCCTCAAGCCACCAGCTCGCAAAACGTGGGTTCCCGCTTTCGAAGAACATTCGATGTTTGCGAAACGGGTCGCCTTCTTCAGTTTCTTCGAGACCAGGCCTGCTTTTGCATGGATGCAGCGGCGTAGTATTCTGCCCAGTTCGTCTCCCTCTTCAGAAATACCATACGAGTATGAGGTAACTCCGACTGCAGGCCCCTTCTCCGTACGAGTACTTACGGAGGTATTCCGTAGCCATACGCACTATCAAACAACGGCCTAGACTTCACGTCCTCACCCATTCGTGTTAGCCACCCCAAAGTCCCAAGTCCTCAGCCAGCCAGTGAGAGACGAGTAATGAATGAGCTTTCCGAACAACCCCGAGCGCTCCGGCGAGCCACGAAGCTTCGGGATTCGGGAAGGTGGACCTCGAATCCATTACGATGAAGCTCCCCGCATTTTTTTTTATTCCTTGCCGCCGCATCCCTTTACCCCATCGTGGCCCCGGATTGCCGCTAGAAATTCACTTGCCGGAGGCCACGCCAGCATTGGGGCTCCAGTCATGGCGGTCGCTCCAAAGAGCCATCGTCAGGCGACTATGGGGAATAGATAAAACCCATCACCCTCCACCCTGCGCCCGCGACCCCTACTGTGTGTTCCAAAAACCCTTCTCGCCTGATCTGATATCATTTCCGCCCCCCACCGATGCCGCAATTCTGGATCCTGGGCCTAACGCACCGCAAGCGTAAGCAGCGCGAGCGTGCCGAAAAGGCGGACCGTGAACGTGCCGCTACGGAGGCCGGGTCCAAGGCTTCGGACCGAGTGCCTGTTTCCGTGGACATAACCCCCTTCTCGCCTTCCGCGTACTCGGCGTCTGTGTACACGGAGTCCTCGTCGCAGGCGCCGAGTGGGCGACCCAGCACGCCAGCTTCCAACAGTGGTTATACAAATGGAAACCTCGGCAGTAGACATCATGATAATGGACACCACGTCAATGGACACCATGCCAATAGGAATGCGAGCGGACTCCATATCACTACCAACGCGGGTCATACAGTGGTACATCATGCTGTCGGCACCGCAAAAGGTCCAAACAGCCCCATCAGCTCGGTTAGCATCAGTTCGCAGTCTGTGAACGGCACACCCACATCGCTCTTCACCGACGATATGAGCCCGGAGGCGCTAGCACTGAATCCACTGGAGGACGTTACGCACGACGTGGTGGTGGTGGGCGCGGGGCCGTCGGGACTTCTTCTAGCGTGCGTGCGACCATCGCCGACCTTGATGATGGCGCGCGAAACAGGTTGGCTGATTGCGCGGGTGATAGGGCAAATCTCGTGCGCTTTGGCGTGCGCGTCGAAGTGGTGGATAACAGGTCGGCGCGGACGAATACTGGGCGTGCCGACGGCCTACAGCCGAAGACGATTGAGACTCTCAAGCAGATGAGACTTGCCGACCGCTTGCTACTCAAAGGGGTCAAGGTATTTGACATCCACTTCTGGGTGCGTTCGTTCGTGAGAATCTGATAGCGCAGCTAATATGCAACAGCGCTCCGGAAAAACGGGCAAGATTGAGCGCGTTGCCCGCCAACCCTACTACTCGCCGGAGCTGGATATGCGCGACCCGTACCTACTGCTCGCACATCAAGGATTTGTAGAGGATTTGTTCCTCAAGGACATGCAGGAACGAGGGTTGGAGGTCCACCGGAACCTGAGCTTCGTCGACTACACCCACGACTCTGGCGAGTCGCCAATCCACGTGCTGCTCAAGAGCGAAACCCGCCCCGTCCGCCTGACGACGCGGTACCTGGTCGGCTGCGACGGTGTGCATTCGGGCGTGCGCACGGCCATGGGTGCGCGGCCCGTCGGGTCGTCGTACGATGCCGTATGGGGCGTGCTTGATGGCTTGCTGGAGACGACGTTTCCGGATTTGTATAGCATGGTCATTATCAACCATGCGGAGAACGGGTCGGCGCTGCTGTTTCCGCGTGAGAAGGGGATGACGCGCCTGTACGTCGAGTTGAAGCGTGAGCTGCGCAATGGACCGTCGAAGAAGGAGTTTTCGCGCGAAATGGTCATGGCGCGGGCGGCGGAGATTTTCGAGGTGCGCTAGTCTTTGAGTGGAGACTGAGGTTGAAGCTGATGCATATAGCCGTACTCGATCCGGTGGAAACATGTTGGTACGTACGTCCTTCTCTTCCGGGAGGCTCGGCTGACGAAACAGAATGGTTCGGGCTCTACCAAGTTGGCCAAAAGATTGCCAGCGCCTTCCAAGACACGAATGCGAAAGTCTTCATAGCGGGCGACGTAGGTGCCCTCACTCCATATGTCCAACCTCTAACCCGACAGGCCTGCCACTCCCAATCGCCCAAGGCCTCGCAAGGCATGAACCACTCCATGCACGACAGCTGGAACCTCGCCTGGAAGCTGAACCTCGCAGTGCGGGGGCTAGCTAAGCCCGCTCTGCTTGCGAGCTACGACCTCGAGCGCCGCCAAGTCGCCGACCGCCTCATCACCTTTGACTTCGAGCACGCGAGCACCTTCGTCGCAGGCGACATGCAGGCGCTCAGCGCCAACTTCCGCAAGAACATCAAGTTCATCTCCGGCTACGGTGCAGAGTACGCACCCAACGCGCTTTGTGTACCGCAGACGCAGGGCGAGGTGCGTGGGCTTCTGCGAGCGGGAGAGTTGCCGGTTCCCGCCCGGGTACTGCGCGCGTTTGACCGGAACCCGGTGGACTTGCAGCTAGATATTCCCGTACTAGGTAATAAGCCTCCTTCCAGCCGAAAAGAGGCGGATAGCTAACAGCGCAGGCCAATTCCGCATCTTCGTCTTCGCCCCCTCCCCCATCACCCCACGCCCCTTCCTCCAAGCCCTCAGCTCACACATGCTCTCCTTCAACAGCCCAATGGGCAAACTCACCTGCGCCGCCAACGCATCCTACACCACACTGCCTCCGCTCGCCGCCCCGTCGGACGAATTCATCCGCCCGGAGCGGTACACCACGATCAGTGGGCTATTTACCTTTGCACTGGTTATTCCGCCGCAGGGCGAGGAGTTCGATGTCAAGGATTTACCGGCTGCGTGGCGTGACTCTGCGTTTACGGTTTACTTTGATGACGAGGCGGGTAGTGCGGCGGAGAAGTGGCTGGGTGGCGTGGAGAAGGGGGAGGTTGCGGTTGTGGTGTTGAGACCGGATGGATATGTGGGTACGGTGGGGAGGTTTGATTCGAGGGGATGTGGGATTATGGAGGGAAAGAAGGCGGGCGAGTGGCTGGATGAGTATTTTGATGGCGAGTTGGCTTTTGTGGTTCAAGATAGCTGCTGACGAATGTAGGCTTCTTGACTGCCGGATACTGACCGGCGGCGAAGTCTTGATGGCCCCTCACCGATCGGTGGCACTGGGGCGAGGCACTAATTTAAAGGCAGGATGAAGGCTTGCAGTCGCTCATGAGAGAAAAAGGCATCGAACGTTGTCTTCCTTTCGGGCTGAGTCAGAGCTTGGTAATCATGAGCTGGTGGCTACACCAGCACCAAGATATCCGGCTCCGGTGGGAGACGCCGAAGCTGCTCAGGTCGGCTTTTGCAGCTATTTTGTCACCAGGTTTGATGCAATCTGTGACCGAAAGGTTGGAAGTAGGTACGGGTTTTGGTGTTTACCATCTTGGAGTTCGCTCTGCACCGGTGGACATAAATTATCACCTGTCAGTATGTTTGTCAGTAGAGGAAGAGTCGGAGAGTCAAAGATACACAGCAATAGTACACCGATATCGCAACTCAGTCTCTCTTCATTCACAGACGGCATTTGATATGGCCCTAAGGAAGGAGCATCCTCATGTCACGAGGTACATATCAGCATCAGAAGGAGCATCTTTATTCTTGAAGAAAGGGACAGGACGACTATGGCAAGCGCGCAGAAGGATACTTGACACGGCATTTCATACGTCATAGGACGGCTCCCGCCGCTCCCTCCCCATTCTCTTCTCTTTGTCTTTTGATCAGATTTTACTTTCAATTTGTACTTGTTGCTACGCCCGCTGAGGCTATGCCCCATCATTATTGACAATCTCTAGTAACCCATCTACGCAATAGGTGGCAGACCCGCGGCCAGCGTATCCGACTTCAACCGCTCCAACGCCTCCTCCTTACTCGCAGGCATCAGCGCGCCTTCGGGCGGGCTATTCTTCCTCTTGAAGTCATCCGACATCTCCGCATACGTGACCCACTCCACACCCTCATGCGAATTGATATACTCAATCAATCTGCGTCCGTCAGCTCGCTCAACCGCTCCCCGCACATAGCAACTCACCGTTCATGCATGAGGATAACATGCGGCCTCCCGGACACATCGGGATGAATCGTAATCGGAAAAATAAACTCATCATACTCACGGTAAAAATAGTCAAAATGATCGCGCCACAAATCCTCAACATCCCTCGGGTTAACCCAGCCATGGCTATTCGGCGCCTTCTTGATAAACATCATCGGCGGCAAATCGTCCAAATACCAATTCGCCGGGATCTCGACCAAGCCCGTCTCCTTCCCCGTCTTCAGCGGCTTCATCCACTCCTTCGCATCCTTTCCATAATCAATCTTCGTCCAGCTATCCCCAACGCGGGCCCAGTACGCCTCGCAATCGTGATGACTGAACGAGTGATCATACTCCACCCCATACTGCAGCAGGAGCTCGGCGCCCTCAGAACTGGTCTCCCACCACGGCGCCACGCTCCCACGGGGTGGCACACCGCCGCAAAACTCCGTCAGCAGCGCAACCGTCTTGGCCAGCACTGCACGCTGCTGCTCACTGCTCATGTCCACGGGGTTCTCGTGCGAGTACCCGTGGAGGCCGATCTCGTGCCCTGCGTCGCGCACGGCTGCCATGTCAGCCGGGAAAGTCTCGAGGCTGTGCCCGGGGATGAACCAGGTCGTGCGCATGTTGTACTTCTTGAAGAGCTTGAGGAGGCGCTGCGTGCCGACTGTACCAGCAAAATAACCTGAAGAAGTAAGAATAACGCAAAGCAGACTGGAGAGGGGGAGCAAACCGCGGCTAATGTCGCTCGGTGAGTCTTCACCCCCGTAACTGCCGAGCCAGCCGGCGACGGCGTCGACGTCGACGCCGTAGCCGCAGAGGACGCGCTTTTTGCCCATTGCGGGGTTGAGAATGGGCTCTGAGGGGAGTGAAGGGTGTGAGGCTAGCTATGGGACTGACGGCGAGCAATTGGGCTCGCAGGACGGTGATGACGTGAGGGTCACAGCTGTGTCCTGTCGGCCGTCTATATACCCCTTCACCTCGCTTCCAGCGGCGTACCCCGCGTATCTGCTACCGCGTCACTATCATCGCGTCCATGCCGCCGTGCCGCCTATCGTGATCTAAGCGGCATTGGGATCTGTGATTGGCGGGGTACGGCGGGAACGGGAATTACTGCGTAGTAAAGAGTTACCTTATCAAGTTGAAAGACCGATGGGGTATCTGATTCCGCTGGCCGCTGCACTACCCCGCGGCTGGCTGGATGGTGGTCGTCGCGATGCCAAGGTCTGACATCATGTGCGGGGTTGGCGAGGCTTATCGGCGGGGTGGGGTTGGTATGGGGAAGGGGAGGAAAGGAATGATGTGCCCGGTTCTTACGTTTTGATAGGCGTTCTTTGGTAGAGGTTTGGCTCTGGACGAGGCCATTGCTGGGGCTGGTGGTCGATGTAAAAACTGGGAATGTGAGGTTCGAATATGATTGCCTGATTGGGATGTGAGGCTGCTCGGATCGTCCCAAAATGGCAACCATGCCACTAAAGCTGTATTGAGTGTGCAAATCGTCGTGGCAACAATGGAGGAGATGGGCCTCCCTTACCAGCAGTACACGGCCCGAGATGGAGCAGGAGCTAATGGAGACACGAGGCAGGAGCTAATGGAGCCATAAGGCAGGAGCATTGCAGGACATTTGCCACATGGTGTATTTAGTCTTGAGCATCTCTCTCCTCTCCCCTCTCCTTCGTCTTCTATCGCCTCTCGCTTCACACCGCAGGTATTGCGCGTGTCAAGCCTTTTCTTCCGTAACTAGTTCTAACACCCCTTTTCACCTGCACCCTGATCAAAGAGGCTCTCACATCCCCTGTCCATGGCATGAATCCCTTCCCTGTAAGTCCATGAAAGTCGGCCCAGCGACACGGCGTGTACTCGGGGGGGAAATACCGCACGGCTGACCCGCCACTCATACCCCGCACGCATAAATCGCTCAAACGAGCCAAACCGTAAATCGCATAAATGGTATCCTACACGCTCCCAGACCCGATATCAAACCATCTTCGCCTCATCCGCCAACTTCCCGACGCCAACGCCTTCTGAGCTCGCCCCATCGCCCCCCTTGCCGTCAATCAAGTTCCCCTCAGCACCCAGCATCAAATGATCGACGTTGACCTTCGGGCCCTTGAACCACTTCCGCGCGGACACGAACCACCAGACGGTAATGATGAACATGGGGCCGCCGTAAACGAGAATGGTCCAGTTCATATCGGGGGGCCTGGGAACGCGTTAGCAAAACACTCCATCAGAGGGGGGAAAAGGGGAACACATACGTCAAATCTGCACCCTTAACGCTCGGAAAATTTAAGATCGGAATCATGAGGCACACGAACGCAATGCCAACACATCCAATCGGTATACTGAAGCGGCCCAGATTCCACGGTCCAGGCCTGAAGCGATTGCCCACGAAAAACACGCGGATGAAGACGGGCGTGATGAACGCGACTTCGGCGGCAATGGCACCGACGCTAAACAGCGCACCAATCGACACACTACCGCCGAAAATCAGCAGCAGCATCAGAATCCCGATAACGACGTTAAACCACACCGCATTAACCGGCGTCCTGGTGCGCGTGTTCACATGTGACCAGTAGCGACTAAGCGGAAAACACCCGTCGCGGGCATACGCAAACGTCACACGCGACGCGGCGATCATGCACCCCTGGCCCATGAAGAACCCCGCAATAATGGTGAGGCTCAAGACCGCCATTACGATTTTCTGTGGCAGGCATTGCATCAGGTACGCAGCAAAGGGCTGTCCGAGATCCGAGTCGATGGCGCCGGGGATGTCGACGACCGTATATGCAACGACGAGCTGCAGGAACCAGCCGAAGATGCCGCCCAGCGTGCTGGTCATGACAATGGCGCGCGGCGCGGCGACGTTCGCGTTGCTGCATTCCTCGGCGAGATGGAAGGGCGCGTCGTACCCGGACATGGTCCACAGGACGGCGACGAAGGAGAGCAGCACAGCGATGCCGTCGGGCCAGTCCGTGGTATTGCCGATTGTGCCCCAGACTTCGCTGCTGGGAGTGAATTTGGACAGACCGCGGGACTCGCGGTCCGTACCGGCGGGAATGAGGATGAGGACGATGATGAGGGCGATGAAGTTGAACGTCGAGCCGAAGGAGTTGGTCTTCGCAAGCCAGCCTGTCGGCATGGACGACATGACGCCGTGGATAAGCATCAGTAGCACGGTGAGCAGAAACACATGCCAGTCCTGCGGGATGTAGCTCGGGTGGCTAATAGATGCGGCGGCGAGCAGCATGGCCGACGTGCCGTAGTTCACCGACGGTGCGCCCGTGATTTGCACCAGCCAGTTCGACCAACCCGTAATCCAGGCCGCGAAGGGGCCGTACCCGGGCGGTGCCAGCACGGCGGCTGCGTAGTACAGCCCGCCGCTCGTGGGCATAGAGGAGCACAGCTCGGCCATGCTCATGGCGACACACTGAACGCCGACCATGGCCACAATCCAGCCCCAGGTCATCCCTAACCTATCGTCAGTCACCAATTCAATTGCAGCTCGGGGATACGTACCTCCCGTCCCCGCATACCCCATGCCATAATACAGCGTGCTGGCGAATGACGGCAGCAAGCCGAGCACAGCGAAACTGACGCAAAACGTAGTGAACAGGCTGAACTCGCGCTTGAACTCCGGCTTGTAACCCAGCGCCGCGAGAACCTCCCCATCCTGATCAAATTCATAATCCGGGTCGAACGAGGCGTCGGGTGGCAGCACCGACGTGACGGGCTCCTCTGCGACACTCTTCTTGCGGCGCGCAGCCGCGCTCGTGACGCTGATATTGCGCTCCGACATGATCAATCGCGCACGGGGATGCGCAAGGACTCGACGGCTCCGATGGCAATGAAGAAGGCGATAAAAACAGCTGCGCTCAAGCTGACAACCCGTCCCGCAGGCGCAGCGCGGCCTCGCAGACTTAAGAAGGATTGCGCGCCCATCATCCGCTCCACTGGATCAGCGAGTCCGCACACATTACGGCGCGAGCGGGGGGTCAGGATGCTGGGCCTCAGGGGCGGCTATCATAGGTTCGGCGGCGGGTAGTGTGGCGGATGTGCTGCTGCTCCGTCCCACGCGCGATAAGGCGCATGTTCCCCGCGTCTGAGCTACCTTGCTTGCGGCACACACGCCGCTACCGCACCCTGGACGGCTGGCGCCCATGGCCGGAAGTTATGATTTAAGAGCTTGTAACCGGCCATCATTTGCTGTTCCTGGGTACTACGGTAGGTTTGGTGTGGTAGACGTGCGGGGTCCAATGCGGGGCCTTGGTGTTTGTGTTTGGTGGGAATAGGGATGAGGTTGGAGCGAAGCCTGGTATCTGGTAGGCGCGTTGAAGCTGGGGAGATAGAGATACGGTAGTGCGGAGACACCCCCGGTCAGAACACCCAACCTCCAAGTTCCTGATCGCCGCCGAGGACTCGAAGCAGCAGGATACCATACGGGTGCTGGCAGGAGAGTGGACATGATGAAGCTTCATTGCAATGCACATACCTCCAATTCGCCTTCCTCCGCTCATCCACAACCACTCATCCTCGTCCTCGGTCGACGTCGTCGAAATCAAGCTCCGATAACCATTTCCGCGCCCCACCTCCGCACCAAAAAGCAAAAAGCGAGCCGCCCCGATAAGGCGGGGTACCCTCCCTACTCCCACCCTCGATAACCCGTGCGCCCAAACAAACTCCTCCAAAAAGCCTCCGAAGCAAAAAACGGCCTTCGGCGAGCGGCCCGTCATCCATGCGGCACAAATGCAACTGTTCAGTATCACGTCTGTGCAAAAGAGCCCGTCAGCATCCCAAGATGCGCCACACGCCCTGCCACATTCTGCTGTACCTGCCGAACGCAGCCTGGCGCCTTCCCATCCCACCACCTCCACCATCCGGGAACACGGCCTCACTCCCACCCATCTTCCGTATGCTCGGCAGGATAAGCCCTTCTCGGGATTACCGGAAAAAGGCCGGGATCGCGCGCACCAGAAGATCTTATTCCAACCTCGCGGCCCACCCACCCGGCGGATATTATGCCCATTGGGGAAGGGCCATACGAGAGCGCGATCTGCCCCTCCCCGCTTCGGCCCTTCTTCGCTCACGCTTCACAGTACCGTACTGCGTAGATACAACACCGCGGCGCTCGGCATGTGCTCCAAGCTGCTGCTTTTCATTACTACAGATAAGCTCCTCTCGCCTCATTGCCGACGAAGGCAGCATCTCACTCTCGCTCGCAAGATGGAAGAGTGAAATAAGCACCAAGCCACGCTTCGCGTTCCCTTTTTTGACATCTCCACCAAGACCACTACGGAGAGAGAGAAAAGCGCACAACGAGTGGATGAGAGGATACAAGAGAGAGATGAACGTGCTCCGATAACGCCGACAAGGTTAACGACGCTCAAAGAAATAAAAAAAAGGGGTTATCATCGTCTGACACAAAACGCTGCCCACAGAGCCCTCCTCTCGAATGCTCTACGTAAGGGGAAAATAAAGAAGAAAGAGGTTAAACAGAAGACAGGCAGACCCTCGCACTTAAGGGCCATACTTGTTCCCAAAGCTGATTACGAACCCGCTCAAACACCCGATAATATCCCCACCTTCCTTGCCCTTTCCCTTTGCCCACCGCCCCCCATTCCTCCCAGCTGTTTTTCCAACTCGAAGTAAAAACGTTGGCACGACGCAAATGACAACCAGGTATCCTGCCTACACCATCGCAAGATCCGTTCAAACGACAAAAGCTGTGCGCAAAGCCGGCCGCAGCCAACCCACGTCCCCACACCGTAGCCCTATAGCGCCCATGCGTGCGCAATCCCTAATCCACCAACAACCAAGCGACACGAGAGCCAGAGACGAAACGACCCAGCCACGTCTCTAGGATATCCCCAGCGAGTCTTGCTTCTGTATACCAGGCGAGCGGAACTGGCTATGGCGGTTCGGCGACGGCTGCGAGAAGTTATGCGGCTGCGAAAAGTTCGGCGGCGGGGTACCCATGGGTTTGGGGCCACCCATGCCCTGCGGCGGGCCGTAGCCCATGTGCCGCGCCGAAGTCTCGTTTTGCCACGCGTGCGGATCTGCTGCGTGCATGACGCCCGTCGAGCGTCCCTCGCGCGAGCGCTGGGGCCGGTGACCATCTGGTGACTGGATGGTCGGTTGGGGGACCTTGGCGAGGTCGCCGAACTTCTTCACGATCTCTTTTGTTGTGATGTCGTTGTTGTCTAGTAGAGCGGTCTCGCTCACAATGGAGAGAAGATCCTCCGGGACCTGGGCATGTTAGTTAGGCATAAGGAGGCGTGAAAGAAGTGATGTACCTCACACATGCTCTCGTTGCACTCGATCAAGCAGTGGATGGCTTCGATGGCCAGGAAGCTGAGGTCCATGTCGGGGTTGTTCTTGTTGCCCGAATGCAGGATATTAGGTGCGATGACTGTCGCCAGGTTATGAATGTCCATCTTGCTTCCCGTCTCCTCGTCCACCGTGTGGAACGATGACACCCAGTTAAGGAAGGAAAACAGAACTTCCATGGTGTCGCGGTGAACCTTAGGCAGCAAACAGCACGTGAGATGTAGCACCCTACGGCGCTTGTCCTCGTCGGGAATTTCTGCACCTGGTTAGCACGCACTGAGGAGAAACATGAAGCAACTTACTCGCTGCGAGGATGAACAAGTGATGCAGCTTGTACGTCAAGATCGGATCAGGTAGCTCGCGCAAGAACTTCTTCAAGAGTGCAGCAACCTGCACAGCCGTTTCCCGCGTCAGGTCGACCCCCTCAGAGCCCTTGGTGTCGATTTCCTCTGCGAGCTCCTTCAGCCGGCGAATGTTGCCGTTCTTGCGGAACACGCCTTCGACGGACATGTCCATATTACGCATAGCAGAAACGGCATTCTCGACGATTGCTGGGATCCGCAGCGTTCCCGGACCAACACCATCCGTCGACTCGGCGCCGTCCCGCTCAACAACATACTCCAAGCTCTTTCCGAAAATACCCTTCTTCTTGTTACCGCCCTTCTCATTCTTGAAAGCCTTGCCGAACCGGTCCCAGAAAGTAGGACTCTTTTTGGTCTCAATCAGATCCAGCAGTTCTTGCTGGGTGAACTGGTTGTCAAGCAGCGGTTCCATCGAGAACACGGCGATATGGCGGACGATAAAGTACTCCAACGCCGACAGCTCCGAGAAATATTTCTTCGGCCTTGAGCCATGTTCGCGCATCCGATGATCAACGTCCGGGCCGTCCGAAAAATCGCGTCGATGCCCGTTCAAGAGCTTCACCTTCGGATCCTGCGCAACCAGGTGCCCACGGGCATACCTGGCCGCATTCGGACGCTGGTCCTTGGCTTGCTCGGCCTGCACGAGACGCGGGATGTCGTCGAGCGCCATCGACTGTGCGCCAAAGCTGACATGAGATTCATCGTCGGCTTCGGGCATGGGCTCTTGCTGGCTCCGATCGGTCAGCCCGGTGCCGCCCTCGCGGATGATCGAAGCGCGCGGCCGTTTCGACGTGTTCGAGAGGTGGCGTTCGAGTCGCGTCGATCGCAGCCGACGAATGTCGCCGAGAGCTTGCTCATAGGACGCGGAGAGGCGGCGATTGTCTGCAGCACCCGTACCCGCGTAAGACTTTGACCTAGACTCAGACCGAAGCATATTCGGCTCACCAGATGTAGGAGACAGAGTCTGGCCACCATCATTTCCACTCGGACGAATATTATCTACAAGGTAATCAGAACGTCAAGGCCTTCCAAGTATGTATCGGGTCTTACCATCGGTATGTGGGAGAGTGTTTGCATGACGAAGTGTCGCCAAAAGTCGAGCATGGGCGACTAGTAGCAGATGGACGTATTGCTGCAGTCGGGTAATGTACACAAATCCGCCCTGGGCATCAGGTGCTTGGCCGACGTGGTCTCTGCAGAAAGATTTACGAATATTTGGGCTCCAAAAAGCTTCCTGGTAGGTTTCGCTGACATCGCGCCCGCATGATGAGCAGACCATACAGGTTAGGTGAAAGTAGCGGCCCGACGCCTTCAGGCACTTGTCCTCAACCGGTTTTTGGCAAAGCGGACAATGATCGGCTTCCCCGCTGACATATGGCGCAGAGTCGGCAACATGATTGGTCGCTTCCAGATCGTCCAGCCGCTTTTCCAGAGTGTCGATGCGTTTCAGGAATTGGTTAAGGCCTTCGGTACTGCCCGTTTCCCGCTCGAGTCTGAGAGCACCCTGCAGGCAGATGCGGATCAGAAGCTTGAGGTAGTGAGCAAGCCCGGTGACCAGTCCGAGGAGGTCTTGTGTCACACCAAGGCGTTGGCTACCGGATTCGGATGACGCCGCAAGGAGGGCAAAAAAAGCGACAACCTTTTTACACAGCAGCTTTGCCTCACGAGAATAAGCTAGACCTATGACTGTTAGCTTTCATTTTCGTAGTCACCAATTCAGATCACCTTTTGATGTTTGAGTGCTCAACAAGCGATCCAGCTCATCCGTGCACTGAAAGAACACATCGACATGCACAATGAACCGCCGCGCAGCACAGATACCATCGAAATATCCTCCGTTGCTGACGTTGATAAGCATGTCCGAAATGCATGTTGCCGACTTTTCTTCGAAGTTGGACAACGTCTGCCAAATCCAGATGACTTTGCTCTCCACGCGCTCCTCTTCTTGGCGCACAATCGTGCGTATTTCCTCGGTCGCATCGGCCTCGCTGAGGTCGTCAGACGGCAGCTGCGGCGGGCGGTCCTTTTCGGTATTGTGCAAGCGCACGTTCCAGTACTTGTGGATCATGTAGCATTCTGGGTGCCAGTGCTGATTCTCTCCATTGCGGAAAATTTCGACAAACTGTTTTAGAATTGCATTGTGGCAGCCATGACACCGTTGAGCAAAGCGAGTTGAGTAATGATAGTGGCAGTATACGCTGCCTTCGTGCTCGTAGTAGCTGTCCTGCGCGCCAAAGATGGTTGGGCAAACGGAGCATGTGAAGTGCTCGATGTGGTATTTCCGCTCAAGAGCGGTGATGTACGATCCTCGAAGAGCACCACCGCATTTGGCACACAAAAGATCTAGGCGCTTAAAATAGTCTTTCTCGCACAGTGGGTACTGGTTGGGGCCTTCGTCCGGGACGGGGAAGAACTTGGAGGCGACAATTGTACCGCATTCCTGGGCATTGTTAGCTAACGCACATCAAAGAACGCGACATCGTGCAGAAAGCGTACTTACATGACATGTGAAACAATCGAGATGGTAGGTATTATCCAGAGCGCGAACAAACTGTCCTTGCAGCGGTTTCTCGCACTTGCCGCATATGCGTGACCCGCTCGGCCTCCGACTGCCACTATTCGGGGTCGAGGCCTTCGGCCGCTCGGTCCCAGGGACTAAGCTGGATGGGAGATTGTTGCTGCTTCCCGCATTCTGGCGATCGAGCGGGAAGCTGTTCTGGCGCTCTGGCGGAAAGCTGTTCTGACGCACCCATTCCCTCTCGGCGGGATCTCTATCGTAGGGACCAGGGGGGGGGGCGCTACCCTGGCCAGGAGGCGGCGATGTGGTGTAGAGGCTGCGATTGTTCATGGCATGTCGCGCATCGTGACCAGGCGGTTGCATCTGTTGGCCATGGCCGTATGCTGACGGACCGGCTGCTGGACCAGCGGCATCGGCCCAATCCCCGCGCCTATCCGTAGGCGAGCCGCCCGCGGACGGGGCACTCATGGCGACGGCGCCTCCCAACTTTTGACGCTGAGGGTTGCGACGTTGTTGCTGTGCGCAAAGTGTGACTCCGGAGGTGCGAGCGGTGATAGAGATGCGATTGCGGGGGTGCGAATCGGAGGTCGATGTTCAGTATGTTGGCGACGGCCGGGGGATGGAGTGAGGGGGGCGGTGCGAGGGCGGTGAGATGAGCGGATGAAAGCGGGGCTGCGACGAGAGCAGGACGCGTGTGAGGGAGGCAAAAGGGTTTGCGAGATGAAGAGGAGAGCAGCAGGATGACAGGGAGGTGTGGGGTTGTAGATGGAGAGGGGTTTGGCGGGATTAGGTTGTGATCGGTGGGAGATGTTTGAGGGTTGTGGGTGGTTGTGATGGTTGGAGGTTGTGGAGGTGGTCGGTTGTTGTGCGGGTTGCGGGCGTGTGGACTGTGCTTTGGGGTGCTTGGGTGCTTGTGCAGTTGTGTGGTGGACTTGGTGGTCTGTGTGGGGCCGTTAAAAGGTTGCTGAAGAGACGTGGGAAGTCCTGAACTTTTTCGGTATCGTTTACGGACAAGTTGGGGTTTCTTTAGTTAGACTGCACTACAATTTTGATACTGACACTGGTACTAGCTCTAGCACTGACAGAGTGCAGACTGCAGACAAGTTGTGGAGAGGGGGGAGAAAGCAGTGGCAGTGCAGTACTACGGATGTACAGCAAGCAGAGTAGGTACTCGTAGTGAGAACAAGGGCCGTTTCTGTTTCTTTGCTTGTGCTTGGTTTCCTCTAGCGTCTTTTTTTCATCTTTCTCCGCAGTCCGTAAATTAGTTTGACCAGCGGAGCCTGGGGAGGAGAACCAGGATGGGGATGAGGAGGGGGTTCGTGTCGGAGTACCAGTAAGCAGAGAAGAGACTTGCAGATGAGCGACAGACTGCACAAGTCCAATCATGCAGAGATATGAGAAGAGAGAGGCGGGACGGGAGAAGGTTGGGCCAAGAGCCGCACGCTACGCTGTTCTCTGCACATCCCAATTGTCAGTTGAGGTTCCAATGCCAATTGTGGCTCATCCATAGTTTTGTAGCTTAAGGTACGGATGTAGCCGCAAGCATTCTATATCAAAAGCTCAACTCCTCGTGTGTCTAGCTAACAAGAGCCGCAAACCATTTGATATCAGAGTTCGACTCCCCACTCATAAGGACCCCCTCCCTCACAGCTCTCGTGTCCTCGCATGTCTCATGTCTCTGCCCCTTCCGGAAAGCCTCCATCACTTCCACCACAGCATCTCACGAGACCCACGCGAACTCCTTCTTTGTACCGTACATCTGTTACACCACAGCTCTCCCATCGTGCCTATCCTGCTCGCCCGTTGCACTGCTTCTCTTACCCACGGCGCTTATGTATCCTGCTCGCCCGTTGAGCTTTAAGCCATGTTCCATCAAATATAGAAACAGTCTAGGACCCGGAACTACCCCCGCGCGGCTCTCCGACCTATTTGCTACCCCCCCCCACGTCTTATTTCCACATCTCTCATTTTCCGCCTCCATCTGTAGAACCGCATTCCACCCATCGCATTCTCGCATCTTGCATTATCATTCCATCCCACCATCTCCTTGACGAGACCAAACAAAAGCTCAGAGCCCCGCTAGCCTCAATAGCCCGCCGCGCCCACACGACCCCAAATATACCAAGCCTCCAGGACCCCTCTGCAAAGCCCAGACCATCCCCACAAAAAGTCACCACCAACCTCCCCAGCCCACCATCACCACCACACTCAAGCAGCAACCCCGCACTCCCCACAAAGAGAATAGAAACCTCTTTCTCCACACTCTGTCAGAAACCTACTGCTACAGCAACTATGAACGGCCAAAACACCAACGGCAACGCGGGCGGCAACCCCAACGCTCAGAGCGAAATGTCCCGCCGCTTCGCCAAACCCAAAATCCCCGACTACCGCATCGCCATCCGCGAGCGGCCCAAGACAACCCCCGTCGACGAAGAAGCGGGACAAGAACTGCACCTCGGCGAGTTCCGCTACGTGCACGCGCTCTCCGTGTCCGAGGCGCGCCTCATCATGGACAAGTCGCTCGAGAACCGGCAAAAGCACAACAAGAAGATCGGTGACTCGGAGTGAGTGATGCTTGTTCGTCCTCTCTCAACCCAAAGTTAATCTCCTCGCCAACAGGGTCTTCTTGAAAATGCAGACGTACATCGATACCTTCGCCCGCTTCCGCGCGGAGAACATCGTCGTCGAGCTCGAGCTCTTATTCCATCAGTACCCGGCCCTCGAGACCTTTGAGCGCTCGCAGCTGAGTACGTTCCACTTCTTCCTTTCACGTTCCGCCTTTGAGCACCCCCAGCTGATCCGCCCGAACCCAGTCTCCCTTTGTCCCGGCGAAGCAGAGGAGGCCAAGACCCTCATCCCTTCCATCACGGACAAGATCTCCGATGACGATCTGCAGCAGCTGCTTGATGACATTGCTGCGCGCCGCCAGTACATGGTTGACGCGTAGCCGTAGCCTAGCGGGCTGTTCGCTTGCATGCACATGTACAAAAAGGATTGGTACTGGTAGGGATGCTATGGGTTCGGGTCTGGCGTAAACGGTTGGGGAGCATCATGGGATCGGTGCATGGCTTTGTTAACTACACGATAATGGCGATGTAAAATGTGAAGGGCTTCTTCGGTGATGTTGACGCTGTGAGAGAGTCACGATAGCTTAACACAACATGGGCAAAATCTAGATGGCGGACCGGTTCTCCGTGATTGCTATTTCAGAACCTCTGCTATGTACATCTATCCCCTCCACGGTTCCTCCGTGCTTGAGAATGGCCCCTCCACCAACCACCGAACCATATCGGACACGATGAATTCATCTGTCCAAACAAGGTCAGTCTTCAAACAGGACAAAGGGTGGTATCAGCAACTACGCAGCTCTCAGCGCGGTCGCACTCACACATCTCCTCAAAACAGGCTACCGCATATACAAAGCAACATGTAAAAGAAGCGGGAAACTGGTATAGAGAGAGTCCACACTCGACGCCGAAGTTCCAAATTGTCCCCCGAACCCCAACTCCGCGCTTGGAAAATACTCAAACATCCGGACTAAACAAAGAGAAAGTAAAAGAAAAAGGAGTGCGGACAATAGCCCATAGCTTATCGTCAAATGGTCAGCGAAAAAGGTGCAGGATCAAAGAACATATTTTGCATAGTATCAATATTTTTGCGGCGGTGAGCCGGTCGCAGGACTCGGCCCGCGGGAGAGGAACAACGGCCGGGGCGTCGGGTCCGTGTCGGATTCTTCGGCATGCGGAGGTTTGGGAGTAGCGACGTCGAACTCGGCACCGTCGGTCGCATCTGCTTGCGCAGAGGGAGCGAAGAGTTCGGGCGGTGTCAGCGTGCCGTGCTTTGTCTCTGATTCGTCAAGCTGCTGCTCAGCACTAGGAAGCTCGGCAATGGCGGGCGGGGGCGGAGGCAGCGTCTCCCTCACCGGTACGTCCTCAACCGAGACGACGCTCCCATGACTGTTGGTGCGAAGCATCTCAGTGCCGAGCTTTGATGAGCCCCTTGGCCGGCCGTTTTTGGGACTTTTGGTGCGAGCATGTGTGTTGCCGAGTTCCTCGTCTTCGTCGTCACCGGATTCCGCAGATTCGGGTTTCTTTTCTAGAGAACGACGTTTGAGGCTGGTGCGTTCGGTCGGAGTGCGTCGCCGAGGAGGTGAAGACGGGGGGTGTTCCAAAACCGGAGGGGCGGATACTTGATGAGTGAGAACCGCCTTTGGCTCAGGCTCGACACCCGGACTTCCGCTGATACCTAAACCATCGAAGCCCTGGATGAGGTCCTTCTCTTGCCACTCATCAATTGCTTGCTGTCTGATAACCACGATTGCATCGTCTGCCCGAGAGTCCCCCTCTCCGAAGAAGCTCGAGCCGATGGAGTCTTGCCTGCTAGAGCCACGGTAGCTGCTCGAGGGAACGGTAGCGCCAAAGCTTGAAGAGTTGGAGATTGGACTATCTTCAACCCGACTGGATTCCTGGCGGAGTCCGGAGAGGGGCAGCGAGGCATACTGTTGAGGCGTCCAGTTCGGCGGTGGTGGCTTCCACTGACACAAGCGACCGAGAATATCAGTGAGTTTTGCAATGGTGGGAGGCTTGTCGATCAGACCATCGAAATGATGGCTCGGTGGCAGCTCCTTCAGGTAACCGGTGACGCACACAATTGGCGTACGGGTGTTCGCATTCTTTGTGTCACGAATCATGCGTGCGACGTCGGCTCCGTTGTTCTGGGGAAGCTTGTACTCCATCATGATCACGTCGAATTTCACCTCACTCATGGCGTACCGCATCGATTCCGGACCCGTTTGTGCAGTGATGGTGCGACACCGTAACTTCTCCAGGAGCTTCTCCATGACCAGTCGGGACACTGGATGGTCTTCGCAGACGAGCACGTCAAGAGGCCGAAACATAGGTCCCTCGAGTAAAGTGATCTGGGAAAGCCTCCTCGAGCTTTGCCGGCGCCGCTGAACGCGGAGAAGGGCCTTTTGACGCGGATCCTCATTATCCGAAGATGATGGAGAGGCCTCGATGACCTGACTGCGACGCTTGTGATGGTCTGTCACCAGGTTTTTGACGACGTCTTCACTTTCCTGGGAGCTCACAGTATGGGAGCGAGTCCTCGGTGACGTAACCTTGGCTACAGCTGGGTTGCTGATCGGCCTTTGCGTGGACAAACTCCGCTCATGGTGAGATGCGGACCCAACAGGCGACTTGGCAAGCTTGATGGGCGAACTCGAGGTGGTCTTCATATTGGACATCAGCCTGGGTGCATCAAAGAAGCTCCCCGGCTGCAGCGAGCTGCTGCTGTGCGATAGCGTGGATGAGCCGCTCGAGGTTTTCCGACGGTCCTCCCGCTGCCCGGCAGTAAACTGGACCAGAAGAGGGGACGAAGGCTGCGATATGCGGTTCGGTGATGACGTCGTCTGAGTGAGCAAGAGCGGTGACGACGGCCTGGTATTCTTGCTAGCAGCCGACATTGTTCTCTTAAGCGGCATTGGCAATGGCATCTGCATCGGCACAATGGGGCTAGACTCGAGCGACGGAGCCGACGTCATTGATGGTGAGGTGAGCGTGGATACGGCTTTGGTCTGCGCTTGCATCGTCTCTGCCCGGAGCTTTTGGATCACATCCTTGTTTGCCTTTTCGAGAACGGGAAGGTTTTTGAAGGCAAAGTTTCCGAAATCGTCGGTGGCAACAGGCTCACTAAGCCTGCGGCTCCGGCCATCTCGAACATGAGCGGGGATGTGCAGTGGCATGAGAGTCCGCTTCATGGAGTTGACTTGTGACCGTACGCGAGACAAGGCATCATGAGGGCGTTCCGGATAGTCCGCTCCAGGCGTTCCGGCAGACGAGGTTCCTTGGTCTTCGAATTCCGAAGCAAAGCTTTGCAAGGTGGCTCCGCGGGCATCAAAGTACTCGGTATCTTCCGGGTTTTCCGGAGCGGGAACGAAGGAGGCTTCGTCTTCGCGCAAGGTTTCCCAATTGACATCGGCGAACCAAGGATGGTTCTTGATTTCTTCTCCACCACTGGCAAATTGCTCGCCCACGTTTGCTCCAAGGCGATTCGACGGGTCAAGGCACATCAACCTATTCATGAGATCCTTGGCTTCATCGGACACCGGACAGACTTCTTCTGGAGGCCAGTCAATCTCCCGTGCCAGGATGCGTTGGAAGACCTCCTCAGGTGTGTCCGCATGGAAGGGTGGATATCCAAAGAGGAACTCGAATAGTATGCATCCCATTGACCACCAATCACTGACTTCGTCCTGCCCAACACCATTGATAGTCTCTGGAGCGAGGTAATCCGGAGTGCCAACAAACTTCCGAGTGGTATCCTGGGGGTCAAATAGCGCAAGGTTAGGAGGCAACATTCCCGACGCCGTTACTGGAGGGGTATTGCTGATCTGCATCAAGCTGGTGTTACTGGCCACTGGATGAAGTAAGTATGGATCGGGAGAGTGGTTGTCTCCGTGGATAGAACCCTCGTCAATTGCTGAATGCGACCCATTCCCACTTTCATCCGCGATGGAAAGCTTCCGTAGCATGGATTGTAGGGCATCACTGTTTTCGCTGTCGCTCCTGCTCCCCGCTTTCGATGACTCGCGGTTTAGGCTGAAATAGGACGGTTGTCCGAGGTCCGTCTGAAAGGCGGGTGTCAGACTTGGAGTCTGGCTGGGCGAAGTGCCTCCCTGTATGTCGAAAGATGCTGACCGGGATGACCCAACCGAGATTGCGCGGTGGAATGGGCCTTGCTTGAGCAAGTCAGGAACCGGGGGCTCCGTCTTGTTGTTGAGAGCGCGCTTTTGTCGGCCCACAAGACCCATACGTGACAGACCAAAATCGGTGAGCTTAAGATGGCCGTTCTGGTCAATAAGCAAATTGTCGGGCTTCAAATCGCGGTGGACAATCCCGCGGCTGTGCAGATGCTCGACCCCAAGTACGACTTCCGCAAGGTACTTTTTCGCCCAGTCTTCGGGCAAGCCCCCGAGCACCTTGACAAGTGAAGCGCAGTCGCCGCCATTGAGATACTCCATAACAAGGTACAGGTAGTCCTTGCTCGAAAAGGTCCAGTAGAGTTTGGCAACAAAATCGCTCTCTCCTTGCCACATCATGATAGCGCGCTCAGCTTTGACGTTCGTGACTTGATTCTTCGCAACCATGTCGGCTTTCTTCAGCACTTTGATAGCAAAATAGTCGCCCGTAGACTTCTTCTTGGATAGGTAGACGCTCCCAAACGCTCCTTTGCTGATGGGCTTAATGATTTCAAAATCCTTGATTGACGGAGGGACGGCACGGGGTTGCGGATGGCTACTGACAGCAGCAAGCCGTGGAGATACAGGGGGTCGGAACACTTCAGACGATGCAGTGGAGGACTGCCGCCGGTGGTGATGATTATACAGGTGCTGGGCTACGATCGAAGGTGACGAGAACTCGCTCGTCGATAATACAGGCGATGTGATCGGCGACTCCATCATTTCCACGCCACTTGGAAGCCTAGGCTTGGGCATCCGCAGAGGGGACGCCGGCACCGGAATGCTTCTAGCAGGCGACTGCCCTCTGCTGGACATGACGCTAGGAAGGATGAGGCTTCTGCGTTTTCGGTCGCGCGAACTCGTTACCCGGGTAAGGCTAAGTTCCGAGCCAGGCGAATCGACACGTCGTGGAAGGGATATCGCTGATGAAAGAACGCTGCTATCGCTATCGGCACCCGTATCGCTCTCGAAGTGAATTGAAGCGCGGTTTGCGGGGCGTACTACGTTCGTTGGTCCACTGTTGGAGAAGTCCGTATGCGAACGCGGCGTCTGTATGCCTCGAGGGCTGCTAGAACGCGTAGACGTGGCGGTAGACGAGGCCGGGCGGTTCAGGCGAGAGACCAACGATGCCTCGGAAGTGTTTCGCAAAGCCATTGCCATGGGCGACAGGTTCTCCGGCGAACATGAAAATATCTCTTCCGGGGGGCGCCCTTCGGGAGGGGGATCGGCTTCATTGACAATCGGATCTGCCACACCCTCCTCCTCCTCCTCGCTCGAGTCGCTGATTTCACCCGCGGCCAGACGCCTCGCCTTCTCCATTGCAGCATCTATGCACTCTGAAACTAACAGATCAAATTCAATGCGAATGCGCTCGGAGTACTCCAAGATTTTACGGTGCCGGAAGATGGCATCTACTTTGGCCCTGGCGAGCTTTGAAGTGTCCTCGCACAGAGCTGCAAGGCCTGGCTCTGCTTCAAATGTAAGTGCCCCTGGAGACTGCCATTGAAGAACCTGTGCGGACCGGCTCTCTGACTGCGGTGACTGCGTACGAAACTCTCCTGGTGGCTGACCACGGGTTTCCTTCAAGGCAGGCGTATTTATTTCCAAAGCGGTATCGCAGAGATCCAATACCAGTTCAACCATACGAGCGATGGGTCGCCGTATAGCAAAAGATGGTCCTCGGTGATGGCCAAACCCTTTGCTGGAGCGGTCTCGGCTGCGAGAAGGAGAGGCAGGGGACGCACGTCCCGACGATGGCCCCGAAGAAGGCGTGGAGGCAGATCCAATGGGGAAACCTTTGTACTCCAGCACAGCCGGAAGCGCAGGAGCAATTTCACCAGTTGATCGGGGCTGACGAGAACGAGTTTCCAAGGCATCGAGCACACGTACGATGCAGAGACGTTGTTCAACCAAGCTCTCGTGAGCCAGCTGAACTTCCATCTCTGCCTTGTGCTCTTGAAGACAGAGCTCCGTGTGCTTTTCAAACCACCATGGAGTAATCTGGCGCTCGCAAATCCTGCAGAGAACCGGCAGAGGGGGTGGATGCTGCGCAGGGTCGTTCGCTCCGACCTCGGCCAAAGCCGTAAGATACCTTGCGAGCATCTCAGCCCCAACCCCGAGGGACTCGACGAGTACCGATGGCAGATCGATGGTTACTTCGCGAATGACATAAGGACGGATCATCCACATAGTCTAATTGAATTAGTAGTTTCTCTACACAGATGCTGCCGAAACTTACGTGACTCTCACCCCCTGAAGTACGGTCATACACCATGATGCCCTGGCCTTCGAGGCAAATTGTCGGATCCTCGACTGGCTCTTCCGGGGCAGGCGTCTCCTCTCCGGGACCTTCCTTCGAATGTGCATGTTTCCGACGAAAAGATGAGTTGGGACCCAGAGGGACAACGAAACGAACGATCTGGCTGCGAGAGTCATCCTTGCGCATAGACTCAATTGCTTCTTCAAATGCCGTCTTGTCCTCGAGCAGGATATCCGCTATGTTCTTCCCTCGAATGGATTCTGGGGGTGTTCCGACCACATCACTCCATGACGGGCTAATCCAACGAATCGAGCCGTCAAGACCGAGGTCCATGATAATATTCAGGCTGTGCTCCGCCGCCTCTTTCAGGTCCTGGCGCTCCACGCGAAAGTCTTCGCTAACCGTCCTCTCCATCCGACCACGATATGGGTCACGACCGGCGGGATCGTCTCTGAGTGCAGCGACGGACCGCGCCATAGGCGGCGGCTGGAGAGCGGGGTTTGACATGGCGGTCAAGTGTGATTTGTTTGCAGAGAGGGCTTGGAGTTAACAGACACGGGGTAGTCTGCCCGGAGGCAGACGGAATGGAAGGCTATATGGCGATCGGTGACAGTCCCATCATGCCAATCGTTCTGGATGGGCAACCGCCAGTCTTGCTGTGAGTGTGTACGTGTGTTTGTTCGCGTGTGTACAACAGAGGGGAGCGGGGGAGCTCGATACGCGGTAGAGAGCGGAGCGCCGGCAGGGTCCTTATGATTTACAAGGCGCAAAGTGAGGGCGAGAAGGGCGAGTGGCTTGAGGGTTGAAGGGTGCTGGTGGAAATCTTTGAAGGTTAACGAGTGGGAACTGCGAGAATGATTGCGAGGAGGGGTGGTTGCTGTTGGATGTCAAAGGCAGATAAAAGCGTTGGCGGACGAGGAAGGAAGCACCATAGTTTGGCGTTTAGAGAGCGATTGAACGATATCAGAAGGGGCAAAAGTGGTGTTTTGCAAAGGCACACACACTTAGGCCTTGAGATGGAAGGGATGGGTTTGGATAGGATCACAAGTTGTTGCAGCAGCGCGATGCGGTGAGCAAAGCAGCAAGCAGCAGAAAGAGCGTAGAGCCAGTTTAGAGAGAGAGAGAGAGAGCGATTGAGGGGTGGTGTGGCTTCGGCAAGTGGATAGGATAATGGCCACAAGGATGTGAGCCAAACTCGTCTTGCCATTGGTCAGCTTCAGACGCACATGATCCAACTCGGTCTGAGCGTATGATCGTTCGGCCAGCGAGACTCTTTCACCTCTTCAGTGATCTCATTTCTTAACTTTTTGTTTTTACTTCTTCAAGAGCTAAGGTATAAGACACATGAAGGAGATCAGAAAGGCCTCAAACTTCTATATTTTGCCTTGGGCAGTCAAAGGCGGAGGGGCGGAGGGGCGGAGGGGTGCGGAGACTACTGCAGAAGGGAGAAAAGAGAGGGCCTCCCACGTATCCCCTCCTGCAACTTGGGCGGGAACTGCGGGATTACAGCGGGGGGTCCGCCTAATGCACAGCTATTTCCTGCCCCACTCCACTTGCACTCTCTCACGCTTCAGCTGTATACGGGCTGTGTCCAAACACCAAACATTTTATCACACCCCTTCCCTCACTCACGCACTCCCCTCCACTCACGCACTCCCCTCACTCACGCACTCCCCTCACTCACGCACTCCCCTCACTCACGCACTCCCCTCACTCACGCACTCCCCTCACTCACGCACCCCCCTCACTCCCTTCCCCTCACCCCGGCTCTCCCAACCCGCAGGGTCGCCGCGGGATTGCCTTGCCTTGCATTTCTAAATTCTCGCCGGGCCACGCCTTGGGTCGTTGCCCTCGAACCCGACGGTCACAACGCGACGCTTCCCCGCCCAGCAATCCCCAAGGAAAACCGCTTAGAACTTCCCCCCCTCCTTGTTGCCAATCGTGCTTTCTCACTGGCCCCCAAACAAACTCCCTTCCACCAGGGCGTACTGCATCCCAAAATGTCAGGTTCATCCCCCACGGTTTTTGCTTCTCCCATCTCGAGAGAGCAATTTTTTGTCCATTCGCGAGCTTGACAAACTTTCTAGGTGTTCATGTGTTCCCCATGGCCTGCCTGTCGTGCCGGTTGGCCTGGAGACTTGCGTCCCGGACACTCGTTGCTGGTGAAATGCACGGCTCCCGCGTGCGGCATTCTTGCATGCCTTCCTTGCTCCGTCTTACCTCTCCAATCGCCTCCCGGTCGTCTGCGCGGGGCCCGTTTCACGGGAACGACGTTGCTGGCAATGCCCAGCATGGATCCTCATGACAGCTGCAGCGGCCCTCCTCAATTTGTCTGGAGTGCCCATGGCAACAGGCCGAGCGCAACTCTTCATCCGTTGATGCACCCCCCGCCACTCTGCATATGGAGATGCCGCAGCAACCTCATGAGAGGTGATGGCGGTGTTTTTGGGGTTTCGCTGCAGTGCTTCTGCCGCCTGCATTGTTCCAGCATCCGGGCATGCACAAGGCATCCCGCGATGCGATGCCAACTCCACCCTGGACATCAAACTCCGAAAATAAAAGGTCGGGCCGGATCAGCGTATCGTGGTCCTTGCGGAGGTCGATTCCAAACATCGGCGATTTATGCTTCTTAGGCGTCTTGGTCTTCCACGGTGGACGATCGTAAGCCGCTTAACGTGAGGGAGATGCAGCTAGATCCGGCCCTCTATCCCGTGGAGAGCACCCCTCACTGGGAATAAGCTTACATTCCGACTGACCTAGATTATTTGAGTCTAGGTCCGCTCTTCATTCCCAAGGCCCTACATATTGTGAGGGTGGCCCCCATTACGGAGCATATGGCCTTGCAGCCCGCCGAGTATCTGCTCTGGTGCAACGAGCCGAGTGTCTCAGTAATTATCGTCCGGTGCCGCAGCCAGCTTTGAAACACCCTGCAACGAAATGCACCAAGAGTTCTGCGGGTTAGGGACTAATATTAGACGCGGACTATGACGTCCGTTGAATGTTTAGTTAGTCTGATATGTCGGTCGAGAACCCTTACGTATTATCTCTTGCCAATACAGTTTGCGTCTCGACCTTTGGCTTCTCCGGTTGATTAGTTCTCTGCAGAGTAACCCTTGGCCGCTACCGTGTGGCGAGCCTCGCATTAGAAGAATAGTGTCCCATGGGATTGCTCAAGAGAATGCTTCGGTCCTCGCGACCTCTAGTCGGAGGGTAACAACGTAGCCATGTCGCACCGTTGGAGCGAGGAATTCTCGACCCCGCATTCACGCGGCCTAGTTCAAACTTTAAATCTGCTTCCACATGATGGCTTCTGTGCTCTCTGCTCGGCTCAGCCAGTGGTATCCTGATTCCGGTACCTCCAAAAATGTAAGCATATTGGCGGAATCCTGCGAGCATCCTTTGATGTTGCCCGACGCGGCTTGCCAAGGCAGTTGAGGTTGCCTCTTACGAAAGAAGGAGCCGCGTCGTTCCTTTACTTCCAGAGTACTTGAGCTGCTAACTGAAACTGGCCAGAATGCTTCTGGCTGGGAGTCTCTTTGAACTTTGTGTCCCGTCAGATACATCTGCATCCATCGAAGGTTAAGGTAACGTGATCTGACAGCACTTACCTGTAGCTCTCGCCTCGCCAGGACAACTGGACGCCGTGACTCATCCGAGGGCGAAGTTGCCTGGTGTTGCCTTCTTGTAGCCTGACACCCTCTGACGCGTTTCAAGATGTTGAGGATAGGCAGCTCTTCACCAGAGACGCGTCCAGTCGGCGGCAGAATACTCGTATATCATTGAGTCTGTTGCCAGCAGGCCGGCTACAAGGCTCCGCAGACCGATGGCGGAGAAGCAGCGCGCACGGTCCATCCCCATTCGACGAGGGGCCTCAGGGTTCAGGGAAAGTAGCTAATCACTTCACTAACTTTCCCAACTATTGGCTCCGACGCGTCCAACAGACACTCCCTTAACAGCATCCACGACGGAACGGCGAATTGTATGCTAGAGGCTTTTACGGGCTCCCTCTGCGTCTGTCAGGGCCGTGGTGCTTGATTTCCTCGAACGCGCGCTACTCTCCCTCCCCTGTCCACGTTCTCTATCGCCGCCAACTTCACCTGTACGACACCTCCTCCGTCGTCTTCAATTGCCACCTCATCCACGACTTACGATGTACATCAGCTCGGACATCTTTCGCCCCTCCGTCAGCTTCGAACGCGATGCAAAGATGGAGGGGAACCAGCAGTCTGGAAGCTCGAATATTCTGAACTCGTTTGGCAAGAGGAAAAGGACGGCGGATGTTCACGACGGCCGGTCTACGGTTTCCACTATGTACGTGAGGCAGCAGGACTCCTTTCGTAAACGACCTTTCTGACGGCTGCTCTAGCAGCCCCGACAGCAAACTCAGACTACGCTTCCAGACTTTCGAGAACATCTACAGCTCCGGCTCTGGTCAGACCAGTGCAACGTCCGATCATCACGTTCAGACGAACAGCCCCCGCGCCTCGCCTCCGATCAAGACCCGCCGTATCCTCATCGCCTCGAAGAGCCTCCGGGCTGCCACTGCGAAGTTAGCCGCTGACAACACCACCAAACCAATCATAATACCATCTCCCGCACCACCTGAACTGCTCGCTCCTTGCCACGTCTGCCACAAGGCGCCACGCCAAAAGCGCGACCTCGAATCGTACGAAAGCTGCTGGCGTTGTAAGAAGCGGTCTTGTTACATTTGTATCCGGCAGTGCGAGGCACAGTGCGGAGGCCGGAAGATATGTCGCGAGTGCTGCGTCGAGCGAGGTGAAGATGGCGACGTCTTCTGCCTAGACTGTCTCCAGAAGGAGGATCTTGAGATGCAAGAATAGGGTCTTTTCGTCAGCGCCATTACCACGGATTCACAGGAGTTATGGGTCCACAGGATATATCATGGTCATGGTTCGGCGCCCAGAGCTACGGCAGGGTGTTGTTCACAGCCGGCGTAGTCATCGAGTGGTAATTATCATCTAGGGCGCGGGATGTGGCATTTTCAGCCTAACGGTGTTTCTTGGAGCGTTCATTGTACATAAACTTCTGTATCTACGTTGCGTTGGCCCCTTCCATATCACTTGCTTGTAAGGGGCATGAAACGCCGACTTCGCCGCATCGGTGCTTTCCCTCTTGCTGTGACTCGAGCGGCGTCTGCCTATTTATGGCTTCCTCCACTTCCCATACTTTAACTCTGGTCCATCTCAGTACACAGCCAGACGACGGAATAACCGATCCTTCGCTCGAAGCCTAAAAACCAGGGCTCCGTATTTTTATAGCCGCTTAACCCCGCCACATCTCAACCCCTCCCATACTTCGTCTCCAGTCCATCTCCGCGCATGGTCAGCCAACACAACAACCTCTCTCCCGCTCGAACCCCAACCCAAGGCTCCGCCCTTACATAACCGGTTCAACCCCTCCACCTCTCGACCCATCAGCCCCTCACCTCTCAGCCCTAACCCCCACAAACGCCACACCCGTACATCGCAACGTACCACGTACGCTTCAACAACATATGGCCCGCAACCCGGGCTCCTCCCCTCCCCTCCCCTCCCTACCGCAAACACAAACAACATCACAATCAGCCTCTCCGGAAAGCCAACAACCAAACCCTCACCGAGCCAACAGCCCTTCCTCCTCACCCGACTCCTCCTCCACAGTTCAACCTCCAACCTCCCCCGCCATGGACCCAACACCCCCCAAAAGCTCCCCCCCCGAACCATCTTCCATACCACTCCCGCCCTCAACAACACTCACACATACCGATCCCACGCGCCCCATCCCCGAACCCCTCAACCCAATCGAAGTCGCCACGGCCCTAAAACGCATGAAGCCATACCGCAACCACGGCTCCCAACCCCACCACCACAAGCCCCCCCCCCCGCAACAACCCCCCGCCCCCACTCTCCCCCCCAACCCCGCCCTCCCGCGCCCACCCTCCAAACCCTTCTCAGGCGACAACCCCGACGCGCTCGCCCTGCGCTCCACGCTCTCGATCCTGCAACTGCAGCGACAGCAAGCAGAGCGCGACATGGTAGCGCTGGCGCGGCAGCGCGACGCCGCGTTGCGCGATCCGGAGGCCTTTGTCGCGGAGGTGCAGCGCCGCGGTGGCAAGAGCGAGGGGGGTGGGGCCGGGGGTGTTTTGGGGCCGACGTTGGCGGGGGTGCTGAGGGCGGGGAGAGGGGGGGAGGAGGAGAGTGGGGGAAATGGGGAAGGGAAGGAGGGGGGGGTTGGACGGTTGCCGGTGCCACAGAATGTCGTGCGCGCGCCGCCGATTAATTGGGCGAAGTATGGGGTTGTTGGGGCGGGGTTGGAGCGGATTCATGAGGATTTGAAGGCGAGGCCGGTGGAGGGGGTGCCGGAGGGAGTGTTGGAGGGGAATGGTGGGGCGAAGAGGGAGGCATATGTGCTTGCGGCGCCGTATTCGCCGTTTGCTGATGAGGAAAAGCTGAAGCAGCAGGTGAAGATGGGGGAGAAACAGGATTGATGGGCGTTAGTACGGATGACGGGATACTGGTTAACGGGCATCGGATATGGATTATGAGATACGGGTTATGCGGCCATGATATGATAACGCCGACATGTACTAACGTAGTAGAAAAGGACGGGTCTCACGAAGCAAGGCATTCACTAGTTTAATGTATCAATATCAAGGAAGATCATGAAATGCCTGCTGCCATTGTCACTTCTCATATCCCACCACTACCATCTACAACGTAGCACAATGCACCCTTCACGCCAGCCCCAACGACCAGAGGTAACGACGGGCCGTTCGTCCCACTAACATGCTTAACACTGAGTGGTATCAAGAAACGCGGGTTGCCGCAAACTCCCGCCGAACCCACAAAACATACACAGAAGCGAACATATGACACGCCTTGGGGCCCCTCACCCATCGGGCATAGAGCAACTCGCTCGTCCATCCCTCACAGGCCCGACCGCCCATTCACCGCCGCCCGCGCCCCAATCTGCGCCTCCGCTCGCCCAATAACCTTCTTAACCTGCGTCCACTCCTCAACCTTACTCGTCTCCGTCCCCCCAAGCTCACTCCCCACCTCAAACACCGTAACCACGCCATCGAGCCCGCCGACCGCAATCTTCTTCCCCTCGTTCCTTTCCCACGCACACCGATTCAAGCTGCGCTTCAACCACGCCGCACTCCCGCCCGCGCGCTCACTCGGCTTCACGCTCGCGACCGGGACCTCGATATCGACGTTCACGTCCCACACCTCGAGGGTGCCCGCACCGTCCACGGCTGCGAACACGCCCGGCCGGACGGGCGACCACTTCGCGTCGAAGACGAGGTCCTCGCGCGGAAATTCCATGACCGGGCCCTGAACGCTATTCCCGCCCGTCACAGCAGTGCCCAACGCAGCTGGCGGACGCACGCGCCACAGCTTCACACTCCAGTCCATCGACGCCGAGAGGACCAGGTCACCGAGATCGACGGGGCCGCGCGCGGGGTGGAAGTCTAGCGACATGACCGGGGCGGCATGGCCGGTATACCGCACGCGAGCATCGACGCCTGCTTTCGCACCCGCACGCTCGTAGCGGTGGCAGGCGTAAACGGTGCCTTCCTCCGTGCCGGCGAGGAAGTAAGTAGGATCCGCTTGGGGGAAGGCGATGCAGAGCGGGGCGATGTCTTCCGTTTTGGAAGGGGAGGGGGCGAGGAGCTCGAGGTATTCCTGGGGCTGGGCGAGCATGTCGATGGACCAGGAGCAGACTACGCCATCGGTGCTGCAGCTGATGATGTTGTTTGCGTTTTGGGTGCCGACGATGTCGAGGCTGTAGATTGGGTGGGTGTGGCCTGCGCCTGTCAGGGGCGTTTTTTGTACTGGTGCTGTCGACTTGGAGCGCGTGTCCCAGAGGAGGACTTGGCCGCTGTAGCAGCCGCCGACGATGATGGAGGGGTGGAAGGGGGAGAATTTGGCGGTGAGGATGTCGGAGCTGGCGTGGAAGGTGTATTCGGGTCGAGAAGGCATATGCGCATTCCATATCTGTAGCAGGCCAGACGGATCGTGAGGCGCGGACGGATTCTTGGTGTAGGCCGCAAGTAGCAGCTCGGGGTACTGCAATAGTTAGTCAAAGGGAACTGGCGCTGTAAGAGGCACAAACCTTGGGAGAGAATCCAAGGTCGCTGATCATGCGCTTTTTACTCCATCTCTCATCCCAATACTGCGCAACCTCCTTTACTCTCCTGCCCTTCTTCACGCGACCCGCTCCGTAACCCTCATCGTCCTCATCCAAGTCGCCTTTGCCCTGGGTGTAGTCGATGAGGAGGTCGTACTGCTCGTCCAACGCCCTCTCGATGACCTTTGTAGACTGGTCTATGAAGTCTTGGAAATCCCGTGAGCCTGAAACCGCCTCGAGTTCGTCCGTTGAGAGTGTCCGCGCTGGAAAGCGCTCCAGCTGTTTGGCGTCCGCTGCCGCTTCATCTGCGGGCTTGACGGCAGATTTGACTTCCTCCTCAATCTCCTTCCTCAGCTCTTGCCGTATCTGCTCCAGCCTATCCTTCTGCCTTCGTCTCCTGGGCGAGCGCCCATCCCCAAGCCAGTCCTCGTCGTCTGAGTCCGGCTCGTTGTGCCGCCGTTGAGGCTCCCAGTCATCGACCGTTTGCACCGCTTTGCTGTAGGTAACGATCTCGGGCGCTGGCGCCGCGTCTCCAGGGTCCTCATAGACGGTATGTAGCGGGGCAACGGAGAGCGTCTGGGTCCCAGAAGCGACGTACGTGGATTCAGACTGCACTGACGCGCCGGCTTGCGACTGGGGCTCATCGCTACCGCTCGACAGCCGCGGTGTGCTCACCAGGCGGTCATCGCTGAAGGGTCGTGAGCTAACCACGCTCCCGGGTCGACTCCGGCTACCTCCCCGTGGGCTTGCGGTCTCGCGGGGGCCAACTGAGCTGGAGCGGCTCTCTCCAAGCACACTCGTGAGGATATCGTCAATGTCTCTTTGTCTGGCGGCACGGTTAGGCGTAGGCTGGATGAGCTATGGAAGCGTTAGCAAGCCAAATGCCAGGAAAGCAGCCGTGGCAGAATAGCAAGCTTACGTCTGCGTGCTCGCCCGACGCTTGCCGGCTGTTTTGAAGCTCTTGCTGGCGCAGGGCCCGCGTTCGCTTTAGTTCAGCGAGCTTTTCCTTTTTGGCGAGGATTGCCTCGCGCCTGGCTGCGGGATCCATGGTGACAGCGACTAATGGGTGTTGGAGAAGGTAATGGAGGATTGTTGGCTTCGCATTCAACTGTACACGATGAAGGCGCGCTCCTGGTGGATCATCAAATGCGGCCTTGGTCCGGGGGGTTGTTTAGGCACCAAGGCTTCAAGGCACGAAGTGAGCGCCAAGGCCAAACGGGGAGCATCCGAATACCAGCAGGATGAATTGCGCTTTTGCGCTTCAGAGGGGAAAGATTTGATGGAAACTCGGTGTAAATATTCTTGACGATGAATAAGATAACCTAGTTTGCTTTCGTCTTGCTGCTACAATGCACTGACTCAAACAAAGTGAGCATCTGGTCCGGGATCAAACAAAACGCTCGGCTGGATCCGCTGCCCGTCTTGCGGGCGCCGCTCGAGCCACGGGAAAATCGCGGCCAAGCGTCTGGCGCAGAGCAACTTGCAACTTCGTCAATCCTCAAAGCCCAACTTCGCACCTACTCCGTCCGCCCGCGCCCACCTCCATTCCCTCACTTAGCTTCTGTCAAGCCATTGATAGAAGGCCAATTCTCCTCCTGGGTTCGGATCCATTCTTAGATCCTCATGGCTTCCACCAGTCTCAACGTAAGGCCTTTCCTCCTCCCATGCCCACTTCCGGCAGCCCACTCTCTCGGTCCCAATTGGCATCGCATCGCCACGATATCGTCCAATTTGCAGTTGCTAATCGCTTCTTTGCAGGTCCTCCGCTGGTCGGCGCTCGGCGTCGGTGTCTTCTACGGCGCCTACCATCAGTCGAAGATCTCGGCACGCGACCGCGCCGTTGCTGCCAAAGCCGCCTACGAGAACAAGGCCCGCTTAATATCCCAGGCGAAGGCCGAGTACACCAAGAAGACCCAGCCGGCTCATGCTCAGGCTTCGGGATCGACTGGCTCAGGATTTGACTGTACGTCCATTATTCTCCTACCCGAGGTCGGGTGATACAAGGGTGAAGGCCGCAAATGTGGCCTTTTGCCGGGGTGTAGCGCTCTTTGCAGACATATTAACGGTTGGACAGTCACGAAGCAGTCGAGCGGCCCCGATTTCGACTTAGAAGCCTTTCTGCACCTGAAATAAAAAGACTGAGCGGCGACAGGTGGTGGGATGGCGCTCGGTGGGTTTCATAGCTCATCGGCGGTACATGGTACGAGAGTTCATGAATAGATTTCCTGGGAGGAGCGCCCGATGCCATAGTAGCCAGGCGGTCGCGAGCTTCTGGTATCATCTGTACCTAAACTGTACAACATAGAGTATTGTCCCTTTCGACCCAGATAATCCCTGGTTTGCTTCCACAATGAAGTGTCGTGTTGGACGACGAAGCAACTCATAAGTATGTCCACGTCCATCATCACCATCAAATCCCTATCCTACAAAGGCGAGCAGAGCACTTCCGCAAGCCAACACTGAACGCCTAAAAGTGCTCAGAAGAAAACAGCCCGTTCTTCCTCCTCTCCGCGCCCCATTGGTCTGCCCAGTAACGCATCATCTGTCGACTCTTCGCGCTTCCGGTATTAACTGTCGGGATAATGCGGTCAATATGCAGTGCACAACAAAACATGGTGAGCTCCCGGAAGCTGCTGTGCTCGGAATATGGAACCCCAAAGCAGGCTGCCCGCTTGGTACTTCCCCTCTGAGGACCCATGTTGTTCACCGCGTACCTGCTCTTCCAGTTTTGCCCAAAGAGCACCGTCTTGACCGTGAGGTTAGTCATCGAGCGACCAGTCGGCGGACGATAGTTCCATCCCGAGGGACGAAAGCCAACTATGCTCTGAAAGCAGTCCTGAAAGTCCTGAAGATAGGCGTCCAGAGTCTGAGGCTGAAGCTCAGATAACGGAGCCATGTGGACCTGAGCCTCACGTGGATTGCTCGTAAGGAGCTCATCCAGCTCCGGGTCCTCAAGGCAGGCACATATGCGCCGCTTCGGAGTCGAGGCAAAGATTTTGGATTTCAGAGCCTTGGCTATGGCGATGCATATTTTCTCTTTGCCGATGCTGTAGGTCCCCACGACGATGAGAAGGCGGCCTTGATTTCGCTTGATGTCACTTTTCCCTCCAGCTAGCGGCGCTGCAGTGTCACCATTCTTGACAAACTGAGCCAGGCCGCCTTCTTGTTTCGTGCCTTTTAATAGGTTGCTCGTCGAATTATTCAGAGAAACAGACATATCCACACAGGCCTGGACGACGTCTTCTTGGGGTGGAAAGGCATATTTAGGATTGAGGTATGTCGTGTCCAGATAACAGACATCAATCTTTTGAAGCTTCGTCTTGCCGCTGGTAGGGCAAGGGATGCTGGGACACAGATGGGGATGTTCAACGTGAGATCGACACGCTCGAAAATCTCCGCAATGAAGCACTCGCCGTTTCTTCGGGTTCGGACCTTTCCCAAGAGCTTTCTGGAAGAGGAAAAGTGAGCTGCCAGGACAATGGTTCGCAGGAATCATGATCACGGTAACTCCGCCAGTACCGGGGACTTCCGTCTCCTGCTCAAAATCCAGGTCCACAACCCATTTGGGATCGACTCTGAGTTGTTGGCGCACCAGGTTTCCCGTCGCCCGGCTGCAATATATTGGCCCATGGCACCACTTTCCCGAGAGACCGATGTAGTGATCACTGTGAAAATGAGAAAGGAAGTAGGCCTGGCAACCCTCCACAGCCCCATAACGGAATGCGTCAACACAGATGGCGAACCCGGGAAGGATCTTGTAAAACGGACATGTACGCTCGAACGAACGCTTGCCACGTGAAGCTTCTTCCGAGGCGGCGGCATTGGCCCAGGCCGCATCTTCGGCATTGCTCGCCATCAATTTAGAGAAAGCGGAAGGCTGGCCCGCATGAACGGAATTAAGAGGAAAGGGACTGGGTTGAGCGGGCTTTGGCGGGGTGTGACCCGGTGGAAGACGCTCCGCATCGCATCCAAGCTGACCAACTGTGGCAGAGGCTGACGTCTTACTTATTGTGGTAGTGATCTTGCCGTCCAAGCACTTGTTGACGTGTATTGATACCTGTTCCTCTGAGAAATTGATGAACTGGAGGCCGCAGATCGGGCAATCCGATATGGGAGACTTGCTGAGGCTAAAAATATCGGGATCTGGTGGGAATTGACTGTCGAGCTCCTCGGGGTTTACTTCACACTCGTCATTCGCTGCCTCTCGGTGTTCCAGCTCTTCGACCCACCTCCTTTCCTGGAACTCTTCGCCCTCAAGCTCGTTGCCTTCAAAATCCTCTTGGTCTTCGAATCCTTCGAAGTCCCCCTCTGCATCTTCGAGGGCAGAGGACGAGCCTGACCGCCCATTAACGCCCTCCACTTGTGTTGCAACCGGCAAATTCCCACCATCCGTCTCGTCTCGTTGGGCAACAGGTAGAGACGGCATAGGGTCGTATCCTCCGATAAGAGAAGTGGCTGTCTTCCGTGCGTCCTTCGATGGTGCATCTTCATCCTCGCTTTCGGAGTCTTCCGTAAAGGGTCCCTTGACCTTGCGGGCGGTCGGTGGCGCATCCTTCACGTCCGAAGCCGAAACATTCGTGGGTCCCTTATCGAGGGCTGCAAGTTGCTGGTCTTGAACCGACGGAGGAGGAGTACAGGCTTCGGCCGGTGATGCAGCCTCATGCGTCAAAGGATCTCTTGTGTCTTCGACCTTTCTCCGCTTGACAGAGGAGTTCTGACGCTCGGGAACAAACAGCTCCGATTCAGCCGGCTCCGTCTTTTGAAAGAAGCTGAGGATGCTCTTATTCGGCTTTGCCCCTGGGTATTTCGCGATCTTGCTCGCTCGGAAGTTTTTGGGAGGCATGGGGCCGGGTGAGGAGGACTTCACCCGCGCAAGAGTGAAGGCGAATTGAAAGACGCAGAGGTGGGATGGGCGTATACTCGTAGAAGGTGAGCGAGCGGTGGGGAAGGAAGATAGGCCTCCGAGAATCAAGAAACCGGTCAGAAGGTTGAGTGTTGACGGCACGTCGAGTCGTGGGCGCAGATTCTGGCGAAGTTTGGGACTCGGTGAAGTCGGACGCATCGCGGGGCTTGGGTGGAGGAGCGCGGTGTCACGTTGTCGCGTGTTCCGGTGACCGGCAACGTCCCGTAGATCAGTTTGTCACGAGTATCGTCACCGCTACTTCAAAAGTGCCTTCGATAATAGAATCGTGGTTTCCAACTTTGAGGGCTCTAACTAACGCCTTCAGCGGCAGCTAGACAGTCTACTCATCCCTTCCTCCAATTCATACTGTATAGTCCTTCCCAGGTCAGGCGAGCCGCCATGAACCAGAGGGATGGCTACAATAACGACGGACAACTGTGATGCAGAACATCATGGGAAAACTTTATGCATGGTACAAGTCAACCTCGCTGCCTGGATATTCAATGTGTGATGTACGAAACTTGAGAAGGAAGCCGAAATGATATCATACAGCTCCCACATGTGGCATTAAAACGCGTCAGATAGATCTCTACGAGCATTACCAACCCAAAGCATTACTGACCCTTCTTGTCGGTCTTTTGCGCATTCGCCTCGGCCTCCCGTCGTAAAAGGTCCTTCATCCCGCGCTTGATCCCCTCCTCAATGTCCACAATGGGTTCATACCCAAGCCTCTTCTTGGCCTTGTCGATAGAGTAATAGCGCGACATAGCGCTGAAGCGCACCTTGGATCTATCGAGATTCGGTGTCTTGCCGAAGATCCAGAAGATCCACTCCATGATCCCGGCAATCAGCAGCCCCAGGGAGGTGCTGAGGATCCAGATTTTGCTCGGGTCAACAGCAACCTTGTCGCCCGCTTCCCTCCAGACTGTCCGTGCAAAGTCCCAGAAGTATACCGGCTGGTCGTTGGTGATGAAGAAAGCCTCACCATCAACTCTCTCCGAGTCCAGCGGGGCCACGGACAGCTTGTGGGTGTGCATGAGGGCGACCGCGGCAAGCAAGTGGGCGTAGGCAACATTTCCCACATACGTGAAGTCGAATAAGTTGTTGTTGGGCCCGAGTTGGAACTTCGACTGTCCTTTTCGGCTCGCCGTCAGCATTCCCGGAAGCGCCTGAACATCGCCTTCTCCAAAAATTCCGGCGGGGCGAATGGCACATGTGAGCAATGTCGCTGGCGTGCGATTCGCTGCAAGCACAGCCTTCTCTGCAAGAACCTGAAATACAATAAGTTGCTGGCATCAAGTACGAATGTAGGGCCTTCATACCTTGGTCGTGGTGTAATACTCAGGCTGCGCATCGCCATACACAACCGGCCAGCGCTCGTCCGCATTGATGATGTCGGTCCCCACAGGTCCCATAATTGCGCTCGCAGAGCTCGTGTATACAAACGCCCTGGTCCCATACTCTTGCGCTGCCTTCAGGAGGTTGTCGGTGCCGACCACGTTCACGCGGTACATGAGTTCGTTCTGGGGCCCGGAGAATACGGGGCTCGCGGTATGGATGACGACATCGGGCTTCGTTTTAGCGAAAATCTCGCGAACAGTTTCGAGGTTGGTGATGTCGCAATCGTAATAGGAAATTCGGGGGCTGTCGATTCGGTTGCGGTTCGTGAAAAGGTCCAGGACCGACACCCGAGTCTCCACATTGTGCGAAAGCTGTTGAACGATGTGGTGACCGAGGAAGCCGCAGCCGCCAACAACAACAACGTGCCCGAGAGAACCCTGGAGTAAATCGGCCATTATGTCAATTTTGTTGCAACTTTGACTCGGCGACGTTCCCCGGATTCTCTGTGCAGGAGGTGTGCGGCGACGATCCACCCCGGTCCCACAAGAACTGTGCAGGGGAAAGGTGGGTGTTGTTTAGTATAGCGCTGGCTGTCCCATACCAACAAAACATATCATAAACTTTTGGACGTCAGCCGTCAGCTGGATCGCACGTTCGCGCTGTAATGCATTACTACCGGAACCAGAATCCCAATGAAACCTGGAAGACATACATCGTTCCGTTATTTCTCGGTGTCATCTTAGCTCAATATATATGCCAACCATGCCGGCAACTTTCATAAACACCAGCACCTCCACCATTCGAGAAGGACGACAACCTTCAAACGGAGCGTACAGTCACACATTCTCCCATGAACAATTGTTTGTTGCAAAGAATAGGCCGAAAATTGTCATAAAATCGCATGCTAGCCCATCCGCCTGCGTCTCCAGCTACCAGAACGCCCCAATCGACGTGGCCATCGTCAGAAGCCTCTGATGCGGCCAAAGAAAACCCCGTGGCTATCACTTCGTAACATCTTTCAGGAACTCTTCCAATATCTCAACGTACCGGTCCGGCTGTCCCCAAAATGGGGCGTGTAATCCACCCTCCAGCTCTACCGTCTTTCCTTTCCAGAGGTTCTTATACTCAATCTTCTTGACCCAGTCAAGATTCACAAATGGTTCATCCGCTCCATTAACCACTGCAATCGGAACATCGCTCTGCTTCATGAGCTCCCGCTGGCTGCTGCATTCGCCCTTACCGAAACCGTGAAACATGATGCTGCGTGCTCTTCCATCTGTTCGGACGACCGCCTCCTTCATCCAATCTTCATATGGCGGATCTGCTGACCCGTGTGCAAATCCTTCGATCTCCTCCGGTGACAAAACCTCCTTCGCAGCCATGGCATCACGCCATCCTCCAGGTCCGAATTTGAACCCAAGATCCAGCTCTCCAAGGTCGACGGGTGGTGTGCCGGTAATGACCAGACCCTTGAGACCTGGGAATATCGGGATCATTTCCATGCCGATATGCCCGCCCAGGGACCAGCCGACAACAACGGCCTCCTTGACTTCGAGCTTGTCGAGTAGCTGGACCGCGGCATCAGCGTATGCGGGCTGGGTGTAGTCGGCCTCTAGGTTCGGGGCATTAGACGAATCTCCGTGCCCTGGGAGGTCGAAGGCGATGATTTGGTGAGTATTGGAGATAGAGCTGTTGATGATATGGCGGAAGATCTTCTTGCACGATGAATTGCCGTGAATGAGGAGGACAGCCGGACTCCCTGAGCCGATTGTGCTGACGGCCAATGTTCCATGCGTTGTCTCGACCTTGAATTCCTGAGGCTCAGCCATGGTTCTGTTCGTCTGTCTATTCGAACGATCTCGCTGATGTTGGAGTTCAAAATCGGTAACGTTGGACGATGATGTTGCAAGTTGCAAAGCTGCTTGTTGACACTAACTGTACAGTAAGTGACGCAAACCCCTCACTTGAGCACGGTTGTGAGAATACCGTATTGTGACTTCCTGATATGCGCTTGCGTGACAATTGGTTCTCCATCCTCTCAGCCGCTTTCGGTTAAGCGCGAGGTGGGGTAATCCCGCTGCAATCACCTCATTTGGCAAGTTCAATGTCAATATACATGTCGTCGCTAGGACGACGCTGTGTTGTTTGCGGTCGATTCGCTTTCTGAAATCTATTCCACCATGATATCGCCCATCCTGGACATGTAACAGCAGCCTTGTGTCCTGGACAGCAAGAGGAGGGCCTATTTCGGGAAGGCAATCCCCACGTCGACACGAAGGATCGAAGATGCCCCACGACAGCGACGCGGGCGTCTTAATCGGGCAAAGTAGTTACGCCAACTCCTACGTTGCGATAAACTTCATTTACCCTGACGCCTTCAACTGTGAGCGGGGCAACGTGGACCAATACGCCTCCCCTGAACCATCGACGGACGATGCACATTGGGCGACGCTCATGCACCTGACCAAATGAGGGTGTCACGATGCTTTCGTATTCTCATCGACCAGCTAATGAAATGCATGAAGCTCGCTAGGTGCGCTCGTGATGCTAGTTACGATATTGAGCAAGATTGAATACTCGCCGAGCTTGGGCTATGGCGCGGTGAGGGGTATAAGCTCAAAGGAATAGAAAATGGGGAAGGGAATGAAAAAGACCAAGAAGATCTGGAGGCACGAAATGGAAGCATTGCCTGCGGTGGCAATGTACCACTATGCCATTCCGACCGAAGGGGCTCTGATACTGTGGGGCCAACATATCAAAAGCCACGCCACGGGGAGGTTGAATATCCAGAGTCGACAGTGCCTTCACTTCCAAATGCCACGATGCTTACCACATCAAGCAGTCTAAGTGGTGCCTACCCCACGGTTAAACCAATCATCACTTCACCCCACCTTCAAATCGTAGAATAGCGCGAGTAGTATGCATCCACGTTGGATCTATCGAGGATGTGGTTAGTTGCGAACTTGCAACTCTCGTGGCAGCTGCCAGAATGCAGCAACCGGTGAGGATTTATACCGGCGGCCTCTTTCGAAATTGTCTGTATGCAGCCATCAGCATCCGCACCCAAAGCCCAACATCCCCATTCGAGGTATGTGCCCTGGCCGGTTCCCCTCTTGCATTACTTGGAGCCCAACAGGCGTTCGCAGCTGGTCTCGCCATACGTTGAACGACTTCACAACTCTGACATCTCCGCCATGGACTCCATCACCCCAAGTCAGTCAGCCTCGCAAGCGGCTTCCCGCCCTAAGACACGTCGTCGACGCACCTCGGACAGTGGGCAGAAACGCTCCCGCCGCGGTAGCACCGACAGCGGTTCCACACAACCCGGTAGATGCTCTTGCGGAGCCCAACTCCACGCATCGCCGGGCTCGCGTCGACGGAAGCGGCGCAGCAGCGGAGACAGCAGCGCGGAGAAGGTCGCTGCTGTTCCCCCCATCAGCGAAGTCCCCTTCAGTGAGGTCCCTGTCAGCGAGGATCCGGAAACCGAGGCTCCTATCCCAGACGTGGCGGACGGGGTCGAGGACGTCGGCCTTGGTGCAACCGAGATGAGAGGGGGTTCAAGCGCCTCCGACGACGGTCAGTACATGTGCACCTTTGGCTACTGTAAGGCTAATGGACAGTAGACGGTCGCCCCAGCAAGCGCATGCGGCGTCGGCTTTCCTGGACGGAAACTCTCAGCTCCAGCAAGGCCAGCAAGTCCAGTAACAGGATTCGCTTCGGACTATCGCTACTTCAGTTTGGAAGAACTCGAAGGGGCCGATAAGCTTACGTCGGGGTGAAGGATGCTCGCGCACTTTTGCTCTCGTTTTATTTCCTTGATTCATGATACCCGGTGTGCGATACCACGCGGCTCAAGGGCCTGCAGCATCCCCGGCAGGGGATTTTTTTTTCTTGTTGTGTTTGATACCAGACAAGCTTGTAATCCCCGTGGCCGGCGCCTCTGGGGGTGCAAATGATGCGAGTGGCTCGAAATTGACTTGGATTGTAACCGTGCTGGTCAGGGGAACTGTTGAGCAGTTGAACTCAGTCAAATCAATGCCAGTCAATAAGCAAATCCTGATCGTGAAAGCGGCCTTTCCCACTAGTCACCAAGGAGAAATCGTATGAGTGATGAACCATCACCAACCCCTTGATCGTATGGTATCCTTTGTTATACCCATGGAAAGGTATGCAAGGCATAGTGGTAGATATTTGGGGAGAGTGCTCTTGAGGCTTGGCCGGTGTGGTTCAAGATGGTGACACAGGCCCGTGCGTCATGGTGTTTCCAGATCGACTGACGACAGCTGCTGGCTTGTGAGAGGCGGAGCTCGCCGGCAACGCCCTCGAGCTTCATCTTCGGGTCACCTTCAATATCGCTTCGATTCATTGAGACCAGAAATCCTTTTGAATTACCGCTTTACGTCAATAGCGTAACCCTTCGCCGAGCACCTGCTTCCTCTTATTTCCGGGCGTCATGTTGGCCAGCTCCCGAGCTTATTCCCACCTTAGCTCTCGCCCCCGCTCCAACATACCCGTACCTTAGTATCAGAAGACAATTGCTCTTGCTCTCTCGCTCCTTTACTCCGCTTCACTCCTAAAATTTGCAGCCAGTTCACCTGTCATGGCTGCTCCCGTCATCCGACGAGCTCTGCTCTACGGTACGCGATCCCTGACTTCTGGCGCCCTTCTAACAATCCGTGACAGTTCCTGGATCTTCGAAGAAATTCTTGGAGAAGTCAAGAGGTCTCAATGTCGATTGCGCGGCATATGACCTCGAAGACTCTGTGACGCTCGGCAAGAAAGCTGAGGCGCGCTCCGCATTACGCCAATTCTTGGAACAACCTCGACCAAGCGGCATCCGCGAGATGGCAGTTCGCATCAACTCTGTAGATAGTGGCCTCGCACTAGCTGATTTGACTGAAGTGGTAAGTATTGGAGGCGAGAGCTTCGGTTGTAGACTAAGTGTCTCGTCCACAGCTTCAAGCCCCGAACTTGGATGCCATTGTTGTCCCGAAAGTCAACTCAGCATCCGATCTCCATTTCGTTACAGACGTTATCCGAGGCGCGCTGCCAGAAAGACATCCCTACACACCTTCCTCCTCTCATCAGCAACATCAACCTCTTCGGATCATTGCCCTCATCGAATCCGCACGCGCACTCTCCAACCTTTCTGAGATCTGCAAGGCGTCGCCCTATCTTTCTGGGCTCGTCTTCGCGGCAGAGGACTTTGCGCTCGACCTTTCGCTCACGCGCACGCCTTCTTTAACCGAGTTCCTTTTTGCTCGATCCGCAATTGCGACGGCAGCTCGTGCCCACGACCTCCCGTCGACCATCGATCTGGTGTGCACAGCCTACAAGGGTGAAGAGGGACGCAAACGCCTCGAGGAGGAGTGTATCAGCGGCAAAGGGCTCGGCTTCAACGGAAAGCAGTGCATACACCCCACACAGGTGGAAGCTTGTCAGCAGCTGTATTCCCCGAGCAAAGAGGAGGCGGAATGGGCTGTCCGGGTTGTGATTGCGGACAAGAAGGCAGACCAACAGGGACGAGGGGCCTGGACTCTGGACGGGAAGATGATTGACGTCCCTGTAGTTGGCAAGGCGAAAGCTATCGTTGCAAAGGCGGAGCTGTGTGGCTTCGACGTTGACGAGCTTCGCCAGAAATGGGCCCTTCAGGAGCCTGAATGAACGGCGACCTCCCGAGATCGCTCCCAAGCGCGTTCAACTCCGGCGCCTAAACGACCCGCAGATTAGGCGTTGCGGAATCGCATCCTATGGACATGTGCATTATGGGGAATGTACAAATCCAACAGTCTACCTATCGTGACGTCAATTCCTCTGGAAATTGTTACATTTTGTGGCTTGAGTTGTGTACGTCAAAAAGGAAGCATCCACGCTAAAATCTGGCGTGCCGCTGTCGGCCTTGTTTGCCTACCTCCACAGTCGGTGAAGCTTCGTCGGATGGCTGACTCTGATTGATCCTCGCCCATGCAATATGTAGCAATAAACGCCCCGGAAGGTTTAAGCCTCTTGGCCGAGGCACCCCACATACGCCGAAGTTGAGGAAGTGTCGACGGCCATGATTACATGAACCATTGTGCAATAAGGGAAAGCGGTATCGCAAACCCCGACGAATAAACGGGCAGCCGGCTAGAACAAGATGCCGGAGTAGATAAATAGGGCACAGTCGGCCCCACCTTCTTACGACCCCGCCATCACATAATTTGGCCTCGCGCTCCGTCCTCCCTCTACCATGGGTTCCAAAGCTGAACACCTAGTTATCCTTCTGCCATGGCCGGAGCCCACCGAACTCCTGGACAAATTGAAGGAGAAGTTCCCTGGACTTACAATTGCCTACTATGAGATCGCCGGGTGGGCGAACACCGACGGCCAGGCAACGGGAAAGCATATAAAACCAATTCCCGCAGGTACTTATAACATTGGGAAACTGTCCTGTACTAACACAGCTGTAGATGTTTACAAGGACGCCACCATCATTGCCACCACTTCTCTGTTTCCTGATACCCGTGAAGAGGCCCCACATCTTGAACTCGTCCATGTCTTTTCTGCTGGCGCAGATCGCGTCATCGTTTCCCCGCTGTTTAAAGACACCCACGTCGTGTTCACCAACAGCAGCGGTGTTCACGGACCCCAGATTGCAGAATGGTCCATCCTAGCAGCGCTGGTGCATAATCACCACTACAACCTTGCTTACGATCGCCAAAAGGAGCGCAAGTGGTCAAGAAGCAACCTGTTGAGCGTACGAGATTGGGCGGGCCAACGATTGGGCGTTTTGGGATACGGAAGCATTGGCAGACAGGGTAGCGAGCCTTTTGGCGTGTATATAAGCCGCTAACGCCTTCAGCTGGCCGTGTTGCCAAAGCCATGGGTATGGATGTCATCGCTTACACGGCGTCACCACGGGCCACTCCTGAGTCCCGCCGCGATGACGGGTACATTGTCCCTGGAACCGGCGACCCCGACGGCTCTATCCCGAGCGCTTGGTACTCCGGCACGGACAAAGAGTCGCTGCACACGTTTCTTGCTGCTGACATCGACATTCTGCTTGTCGGGGTCCCACACACCCCGGCGACAGACAAGTTCCTTTCTGGGCCGGAGTTCGATATCTTGGCGAAGAGGAACGCCTTTCTGATCAACATTGCTCGCGGAGGTGTAATTGACCAGCCAGAGCTGATCAGGGCGTTAGAAGATGGACGGCTGCGGGGCGCTGGCCTCGACGTAACTACCCCCGAGCCGCTTCCCGAGGACGATCCACTATGGGACGCACCGAATGTGATCATCTCGCCTCATGTAAGTGGAGCTTCTGAGGCGTATCTGGAGAGAGGATTGGGTGTTTTGGAGGCGAACCTGGAGAGGAGGAGGAGGGGGCAAGGTCTCATCAACGTCATCGAGAGGGGGAAAGGATACTGAAGGAGAGATGGACATATGGAATGCATTGTAATAGATGGTACATGGCATACAGATCATGAACACCGATCATTAGGCGCATCGCCATGTCGAGACTGTGAAGAGCGTACTTGAAGCATGAATCTATCCTTTCTCGCAGCAGACCCGCCAACACCGCAATGACCGTCGTGCCGATATCAAAACCAACGCAAGCTATACTTCAACCTTTCAGAGCCTCCGTCTGCCTCGCAACATCCAGTATCGCATCCACAACCGGCACAACATCCTTGCTCTTGATCGGAACCCTATGATCCCCGTCCCACTCCACCACCGTGGCCGTCTTCTTATCGCAGTACTGATCCAGCAGCCGCCGATGCAAATGCAATCCCTTATCCGCAAGCCCATGCACATGAATTGTCGGATACCTTAGCAGATCCGCGCCCTCCACATCCGTAAACCCCTCACTCACCTCCCCCGCCCCCACCATCCCCTTCCTCCCCTTCGACGCCTCACTGAAACTAACCAACGGCGCCCGTCCCGCCAACAGTACCGCAAACCGCCAGTTCGTCCCCGCCTTCCCCTTCCCCAACTTCTCCTCTCGCGCCTGCTGGTCATACAGCAAACTCGCCGCCAGCTTCGCGCCCTGGCTAAACCCCATCATACCAACCCACTCCCCCGTCGCGCCTTTCACGTTGTCGTCGTCCATGGTGCGCCGCAGCTGGTACCACACCTCGTCCGCGGCGGACTCATCGTCGATCTCAGTGTGCTCCGGTAGCCAGCGGAGCCAGCGGCGGAAGGGCGCGAAGTCGGAGTATACGGGCTCGATGCCCGGGCCGGCGTCGCAGAGGAAGGGGCCGTCGGCGAAGACGAGCCGGAAGTAGGGGTTTAGACGTGCGATGAGGGCGCGCGCTTGGAGCTGGAAGACTTCGCCGGTTACGCCGCCACCGTGGAGGCAGAGGATGCGGGGGTTGTGGAGGGTGGGGTCTAGGGTGGCTGATTTGGACATGGTGGGGTTGTGAGGGTGAGGCAAGTACTGAAGGAGGAGGTGAGAGATGGCGATGGGTTGGGACGAGGTGCTCAAGGCTATGCGGGCTCGCGATTTCTTCAAGTACGCGAAAAAGGCCAGTGATATCTGAACTGGTGAGTTAACGTCAGAAGAACAAGAGCAGTTGGGATGGAGCTTTGAATGGACGCAGTGTGGTGGGGCGCAGACAACGCACCTCTATCTTTAGAACCGCTCAAGCTCAGCCTAAAATGCAAAGAACAATCAACAGAATCATTTGGAATGCCTCTTAACTGGCGTACAGAGGGATGCTTTCCCACGAGTTCCTCGCCATCCCATTGAAACAAGCCTCCGGATCCACTCGTTACGAGCTGATGCTTGTACGGTGTGCAGCGATCGATGTACCCCTCCCGGCCGTGCCAATGTGCGGGGCCGAAAGAAGCGGGGGCTAATCAAAAGGGGGATACCCCTTGATGGTGTCGCCTTGAAGCTTTTAGGCACGACGATAGGCCTCAAAGGGTTTGACTTTTGTTCTAACCTCCCGTGGTGGAAGCTGTTATTTTACACTGATGCTCATCGCATTGCGGTCTCTTAGTGCCGTCTGTGATGTCCCCACAAAGAATGCCTTTCCAAAACTGATCTCGTGTCATCACATCGCAAGGCCCTTCAGGCTCAAAGTTGAATGCTCAGACCTTCCGCCGACCCTGGCACCGGGGGAAACTCATGCTTCCCTATGGCGTGCCTGTACCACTCAGTTCAAGCGGGGCCGCCTGAACCGGGGGAGTGGAAAAGCACTAGTTGTGGTCCAAGATGCAGTATCGTCGCTATGAATCTCTACCAACCTTCTTCCCTGCGACTGAATGAGCTCAAGGCCGCCTTCGAACCTCGCTCACATTACTTGTATAGGCCAGCAGATACTTGCAGCAGGTAAGCATGGACTTGCACGCCTTGGTCCAAGACTCCTCCTGGTTATTCAAGTTCAAGGTACCGAGCTTGATACTATGGTCGCCAATCTTATCCCGGTCAATCTCATAACGTACGTGAGGAAATTCGACCGTGTTGCCGTCTGCACCTTGGAGCGGTGTTCTCCGCGCATGACTGAGCAATTGGGAGAGGCATTCGAGAAAGTAGACCATCGCGGTATCGAACTTGCGGTTGAAGATATTGATGCCCAAGGAGAACTCTCCGGAAGAAAACAGGTCATACTCTTTGCAGATGAGCTTTGGCTGGTGCGATGGGTCATTCGAGACGGGGGTGCGAGATGACTGGTAGTGCCTGATCTTCGATGTCGACCCCATCGGCACTAACTCGTAGCCTTTGAAAGTGAAGTTGAGCTTCTCCGCAACAGTCGCCAACAGCAAGCAAGTGTGGCCCCATGCTGCGTTTATTTCGGCCCACTCTACTGGCTTGTCAGGAAGTCTTCCCAGCCGAAGGCCGTTGATGGTACCGAAGAAACCGTCGTGGCCGATGGAAAAGGTATCGTTATACACATTCGCTCGACGTAGCCGTTCCAGCTGCTTGAAGTCGTTTTCGTAGCGCTTGTTGATCCGCTCTCTTTCGTTCTGAAATCCAGAGAGCTTCGTCGCAAAGTCATTTCGCTCAGCCCAGAACTCTTCTTCCTGCTCGTCAAGCTCAAGAGACTGAGCCTCCAAGGACAGAATCTCCTCTTCCATCTTCGCTTTTTCTGCTTCAAGTTGCTTCAGCTCGGCAAATGCTGCCTTCTCCTTGGCCTGCGTCTCTTCAAGCAGCGTTTTTGCCTGCTGTAGCTCTTCTTCTGATGGTATGTCGGCATTCGCTTGCCTAAGAAACTCGACATATGCGTCTCTCTCCTTCGTCGAATTGGACAGACGCTTCTGTAAGCTTTCAACGAGCAGCTCGGTACATTCGACACATATGGGATGGTCGATATCGGATCGGGCGGAGAGTATTTCAAAGAGTCGTGTAGTCGTCTCCATCTTGTTGGAAAGTTGATTTTCTGGTCCAGTGTCCTGGTCTGGCTTCCTCTGACTTCGCTTGCGGGCCAGATCGGGGGCATTCGAAGTCGGCTCCGCACGGCTATCCTGATCTTGCACGACCTGGGATTCCGTGAGCATGACAAAGGACATGGCGGGGTTATCCCTCGCGGAGCCAGCGACAGGTACCGGTCTGGTGGCATGGCGGTTGGAATTGATATTTCGCTTGATGGCAGGCAAACGAGCATTCTGGGCGACGCGCTCGTACTCTTCCCGGCGCTCAGTTGAATATGAATGCCGTTCGAAGGTGGACTGATGAGGGGACGAGCCAGCAGAGTCTGTTACTGCGTTAGCTGTGCTCCGCAGAGTGCTTAGCCCAACATGCCAGTCAACAACTTAAAGGCGGCTGGATTCAGCTCTTCGAGAGAACCATCCAGCTTGAGAGGCGTTCGACACTTTTGGCAGTACATGGCATTACTTTGACGACTCGGGTCTCTTCATACAATAAGGAGGTCTAGTAGAGATGAAGCTGTTTAAAAGGAGCTGATATATGAGGCCGATGGAAGGTTGTTGATGCCTTCCCGGGTTGACAGCGGTATCAAGTCACGTGAAGAGACGGCGCGTGACAACGACCGGTGACATTTTGGTTCTCTTCACACAATCGCAGAACTTTCGAACATAAATTATCGAAACTATTTTGGATTGGCTCTTCAATGTAGCTAACAGCTGTTGTCTAGAGCTGAGAAAGCCTTGAGAACGAGGTCCGAGCGGTCAGCTTCCCAAGCCGCGGGTAGATGTGTGGAACATAAGACTTCTCCACAAATGGGCACTACCGGAATATGCACAGTAAGTGAGTATTATAGAAGCAATGATGCAAAGCCAATTACACCTTCTCCTTCCTGGTCACCCTGCTGACCGCGATATCATCTTCCTTCTCCGACTCGTCGCGCTCATCAGCAGGTGCTGCCACTACCATCAACTTTTCCATGTCCTTGCCGGATGTCACCCCTCCATCACCATTTTCCCCATCTGACGTGCTCTTCGCGTCTGGGTTTGGCTTTGGCTCCTCCCCAGGCCGCACCAAACCTCTGTCCGTTACAAACAGACAGGTCAGGAGGCATATCCCGGCAAGAGGAGCACAGTAGATGAATACCGCCCGACTAGCTTTCGCATACGCCTCCTGAATCACCAGGCCATCCGCATGGCTGAACTTGGTATAATCCGGCTTTGCATATGTGGTTTTGGCGAGATACTTGTATTGCTCAGGCAACGAAGCTTTCAACACGTTTTGCAGCACGGCAGCTGAGATGGCAAGCCCGACAGAGCCTCCCAAGCAACGAAGGAAATTCCGGACCGATATCACAACGGCTCGCTGTGACTTGTAGCAGTGGGCTTGCAGCGCAATGATCGTCGGTTGGAATACGTTGCCCGTTCCGAGGCCGAGGACCATGAGGATCACGATGTTCTTCCAGATGGCAGTCTCACGGCCGAAGATCGTGGTAAGACTGATACCAAGGGTGTAAACCGCAAAGCCAAACCAAATCACCTCGCCATACCGTTTGCGCCGCGAGATGTACTGGCCGGAGCAGATGGACGCAAAGCTTTGAGTAAGGGTCAGAGGAATTGTCAAGAACGCCGATTTCAGGGGCGAAAACTGGCGGACGTTCTGGTAGTACAGCGGAAGGTAGTAAATGTAAGTGTAGAACACGGCTCCGAAAAAGAAATTCTGGAGGAGGATGGCCGCAACGGGGGTATTCTTGAAGAGCGAGACTGCTCGGAGTCAGAGATGAGTCCCCATAGCGAATAGGTACTCACGAGGCATCATGGGCAACGCAGAGACTCGCCATTCAACGTAGATGAACAAGATAGCGAAAATGCCGCCAATCACAAGCATGGATATTACCATCGGTCTAAGAAGTTAGGGTTGAACAACTTAGAAATGAACATGAAAACGTACGAGTTCCATTCGAAGTAGGCACCGCCTCCAGAGACCGGAATCAAGAGCAGAATCAAGGAGATCGAGGCCGTCGTGACACCCCAATAGTCAATTTTCTTGACGTTGGCGCGGAAGTTCTCTGCCGGCATGTTCGAGGGGAGCAGCCACCAGGATACAAAGCCACAGGCGGCGGCGGTTGGGCATAGCATGTAGAAGAGCGTCCGCCATGTTGAAGTTTGCCCGAAGAGACCGGCCAGAAGCGGTCCGATGAGGTTTCCAAGTCCCACCATGGACCCAAGGATCCCTTGATACTTGCCTCTCCGCTCCAGCGTAACAATGTCACTGACAATCATCATGGTCAGGCTGGTAATGCCGCCACCCGCAACGCCAGTCAAGCCACGGAAGACGTAAAGCATGGTGGCATTTCGAGATACGCCGCACATGAGATCGCTGAAGCAGAGAAGAGCCAGCGCTGACAGATACACGCCCTTACGGCCGAACAGATCTGACAGTCGTCCATAAAGAACCTGGAATACCGTGTTTCCGATCAGCGCAGATGTCCCGGCCCAAGATATCGTTTCCGTTGCGTGGAGATCTTTGGCAACTGTCGGTAAAAGTTGTCCAATACCGTTCTGATCCACAAAATACACCAAAAGCGTCAAGGCCAGTACGAAAAAGACCAGGCAAAGTTGCTTGTGAGGTAGGAGATTTTCTTGATCATGGAGAGCGGCCTCGGCCTCATCTTGACGGCGGGTCATGATGAGATGACTTTGTGAACGAAAAGTGTACCTGGCGTAGGGAAAGCAGCTCAAGGGGATTTTCAAATCTCAACAGAATAATCTTTGGACTTGAGAGCCATTTTGAAGTCCTTTCGGCACCAATGTCCCGAGCGGAGCGGTCAAAAAGCAACATGACGGCACTCAGCATGCTGCATGCCTGACGATACAGTCCGTTGCCGCGCGAGGGAAGCCAGTTAGAAGCGGAGCATCGGTCGAGTTCATGGCCTGCTCGGTACATAGCGGCTCATTGTCGGTTGTCTGCAGGGCGCTTGAGGCAAACACGCCATCAGATCCAGGTACGGCTCGGCTTGAAAATGCCGGTAACCTGGTATCAAAGGACAAAGGATGACAGCGTACAGCTTCCCTCGTCGCTGCCGAGCCAGTCGGTCTTAGTTTCGATTGGCAGACCGTTTTTCAAGACCGGGAATCTTGAGTTCGGCATACTGTAGTAGAGGGCGATCCGCCCAAGCTGGCATGCGACGTTAGCCAGGAACCCGGTACACGAACGGTTCTAGTGGAGCGATATCGCTTCACCGGTCCGTTCCTGCTTGGCACATGAGCTTATAATCTTGGCACGTTCGTTTGGTCGACGGTGGCAAGGCTGCAAAGCCGATACAGGCACGGAAAGGATGGATACTCCATGGTAGCTCTTTTGCATCAACGATGTCTGTTTGGAGCCTGGCCGGACAGAAAGAAAGTAAACAAGAGGCCAGCGAGTAAGGACTCTGCACTTGTAAAAAGTACTATCACAAGTCAGATTCACATAATTATATGCCGTTCGGCGAGATATCGATAATTCTTGCTGTATGTTCTATGTCTCTACAGCTTAAAGGTCCAGCTGAGAAGACGGAGCCTGTCGGGATGTAATTGGCGGGCTACTTTGACGGTTTTCCACCAGACGCCTTCCAAGCTGCAGCGCGTTTGGTGCTTCGATTTTTGGGCTTCCCTCCCTTGCTTTTTGACTTGCCCCCAAGTTTCAGGCCCTTGTTTCCTTGGTTGTTGCTAGCACGGTGCCCTTCAAAAATGAAAGTCTCCGGAGGCTTCACCCCGAGCTGGGTGGCAAGAACACCCTTCTTCATCTGCGCAGCAGCACCACGGCCGAGCAGTTTTCCAGCGCGGCCCTGCATGGACTTCAACTCGCCCGACACTTTCGGATTGAAAATGCGGGATTTGGAGGGGTTCGCCTGGGAGGACGCGTTGTTGGCGGCCTTACGCTTGATGGCCTTCGCTCGCGTGACGCGAAGTTTGCGAGGCAGCATCGGGGGAAATCTCTTCTCATTGAGATGCAACGCTGCTTCGACGGCATTCTCGTCCTGAATTCTGTTAACAGGCTGCCTGACTTCACTTCGGACCGACTTACAGTAAACTGCACATAAGCAATTCCCTTGCCGACTCTCGTTTTCCCGTCCCTGATGACTCTAACACTCTCGACCTTGCCAACCTTGCCGAACTCACGCCACAGACCTTCTTCCGTATCTGAAGGGGTTCGCTTCTTGCCCTTCTTCTGCTTCCCCTCCGCCTCGTTGGCCGCTTGGATGTTGCTCTCGTCATCGACGAAGCCGAGATTTCCGACGAAGACACACCGACGGTGGTCCACCTTGGCCGGATGCGCAACTTCATCAACACGCACATGGCGATCCAGGACTACCGTCCCGTTGAGCTGCTTGGCCGCCTCGCGCGCAGCAGTCTTGGTTGAGTAGACAACATAGGCGTTCGTGCTCATAGCGGTCTCTTCCATAACCTCCTTTCGGGCGAACGCAGCCTTCTTCGGCAGCTTGGCGGCAAACGGAGTAGAGCGGAAGCGGAGAGACTCCACTTTGTGAGGCGGGTCATGAGCCGGGAGCGAAGCAAGAAACAAGCCCATGTGGTTGAGGAGTGTCTTCTTAGCCGACTTTGAGGTGACGGCCTTAGTGGAAACGTTCCCAACGAAAACCGTGCGGTTGGCCTTCTCAAGTTCGACAGACTCCGCCGAAGGGGCAAGGCTTTCGTGCTGCGGGATGTCAAAATCTTCATCGGAGACAGTGTTCTCCTCATTGGCAGTGTCGCTATCCCCGTCCGATCCCGATCCTTCTTCCTCTACGACAGCGGAAACCTTTTGGCGCTTTGGCCTTTCGGTTGCGCGCTTCTTATCATCCTTCTCTTCCTCATCCGCGAGGCGTTGCAGGTACTCGACTTCCAGGCCTTCGTTTTCTTGCTTCCGCTTGCGCTTGCGGCTCCTCTCACTGGCATTTGCCTCAATAGGCACGGGTACTAGGAACTCCTCGTCCTCTACATCTCTATCTTCCATATCGGTGTCATCTTGGCCAGATGCAAGCTCCGAGAGGACTTCATCGTCTTCGTTGTCCGAAGCACCTTCTTCCGACACACTCTTCGGACTCGGTGGATCTGGTATCTGGCGAGGTTTGATTGGGCCAGCCTAGAGATTGTGAGCTAGAAGCAACCAGAATGAGATCAGTTGAGAACTTACACTGGAGGAAAAAAGCGAGGCCAGACTTGGGTCAATTTTTGTAGCAGGAGCAAATGTCAAGAACGACTCTTGGGCATTGCTGGCCATAGAGGCCGTTTTGGTGCTTTTCTTGCCCATTTTGTTGGATGCGAAAAAGTTGGGGTTTCGTTCGTTATGAGGGGACCAGGAACACGCGCCCTGACGCAGGAAATTTTGGTGGAGCTTCACGGCAAGGTCAGCCCTCACCGCCTGCGCCGGGATTCGGCAGAACCCTCGCTCGATCTCTTGCGACCCGTTCGTTCATGGCCCACACAACCCGTTGTCAACCCCATTCTCAGACTACTGAACAATGTAGATACTCCCGGTTGTCGCACATCTCTTTCGCACCTTCAGTTACTGTCTCGGACGCCTTCGTTTCTCGCTCCATTCTCTCACGCTCAACCTCCCCTAGACTCCCTGCGCAGCCGCCGCTCCTCCTCCCACCTTTCCCTCCATCCGCGCTCCTTAGGTTGTTCACACGCGATTTTTGCAAGTCAAAGGTCGGAGTAGCCTTTGGGTTTATCGGAAGGACACAGAAAGTCACTGGAGGCACGCCGTCGGGATCTCGCAGCATGCTAAAGCGTGCCTCTCGAAGCCGATCACCCACTACCGATCCAGCTTCTCCCGAAAGTAAGTTCTCAAGCGCACACCGGTTCTCATCCATCTTCACTTCAGAAGACATATTCCAGCTTTTGCTCGGGTTAGAACGGGCTTGTTGCTCCTCTAGGTTGCCCTCTGACCTCCATGAGGGGTTGCCCTCTCGGCGCGGACAGGTCACGATCAACTCCCAAGCTTCGCTCTCACTCTTATCGCATTAAATTTTTAAGCTTAAACTATATGTCCGATATTGGCTAACCATTTTCCTCTGTCACTAGAATCCAAATCCTTGAGCACTGCTGTTACTACGAAGCGACTCGCCGGTGCCAGCCCCCCACGAAGACCAAGCGCTGCGACTCTTCCCGAAGCATCCTCGAATGGTCACATAAAAGCAATGTCTGCAGTAGCCACTCAAGAAATCTCCAGCTCGCTGGACCCTCTCGCGCGTACACCTCACCCCGACCTTGGTGCACAAATAGACATTGGCGACGATCGTTCGAGCAGTCTCAGCGACTTGGACGAAAGATCGGAGGGCCGTGCGGACGAATCGTCAACCCACACCGCGCAAGGAGATACCGTGGAGGTGGATTCAGAAGCTGAGACTGAGCGATTGGAGAAGTCGCCTCGCAAGATGAGCCTGCGCCGAACAGCTTCATCGGTTGCTCGCAATTCTGCTGAGCGAACCCCGCGCAGTTCTGCGAGAGTTGCTTCCAAAATTCCTAGTGTCGCACAAGGCAATCTGGACGAGGCTACCCTGGAAAGCGACGCGGATGGTGAGCAACCCACTCCCTCGCGCCCCGCGTCAACGGAAAGGAAAGGATCCGATTCCGACTCGTCACGGAGAAAACGAAAGCGATCGACTTCTTTTCCCGTCCCACCAGCGGAGCTTGCTGTGGAAGGGCCGCTGGCGAAACGCAGCCATATCTCCCCGGAGAAGGAAGAGCCCGTGCCTGAGGAGGATGGTGTTGACGCAGAAGCACCAGTTGAAGTCTCGCCCGAGGAGGACCATGACATGGGTGGCGCGCAGGACGAAGTGGATGCGAATGAGCCGCTCCCGGAGAAGACTCCGTCCCGTAATAACAAGAAGGGGAAGAAAGGGAGGATCAGAGGGAAGCGGAGTGCTCCTGTCGAAGAGCCCGAAGCTCCAGAACCTCCTGAAGCTGCGGAAGAGGAGCCAGAGCATGTGGATGTCGAGGTGGAAGAGGAAGAAACGAGCTCGGTCGATGAGGGAGGTAAGTATCGCTTGAGTCTGCCGTGCGGGCATCCGCTAACGTCAGGGCTTGCAGCGATCAAGAAGAAGACCGCAATAGCGGTGTTGAGTGGCATAGAGAAGGAATTCGTCGCATTCCGTGAGAAGTGAGTGTTTCTTTCTTCTCTGCGTCTCGTCCTAACAGCGATTTAGGCATCTGAACGAGCAACTGCGCCAAATAACGCACGAGTTGGACATGCTCCGGCAACCTAACTGCACACATCCCGATTTTTTGGCGCAGCTTGAGTGCCTCAACATTCGGCGTGATGAGAAGGTACACCATGAGGAGGTGTTGCGGAAGTACCAGATGCAGGCGCGAGTGAACAAGACAGTCGCGGAGCGCTGCCAGCTGCATAGCCAATACTTCCAGACAGTGCGGGAACTCAAGGACAAGGCTCTTGAGAAAGCATACCGGGACCTATACGCCCTACAACGTGACAGGAGGAACTGGGGAACCGATGAATTGAACTGCACTTACCTGTACAACAACAATCGCCAACAGCTGCTCCAACAACAAGCAGCCTACAACCTGGAGGTTTCTATCCTGTCGGGAATTGCGAAGCACATCGGCTTTCCAGCGGCGCCCGAAATCCGCGGCCTCGACCCGCACGATCTGGACGACGATTGGCAGGCGATGGGGGTAAGCAACATGAGCAAGGGGCGCATGCGACTACGATGCTAACTTGCAATTAGCTTCCTGTTCGCACCCCACAAGCTCAGCCGCGGTTCACAGGTTACATCCAGCCAGAACCCGATCGTATTGCGGAAGAACGCTTCCTCGAGCAGACCCCATGGGCCAACCCGAACCACCCGGTTCACTCTCAGATGCACGCGCACGCGCACACGCTCCTCCATCACGCGCAGCAGCCACCCGTTCCTACAGCGGGGAGCGCCAGTTTCCGTACTCCTGCGGCTCAGCGGCGAACCGCGGATCCCCACGCGACAAACGGCACGGGCTCGACTATCGAAATAATGTCAAACCCCCCGTCATCCGCTCCCGGCACTGGCGGCCCAGCTTCGGGGCCGCATTTTTCCGAGCGCCGCCAAGCACGTGAGGCTGCTGAGTCCCCGATATCGGCAAGCAAGCGTCTCTCTGGCGGAGCGAGCTTGATGAAGATGTCTGCTGCTCATGCGCACCACCTTCAGGAAATTGAAAGGGCGCAGGTTGCGGTACCTCACCAGTTTCATAGTCAGCCGACGATGAACAGAGTTCCGCAGATGGACGGCCAAGAGCAACACGACGTTGGCGTACATGATGCCGGCGAGAACCAGGCTGCGGTGTCGAAGTTTCGGATTGGGCCAGAGGTCGGCGGCGCGTTGGTTCAAGGCAGTCATCCTGCGCTGACAGCACCTGTCGGAGGAAGTGCTAGTCGGTTTCCGCCATAAGGCATGACGGATGCAAGACCGCCTGCGTTGAGCGCATAGGCTGGAGTTAGTGGTCACATTGCCCCGGAGTATTCATGGGTGGGCTGGTTTCGGCGGCGTCGGTGGTTACCGTGGGGTCGGGCGTTCGGCTGGCGGGCTCTTTTTCTCAGCAGCGGTGTCTGCGAGAAGCTGATACCCTAAGGTTTTCTGCCAGGTTTTTCTCAGATACTCTAGTATCACTTTGTTCTCCTCCATTCCATCATTCATTTTTGGGTGTTCTGTCTAACCTTTGTATGGCCGGTTTGGTTCGGTTCGTTTGCTCTACGGCGGGCGACAACCACTTTGGACGGTTGCGCTCCTGTAGATTGCGATTTTGAGCAGGCGTGTCGGCTTGCGTCATTGATTGCCGTGTTTACGGCATGGCGCACTCATACCCTCGGAGAATTCGGTCACGACTTTGCTTGATGACGGATGGGTGGTCACGACAGGCGGAAGGGCTTGCTTCGCTTGTTCAGCTCGCAGGACGACCTAGAGACGGCAATGTGTAATTCAATCTCAATGTCAGTTGTGCTATTATGCTATGAGGAGCGGAATCTTTCATGCGCCTGGATGGAAACGGATATGAAATCCAGCGGCCTGCCGTGCTTAGCGAGCGTAGCGCAGATTCAGAGTACTTTGCATTGCACGTGCTTGTGACGTGCATAAAGTTGCAGCGTCGGTTCCCGAGAGTGGTGTCCCGGACTGGTGTGATGAACGCACAGCATCGATGCGCGTCTGGTTCTGCGTCCCCAAAATCAGAACAATGTAACCAAGCACACGCAAGGCTCGAAGGCAAGCATCAGAGATTTCCCAGGGCGTACCTTGGATGATGGCGAATCCTCGCGATCGCTGCCCCTTGCAGCTGACAAGACCTCATAGGACTTTTTATATGATATATGGTCAGGTACCTCGCAAGTAACAGGCGATTAGGCGAGTCCCGTGTACAGCGGCCCGGCCGAAGATCAATTGATCATACGAGCCGATAGGACCGTGGCGGAATTTCGGTGCGGGGAGGCCACATTCTCGAAGTGCCATGGAAAATTTGATCGATCTACTATCGCCATGATGCAGGTGATTTTCTCTGCCCATCGAGTTCTTCAAAGCCAGTATCGTTTGGGACAGCACTGACAACATAGTAAGTATCCTCACCGCGGCCTCGGACGTCAAAATCACGTTCTTCAAGAAACATGCTCAATGGGGACATCGCTGCTACATGGTCCATGCCGGACTTGGTACCGTCTCTCGGAGCATATACCGAAGGGGCTCGCTAGGCGATCACGATTTCGTTCCGTCATCCCCATTTGGGGAATCGTGAATTTCAAGTTGTGCCAGCAAGTCTGGCAGTCATCCTTCATCACGATCCATCCAACGGCCGAATTATGGAATATAACGGCCGGTTGATACTCATTCTTCTGATGTCCATATGAGGAAGCTCAACTGGTTGTCGCCCACCAGTCAAAGTGGACATAATAGCGGTAGATAAGGTCACCACCTCCAGGGCAAGACCATCACGACACGGAGCCGCGCGAGCCCTCAAGCCTCGCCAAGGCGGATTCCGGCAACGGTCAGGAGAATCCCAAGTCGGGAATAACTGCAAGGCTTCTCTGAAGCGGGGATGCGGAGACGAGGGGCTGGTGCCCTCGGCAGGAAATCTGTGAATAACCGGTGCCAAAATATATTAGAGTGCGCCCACGAGCGGCGGCACCGGCGTCGGTTCGCAATATATGAACGACCGGGCTACTTGCCGTCAGGTGTCCCAGTCTGCGAACACTTCCAGCTTCCGTACGAAACCACTAGGTTCAGGGGGGGCACGGCGCGCCAGCCAATGTTTCTAAAATAATCCAGAGGGATTCCAGGGCGGTCCGCAGGACGGGAAGATCGACACTGGTTGGTGGGGTATGGAAGTGGAGCACGTGCGGGGATGCAGCTTTTTAGGAACAGACGGTGATACTGTTGGAAGAATATGCGATTTTGGATTAGTGGGCAACGACACATAGATCCGCTGCTTTTGGAGCTCTGTCAGAAGCTAGCTGTAAGGCCTTTGATAAACTCTCGGTGATGTATGGCCTACCGGGACGATGCCGTAGTACAGTCGCAGTGTACATCGTGGCGTACCCAGGCTGTCAGTGGGGGGCAGGTCGAGGGCTCTATAATACAAAGCGAGGAAACCGGCAAGCTGTTGATGCACTGCGTGACGCATCCTACACAAATTATCCAACACGTACCGCAAAGGCGGTATGCCCATAGTTATCAGGAACCTAGAGACTTTGGTCGTGGCGTATCCCAGGAAAAGTCACCACATACCAGCAGCTATCAACAAACTGCACCGGGGGACAGCCAAGATTCTTCCGGACGCACCGGGGAAGACGCTGTAGCGCCACTGCAGCATTCTGAATTACCGGACGAAGCGTTGGCCTTATAAAGTCTGGAGTTTGGTGGGCGGTAAGGCGGTGGGTGTGTGAGGTGTGGTCTGTTGGTGGAAGTTCAAGGGTCGGCATACTATGTAGTTCCAGGTGGCTGTATAAGCATTTTTGCCCCACGGCGCCTCCCTCAGCCACTAGCCACGGTTGTTGCAGATTGATCGGCCTTGCAAGGGCTTGCCGGCAACGTCATATGAGATAGCAACTTATTTATCCGAATATTTGTCCTTCTCAGTCAAGCGTCCTACTGTACACCATCGCATCCTCTCCCGGATCTGCGAATAGTAGCTATATAATATGAGGCGGCAAAATTATGGTAGGTAGCATGGAGGCGGGAAGGCACCATTTTGCCTCCTCCTGTAGCCTGGTCCCTCCCCTTCATGTGCAGCCTTTGAGACCACGCGTTGGAATAGGAAAGTCGAATAGGGATGCGGGAAATGGCCCTTATCTTGGCATACTTGTGCCTTCAGTCCCAGACCATTGCCGTTCTCGTCTGGGCGGCGCATTGCGGGAGTTGTGCGCCCTTCAAACCCCCAGAGCCGTCCATACCTGGCCTCTCCCCAGCCATGTGTACCGGTACTGTGACTCTTTGCTTTGCATGCGTCAAAGAATTGTGATTGATTGCATCCTATCCTTTTGTCTTCCGCGATTTCTGCGTCCTATTCCTCGTGTCGTCCACTTCTCAACCTGCGAACCTGCCAGAACGATCAGCGTTTGTTAATAATCAGCCACCATTATTGTTGCTCCTCCCCCGCAGAGTCCCAAGGCGCGTGGGGTACGCCACCCGGTCATACGAGTACAGTAGCCTCAATATAATACTGCCTAGGGCTTCTCAACTTGCGGCATCACCTCGCGCGACTTTACCCTTTGTACCCTCCATCCTCCTCATCACTCACAAAACCGGGGAGAATAATCAATTCCCCACAACCTCCCCTTGCAACGACACCCCCGCATTCCACAGCCCTTACCCTCCTCTCCCCTGTTACCGTCGTACGAGGCTCAATCTCGGGGAGACATGGAGAAGCACGCGGACGCTCAAGGTACCCTCGCACCTCACTCGGGCGGAAGGCCGGCATCGTGGACTACAACAACCTTGTTCATATCAAATCTACATTGCCCGTCATGTGTAAAAAGCATCGAGCAAACGCTTGGGGCACTAGGAATCCCGCCTGAGCGCATCTCTTGCTCCATCATCTCTCACTCGGTCACCGTACAACATCTCACCTCGGTGGCCGCCACAGCAATCCAGGAATCGATTGAAGCGGGTGGTTTTGAGGTCCACAGCATCTTTGAAGGTACCGACTTGAGCAACGGCAAAGTAACAACAAGTTCGCTGCGCGAACGGTACGGCCAGGAGTGGGCGGACAGCCTCGACGACGAAATCCAGCGCTGGCGACAGATATGGAGATTGCTTAACAGCAGACACCCACAGTCATTGACAGCGTCACGAGGACCTTCGCGAGACTCCACTCTTTTACGCAACCTAACCGCCGAGATCGCCGAGGGTTCAAACATGGGGAAGCAGAAGGTGCACGCAGAGCAGTGCTCGGAGTGCCAGGCGGAGGCAGCAGGAGTCGCACACGGGGATCTTGACGGCGTACCACTCACACAACTCACTCCGCCGCTAGCACACAGTGATTCGGTCAACACTTTGACATCTTCCGCTCCCGGCTTGACCGCGAAACCTTCCGAGGACACCATCGCAGTTGATGGCGGCAATGGGAAACCGAAAGCCAGCGTCGTTGTCATGATTGACGATGTCCAGGAACACCTCTACCATGCCGACATTTCTATCGTCGGGATGACATGCAGCGCCTGCGTTGCCGCCATCACGCATGCCGTCGAGCCTTTGCCGTTTGTACGCTCGATCAATGTCGCCCTCCTGACGAATAGCGCCACGGTGGTTTTTGAAGGGAAGGAGCGAGCCGTGGACGTCGTGCAGACCATCGAAGACTGCGGATTCGACGCAACTGTTGAGCACATCGAGGAGGTCCGACCTAAAGAGAAATCTAAAGCACCGCAAGAATCCGACATGTGGAAGGCTACCTATGCAATAGGTGGCATGACATGCAGCGCCTGCGTTGGAAACGTCACCAATTCCCTAAGCCATCACCCATTCATAGAAAAAATTGACATCAACCTCATATCCAACAGCGGCACTGTCATATTCCGCGGCAAGGAGAACGCATCAGCCATCACCGAAGCCATCGAGGATGCTGGATACGATGCGACCCTGGACTCGATTGTCAACATCAGCACGCAAGCGACGGTGGATATCGAGCGTGAGGTCTTCCTCAACATCTCAGGCATGTACTGCCACCACTGTCCGAACAAGGTGCAGAGCGCGCTTCAAGAAAAGTATGGCCGTAACATCGAGATCGTCAAGGCTGCTACGACGGATGACCCCATCATGAAGATCAAGTACCTTGCGCGGCCACCCGAGTTCAGCATCAGAAACATCATTGCCACGATCGATCAAATTGACGAAGCTTTCATTACGACCATCCATCATCCGCCAACCATTGAGGACCGATCTCGGGCAATGCTGGCCAGGGAGCGAACTCGCATCCTGTTGCGCCTTGCCCTCTCGGTGACAGCGGCAATCCCTGCCTTCATCATAGGCGTCGTCTGCATGCAACTGCTCATGCATCGGAGCGAAATCCGGATGTTCATGATGCATCCGGTGTGGGCCGGTAGCGTCAGCCGTGCCGAGTGGTCGCTCTTCATCCTTGCGACTCCCATTTACTTTTTCGCAGCCGATACCTTCCACCGACGGGCGCTCAAGGAACTCAAAGCTATGTGGCGACCGGGAAGCCCAGTTCCGATTCACGAGCGCTTCTTCCGCTTCGGCAGCATGAATATGCTCATGTCGCTGGGCACTACGATTGCGTACTTCTCTTCAGTCGCTCAGCTAGCGATCGCAGCAACCCAGGAGCCCATGGAGATGGAGGGCGAGACGATGATGTCGGGAGAGAACTACTTCGATTCTGTGATCTTTTTGACCATGTTTCTCCTAATGGGACGCTTCATCGAAGCCTACAGCAAAGCGAAGACGGGTGATGCGGTCGCATCTCTTGGTGCGCTTCGGCCAACGGAGGCGATTCTCATTGAAGAGGCGGATGTTTCCGGACGGAAGCTTTCGGTTGACCTCCTTGATGTCGGAGATACCGTTCTCGTGCAGCACGGGATGTCGCCTCCTTTCGACGGTACTGTGGTGGATGGGTCAACGAAGTTTGATGAATCCAGCTTGACCGGAGAGTCCATGCCGGTGCGAAAGGAAATCGGTGACCAAGTTTTCTCCGGAACCGTTAACAGGGGCTCTCCCGTGAGCGTTCGTCTGACCAGCGTCTCGGGTACGTCGATGTTGGACCAAATCATCAAGATTGTGCGCGAAGGTCAGACAAAGCGTGCTCCGGTGGAGCGGGTCGCAGATATGGTCACTAGCCACTTTGTGCCATTCGTGGTGCTTGTCGGTGTCTCGACTTGGATCGTCTGGCTTTCTCTCGGCTTGGGTGGTGTTCTTCCGGCGCACTGGCTATCGGAGGCACTTGGAGGCTGGCCATTGTGGTCCCTCAAGTTCGCCATCGCTGTCTTTGTTGTTGCTTGCCCCTGCGGTATTGGACTGGCTGCTCCTACGGCCCTTTTCGTTGGTGGCGGCATGGCCGCGAAACACGGCATACTTGTCAAGGGCGGTGGCGAAGCGTTCCAGGAAGCGAGTACTCTGGACTGTATCGTTTTCGACAAGACCGGTACTTTGACCTCGGGTGGAGATCCATCAGTTACGGACCATAAGCTCATTACGGATGATGACGAAAAGGAAGTCCTCGGCATGATTAAACGGCTGGAGGAGAACAGTGGGCACCCAATTGCAAAGGCCATCGTTGAGTTTTGCGCTCTCCATTCTGACCACGCCTTCATTGCCACCGACATCGGGGAGACTCCGGGCAAGGGTATGATTGGAAAGTTTCGGCTCGACGAGGGTAACAATGCCGCCCTAGATGTCGAAGTTATCATCGGCAATGAAACTCTGATGACTGACCACGGCGTGGGAGTTGACGCATCTACCTATGCCACGCTACAGTTCTGGAAGCGCCAAGGCAAATCGGTCGTCCTCGTAGCCCTGAAGGCGTCGGACCCATTTGCGGATCCCAAAAAAGCACGCTGGATTCTGACGGCCATATTCGCCGTTGCCGACCAGCTGCGTCCCGAGGCGCGCCCCACAGTGCAAGCGCTGCGAGAACGCGGCGTAGATGTATGGATGCTGTCCGGAGACAACGTGGACACGGCGCGGGCTGTTGGAGAAATGGTCGGCATCAAGAAGGAGAACATCATTGCGGGCGTCCTGCCGGATCAGAAAGCGGAACGCATTCAGTGGTTGCAAAAGACGCTCCCCAAGCCGTCGCGCCGCCCGCGCGCAACGGTTGCCATGGTTGGCGACGGCATCAACGACTCGCCCGCACTCACTATGGCGGATGTCGGCATCGCCATTGGGTCGGGATCCGATGTTGCGCTCTCGTCGGCAGAGTTTGTGCTCATCAAGTCAGATTTAGAGTCCATCCTCACGCTCATCGACCTCAGCCGCACCGTGTTCCGGCGCGTATGGTTTAATTTTGGCTGGGCGCTGGTGTACAACTTGATTGCAATGCCAGTGGCTGCCGGCGTGTTCTATCCGATCGTCAGCCAGGGGAAGCACGTCCGGTTGGATCCTGTGTGGGCGAGTCTAGCCATGGCACTGAGCAGCGTGAGTGTTATTTGTAGCAGTCTGGCACTGAGGAGCAACCTGCCGTTGTTGGGCTTCCGGCAGAAACGGATTGTCAAGGATGTTACCCCTACGCTGTCCCCTTCTAACACGAACTGATGGATGTTATCCTACTGTTTCACTTTCCTCTTTGTCTTTATACTACTTGTGACGCTCTGAAGTTGCAGTTTTGAGCCCAGCGGCACTCGCACATATTCTTCCCCTTTTATGTTCGTTGCATGCGTGCATGGCGCACGTTTGGTATGGAGTCCGGGGCTTTTGCTAGATGAGGGATACCATGTAGCATAGCATGGCTGCGACAGTCTAGTGGCCGGATAGCATGCAAGCTGGCTTTGTAGGATACGATGAGAACCGGACTTTCTTGTACACCTGCCTGCCTCAATGTGTACGTCTCACGTGAAATATGTGTTGGGACCCCCGAGCCGAGTTTTCTCTGAATGATAAACCCCTCCCCGGGTAATGGTTGAAGTCTGGAAGGAGCAGGGCTGAGGTTGCCGATGGATGTCCCTGTCGGAAGCCGGAAGCCGCCAGTCGGGATAATGGAGTTATAGATGCCTTTGTTTCATGAAGATGCAAGATGGGTGCGGGGGTGCATGGGGCCTCCCAGATCTAGCCCAGGAGAATGCAATGCCGAGCTGGTCGTGTAGTGACTTTAGAGAATTTCTACCCCTTGGCTTCTGAGGTGCTGAATTGCCTGGTGACTTCATCTCACTTTCACAACGGTTCGGTTAGTGTTTCTCTCTCAAGGTGGATGATGATGGATAACTTGGAGAACACATCAGCACGAGGGGTGGTGGGACACTCAGGTCCCAAAGGAGAACATTTAGTGGCTTTAAGCCTCGACAACAGGTGCTTTCGCTAACATCTCCATCATTGCGCTTGACCAACTCTGGCAATTTATCGCGGTCACATGGAAGAGCAGCGAACTCATCTGGTAAACGTTTCACCCAAATGGACACGTGGGGCTTGCTGTGCCGTGAAACAAAGCTTCTCGAACGCTGAGTGGATCGAAGAATTACCAGTCACTCGGCTCCTCCACAAGGTGTTGGCGACATCGACATCTGATGCTCTGCAACGCTACGGTACGGGTACGCAAGCAAGAACAATTAATGCGCGTCACCTCCACCATTATTTGCACGCCATCGACGTCTCTTTCAACCAAGCTGAGTCGGCTAGTGGCGCCATCTTCCGTATCTGCACTTTGTTCTTCAGCTTCGCCGCTAAACGTACGTATTGAGTACAGCCAAGGCTGCAGGTCCAGAGTCCGAGCCCCTGCTGGCCACCTTTCAAGTGCTGTCTTCCACAGTTCGCGCGCGCATATGCCGGATGACCTCAATCCACTTCACCTCTCCCTAACCTAGACATCTCCACTTCCCCTCCTTCTCTACCCAAATACTCCGAGCTTCAACCCTCGTGCTGCGTCCCAAACCGTCTCTCCTTGTTCCTTTGCATCGGCTCTTTCACGCGCACCCCGCTCGGCTCCGTTGACTCGACCATGTGCGGATCAACCCTCAAGCGCGTGCCACCATTTGAATAGTACGAATTAGTCGCCGAGCTCTGCAATATCGGCGAATGGAAAATATCATATACGCAGATTCGCCCCTGGCGGCCTACCTGGAAGGTGAGCAGTCTACTTCGCCTTTTCACTGCCATCTATAGCTTCTCCCCCAAACCGCTGCCTTTTGCTCTCCTCTGCCAGTGCTGTGAAGCGCAATGGTTCCCACTCCACCCCTGCTCCCTCGATGATGCCGCTGCTCTGGCTGCACATCCGCGCCGTTGTCTTTCTGTCGCGAATACTGACTCCGCATCGCGCAAAAGGGGAGGGCAGTGTGAGCGCTGATGAGACATGGGTGCCCTCGCATACACGCGAAACCTCCGTGTCAAGTGCGCGCTCGTCGTCGCAACCCTACCGCCGCAGACATGCACCTCCGCACCCACTCGCCTTCGCACCCACGGGTCGCCCCGCTCTGCGAAATCGCATAAACCACAAGCTCCCACAACCGCTACGTATACGCATCCCGCAGAATGGACCGATGGCTAAGATCCACGACGCATGTTCGGTAGGTTGGGTGGTTTCAGCGCATGCAACGCGAACCTGACGAGTTTTAGCGTGCAGTCAACTCTCGCCTCGGACGCGCCGATAACTCCAAGTTCCTAGAACACTTTCGCTACATTATTGTCGCTTCACAGCTGCTGAACGAGCAGTATGGACACGGCGGTCTTCGCGCGAGCTCGCTACCTAGTCAGCTTGCGACTGCGCAGTTGGGAGAATTCAACGTCGCTTCGACGAGCGTGCGCGGCGCCATCGTTACAGCCGCCATCGCTTTCGGTATTGTCTGGTTAATTCACTGGTCGCGAGGAGGTCGACTGGGTGGCTTCAGTCGTGGGCGCCTTTCCATCATCGTCTCGGTTTTCCTGGTCCTTGCTGTGGTGCTGTACGCCTATGCCCGACGTCAGTGGTTGCAGTACCTCAGGAAGAATGCGGTTTCTGCTGCATCGACATTGGTCACGAATCTGCAGGCATTTGACAGCTCATCGTCTGCTGCCTTGATGCTCATTCAGGAGGTGGAGCTAGTTTCGCGGGGCTACCGGATGTAAGGGTCTCGCCTTATGACGTCGATCACTCCTAACCCTCTTTTAGTAGCAATCCGTTGCCTCCAATCACTCGTCTCGAGGAAAGAGGTCAAACCCGCCGGTGCGGCCGCCTGCGGAGATGTCTCCGTGGTGCGTTTTCAACAAACATACCTCCATTGCTAGAAGCATGCGGAAATCTCCGAGAACTGATTTCTGAGGATGATCTGGAGAAATACCTGGATATATATGACATCAATGATCAGGATATACAGGAGGCATACCACGGATTTTCGCTTTCGGAATTCGAAGATCTCGAATCCCTTAAGGCTCTACGAATCTTACAGGCGCGACTTACGGTTCTCCGACGCGTCTTCCTTTGTTCCCTTCTTTCGCTCGAAGCAGATGGCGGCAAGCCGGATTTCGCTCGTTGGCGCACGGCTGTCGATGCGATGGAGAGCATGGCCAGTATCTCCGGCTCCTGGGCTGAGAAGATAAATCTCATACTCAACGAAGAGGAGTCATTCAACTTGGTCTCCTCGCCTTCCATCAAGCGACAGTCCTTCGGATTGTCGGCTGGCGCGTCAGATCGGGACCGTTTCCGGTCCCAAATCCGCAAGCTCGGCACATTATCGTCTGGTATCCGCGGGCTCCAAGCAAAGCTCCAGATCCTACGCGAGGAGTCATCAAAGGTCTTCGAAGGCGATCCGGGACCCTCCAGTGACACTGCCATTGCAGACCTGGCCCCCAGCGTGCTGGCGCAATACGACTCGATCGGTTCGGACCTCAAGTCCCTCCTGCAGGCTTGGGAATCTGGTAAGACGTCACTAGCACTGTCCCTCGAAAAGCACGCCGCCGACCAGCGTCGCATCTCCGGCGTGGCCGACCTCGCCATGCGCAGTCCGGCTCCGTCTCTCGGTGGCCGAACTGCCGTCGAGGAAGGGGATCCGAATGGAAGTCCGCTCGATGCTCTCCGTGCTCTGGAGGGCTTGTCTCGCTCGTCGTCCAACCATAGTGCCAGCCACAGCCATGGGTCATCGGACGACGCGGAAGTTTTTGAAGGAATCGCAATTCCTCGCATCCGCCCATCAAGAGAAGAGCGCCTGGCGCGCATGGCTGAAGACCGCGAGCGCGCGGCTAGTGCGCGCGAACGGCGGGAGGCGGGTATGAGTCTCATCCGCGAGCTCGAAAATGTCATCTCGCAGCGACCCAGCGCGGTGACTCACCCGCGAGGACCTGGCAGCCGAATTACCTCGATTTGAGACCCGATATTGCCATTACGATCACTGACACGCGGCGTTCATTCATTTGCCGGTTGGGAAAAGGGACTTTGGAGTTTTGCGTCCGACCTGGGAATTGGCCTGATAACATTTTGCTTGTGATATCTGCTTTCTAATACCTTATCAGCTCGCAGTCTTCCTTGGCGACAGCTTGGATCCGGAGTTGACATTCGGCCGACCAGCTGTATTTCTTCTTGTCTATCTCTTGTTTCTTCTTCGTGGCGAGTTCGATGCTCATGAGATACCCGACAGGTTCCCTAATCTCTTTGATGTATGTTGGATATGACGGCAACACCTAACGATCACTATGTAGGCACTAGAGTTGGAGTTAGGCCCTTGTTTGGACCTCTTATGGGAACAGTTTTTCGCCGGACCGAGCGGCCTTAGAGATGTAACCTTATGATCACCCGATTGTAGTTCTTTTGAGATGGGCGGCCGCGGGAGCGCTGTAATTATATTGAGTATGCTGCGATGATTCCCATTGATCCGCATGCCTCAGTCCACGTTGAACATACAGCAACTCATGACACCTTTTTCATTACAAGTCTATCATGCCCACCCGCGCCACATCAGCCCGCCTACCTCGACAAGCACAAGTCATCAATCTTCAGAATCATCCTGCAAGTCTCGACCGCAAGCTCAATAGCGCTGGTGCTAACAAGCAGGGGCTGGAGCACATTCTCCTCAGCGATATTGTTCTTCACGCCGCCGGACTTGATGCTCACGCCCGCATTCTTCTCACCCAACGCATGCCTGTGCCGCAAATCCGTCACCACGCGGATGGAATTCAGCCCTGCGTTCTCCGCCAGCGTAGTAGGGATAACCTCAAGGGCGTCAGCGAAGGCCTTCCAGCAGATAGCCTCGGTGCCAGTGAGGCCACGCGCACGGGTCGAAAGCTGGTGAGCGATTTCGATTTCGGGCGCGCCGCCACCGGCGACAAGCGCCCTCTTCTTCACCAGGCAGCGCATGACGCACTGGGCGTCGTGCAGTGAGCGCTCGGCTTCGTCGAGGATGAGCGAGTTGGCGCCGCGGACGACGATGGAGACGGTTTGCACGGCGGCTTTGACACCGGTTACTTTGACGATGCGGGCGCCGGAGGATTGGACTTCTTCGATCAGGTCGGCGGAGGCGAGTTTGTCTTCTGTGAAGGAGTCGACGTCGGCGATGGGCTTGCAGCCAGTACTCTTGCAAATGAACTCAATCTCGTCGCGCTCGATATCTTTGATGACCAAGATGCCTGACTTGGCCAGGAAATGGAGACTGAGGTCATTGACGGCATCGCGCAGGATAGACTTCTGGATGAAGAGGACGTTGCACTTGGCCTTCCTAATCTTCTTCACCATGTTCAGCAGGTACGTCCGCTCCTCTTTGAGAATCTTGTCCATCTGCCGGTAGTCGTTCACCACAATCTGGTTCTCCATGTCCGGCTTCGGCGGGCTCAGCTGGAACTGTATGAGGCCTATCCGAGCCTTCTCTATCCGTGTCGGTCCGCCCGCACTCTTGATCACCTGCTGTGACAGCACCAACCCGTCCACCATCTCACTCTCGTCCAGGCTGCCGCCAGGCTTCTTGAGGATACGGATATTGCGCAGGTCCACATTCTCCGCTGACTTGGGGTCTATGATCTTAAGCACCGAGTCGACAGCCATGGGAGCGAGTTTGGGCTCCTGGGCCACGATCTTGGAGGAGAGCGAGGTGGAGGCTGCCTTGAGAAGGGAGGCACGATCCGAGAGATTGAGCGGGATCGACATGTCGTGTAGAATCTCGACCGCCGCAACGGCTGCACGCTGGAAGGACTCAGAGATGACGGTGGGATGGAGACCTGGCTGTATTAGAGGTGCTTGTGGCAAGGGGTGCGGGTACGCAGTATACCCTTCTCCAGCAGCCGGTCTGCGGCGCCCAACAGACTGCCTGTGATAACCACGACTGACGTTGTTCCGTCACCGGCTTCAATATCTTGTGCGTTTGCAACGTCGACCAACATTTTAGCTGCGGGGTGCAGGACGGACATGTCCCTGAGCATGGTGTTGCCGTCATTTGTCTACTTGATATTAGGCTGATGTCGGATACGCGTTGGACTCGTGCTCACGATAATGGTTGCGCCCTTGCCAGTTTGGATCTACGAGTGTTAGCTAGCTGACAGAGCTTTAGGAATGACGACTGTACCATCTTGTCCATTCCGCGAGGTCCAAGCGACTATCGTATGTTAGCGGGGTCGGCGGCCGGCGGCTCTGGGGCATCCTACAGTCCGGATGGCATCCGCAACAGCTGCAGAGCGGTTAGAATTAATACGACGAAGCTTTACGGATATGAACTACCCTTTGCGGCTTGAATGTTCGCAGTCCGCACTGCCTGGGGCTTCTCCTTATCCTGCAGCGCATTCAGTATTCCCGAGTATATTTACAACTGCAGCGAAAACAAACCTTGAAGGCAGAGTTTCCCATAGGAGCACTGGCTACTTGAGCGGTCGCCATAATGATTTATGAGGGGATGTGTATAAGGGTGGTGGTGGTGAAGTAACTGCGGGACAACGTGGGGCAACTCCAACAATTCGCGAGCACTTGACGCGCGGATGGGTTTTCTGGGATCGCGTCGGCGATTCGTTGTTCCTTGCATCATCGCGAACTGCGAGGTATCGCTCTCCACTGCGAACTGCTCACACCACCCTAATACTGTCTTTATTTCCTCGTCATTTACTGCTGACTGCGTTCCATCGCATCCGCTATGAAGAAATCCTTCTCCGCACGGCGCGTTCCGCGCAAAATCGGCCAAGATGACGACGAGCTAGCCGATAGTTCCTCAGCCCGAGCAGAGCCGCAAGGTACGCACGCAGCACCGCTTCTACTTCTCGTATCTGGCTCTAACACCCGATGCAACAGATCGCTGATGTCTATTCTTACAGAGCCTGTGGTGCGGCGCCCCGGTCTGGCTTCTAAGCCCAAACGCCCATCGTCATTACGGTTATCGTTCGGGCCTGGCGAAGCACCAACGGAGCAGTCAGATGGCGATGCGCCGGGTCTTGCAGCCACACCGAAGAAGTCTAGGCTGGGAGGAGTCGCTGCTGCAGAGCGCCGGCTTCCCCGCTCGTCGCTCTCTTCCGAACTCCTCCCGTTCCGAGCAGGACAGGCGGACGATCGCCCTAGCTACAGTAAAGACTACATCAACGAGCTCAAGCAATCGACGCCCTCCACACCTAAAGACCTGACCGTGCACAATCCTAGCGCAGATGGCACGTCAGGCTCAGCCCTGGATATGGTCTCCAAGTTCGGCCCCCTAGTCTCCGTCAACGACACCCCCGCCATCCCTACGGACGCCGAAATCAAGGAGAAGAAGGAACGACGCGCTCGCCTGGCAAAGGAAAAGGAGTTCATTTCGCTCCACGGCTCAGACGATGAAGATGATAATCGGGTACTGCCTTGGGAGAAGCCCAAGTACGCGGAGACTCGTCTCGTTCCCGACGACGAGGATGTCGCCGAAGGCTTCGATGAGTTTGTTGAGGATGGTAAGATTGCGCTAGGGCGGAAGACGGAGCGGGAGCTGAAGCGCCGGCGACGCGCTGAGATGGCAGAGATGATCGCCGAAGCGGAGGGCAGTGGTTCGGACCAGGAGACGGACGATTCGGAGTATGAGCGGAAAGCGGCCTATGATGCGGCACAAACGAGAGCCGGGACATACGGTCATCACAACCGGGAATTGGACGGTCAGAGACCCAGGACACCGCCAAAAATTACGCCGCTGCCCGAAATGTCGGATGCTGTCGGCCGATTACGGAAGTCTCTGGCTGCGATGGAAGAAACTAAAGCAGCGAAGTTGAAGAAGCTGGAGCTGCTCAGACGGGAGAAGAAAGAGATAGCGGACATGGAGATCAGAGTCCAATCTGAACTCAAAGACACTGGGGAGCGGTTCGAGAAGCTTAGGATTGAAGCGGGGTTAACAGGGGCTAATGGGGCTGAAGTCCAGCCTTGCGACTCCCCTATGGTAGACAGAGGGCTGGAGAGTCTGGGGACTATGCCGCTCCACATGGCAAGTGAGGATAGCGATGATTGAGGAGTGATGTTGCAGGCATATATATATCTAGGGCCTACAGGAATCGAGAGATCTGAAGGGGATCTACTGGTGCGGATCGGTTCAGAAGTGTTGATGGCTTCTAGTTGGGGATGAGGCGCCTGTACTCAGACGCATATTCGTTGACGGATTTGAACTTCGAGGGAGAACACTGCATTCATCCAGTACTATGTAGTACATGTTTCGTTAAAGGTGTTCAAAACCGTCAACGAATACCCATCAGAGTACAAGCGCTTCAACTCTAACTTAGAAGCATCAATACTACTAAACCTGTCCGCATTAGCAGATCCCTTCCGGATATACCTTTGCACTGCACATATGGAGTTTTTCTGCTTCGCTGGAATGGGATTGAGCGCCTCCCTGCACGAAAAATAAAACGTTAGTGTTTTGTCTCCGTTATTGCTATCCACTGGCGATCTGAACCATGACTGAAGCCCTGCAGATTCCCATCGTTGGCAACAGGCACCCGGTTTTTAAGAGGTCGGCAACCCTTCAACGTTGCTCACCGACACAGCATCTAAGCGTAAGTTGAGCCATAGGACTGAGTGCGCGGACGCGCCATCCCGCGTTGCCCTCACCAGCCTCTCGCGACCGCCTTGCGATCAACGCGCAACAATCAGTACCCAATCAACCGTTTGCTTTTGTATCGGTACCGTAAAAGCCCCGCGCACCGTATCTGACGCCAACATCCAGTATTTTGAAGCTCAGCACGTTATAGCTGTCTCATCAGTTTGCACTGTCATCGACTCCTTGCATCTGCATCAAGGAGGCTCAACTTGCCAACGGACTTCGCGCTTCTGTAGCCATGGAGCAAAGTCCTCAAAAATCTCAGGGCGGGTTCAAGGGGGGCTCAAAAGGCATCTTCATTGACGGCCTTTGGTTGTGTACGTCTATATCCTGATGGAACGGCAACACGTGGACTAACCTACGTAGGCGACTGTCAACCACGCGAGATCGCTCGGCAAAACGAAACCAAAAAGGCCGGCCCGAACCAAGGCCGATTGTGTAAGAGCAGCACATATCATTGCCTACCAGCCAACTAACCCCGCCACAGTCTACGTCTGTCCCAAGCCCATCGGCCAACAACAATGCGGTTTCTTCCTCTGGGTTGACCAAGCCAAAATCCGAGAGAAAGCAGGCAACAACACGCACCCAAATCTCAAGCCCCCGCCCACTAACAGCGCCCCCTATAACACCAGCTGGCAACCCCACCCCGTAGCCAATCTGTCTGTCCGGCCGTCGAGCACCACCTCCCCAGCACAGCATTCCACCGCGCAGCCTGGCCTTGAACCCCAAGGCCAGTCGAGCGACGGCTCGGCATGGTCGGTTGGTAGCGATGAAGAGCAGATGCTCGCGGATGCTGCGGATGCAGCAATGCCGCGCCGGGGAGCCTCGATGGGGTTGCAGACGCCGCGCAAGGCTAATGCTCAGTGGTCGGGGCCGTTTACCACGCCAGGGAAACGCAAGTTTGCCCAGCTTGACACGCCACCGGGGAAGAATCTCTTTGGCAGTGCGGGTAGGGCGGGCTCTCGGCAGGGCTCGCCGAGTAAGCGGCCGATTGGGTCGGCGCTGGGAACGCCTACGGCACGGCGGTTAAAGGAGGTGGAGGAGGGCGAGCTGTTTACGGACATCGTTGACAGCTTGAGGGAGTTTGAGGTGCCTATAAGTAATGCGGCCGCAGAGGATCTGAAGAAGGTGTGCGCCAAGCATGAGAAGCAGTGGGTTGACCCTTCCCTTGCAAGCTTTCCTTGCTAATCGTGGTACTAGGCTCGAACTACGGAGACTTGTCATCACGGCGAAGGACGCTAAGATCCAAGAGCTCGAAGGTCGTATCAAGACGCTGGAAGCCGAAGCAGATCTCGCCGAACACATGCGCTCCACTGAAGATGAGAGTCTTGAGTAGAGGAGCCGATTCCCTAGCTGCTTGTACAGCGGCATTCTATTCAACGCCGCCTCCACTTAGCTACACTACAGGGCCCGAACTACGAAGAACCAATACCAAATAGGCGTCATATTGAGCCTGGGAGCAGCCTACTCAATCCCCGGGCATGACGTTGCAAAACAGAGAGATGATCTACCTTGAGATGCCATTACAACGACCAGGATGACTGAGTCAAAGTGAAAATTAAAGACTTGTAAAAGGGCAGAGGAGTAGGTAGGTTGTCGATGGCTCTTTCACGGCCTTGAAGACAGCGTACCCTTCGTGATGTACCAACATAAAGCATCTCAACCGGGAGATGCATTTCGGTAAGAGTCGAGGATAGGGAGTCTGAAGGATAGCCAAATAATGAATCATGACATCAGGCATCAATGCCATTTTTAGCTGTGTGACTGTGAACCTCTTCTATCAAAGTCCTCGCCCCATCCGATTCACGAGCACGCCCCGATCGTGAAACCTCGTGCCGCATTCCTCGCCGAACAGTCACCGAACGCCACCCACTTCCTAATATGGGCTAGCGCACACCACAACGCAGGCACCAGCCTCCCGCGCACCGGATTAACCATTCCCGGGCCCGCCAGCCAGAGGGTATAAATATGCGTCCTCCCCCAAACCCTCTTCTTCTCCCCGCCTTCGGGCATTTGGTCAATTTGAAACGATACAGAGAAGATTAGCATGGCCCCTGCACTAAGGATGACACGCTCAATCAAAGAGAAGCTCCAAGTTTTTTCATCGTTTTGCTTTCGCATGTCGGGAGCGCGAAGAAGATGCTGAGGCTTTGGGGTGCGGGAGGGAGGAGTTGTTTCCGGTGATGTGATGCTGTCTATCAGCGAGCAGGATCAATTACGAGTCGCTTAAAGGGGACGTCAAGCTGGAATATGTCATGATGAAGTTCCAACGTGGTGTCTGCTGCGCGAGACGATCAGTACCTCGCAGCGTGCATGAAGCTTCTGTGCATAGGTGAGGAACCCGCTCCGCCCCTCATAACATGTCGACGAGAATGACCCCGCGGTCATGAAGCTCGTCGGCGGTACAGGTCCACCCTCCGGCACGATGTACATGGCACACAGGCGCAGTCCTGTTAGCTTGTCTCGCGAGGCAGCCTTGTTTAAACAGTCGCGTACTCAAGCACGCGTCTCGAGGCGTTTCTAATCTGAAGTCTAGCGGTGTACCGGTGACAAAAGTCCTCTCATCAAACGTCACTCAACGCCGTACCAGTGTCCCCAGAGCTACACAAGACAGTACATCCGTACAATGAACAGCGCAAGCTCCGCTTCAGGGTATAAGGCAAGAGCAGCTCATCCCTCTATTTCACATCATCACCGTCTCCCTCATCGAATACGTCCCGCACCTGCGCATCGTCGTCGACCTCCTCGTCATCATCGCGATACTCGTCATCCCAGGCATCCCTCAGGCTGATATCGTCCACATGCTCCCTCAACGTCTCCGCCGCCTCATATGACTCAGGGTCGTCCGCATACTCCGCCCTGATCTCCTCCTCGCTCTCTACACGCAGCCGCTCAGCCTCTACCTGCTCCAGCTCGCGCGCCCGCTTCTTGGTTTGCCGGTAGATGAACCAGCCAGTCGCAGCACCAGCGAGTACCCCGACGACGATGCTGATGTAGCTCATAGCCTTCGTCTTGGCATCCATCTTGTCGCCACTCTCAGCGATTTTCGCCAGCTGCGAGCCGATGAACACATGCAGCAGCAGCTTCGGGCTGACAGCGGCGGTTGCTGCCATAAAAGCGGGCCATCCAACGGTGGGGATGGTGCTTAAGGCGCCGTTGCTGAGAGAGTATGGCAGCGGGCAGAGGCGAATCATGACGAGCAGCTTGATGCCGTCGTGTTTGAGCGTAAGCGCGAGGGCGGCGAAACGGGCATCGCGCTGGATGAGACGATGTACGAAATCGTGTATGAGATAGCGAGAGAGAAGAAACGAGGCGGTGGAGCCGAGGATGGTGGCCGAGGCAACAATGTACCAACTGCATCATTTAGTTCCGAGCCGGCTAGTTCCGAGCCTGACATACCCATTAGGGAAGCCGTAGACAAATCCGGCGAGCGTGACACAAGACGAGTATCCGATGAGCGGAGGGAACGACACAATGAACGTTGCCGACCACAATATCAACCACCCGCCCGGGATGTCTCTCCACTTCGCAGCAATCGGCGCCAGCCAACTGAAGATCCGCTCATTGTAAATCAAGAACAAGATGCCGACAACCACCGTCGCCAGTCCCGCAATTATGGCACCAGCACGTTGCAAAGCCGAGAGTTTGTTGTATTCCTTCCATGCTCTCCGTTGTAATCGGTCCGCCTTGCGAAGTACGCGCTGTGCGAAGGGCTGCTGTACAGAGGCAAATGAACTGCTACGGCGATGAGAGCCACTGGTGCGAAATGTAGGCCGGTTCCAGGCAGGACTGGTCGAGCTCGAGCGAGATATTGGTTCATCGACGGGCATCGCCAGGGCGCGGCCGTCGAATTGGTTGGCCATAGGAAAATTAGGACCGGGAGGCGGCGGAAGGGAGGCGGAGGGTGAAGGCAGCCCCGTGGAGGTCTGGTAGAGGAAGGAATGGATGGACTGCGGTAGATAACAATACAAAATCCACGATAAGGTGCTGGAGAATGGCTATCGCATCACGACGTGTGGAGAGGGTGAAGTTGAACAAGGGAAGGAGTTGGCGTCAGCGCATCAGATGCGGCGGTGCAGGCAGCAGGTATCGCACGGGTAACGGGGGTCAGGGACCGGGCTAAGGGTAAGGCCGCGGGTGTGGCTAGTGAGGCAGGGTTTCTCGCCGAGCCGCTCATGATCCCGAAATAGTTCGTCTGGATGCATGAAATGTCACAGTACCCGAGCGTTTGAAGGAGCACCGAGATATGTTGAACGTGGCGGTCGATGCTGACCCGTACCCGTACACAAAATTATCCTGTAGGACTGTTTGAGAAATGTACTGCCTGATAATCTTTCACTGAGGGATGAGATATCGACCGCGTTCTGAGCTTCTGACGATTCCTCTACATCCGTATGCAAAGTGCATAATTTGACTGTGCCTGAAATCGACCTAGGTTAGAGCTACTGAAGAAATGTACGGACCCTTAAGCCGTTCTGCGTGAAACCCTTTAATCATGAAGAGTCGTCCAGACGACTGAGAGGGACGTTTGGCCTCTGAGCATGCGAATACATGAGGAAGCATCCGAGATTCAGGCCTAGCGCATCATGTCAGAACTGCCATTGCCAGAGGTGTGATGTTAAGCCCGCGACTGTTTCTCGAGCTTGAAGTCCTTGATGCCACCACACCCAGTGCAGTTAATTATGATCCCGAACGTGCGGCACGGTTAAAGTAGCTCCGGCCGTATCCGGAAGCTTATGAAGCTTCTTGGGAGCGTCCCATGGACGTACTTCCGAAGGAGTAACGGACTTGAGCAGAGAAAGGTTCCAATCAAGCAGGTGTAAGACAGAGATCAAATACTTCCTCCGGGCCTTGGAAGACAGTCCTTTTTGGGGGCCTATGAAATGCAAGCTCATATCTCTTTGAGTATAGCCTTGGACGCGGGCCTTATGTCGTTAGCCTTGCCAATATCGAAAGTAGTCAGATCGGGAATGAGCAATGGATTATTAGACGTCAATGATAGTACAGAGACTTGCGATCCGCAAATTAAATTGCGAAGGCAGAGGCTGATCGAGTTTGGGAGCTGAATGGGTTAGTCGAGGACTTCAATATACTCAACGAATACTCTTACATCTGCATCTTCATCGATTTCAAGACATATCCAGGTCGGTACCGCGAGTTCACGATTACATCCGTACTCGGCAACCGGTCATTTACGATTTCTTCAAGGGAGGGCGCCAAGGAAACACTGGGGAAGCGGTACGCAATTTTTTGCGGGGAATGACCCAGTAAACTGTGGGGGGCACCTGAAGTTCAGGCCCTACGAGGGAGATCGCAGTGCCCTAACCCGCCGGCTGGTCCAGCTGCCGGGAGGGGGGCACCGGGGAGTAAGGGAAGAGGGACTCTGGTCAACAAACGTGCAAAGACGATCGTGAGATGCAAAGCAAGATCTAGCTTCGATTTATTATTGCCTTGCACCTTCACTTCACCTATACATACCTTCTCCTCGAGACTGTGTGGCAGACGGAGAGAGCCTCTGGCAACACAGCTTGCAACAGCCCGTGTGCCCCCAATTCCCCTAAGCAAGCTTGCTCAGCATCTTTACGGTGAGCGGCAGGATATCAGGTAAGCTATCGATTAGGCGGCCCGTCGTGAATCTTCGGCAGCACCGAATCTCGAATCGTCTCTTCAGCTCATCTTCTACTACACGGTGGCAAGCAGCAGCTTTTGTTGATTGATGATTGCCCGCTGCGGTGAATGGTGGAACTGGTGGCTCATCACCAAGCTTGGCAGCGCTGCACCCCCCTCCCCCAAAGGCTCCTGGCCACCCAGTTCAGCCCTCCGCTACCTTCACGTCCGGACGCCTCTCGGGAAGCGGTGCAACACCTAGCAACGCGCGCATATATTGCCCCTATGAGTTCGTCCTTCATACCTTCTAACACTCTTTATCCTCTTCTTCAGAATGCTTTCCGATGAGCTGTACGACCTCTGTTTGCCCGTCCTCCAGGATGTGGTGCTCGACGATGAGATCAAGACCGAGAAGGTCGAGGAGCTCTTGCGTACCGAAGCGTCTCTCACTGGCAAGCAACTGGAGAACGCGGTGCTCGATGCCCTCTGGCGCCATCGGAATGCTACCTCAGACAGTGCTTCTCCACCACCTACACGCCATATCGTCATCCGGAGAGCTTCGCCAGCTCCGTGGCAGATCGCAGGCACACCTACTCCTTCGCAAGCCTCCCCGCGCATGATAAACCCCCCACCGGGCCTTGGGGCATCGTCACTCGCCTTTGTTCGCACCAAATCCTCGACCGCCTCTCCCTTTACCTCCCCTCGCGCGTCGCCCCGCCTGTCGCTGGCTACCCCTTACATTCCTCACAGCCCGCGTCTCGATGCATACCAGTTCAGCAACTCGAGTCCCACACAGGAGGTCTACGGAGATTTAGGAAGCGATGCTATCGAGTGGCTTGTTAGCGATGAGGCTGGGAGCACGTCGTCGTCGCTGCCCGGCGAGGGTGTTCTGAACGGGGCAGCCCCTGACTTTACTCTTTCGCAGGCCATGAATCCGTACGACATGCTGCGATCCATTTTGCGCAACGACCGATCCAATGAGGAAATTCAAAAGGCGCTGGATGATAACAACTACGACCTGAGCGCTACGCTCTACGCGTTGATGGCCGCGCAGGAAGCTGAGACAGCTCAGGCTGCCGGCAGCACCGAGCCTAGCCGTACGATCCTCGTGGGTAAATCGATGAGCCCCAACGTTCGGCCAGCGACCCCGCTCAGCCAGCAGAAATCGACCATACTGTGCAAGTACTATCTGGCCAATGGCAGTTGCGCTCGCGCAGATTGCAGGTTCAGTCATGATGCAAGCAAGACCGTGTGCAAGTACGTATATACAGGATTTCATGGCACAAGCGACTAATGGATGCAAGGTACTGGCTCGCTGGAAGCTGTCTCGCGGGTGACTCGTGTGTCTTCTCCCACGACCCTTCGACTCTCGTTGCGCGCATGATGCTTGATGGGGGTGGTACGCCTCCCTTGCAGTCCGTGCAGCCGAATTTCCAGATCCAAGACTACGAGGCATTCCCGGCCCTGCAAGCTGCGGGGTACCAGCAGTACTACATGAATGCTGCTGAGTATGGCATTGATCCCGCGTACGGTACCCCACCGACGGTAGCACCGCCTCCAGGTCTGAACCCGCTTGCGACCTACACACCAAGCAGTATGAGCCGTAACCATTCTAGACCCACCAGCAGACATACATCTCGTGCTCCAACTCCTTCCATTCCGCCAGTAGATGACAACGATGCCTTCCCTACCCTGGGCTCTGCAGCGGCTGTGAAGGGCGGCAAAAAGCACCATGGGAAGCGTGGAGGCCATGGCCATGGTCACAAGGAGAGTCCAAGCACGCTTGCTGAGCTCGTTCGCATGTCACCTTCGCCGAATCCAGTTCAGCTGCGGAAGGGACCTCAGAAGTCGCGAGCGCAGGGGACCGGCAGCCGTGAGAACAGCGCCGCAGCTCAGGCCATTCCCCCTCCCGAGAACATCCCATGGCTTGCAACTGGTGATGCTGTCAACAAGGCTTACCTCAAGGCCCGTAGCGAGGCGTTCAAGCATGGTGGATTGAGAAACAAGTTTTTGCAAAGGTCAGTACAACGGTATCCTTGGAATCGTATTAAGTTTTTTGTAGTGCCGCCCAAGCGTACAACCGCAGTGATTCCCGTGCCGCAAAGGCACTCAGCTTGCGTGGTCAGACGGAGAATACCCTTATGAAGAATGCCCATCGCGAAGCAGCCCGGATTCTGTACGAAGAGCGGAACAAAGACTTTGGCCCTAAGTCACTTGAACTCTTCGTTGATCTCCATGGTAAGGACATCCGGAATTCATTTGACCTCTTTCTCACCCCAATAGGCTTGCATCCTGAGGAGGCTGTGTCGTACCTCAGCAACATCCTTCGTGCTCATGAAAAGCCCATCCCACCTCGTACTGCTCGGCCCGTGTACGTCATCACCGGTACAGGTCATCACTCGAAGAATGGTAAAGACAAGGTTGGCAAGGCTGTGCGCAACTTCCTCAACGACTGGCGCTATGCATTCCGAGAGTTCAGCGTTCCTGGTGATCGCAGCAACACTGGCGGTATCATCGGGATCGATCCGACGAGCTGGGACCGTAGCCTGGAAAAGGGGGGCAGCGATGACAGCAAGAGCGGGGACAGTAAGGACGCAGTGGTTGAGGCGGAGAGCACAAAGGTGCGAATTCTGCGCAAGGAAGATCTCGACAGCGGCAATGCAGTCACCACGTCGAGCGATGGCAGTGGAAACAGTAGCTCATAGATGCTACCCTCCGCGATATCCGCTCTGTCGTTTTGTCGTAGACGTAGACAACGGAAATGAATCTATTGCACTCACCCTTGCTCTGAATCTGTGAATCTGTGACTCGTGACCAAGTCATCTAATCCTATGAGGCAATGAATTCTCTAAAATTCTATGTCGAGGATCTCCACACCTTTTTGTCCAATGATGGAGATAAAACGACATGATGTCTGTGAAGCTCGCGCCCCTGCAAGCCACATCGGCCTTGGCGCAGTGGCGGGGCACCGATTCCACCCATCAATCAGCGTCTGCTCAACGCGTCCCCACGCGTCACCTCTTACATATCTCAGTGCTCCGCTTTCTCCGCCACCACTCGCATTGCAGCAATTCCCGGGAATATTTCCCACCGCATGCCCGCCATGTCTGGCACGGGAGGGCGGTATGCGCAAGAACACGCTCCTTTTGACGATCAGGTGAACGACCGCAACGAATACGGCGACCACGATGGCCCCCATGAGGACGAGGGGGTGCAATACAGCGACGGTGATGACCACCAGGAAGGGGACGAAGCATTCGACAGCGTACCTGCAGCGCTCACCTCTGATGATCTGGCGCAAAAGCGGCACGAGAATGACAAACGGTTGAAAAGCGCATTCGATGCCATCTACGAGAAGTACGGTCGGGACTTTACCAACGTCGCCGATGAGATTGATCTGGTGACCGGTGAAGTGGTGGTGAACAACGGACATCTTGACAGTATGCATGGAGAGCCTTCGGGATTGTTTGTGGATGGGAGCGAGGTGGATGATGAGGATGATGCTCAGGTGGGCGAAGAAGGGAACCTGGAGGATGTTGGCGACAACCATAATCAGGCATGCACACTTCTTTATTTCACAACATGTCACTAACAATTGCAGTACCCAGAAGACAACTTCGCCGACGACGACGAGTCTACCGCAGAGCCTGACAGAGCCCCGCGATTCTCATCTGTGCAGCGCAACTCGGGCTATCCTGGCCAACAAAGCACTGTTCCCATCCCATACCAGGCCCCGCAGATTCCGATGATGGTCGATCAGTCTGTCGCAATTCAAGCGTTCAGCGCTAGCATTGCTGCTCAGATTGGGACATTTGTCTCTCAGATGACCCAGGCCCATCTTGCTGCCGCGCTCAATGACCAGCGACAAAGCCAACTTCGGATAGAGAACTTGCAAGAGCGTCGGGAGAACGGCCAGCACCCACGGTTGCCGGACCTTCGTCACGTACAGGGTCGTGTGCAGACTGTCACGCCATCCACAGGACGTCCTTCAGTTCTACGATCGCGAGAAGCGCCGCAGTATGAGGATGATCCGTCATTTCCACCGACGCGCGGTCGGAATAGTGGGGGTCAACTTCTTCGGAATCGCCCACAGTCGCAGTTCCGCAATGATGCGCCGCAAGCCACGCCGACCTTCCGGCAGCCGCCGCGTCCCCGTCCGGCAGCTCAGCGACCAAGGGAGCGATTGCAGTCATACGAGGATGTGTGGGCAGAACCGCTGCCGCGGGCTAGGAGAAGGCGCAATCATCTGCTGTCGCAAAACGCTCAAGAGAGGGATACGCAGAGTCGAGTCCGGGCTAATGGTCAGGGCCTCAGCCAGGATTCTGGACAACAACTGTTGGCTATTGCTGATCCGCAGACACAAGCCAGTGAACAATCCGCTGGACCAGTCAACATTGCCCCGAGGCCACTTGCACCTAGGCCCCTTGCCCCAAGGCCACTTGCCCCAAAGCCACAAGCGGATGCTACTCCAGCGGCGCCAGTTGTTATGAGCTCCACCTCACAAGCTCATGCTAGTGTATCGTCATTGGCAACCGGAGTTCCAATAGCACAGGCTCTTGCTGATCTATCGACGAAGGCTACAAACGGGACATCGGTACAAGCTCGGGCGAGCACCCCTGTGCCTCCGAATTCTCCCAGGCCCCTTAGCCATCTTGAAGTGCTAGCCAACCATCGAAACGCACAGCTCCTTTCCGACCAGGCTGTGACTACTGCAACTGAGCTGCCCGGTTTTCCGACTTTAAACCAGCCCGTTGTACACCCTGTTCCTCAGGTTACGACTCAGGATGCCACTCCCGTCGACACCCCTATCGCGGACGCTGACAGTGAAAAACGCCGCAAGGAACTGAAGGCTGCACAACGGAACGCAATAAGCACGACCGCCGGTAGTGATAAGCGGAGATCGCTCGACGAACTGGCTGCCAACGTGCTTTCTTCACAAGGTACATCTTCTGGGCGCCAGGCTAGGGATGACGGTCACAGGAGCGGTAAACGGAGACGGCTGGATCGACGCGACAGTAACTGGGCTGTTCCTGATTCAGAGGAGCCGGCGGATCTTACCTTGTCGCAGGGCACGTCGCAAGGAACATCGCAAGGAGCATCGCAAGGAGTATCGCAAGAATCATCGCAAGGGCCTTCGCAAGTGTCATCGCAAGGGGCATCGCAAGGGACAGTGTTAAAAACTCCTCGATCATCTTTCCGACAGAGACTGGCAGGCTCACTGCAGCAAAGCTCGTTACCCGGCTCTGGTCGGAAGCGCCCAGTCATTATAGCTGACGGCTCTGATGAAGACGAGCTTGGTCTTCTTGCCCCACCTAGCGTCCGGCGTAGTAGCAGTGCTCTCGGAAGCCAGCGGAGTGACTCCCGCCTGGAAAAGGGTAAAGACAAGGCGACCCCGTCCAAGGACAAGAGAAAAGCCGCCAATGGCACCGATGAGGATGATGATGAGTTGTCTCGGAGCCAGAGTCAATCCCGCAAAGATCAGCTGTCGCGCAGTCTGGAAAAGGGCCGCAAGCATCCGAAGTCACGCGTCGCTGAACCTCTCGATGAGCAAGCAGACGGCAACGAGCCGCATGACGAAGAGCACCTTCGGGACACTAACCCGATCCGAGTCGAGGAGCAAACTCGGGCCGATGAACCAGCCCGTGCCGGTAAACAGCGTCGAAGCAGCGAACGCCTTCGGGCCCAGGAGCAGTCTAGCCACAGCGGACATTCTCGCGCATCTGAGCCTTCCCACGTCGAGGAGTACGGAACTTCTGACGATGATGCTGTTGACCTTGTTGGTGGTGATGAGGTGGTGCGGACCGGGCGCAACCCGTCTGAAGAGCTCTGCGCCTACGAGGTGCCCGATTTTCTGCAAGCCCCGGCTCAATATTACGGCACGTGGCTGGAACCGGAAGATTCGGAGAATGTGGGGGGTGTGTTGACTGCGCTGCAGAGAGAGGCCAGGCAGTGGAGGGCGCAAGGGTCCCAGGAGACCGTCCTGGAAGAGCCTATGCAGGACGAGACCATGAACGAAGAAAGTGACCAAGACGACAGTGGGCACTGGGGGGATGTCAGCGGGATGTGGCAGGACGAAAGTGCATTTGAGCAGGCTACTGGGCAGAATCAGGTCACGAACGGTCAGCGCGACCTTCATAGCCGCTCTGCAAGCTCGGATTCGGATGCTATTTTGCTACTTCCGCACCAACGTCGGGCCTCGAATGCGAATTCGGTCCAGTTGCAACCAGCAACGAGAGATGAAGTTCCGATTGACCCAGTGCTACTCGCGTGTGCCGAGCAAAATGCACCTGATCGGCAAAATGTATCAAACGGACAAGAGTCATCGAATCGGCAAGACACTTCAAACCGGCAAGTTGTGTCGCACCCGGAAGTTGTATTGGCCCGGAAAGATGCGTCGACCCGGCAAGTTGCGTTTATGCGCCAGGATACGTCAAACCAGCACGATACATCGACTCGGCATGATGGATCGAACGACCCAGATGCGTCGAACCAGCAAGTCGCTGCACGTCCCCTCTACACGGACCCACGCCAGTTCCCCGACCGCTGGCAACTCTGCCGCGGCTACGAGCGCCTAGAAGCGCGCTTAGCGCCCCGCAAGCAGGTTCAGGAACAACTGCAAGCAGCCGAAGGCAACACCACAGACGGCGGCCAAAACACAGGCGCAGATCAGTCTGCCAACGGCCAGTCGGACTCCAACTCGCGCCCCGCCCGCAAGAAGCGTAAGGCTGCTACTTTCACCCCCGAGGAGGACCGGCTGCTCTGCAAGCTGTTTGAGGAAGATAACATGCCGTGGCTGGAGATATTGTCACACTTTCCCGGCCGCACGATGTCCCAGATGCATTACCGGTACCACTTCAAGCTGCGGTATCGCCCCGAGAACTCGCATCTCCAGACTCCTGATGACTCAGATACGCAGCGCCGCGCGGACGATGCGGCGCAGGTGGAGGAGGCGACTTCCGGTCCGGCTGCGGTCACGCTCAGCCGGTCGCGGTTCCGGAAGCCGGGCCGCCTGCCCACATACCAGCGGCAGGCGGTGCGCGGGAAGGGTCAACCGGCGGTCCTCCGGGACGCGCCGGATCCGTGGTAGTGCTTTGTTTGGCGTTGGGGGTATAGGTTGTCACGAGGCATGGCGTTTTATGGTTAGTGATGTGGTATATGGCCTTTGCTGTATAAATGGGTAGGCGTTGTGGTGGGATGCTGCCCTTGGCTGAACGGCTTGATATCCTGGCGTGCGGAGTCGGGTTCGGACACTTGAGAACCATATGGTTATGTATGACTAGTCGGTGGGCTTAGGGATGGCGCCGTTCTGGGAACCGCATTGAGCACTTCGTCCAACGAGGTACCAGAAGCGTCGGCCACTACCCCGGCTTTGGCCCAGAATTTACTTAGGTGGCGCGCACCTGATGGTTAGCGATATATCGGTGAAATGGAAAGCGCCTACCCGAGTCGCAGAGCAAAGTGACAATTGTGTGTCCCGGTCCCATCTGCAGCGCTACCTGCGTCGCTGCGACGCCTGCGCTATCAGCGTGGGCGAGTAAAGGGGATATAACCGACTTACAATTCACAGAACTTGAGCTCCCAATAAAAATCCCATCCTTCTCCACCAGCCACCTCGCCATAGCAAGCGCCTGCTCATCACTCACCCTAACCGCATCATCCACCAACTCGCGCCCAACTTCAAAATTGCGCGTCACGCGATTAATTCCAATCCCCTCCACAATCGTATCCACCTGATGCCGCCGCCTCGTCCCCTCGCGCTCCTTCGCATCGAACATAACCCCGTACCGCACGCGATTGAACAACCCACTGCCCTGTGGATCTGCCAGCACCACCTTCAGCCCCTTAACCCGTGGCTTGAGAAACAAGGCTACGCCGGAAATCGTGCCCCCAGTTCCCGCTCCGGACACGAACGCATCCAGTTTCCCTCCCGTCTGGCTCAGGATCTCCGGACCCGTGCCCGCGAAGTGCGCGTGCCAATTCGCCTCGCTCTCGAACTGGTCCGCAAACAAGCCACGCCCGGGCCGCGCGGGATCAGCGGTATGTTCTGCCGCGAGCCGGCGCGCGAGATTGACGAATTGATTCGTGTCGACGATAGGGGCGGGGGGCACGGGGGACACGGTCGCACCGAGGGCGAGGAGCAGGTTTGTTTTCTCGGGGGACTGGTCGGAGGGGATGCAGATGTGGGCGTGGTAGCCGCGGGCGCGGCAGATGGTGGCGAGGGAGATGCCGGTGCTCCCGACGGTGCCTTCGTAGACTGTGTCTCCTGAGTGCGGGGTTAGGAGGCCGGCGGATTCGGCGCGGGAGACTATGTTGAGGGCGACGCGGTCTTTGGGGGAGTTGCCGGCGCCGTTGAGGAACTGGGATGTTAGGGTGGTGGAGGGACATGTTTATGCGGGAAACGAACCTCGGCTTTGGCGAGGATGGTGCAGCCTGTTGCTTCGGAGAGGGACTTGATTTTGAATATGGGTGTGTTGCCGATGGTTGACTCTATGCCCTCGGGGTAGTCTGTAGGCTGGACATCGTGTGCGTGGGGATCTGTGGCGTCCTTCAGTTCGACATTACGTCCCGGTGGGCGAAGTCGATCAAAAATGGAGCCAACCCGGTTTCGGCTCCGCTGGTAGCGCCGTTCTAGGTCTGGGTATACGTCCTTGAAGCCGAGGGTGAGAAGGATGCCGGCGAGGAAGCTTAGGCCGACGTAGATGCGGGTTTTGGTCTCGGACATGGTGGTATTGGGATGATTAGGCCATAGGCATCACGGTGACGTTCGGCTTGCTTGCTCGTTCGGGTCGCATAAGAGCTGTGCTACGGTGGTTGGGGAGGTGGTTTGTGACGATCACAAAGGATGATGAAATTCGACATAAAAAATGATGCCCCAGGCAAATATCTGATATGGTCCGTGCGTTATCACGTCAAGGGACGGCTGTTGCGATATCGCTGGACAACCTTCAGCCTTTCCTTTAGCATATGGGGTCTGTTCTTGAAGACCAGCCGCGGGACGGAACTACGGAATCGTCACGATGGGTCGCCTCACTCTCAGACCTACAAGTGGCAAAAAGTACATCCCACGACCACGACCCCCACCACTCCAACGTCCACATATAACAACCCCGATATATCTGCCACCTCAGCCCGTCCAGACCGAAACAAAAAGATTGACGCGGGGATCCCGCCCAGCCACGATGCGTTGTCCTCCACCCCATGTTCAAGGCCAACACCACGAACCACTTCCCCCCATCCCCAAACCCCCAAGCTAGCGCCCACGCCCACGCTCACGCGAACATTCTCGAACACCGAAACCGGGAACGCGGTCCTTTCGCCGTACAGTATCCCACTGTGAGCAGGAAGCTGGACTACCTTCCCCCGTTTCTCGGTCACCGTTGCCGCGAGATGGTAAGCCTTGCATTGATGCTGCTGCGCCGTACATAATGGCGCGCCTATGCGCTGGCCGCAGCCTTGTGTGCGCGTGGCAGGGCTGGCGTATAACGGGCTGGCATGGGAGGAGGGGGATCCGCGGGCTCGGGGCGAGCGAATGCCGTTTGAACTTACCAGCACAGGTGCAGTGAGGTGCTACCACCGTCGGGCTCGCGAGTGGGTGATTTTTTTCTTCTCTCTCCCGGTCTGGTGGGTGAGCAATGTGAGTGGGTTCCCAAGGTGCGGGCCGGGGCGAGGCTGAGGCGCGTCGAATTTTCGCTGTGAAGGCTTGGGGGAGAGGAGTGACGCGGTGGCGACTCTCATGTTGACGTCGCGTCGGCGATCATGGCGGCGGATGTGCAGGGGGCTAGAGGGACAACTCAGCACGCCGATGCAATGACAGCTAGCCTCTGGGGGCTGGCGCTGTCATGCATGACGAGGCTGGAGACATTGCGATTACGGCAGCGGGGAGGCTGGATGTCGCGGAACATATTATTCTGGAGTTAGTTGTAGTGTATGTGATGGTGGGGGGCTGAATCGGCGAAGCATGCGCGGTCCTGTACAACTCTCTCTACACCCGTAATCGAATCTCTTGCACTTTTCTGTGGTTCTCGCCTTTTCTCACCGGCCAGTTAGATGCTCCGCTTGACGGAAATTAAAAAGGCGGGCGCTCGCCGTCAAATAGAGAGGCGACGTGGCGGGCGCAGCGCGTGATTCGTTCGGAGGCGAGAAGCGGCTGCGAGTGTTGTTTTGCGGGGGAGAGCGAAGCGGGGAGAGCCGTTGTTGTATGGTGTGTTTTGGGTGGACGTTAGAGAGAGAGAGAGGGAGAGAGAGGGAGAGAGAGGGAGAGAGAGGGGGAGAGAGGGAGAGAGAGGGGGAGAGAGGGAGAGAGAGGGAGAGATAAACAGAGGACTCGTATAGTAAACAGAGGAACGGGATGAATGAGTCGCGAGAATGAGATCAGTTGAAACGAGATGAAGGTGAGCAAAATACAAAGGATCTTGATAAACCGAAAGATCAACGCGGAAGACGCTGCTGCATGCACTGTGAATCCCGTCTGTGCCCTCGGGCAGCTTGTTTCCACAGGGCTTGTAAGTTACCCATCACTCAGCTCTCCATCAGCGTCAAGCTCGTTCTGTTCTCCCCTCAGCATCTTTCATCACTTCAGCATCATCTCTGACTCTCTCTCTCTCTCTCTCTCTCTCTCTCTCTCTCTCTCTCACCGGGCGTGAAGAGGAAGAAAAGTCTTTCGATCAGTTAGCGGCGGTGTCGAGTCAAGCGACAGTGACGCGCATCCGCTTCGTTCTCCGCACACACAGCTGCGACTTTCTGCGCCAGAGCCCGAAGCCCAAGCTCCCCCCCCCCCCCAAGCAACTCACCCCAGCTTGACCAACAAAATCCACCCAACCACACCACACCCGTCGCCTTCTTCTCGTTCTCTTTCTCATCATCCCCAAGATCAACAACCCGAACCACCTGCGTCTTCATCAACACAACCGCGACCGTCGCATCTGCTTCGCGCCTCATCATTGTCGCGGTACCTGCCTTTCAACGCCACGATACCGTCCATCAGCCATTGACCTTCAATTCCCCATCATCGCCGCCGCATCTGCTTCGACGAACGCGAACGAGTCTTTTTCTCAAATGTACGTACAGCAGCCCAATCACTCAGCCCAAGTTCCTGCTGCAGAGGCGACCCATCTCGCCCTGCACATGCAAGCTTGGGCTTTTTCTTTCACTCGTCCCCCACCCTCTCTAACCGCCAGGGTGCTGGCGCATCCTCTCTCTTGCTGTCAATCTCTCTCTCTCACACACTCTCTCTCTCTCTCTCTTGCTCGCTCTCTCGCGCGCGTTCTCTCTCTCTGCGCTGTTCTCCGCCTCATCTCTTGCAATCCTTCGAACACTTCAGCCCCCCCCCCCCCCCCCCCGACACCCCGCTACTCCGACCCGCCGCGCGACGCATCCTCCCTCCTCCGCCTCGCACCAGTGCGACGCGCTCGCCCGACCCGAGACCCCACGCGACGCTTCAACGGACTCTGGTAGCGCATGCAGCCGTGCCTTAGTCTGCATCAGGCGCCTGCTGTTGGCATCATCGTGCACTGGGCTGCCCCGCTGCCTGCCTGCTGAGCAAGAAGGGAAGAGCTGGCCGCACCGCGCCGTCGCGTGTCATCATCCTGCCTGTTGCTTGCCTGGCTGTGCTCGCTGAGCCTAGTCCCGGAAGCACCGCCCTGGAAGCTGTAACGTGGCCTTGTCCGCCAGTTCAATCGTCCCTTCGCGGTGGTGGTGCGGATGTCGGGATGTGGTGGCCTTCCTCTCTGAATTGAGAGAGAACACTCGCGCCATACCGGATAGCGAAGTGAGTTGCGAGAGAAAAGAGAGAGTGAGCGCAACGCGTGTGAGAGAAAGCAGAAGCGAAAGAAAGAGAGAAAGGGAGACGAGAGAAAACGGTATGCAAGAGAGAATAGAGGCACTCTTAAAGCGTTTCTTCCCACGGCCCAATTGCGAGGTACATTGCGAGAAGTAACCGTTTCAGCAGCTCCCGCACATCTCGCGAGGTACACACAGGTAGCACCGCCATTATACCCACCACCGCCTTTTTTTTCCCGCCTGTCCTCCTGTACACCCCTCCACCCCCACCCCGCCCCAACGCACCACGCAGAGTACGCCATCTTTCGATCCTTCACCGACCTATCGCACTACCCGTCTCACGCAATTCCTACAACCTCTCACATTTTTCGCCTCCCGCAAATCCTCCCCGCCCGACCAGCAACAGCTTCTCTCTCCCCGCCGACGTGGGACCAACAAGAACCTCACATAAACATTCCCTGAACCGGATTGCAGGACTTGCAGCTTAGCTGCAGCACGCTTCTACCTTCCAACGCCCCAGTTGCACAAGCCATCCGTGCTGTGCCTTCCGCCATTGCCTACTCCGTCTTCCTAGTGTTCCCCACCTCCCCCCTCCCCTCCTAAGCCGCAGCTCCCCCACCCCATTCCAACCTCCCACCCCCCCCCCAGTCACGGCCGCAGCCTGTGACGTGTATTGCCAGCGCAGGTCAATTTTGCATACCCGGGGCCAACACAGAGGCGGGCAGCGGTAGGCCGTGCGCCTACTGCACGGGGCCGAAATAAACATGTCGTCCTCCCCGACGACGAAGAAGGGGGCGGACGGAGAAGTAGTACCATCGGCAGACAGTGAGCAAGGAGGAATGAACGATTCTCACGAAGCACAAGGACACGAAGTTGAGGTCAAGGAACAGGACAGATGGCTTCCCATCGCCAATGGTTAGTTCTCAAATGCGCCCCTTTCTGCAATCTCGTCCCCATTTTTTCTCATTCCTTTGAACTTTGTGAGGGGGACAAGCAGAGAGAGAAACGTATGCACATGCCACAGCGAAGGCTGCGGTTTCGTACCTGTCGTTCTCCTGCCTGTCGTTTCCTCTCCCCTCCCCCCCTCACCTTCATTCCCACCAACCACTTTCTTGCTTTCCCTTCCTCAAATCACACGCCTGGCGTTGGCTAGCAGCCGCTTGCTGCTTGTCCGCCCTGGTCGTTCATTGTTCCCCTACCCCACTCACATCCCCGTTGCTCCACCCCCGCACATCTGCAGAGCATAGCAAAAGCAAAACAGAAAACGGCGGGCTTGCATACGGCGACGCCATGTCTGCGTCGCCGCCTTCGCGGCCGCCGTCATCGCTTGCTTCACCTGTGCAGCATGCTCGGTCTGCGTCAGGGAAGAGCGTATCGTCAAACAATGGACACGGTCACGGTTGCAACTCGGACGCTAACATACGCAACTTTGCTCCAGTCGCGCGCATCATGAAGTCGGCGTTGCCCGAGAACGCGAAGATTGCGAAGGAGGCAAAGGAATGCATGCAGGAGTGCGTGTCGGAGTTCATCTCGTTTATCACGAGCGAGGGTGAGTGTCGCTGTCTCAGTGTTTGTGCGCACAAGGCTGAAGGCTTCTCGTAGCATCGGAGAAATGCCAGCAGGAAAAGCGCAAGACGGTCAACGGCGAGGATATACTCTTTGCCATGACTTCACTTGGCTTCGAGAACTACTCGGAGGCTTTGAAGATCTACTTGGCGCGGTACAGAGAGGTAAGCATCCCTTATTTGACGTCTTGTCTTTTGTGCCCTCTTTTCCCCCGTTTCCCCTTATCCCATCCTCATCGCTTGAAAGACAAGTTACTGAACTATCGGTACTGATTGGATCCACGAGACCCTCCTCGCAACTCAGAAATCCGCCGCAACCGGCGCTGGGAGCACCGGCAGCACCGGGCCCGGCGGGTCCAACAGCGGGGCCGTCGGGGGCCCAGGGGCCGCAGGCGGTGCCGAACACGAGCCCGCTGGCAATGCCACCTCCGCTGCCGCCGCAGCCGCTGCCGCAGCAGCTTCCGCCGCCGCCGCAGGGCCCGCAGCTGGGCTACCTGCGTACGGGCGCGGGGCACCACCACCACCTGGCGCACCAGAACACGCCGGCGACGCGCTACTGACGCACGCCGGCGAGGGTTTTGCGGGGTATGCGGTGCACAATGGGAACGGCGCCGGGGAGTATTAGGCGTGAATGGGGGGGTTGGGTTTGGCTTGTTTGAGTGTTTTCGTTGTTGTGCATGTGGACTTTTTTGCTTTTGCGGGGAAGATGGCGAGGGAGGACTGCGGGGACCGTGTGGGGGAGATGATGTGGTGGGTGTAATAGATTGTGTTTGTGGTATGGATCTGGGATGGATATGTGCGGTGGTAGTGCGAAGGGCAGGGGCAGAGGAGACGCAGGCGTGTAGATTGCGTGCTTTGCAACAGCCGTCGCTCGCTTGGGGAGGTCAATTGATGCTTTATTGTTTGCTCCTGCGCCGTGCTTTGCTGTATTCAGTGACTCGCGAGGCTGAGATCGGCAGACCGAGTGAGGGGCGCTCGTGACTTCGGGCCTCTTTCGGCTCGGTCCGTAGAGAGAACCCTGGCCCGACCTGGCCTGGCTGTGCCGCACCGCAACCCCGACACGCTCACGCCCCCGCTCCCCTGACCAAATCGCCATTCATGCGCCGCCTGATGACGACTTGTGCGACGCGGGCGCAAGCGAGATCGACACGCGGCTCTGACGTCTGCGATCCGATCCTTCAAGGGTGAGGCTGGGCTTGGCGCCGACGACGTGCCGACTCGGCTCTGTCACAACTCCGCTTCACGGGAAACCACATGGCAAGAAAGAAAGCGTAGATACCAGGCGCCAATTCTCCTATCCTAACTGCGCCAAAATAAAGGCCTCACAATCCCTGTCCCTCAACCCCACACAAGCCGTACAAACCACCCCCGACTAAGTTTGACTCTTCACCATCCCGATCTTGAACACCGGACTCTCCATCGCCTTCTCCCAATCATGCAACATGTGCGTATTCGCTATGCTAAGCCTGACCTCCTCCCCGGCTCTCGCTCTCATCTCCCCTTCCCAAACCCCAACCTCCTTCCCTAACCCCTCCCCCGCCCTCTCTCCCCATCCTTTTACTATAGCCCCGACTAACCCCGCCGCGTCCGCCATGCTGTGATTCAGCCCCTGCCCGCGCTGGTAGGTCATAACGTGCGCCGCATCCCCCGCGAGCGTGACCCGGCCCCCCGAGTCCCAGGTGTGTCCCTCGGCGCCGGGATCCCATTCTGCCATCCCTACGGCCCAGACGCGCGCATCTTCGGGTAAATTCGCAAACGCCGTGCGCCAGGGCTCGGCGAAGGGCGCCTCACCTGCAAGTTTCTGCGCTTCAGAAGCGAGAATCTTGGGGTCGGTTGGTGCGGGCGCGTCGACGTGGAGGTTCGTGGTTGGCAGGGTTGGGCGGGAGATGTAGAAGAAGAAGAGCCAGGAGGATGGATCTTCGGGATCGGCGATGTGCTGCGCGCCTAGGAAGGAGAAGTATCCGCCTGGATGGACGCCGGCTAGATAGAGTGGGTGGGCTTCGCGGAGCTTCAGGGCGATGGGGGCGGGGAAGGAGGCTTGCGCGAAGGTTGCGGTTATGGGGAGATGGTTTAGTGAGGCCTTTTCGGCGCCTAGGAGGAGGGAGCGGACGGTGGAGCGCGGGCCGTCTGCGCCGATTATTAGGCGGGCGGAGGCGGAGGTGCCGTTTGTGAAGTGTGCGGTGCTGAAGGAGCGGTCCGGGGAGTGGGATATGTGGCTCAGTTGGTGGGAGAAGTGGATTGGGATATCGGTCGCGAGGAGCGTGCGCAGGGCGCGGCGGCGGAGGCGGTAGAAGTAAGGTATGTTCATTGCGGTGAGCGGGGTGCCGGTTTCGGCGTTGAGGAAGGTGAGGGTGTCGAGGGGTTTCGTCGGGGTGTGAGGGTCGACTTGCGTGGTTTGGAGAAGGGAGATGATTGAGTCCGGGAGGAGGGATTGCAGGTGTGGCATGCCCCAGTGGAGACCCATGTTCCAGTCTCGCGGGTGGTGGGTTAGGGACGGGTGCTTTTCGTAGATGGTTACGGGGACGTTGGCCTGGTGGTTGTGTTGTTAGTTGGGGAGGGTGGAGAGGGCGAGGCTGAACGTACCTTCTTCAAGCCCTGCGCGATCGCGAGGCCCGTTGCACCTATACTCGTTAACACGGCGCAAAAGTCACACAGAGGGACTCTCAACCCACCAGCTCCAATAATGATAACCCTGTCCATGTCCGCACCTTCATTCTCGTCTACCCTCTCCGCGCCCGCCCCCTCACTCGACTCCCCACTCTCCCTCACCTCCCCTGCCGGCTGCCCCTTCGCCGCCTCCGCTGCTCCCTCCCTTTGCTTCGCTCGTGATTTCCCGCCGCCGAATAAGCCCATAACCGCATCAAACATGTCGCAGAACACCATGGCGGCAAGAAGTCCCCGCGCGGGGACAGCCGCGGCTTATGAGTGATCAGAAACGGGATGATTACAGTCCGCTGCGGGCGGCTAAAGCAGCTAGCACACTAGCTCTCACGTCGGCGTGGCGCACGCGGGACAGGCGGGTCGGTAAGCCGGGAGGATGATAACTTCGGGCGATAGCTCGCAGACCTCGGCGGAAGCTCTTCCTTTGCTCAGACGCTGTCGACAGCTGCAGAAAAGGTCTTCCAACAGCCAAAAACCAGAAAGCAGAAAGCAGAAAGCATGCAATCCGCACGACTCGCGTCCCACCCCAGGATAAATACGCCTGCCGCTCCTCGCAGAGCCCGACGCTGGGCGGCGGGGAAAGGAGACAATCGCCGCAGGCAATGACAATCGACACACCAAGCAACCGCCTCCTCCCCTCCTCACGGGCAATGGCGCGTGGGGCAGGCACGCCCGCCGCCCGCCCACACTGCCCACCGCGTCGAACCGCGCAAGGCAAGGCCGGCCGCTCGCACGGCCGCTCGGGGTGGGATTGGATAGCGGGCGCCAGGCCGGCCCGGCGCGCGGGTTAGTGGCAGCGACGAGGGGCGGGGCTAAGCGAGGGGGAGGTAGGGGTGGGGGGATGAGGAGGGCTTGCTTGCACCTTCCTTCGGAAGGCTACGGACGGTTTGCAGAATGGTGCTTCCCGAAAGGAGGGATGGGGAAAGGGCACATCGGCCATGTTAATGCCCATCGGCAGCCCGTTAGCTTGGCCCGCCGATGACGCGCCTTGCTCGCCGTGTTGCACGGCATGCCAGCGACGAGCGGGCGCGCTGCCCCGCCCGCCTGTGACGGCGACATTCCGCACGGCCCCCTGGGGTGCGTATTGCGGGTCTGTTTGCCGCGGTGGGGGGGAGCGCGGCTGGTTGCCCGACGAGCCGACGCATGTTTGTTCCGCGGGCGGCTGCGGCGCGGACCGGAAGGCGCGGCTGTGGGCTATGAGGTGGGGGGGGGAGAGGACTTGGTTAGCGCGACTGCGTGCGGCAATTGGCGCGCGGAGATGGGCCCGGGTTTGGTTTGGGTTACGGGTGCAGAGCGCGGCCGGGTGAAGTTGCGGTTTGAGGCTTCACGTGCAGTGTGGCATATTGGGGGGGGGGTCGCTCGGCTGCTAGATGGGTGGGGTGGGGGGTGAGGGGAATGTTTGCGAGGAATGAAGTTGTGCCGGTGCCGCAGCGTCGGGATGCGTGCTTGCGAGCGAGGCGTGTGGTGTGGACGGCGGAGCGATGGTGCGATTCTGCATGCGATTGTCTGATAACATGCCGCATGCCGTGGATGGAAGCCTTGGTGTGTTCTTCTGCACCGATTCTGCTCCACAGCGTCGTTCTGTCGACGGTCAGTACAAGCTTCGGCTAGTTAAGGCCGGCGCGGCCACCGGCTCGTGATAGCCCAATGTGTGGCCGGCATGAGTCTCACAAGGTCCATCGTTGTGTAGATCTGTTTGATCTGTTTCGGTATGCGAGGAGGGGGAAGGGGTAATAGCCATATGCTCTATCACGGCGGTGGAAGATACCGTGGATACGTATGCAGGTGCTCCCCCGCCACACGCGCCCGCCAACTGGGCTTCGTATGCGGCCAGCTTCTTTGAGGAACAAGTGCCGAAGCTACGGGGGGGACAAATGCAAACTGCGACTGTGTCTGCGCATGCGCTTGATTTGCTGCAGAATTATCGTTTGTGGGAAGAATGACGGAAAGAGTTGCTTTGTGCGTGTCGACCAGTGAAGTCTCTTTCACATCTATCGAAGTCTCCTCCCTCTTCACCATCTTCACCTCTTTATCGTAGGGCCTAGTTCTAGCTCTAGGCCCCTTAATCCCCCCACTCTACGTCCCAAGTGCAGCGGCTCAACGGGCACCACCGCTAGCGACGCCGCTCCTCGTGGCATCTCCGCACCAACCGAACATCTCCCCAGTGGGGAAACTTCCTCTCTCCAGTACTGTCCTACTGCTTCTCACTGCAAATCATCCTAACTCCCACCAGCTGCACATTATCCCAAACATCACGATTGTGCCCGACACCGCTGACCCAGCATCCGGGAATACTATCACACCAAACTCCCAAATGCGGCCACAAGAAACCCATCAGCCCGGGAGCTTCGGGTTCTTCCATCTCGCCTACTGACCCCCCCATCCATGTCCTCCTCGCCGTCGCCCAATCCCCCCCAATCCCTATCCCCGCTCCTCTAAGCTCCCTCCTCCCCATCCCTCCCACCCACCCCAAGTAAAAAAGACGTTAATACCTCCGCTCCTCTCCCTTCACCCGCTGCACCTCCGCCCCGCAGCCGTACAGGACCTCCGCCCACCGCACCTCCCACCCGTCTAAACGTACCACCTCTCCTCCCCCCCTCCCCCCCGTCGCAAACCCCAGCGACCATGTCCACCCACGCCTACCGCACGCCCACACCCGATCCCGACTCCAACGAGCACACCCCGCGCCCGCGCTACTTCACCCCGCGGCACGACGATCCCGCCGACGACGCCGACACCACAGACGGCTACCACTCCGGCCCGCCCTCGAGCCACTCCGTCTCCGAGACACGCTTTCCCGCTTCGTCACAGGGCTACTCGGAGCGTGCGCCGAGCGAATCGGCCACCAGTGCCTCGCTCGTCCCGCCTGCTGAAGACGCTCTAGCTTCCGCTCCTGCGCCCGATCCCGTCATGGCTCACGGCCCCGGCACGTTGTTCCTGCCTCCGCCCGGAGAGGTTGAGGATCGGTTTGACCAGGACTCGGCGTATGATGAGGAGAGTCTGCTGGGGGACGACACAATGACGCTGGCGTCGTATATTACGAATTATCGGTATGAGAATGGGAGGAGATATCACGCTTATCGCGATGGCGCATATTGGGTGAGTGCAGGGGAGGCGGGGGCGGGGCAATTGCTTCGTCCCTGCATGGAATTGTGGGGCAGCGCTGATCGTTGTAGGGCCCGAATGACGAACCCGCGAGCGAGCAGATGGACCTCGCGCATCACATGTACGCCCTTACACTCGATCAGAGGTTGCATCTCGCGCCAGTGCAAAATCCCGGGGTAGGCAGACACAGTTGCGCTTATCGTGGCCTGGCTAACTTGTCCAGCGCATATTAGATGTTGGCACTGGCACGGGAATATGGGCAATGTGCGTTTCCTCCCACGCATTTCGTATGCCAACTAACGCAGCGCAGCGATGTCGCAGACCAATATCCTGATGCCTACGTCCTGGGCGTAGACCTCTCGCCCATCCAACCCGAATTCGTGCCACCAAACTGCACGTTCGAAGTCGATGACGTGACACTCGACTGGGTGTTCGACGAAGGGTTCGACCTAATTCATATCCGCGAGATGTTCGGCTCAATACCCAACTGGTCGTCCTTTCTGCAACAGGCGTACCAGCACACCAAACCCGGCGGGTGGGTCGAGATCGTGGAGCACTCGGTGCACCCGGTCTCGGACGACGACACCGTCGGGCCCGATCACTTCTACAACCTATGGGGTCGCACGGTCATCGGGCTGGGGGAGAAGTTTGGCAAGCCGTTCACCATATGGGAGGAGGCTAAGGGGCTGATGGAGGAGGCGGGCTTTGTAGATGTCGTCGAGGTGCGGTATAAGTGGCCCATGAACGGCTGGCCTGCCGACCCGCTGCAGAAGGAGCTGGGCCGGTGGAATCAGCTCAGGTTGAAGATTGGCATTGAGGGGTTTATGCTAAGGTTACTGACGACTGTGGGCGGGGTATGTTTTTGCTTCTAGCTGCCCAGGGCAAATGCTGATAGGGGCTAGTGGTCCATTGAGCGGGCGCAGCTTTTCCTCGCTCAGATGCGCAAGGAGATCTCGGACTATTCTACCCACGCCTACCTCCCTGGGTCAGTTTTTGGACTGCGAATCTCGTTTGTTGGGGGCACGGCTAACAAGAGCGTAGTACCGTGGTCTATGGTCGAAAACCGTATAGCTGAGCCTTGCACACGGCAAGGGCCATCCGGAAAAAGTCATGGTCGCCCCTTCCCCTCCCTTCATGGCCTGTGCGTATCACACAGCGTAGGCCGTGGGGAAGGAGCGACCACGAGTCTTCGGGTGGTCCTTGGGCTCAGAAGAGCCCCCCTCCCCAACGCTCCGCTCCCCGTGGCCCATCTCTTCCAGTGACCCAATCTAGCGCACACGCCACCACGTAACATATCACGCTTCTTCGACGGCGTTCCCTCGGGTTTGGGCTGGCACCAGCGGGCAAAGCGGCGTCTTCTAGACGGGAGAAGATGGAATGGAGGATATCCTATGTTCGGTACGGCGGTCAGGTTCACCGCCCAATGTGTATTTGGATCAGGACAAGCGTAGGCGTTTGGAGTATGGCGATTCGGCCACATGGGTGGCTTGGGCGTTGGTGGGGTTTGGGTTGGTTGCCGCGCTCTCGCTAGGCCGGAGAGGGCTATTGATGCGGTGTAGCGAGGGGGAGGAAGGTGATGATAGCGAAGCGAGTGAGGGTATTTTGGGGTGCAGTGAGAGGGACGTGCATGAGCTTGATTGGCGATAGGGGCGACAGTGTAACGGTGGTCGATCGCGGGGCGCATGCTCCGCCGTCAAGCGCAATCGGCAGATGCCGTGATCCGATCAATGCCAGCCTCGTCCTGCCGTGGCGAAGTCCCACCGCAATGACTCCTCCATTGATAGCCGCTGCATCGTGGTGTGTCAATTCACCATCAGTCCCGCCTTCCCCGTGGGGGTCACCACGCGGCGTCGCGGTAGGTTCTGGAAGGGTTCTGGAAATGGATACAGTTTGGCACATCAATGGCACCATCACGGTCGTCGTCACCGTACTTACGGCGCCGTCTATGGGTGTGAGCGGAGTTATGGCGGCTTAATCCCCGAACTTGGACTCGGCCCGTTGGGCCTGGCGTTCGGGCCGTACAGTGGCCCCAAGGGCCCAAGGGCTCATCGAAAAAGTCATTTCCACCCCAGCGACTAGACCTTTGCCAGATTTTAGAGAGAGGGGGACATGACTTTTTTTTTGGGTGGCCCTTGGACTGCAGACCGAATGGTGCGCGACGATGGATCGGCCTACAACGAGCGATGAACAGATGTCTCTAAACTCGGTCTACGGACACATTTCAATGCTGAGACTTCGGTACTTTACACTTAGCAAGTTTTGTCCAATTCTTCGTCTTGCTGTGAGTTGATGTCCGTTCCCGAGCCTGACGTGCGAGGTACTTGGCTTTCCAGCCGCGGAGGAGCTTTGTCACGGCTGAAGAATGCGATGCGGCGGTAGTGCGGCATGCATGCATAGTGGAAGAGACTTGCATGATGCCAATTGATTGCGCGCTGCAGTATGATTCAGTAAGGTTAGAAGTCGAGATCGTTGCGGTGTGTCCCGACGATGTACTTTACCCAGCGAACACTGTGATTCGATCAATTGCAGCGGCATCCCTCCGCCCGAGCAATCACCGTGATCAAATCACGCCGTAAAGCCTCGTTCCTTGGTTGACGCTGCATCGTGAATGTCCCGGAGGCGTGCAGACTCTCCGCTTGGCGTCCGAATCATTGCAGTGACGGTGCCGGGAATTGACTCTTGACGGAAACTTTCGCCACGCGCCCTTGCCGTAAGTTCTAGAAATACTCTGAAACATAGCTGTGGAGATATTATCTTCACTGTCAATGTCGTAGTGATCGTCATCGCACCTTGCGACGGAGTTATCATCCCCTAACCCCCGTGCTCGGCCCGATGGCTGATAGTTCGGGCCGTAGACAGGGGTGGGAAAGCACGTTTGGGAGGTTAGTCACGGCTGAGAAATGCGATTCAGCGGCAGTGCGGCAGTGATGTCAGCGGAGTCGGTACTTCTTCGGATCGGATATTCATGCAAGAGCGATAGATGCAGGACAGGGATTGAGATCATGCGATGCCGCTTTGCGATGCGATAGTGACTGGCCCGGGGAAGATGCAATTCGAACCGAACCTGATCGCAGCTCTATCGCAGACGCTAACGTGCTGTGGTTCAGCTACGAAGGTGCTGTACGTTATGCAGCTCAGCTGCGAGGCTGAAGGTGAAAGTTCGCACTTCCGTAGACATGTTCAATTCCATGGCATCCAGCCCGGTGATTTGGAAGGCGTTCAACGCTTCTCATGCACGATGCTGCAGCCTCAGACGCTAGTTCCAGGATATGTAAGCGATCTCCAGGTGACTAAACACCCCACGTCCCTGATTGACGTCACCCCCATGTCCAAACATTTCCCCCGCAACTGGACGCGCAAACAAACAAACTAACTGCATCTCCAACGCCCGCATCAAAACTCGCGTAGCCAACATCAGCCTCACGCAGTCCCACGCGCCAATGCCACTGCCACTCCCGCCGCCGCAATGCCGCATCTCCACCAAGTCCTCCGCACGCAACCCTTCACATGCTAGCAAAGAGACTGCCGCCCTTGTGCTCGTCGAAGTAAGCACGGTCTAGTAATTCAAGCACTTGCTGCTCCGCCTAGCCTCCGCTCGGCGAGCCGTTCGGCAAGCCGTGCTTACTGCTCGGCGCCGGAGGATAAGCCGGGCGTCGGCGTAGCGGCTCGGGCCACTGTTGTAAGACCGACGGGCTAGAACCAGCTGGTGAGTGCGCTCCGCAGCTATGTCTCCGCGGATGCGTGATCGAAGCGCATAAGCATACTTCGAGAACTGGGTTAGCGAACAGTGTATCGGGCACTTCCCCAGGGGTGACTCAAGCATCGGACTAGCAGACGCGGCGAGCGGCCACCGGGGGCGCGGCAGCGCGGCAGCGGGGCAGGGCCGGTGATCGGCCGGTGTGCGCGTAGGGCTGAGCAGGGGTGTAGAGCGCCTTTATATACGGGCTTGGCGGCCTCGCGATTGCGCGATTGTGGGATTGGACTGGGGGGATTGCGGATCGAGAGGGATGACGGATGGGGATGGGAGGGTGGAGGTGTGATGCGCCGGTTTGGGCGGTGGAGGTTCGGTAGAGATGTGGGTGGGATGGAACGTCGTTGCCTCGAGCGCGGTGGGCGCGAAGAGGGCGATGAGCCTTCCGGACGGACAGTGGGTGCTAGATGCTGCCTTCGCTCGCTCGCCGCCGTGACGTGCGGACCATTCTAAATGGGCGGGTCTTACGAGAAAAGCTCGACTCTTACGGACGACGAGCGGTGTTCGCCTGGGCTGGAAGATACCGGTCTAATCCCCCTGTTCGCGTCCCGAACTGCCCTCTCACCGTCCCCGGTCGGACGGAAGGAGCGTCCAAGGAGCTAGAATGCACATCTGCAGCTCTCATCACGAAAGCGCGATGTGACATGCACGGTGTTGGGCCAGTGCTTGCTGCGGAGCTGTGTTCGCCATCACGAGGCTTCGCCTCCGCTGGGCATGTCCTCCGCAACGTGATATAAAACCAGCGCTGGGATAGCCTCACATCATCACCCCAGCCAGCCTGACATTCCCAAATCCCATACCTCCTCCTTCTCCATCTTCCCACCACCCTCCCTCCAGTCCACAATGGCCCAAGCCCGCATCCTCGCTCTCATCGAGCTCCTCCGCAGCCTGGACACGCACTCCGCCAGCACACCGCTGGAGGCACAGCACGCCCACATGCGCGCCCTAACCACAGACCTCGACGCCACCGGCGTGTTCCGCGACCCCGCCTGGGCCGATTACCAAGTCTACGCCATCGACGTACTCCAGCGGCTCGCATTCCGCGACGCAGGGCCCGGCAGCCCCGCGGAGGTGGCGCACTGGTGCCTCAATCGCTGGCTGGCGCTCGCGACGGCGCAGCCGGGGAACGCGCGCGTGCTGCAGGGTGAGTGAGATATGCCAGGGCTCCTTCTAGAAGGTGGCACGAAGCAGCGGTGACGCCTGCTTACCGTCGGACTAAGCATGGGTTCGGCGGGGTGTGCGCTACTTTCTTCTGCCTGCCTTGCCGTACCTTGCTTCGCCCCTTCGCTTCCTGACCTCCCACACCTTTGGCCACGCTGACACATCCAGGGATCGGCGAGTGGTGGCTCGCGCGGGCGCAGCCGTGGCTGACACGCATCTACAGCGACAGCAGCGAGAGCGACGGCACAGCGGGGGGCACGCGGCGAGCGCAGGAGTCGGAGCTGCCTCTGCACTCGGGAGACTACGTCGAGGCGCGGGGATTGTTGAATCCGGCGGTCGAATATCTACGGCGAGGCGCGGAGGCCGCTGGGCCGGGGGCGTCCGGACCGTTGCTGATATCGGTGAGTGGCAATGGGCAGGATGTTAGAGAACGTTGCTGATATTGTGGCGTAGGCTGCGCGGGCTCATATCGATCTGGGCAATGTGAGCCATCCGCGGGTCAATGCTGAGATATTCGCCCAGGCTGTAAGGTACCTGCGCGCGGCGAGGCAGGCGGGCGTTGTACTTCCCGAACATCTGCAGCGGTTAGTTCTTTGCTCCGACTGAGGATGCGGGGCCATGAGCTAACGGAGATTCATAGGTACCTGGATGAATATGGGAGTGTTGTTGATTAGGCTTGGTTCGGACCGCGGGCATCTTCCGGCTATTTCGGGTCGTTCTAAAAGTTATGACGCGTTTGAGCGATTTGCTTGGAAATGAGGTGCGCTGCAGGTTGATTTGAGTTTAGCTGTTTTCCTGTTTTGCTGCTTGAGATCGGGTATCGCGGTACACCGGTCGTCGGCCTGAACAAGCGCCGTATGCCGGGCTGCATGCTCTGGACTTCGTGTCTTTTGTCATTCACTTTAAAATTGGACTATTGGCTTTTATATTTTCTATCTTTGTATACGAATTAGCGATCTAGACTCTCACAATTGCATCAACAAACCCGTTTCTCTCTGCCCATCTCCTCCCGCTTTACCCGACATGACGTCCAGCCAACCCCGGCCCGTGCACAAACGCGGAACTACCCCGGCCCGCTTCCCCAACCCACGCCAAACTCCCCCGTCGCAATCTCTCCGCGCCGACCCATCACCCGGGCAAAGGAACAGACAGCAATAACGTCACAGCTTAGGCCAAAGCCCCATCGCTGATCAAAAAAGCTCTCATCGCACACCAACAAAAGCTCTCGACCCTACTCGTCCTTTATCGAAGATCGTCCCCCCTCGCCACCGGCCTCATCCCACCCTTGAAACCCGCAACCTCATCGACATCCGTAAGCCCCGTATCTTCGTCACAAACCCGACCGCCCTACACCAAACTCCATACCACCGCACCCATGGCGTCAATGCTCGAGGAACGTGCCCTCGCCCTGAAGCCTATAGTCGGCGAGTCCATGGCGCACAATGCTCGCGTAAGCACGATCCCTCCACCAACTAGGTAGCCCGATTGACCCCCTCCCCCCGCAGACCGTCTCCAACATCCGCAACCTCACGGCCTCCCTCTTCGGCGTCGCCGCCGGCGTGCTCGGCCTCGAATCTTACCCGGGCTTCGCTTTCTTCGCGCTGGGCACGCTGCTCGTATCCGCGCTCGTCGCGCTGCTGCGCACAAACGGCAATCCTAAGGCGTATTTCTACCGCCCTGTGCAAGACTTGTGGGTTGGAGATGTGCTGGGCGGAATGAGCAGCTTTGTGCTCACTTGGACGCTGTTCTATGGGCTTGTGCGAGCGTAGGGGGCTGGATGCGAGGATGGAAGGGCATGTACAGGCGTGGCGTTTTGGTGTTTTGTCGGGACAATACCTGGTTCAGGGGGAATATGTACATATAGCAGTCACACGCATGGATCATAGATGCGAAAAAAAAACCACTGGCATTGACGCTCCCTATACGGTGATCATTACTGACGCGTTCTTATACCAACCTAATAGCGGATTCTCCCCACTCTGTGTCTGCGTGTCCTCGATGTACGCCCAGCGCCGCACAAAGTCCTCGTGGGTCAGCACACGCGTCAGTTTGCCCGTGATGGCGCGGTACACGTCCTCCATGACCCTGAAATCTGTCGGGAATAGAATGTCGAAGTAGCCCTGCTGGACCTGTTCATCATTAGCATGGTGGCACAGAAAACGGCAGTGAAGGACACTCACCAACGGCGTGCGCACCGGCACCGTCCGCCGCTGATACCGCGTCTGCACCACGGGCGCATTGACACCGGCAATCGCATCAGGCAGGCTGTGGAAGTCGCTCGAGAGCAGACGGTGCGCAGGGAAGTAGTTATGCAGGATGTCGAAGAACTGCATCAGCCGAGTAGGAATGTACTCTGGCTGGGTCAGGTTGGCGGCACCGGGCAGGTTCTGGCGCAACCGGCGCAGCAGCCGCGGGCTGCTCAGCGGATGGGCGAAGGGCGTGCGGCACGCGATGTCGCGCACCTGCAAGAAGCGCTGTGCCACCGGGTCCAGTGCTAGCTCGTACATCTCGTACATCTCGCCCTGGGCGTCGATGAGGACGTTACCTTGAAGGGGGGTTTCGGTGATGGGGTCGTAGCGGAGCGCGTCATGGGCGAAGTTGTCGAAGACTTCGAGCGCCATGAAGAAGCAGGGTGAGGAGATGTAGGTGTCCCAGTCGAAGATAGACTTGTTGATGATAGTTACTTTGTCGAGGTGTCCGCGGGAGAAGGCCGAGTCGCGGAGGTGCTGCGACTGCAGCGAGGCGAGCGACGATGAGATTTCGATGATCTGGTATTTCGTCCGTTCGTACACCTCCGGGTGCTCGTCGCGGATGTAGTCTAGCACGTTGAGCATCATGGTGCCGTTGCCGGCGCCCATCTCGTAGATCAGGAGGTCGTAGTACGGGTACAGCGACAGCTTGTAGTTGGTCACCATATAGCGGGCCATTGCCTCGCCGTAGCTGGGGCGGAACAGCTCCGTTGGTGTGTGCCACAGCTGGCGCGTCTCGTTGGGCTCCTTCTCGTCCAATTTATCCTCAAAAGCCGTGTACCTATCCCCCAACTGGCGGTAAAACTCTGGCTCATCTTTCATTTTTGGGAATTGGAACGGCTCGTCGAGGGTGAAGATGACGGCCTGCTTGGAGAAGTACCCATAATGCGGGTTATACAAGCTATCTACGGTGCATCAGCGGGAATGTCACCCACAACGCGCAGACGCCGCACACAGCAGGATAGCACACCTTCAATAAAGTCGCGCAGCAGCATCTTGACGCGACGGGGGCGCTGTTTCCGGCTGCGCAGCTCATCGGCCGTGACCATTGGGTAGCGCTTGAACTCGTCCATCTTGTCCTGGGGAAAGATATCGGTGCGCTGCTGCCAGCTCTTCTTATCCTTGAGGTCGAGTCCGTACTTGCGCTGGCGATCTTCGCCGCCCAGCATGATTCCGCGGCGCTGTTGGAGCGGCCCCGCCAGCTGGCAGCTGGGCCGTAGGCGGTGCGCTCGTAGCGTCGAGCATGTCTCGTGGGCGAAGAGCCGCCGGAGGATGCGGTTGTAGTGTGGGGAGTCCATGGTGCGGTGGGGGGTGGGTGTGAAGGGTCTGTGAAGATTGGAGGGTTGTGGCTCGGAGCTTGGAGCTTCCCGCGAGCGGCACCCCTCGCTTGCAGGCTTGACTAGTTCTAGTTCTACTCCGTAGGCGACGACATAACGAGGGTAAAATGTTCCACCATCACATCCCATCTTGGGACATATGTTCTTTTTCAGTTCGATTTAAGGTACTCAGAGGTACATGCGGCCTGGAGATGGGGAATGGGCAAATTTTCGACCTCTGGAAACATGCCCACCTCTACGGAGTACTTCCATTCACATCTCGACCATGCCATTTCATCGACTCGCATTTGATACGACTCGCATACTGGTCATTGATCTCCCTCAAAGATCTGACGGTTACAAGTTTCTTATAATATCCGGCATTACGAGCTGCTCGCGCCTGTCCATGCCGCTCCAACCCTCCTCAGCTTGCTACTTTACGGGCCAGCTGGTCCTCGCATTGGATAACGAGCGTGAACCTTTCGGCGACGCTCCTATATTCGCAGTCCTGATGCCTTGGAAAAGGTTGTACGAGCCACTCTTACAGCATACCACACTCTAGGCTTTCACAACTGTCCCCTTCACCTCCGTCGAAGTGTCACCATCAAGCCTGTCATGTCGCAAAGAAAGCTTTCACCTGGTCCTCAAGCGGCACAACAACCCCCTCATACACGGCCTGACAGAAGTCGTCATCCTCCAGATCCTTTTTCTTTGTGTCAAAGGTACAGAACACGCATCGCCGGACAACCATGTCGTACTTCGCTCCCCATTCGTTGGACACGCGATCATCGTCGAGCAGACGCGTCGCCGTGATATAGTCGCTCAACATGTCCGCTGGCCCCTTGCTCACGCATTCGTTGGCTCTGCGGAGTTTCTCAAGCGGCTGACCGAGGCAGATCTCAAGCAAGAGGATGCCAAGAGCAAAGAGGGGAAAGTTGAGGATGTATGGGCAATGGTGACGGTCGATACCGGCATCATGATCGCTCGCTGGTTTGGGGAGGATTCTGGCGATGTATACTTTCTGATAGTACTTTTTGGAGTCTTGAAGCACAAAGTGGACATCCTCCTTTGTCCATCGGAAGCTCAGTAAAGGGGAGTTTTGCAATTGCAAGACGCTGGCCGCAATCGTACTGGCGAGTCTTATCCTGTCTGCTGCTGTCAAACTGGGAATATTCTCTCTTGAGCCGGCCAGAACTTGAGCCAAAGACAGCGATGACCAACCCGTAGTCCCAACTTGGGAGGAGCGGACTGTGTACACGCTGTATCGACAGGAGTTTTGCGAGATGAAGCCCAAACAGGGGGCAGGTGTGGAACACCTAGCTGCCCATAATTGGTGACAGAAGTTTGTGATTCGGACTTCCTCCTCAGTCGTAACTGCTGCTGACCTCATAGTTGTAGTCATCGTTGCCGATTCCATTGTCGTAGTTGCTATTTGGAAAGATTCCTTGTCTTGCTGAATGCATATGGTCTGGCGGGAACTGCTGCTGAACTGTCCAGAAAGGCTGTGCATCTTGGAGCTCATATCCGGCAGGAATCCCACACGCTTTTTCACTTTAACGAATTTTTTTACCGGCTCCGGAGGTGCGGCCTTCTTTTCCTCAGGAACTGCTGCGGAGGGCGCGGGACTAGCGTTAGGTCTGTTGGAAGGGCAGATCTCCACCTCTTGACAGAGCGTGGTCGGGTTCTCAGCGGCATGAGATCCTGGCAAAATAACAAGACGGAAGCGGATGTCTAGCGAAGCTTGTGGAGGCGACTGGACCACCTTATTGTACTGCTCCGGATCGAGACGCCAATGCACGGAGTGCCCTGGCGCGCAGTTGCAGCTGAAAGATGCGCAAAGTGCGCTGTATACGGCATGTACACAGTCGCGAATGATTCGAAAATGACCAAACCGGCGCTGGGACAGTCGCGACCTCTCCAGACCCATGTTTTGATGTGTTAATCTTTCTATTACCCGACCACTGCTCTCCATTTTCCCCAGCAAAATGTCCAGGTCCGATTTGGCGAGGCTGAACCAGCCCTTTTTCCAAGTCCGTTTAAGGCTCTTTTCGTCTTCCCATCGGACCTGACTAACGGTTAGTTCTAGAACCCATTTTGGTGACTCCACACTCACGGTATGAGTGGTTCTGGGTACGTACCTTGCCATTCTCATCGAGGTCCAGCCGCAGTTTGAACGCGTTCGCAGCCTCGTTCATTTGCATTATCGTGGACATATAGACGTCATATGATACCGCCAGCCGCGCCTGCAGCTTCTGCGCAAGCTCAGGATCCTTCCATTTGGGACCACCGGGATTGCGAAGCAGCTCTTCAAGCTCAGAAGGGTGCACAAGGTCGCTCAGCAATTGCTCGCACGTATTTCTGAATATGACCTCTTGTGTGCTAAGGCAATTTATAAGATCAGCCAGTTCGCGCCTGTACTGCTGAAAGCGGCGGATAGTGCGAATCCCGTCTTGATAGTGTTCGAGTGCGCTGATGATCAGAGGGATGGCCGCTAAGGCAACGCCAACTACCTCAAAACCAGACATTGCGGACGACACGGGCACATTCAACAAAGATCGGTTATATAACTCCTTGGCCCTCAGAAATACCCCGGATATTTGGAGCACAGAAGGTTGGGAAAGGTTTGTTGGAGGAATGGTGCATCGGTGATGGGGGAGGGGGGAGGGGCGATGAAGGAGTTGGCGAAGGGCTGAGGAGGCGCTTGCTCCATCCATCGGACAGGGCTGCACTAGCACGAAACAAGCCAAGTGCGGGGCTCGAATGGGGCTGAGGCCATGGGCAACGACGAGGCTCCATCGGGTCATGCGGGGCGTGAAACTGTTATCTTCATGGCCTTCACACCTATTCACTACATCTCATATGGGAGACAGGACACTACTTTCTACAGCTCTGTGCTTCTAACTGATGGCTGGAATCGGTGGTAAGTCGTGCTTGGGCCCTGTCGAGGGAAATAACAGCCGCTGAGAAGACCAAGTTGCTGCGGCTGCCGAAGCATCAGCGAGACTGTCCAACATCCCAACTCTCGTCTTGACTTGTCGAACAGCTTTTCTCGAGCTCAACGCCGGTGCCGCAAAGTCCACCAAGTATGGCGACCTTTCTGCTAGGCTTGCCGACGAGAAGGGACGCTTCAGTCTCTGGACCACGAATATCGGCGCCCACCGATCGGGCAAAAGCTCACTTGATTTCCGGCTTCGAGACTCTTCGCACTTGCAACTCCAGGTTGTGAAGTTGCTACGGAAATTGGCCGATAACCTAGCCGAAGGTACGTCTTGCTAGGCACCGACGTTGAAATTTGAACTGAATAGGAGGCCAGCGGATGAGATTCTCAGCGGCAAAAGAGTGCCATGGGATGAGCTTCCAAGCGACGATTCGGACTCAGAATCCGATTCAGACTCTGACGCAGCATTCCCCCCCCCATCTGAAGCTACTGAAATCGGCCAAATCATGAACAGTATCACCAACACTTTGACCCTGCTCCTTCGACTCTCGGCATCAATTCGCAATCCGACTCAACACGATCGATGGCTCAACTCTAAATCAATCGATACGTCGGCATTCGAGCACTGGGACATCGAGCATGTGAGAGCCAAATTTCCGCAAACCGACGAGCTTCGTGCGGAACGCTTGGGCAGAGGCATTTCCCGAAGGCGCCAGTTCTTCAATTACAGGAAGCAGCATCGCGAACGGCTTGCACAGGGCTTCGAGCCGGCCGAACCGACTGCGACAGAAAGCCAGAAGCCTGCACCCACAATCGTGCAAAGCACAGTTGCATCTTCTATTCCAGAAATGGCCAAGATGCCCACATCTAATGCTCCCCTGGAAGACGACGAACAATCGGACATCGCATTCACTGCTACTTCGTTTGCCACATCAGTAGCTCAGGGAAGCAAACTAACTGTGCCTTTGCTACCGTGCGGAACTGAATATGACAAGCCATTTGAGTGTCCGTTTTGCTGCAGCATTGTCGAGATGGAGGACCGCCGCGCTTGGAAGTACGCTATTTCTAGACCATGTTAAGTGCCTACCTGTGACTAACCTTGATAGGAAGCACGTCTTCGCCGACTTGGCACCGTACATGTGTCTTTCTGGCGAGTGTGTTATGGAAAATCAGCATTTCCCCTCTCGTCATTCTTGGATGCAGCATGAATTCAATACACATTGGACGACTCTGGTCTGCGTCTTCGGATGCCCCAATTCCTTTAGCTCGAAGCAGACCTTGAGGGATCATCTGATCCAACATCATCAAGAAAGCGTCGTAGGACGAGTTGAGGCCGTCCTTGCGACTTGCGAGAAGCCCAAGCCGCGCGACACTCCGAAGGCTTGTCTTCTCTGTGCATCCACTCTACCGAACTTTGAATCCTACGGAAAGCACACCGCAAAGCATCTGCAGGAGCTGGCACTGTTTAGTTTGCCAACTCTCGATAACGAAGCTGACGACGGAAGCGAGAGCGCTGAAACAGACGAAGAGGTGCACGGGGACCTTTCCGCAGCCGACGATGGAAGCCGGAAGAGTGGAGCTGATGACATACCACCATTCGAGCCCCGAGCCCCATCACCATCTAAGCTTTCAAATGCTTCGTCTGAATCTCTTGGCATCCCACTGCAGCGCTCTGCGACGGATGTGGAGAAATACGCCGCCATTATAGATGATATTCTGGCTCAGTCAGATCCCAGTGCCACTTCTGACACCTCCCACCAGGCTGTGTACGAGAGCTTGCAGGCCAAGCTTGGATATGACATTTCTCACAACGCGGTACTGTCCTTTCCCTTCCCATCTCGTCCGTCCCTCAACTAATACCCCCAAGAAAGCAATATTGCGCCTAATCCTGCGCGTAAAAGTGGCCCGCACCATCAAGTTCTCCAAAATGCGTCCTTCGCAGCTCGACGCTGCACCCTTGAATCCTACAGACCCCCCCACAATCGTTCTAGTCGATGTGGACAATGAGCCCCCTTCAAATATATCAGGGGGGCCAGAAAAATGCCCCGTCCAAACCTGCGAGTACCACGTCAAGGGCTTTGCGCGCAAAAGGGACAGAGACATCCATGTGCCAATACAACACTACAAGGGACCGATGATGTGTCCCTTTTGTACAGATGCCGAAGGTGGGGCCTTGAGACGCTTTGATTACCTCTCTTCCTTGATGATCCACCTGGAATCTGAGCACCCCCGTGTCCAAATGGAGGAGTCCATTTGCCCCATGTGTGGTCTGTGGAACATCCACTACGATCAGCATCTGCACGGCTGCATGCTGCGTGCTGTGGAGCACGGCTACGCTTCAGGCTGGCCGAACAGTACCTACACCATGGAGGAACTTACCAAGCTTATGGTTCATGAGTTCTCTAAACCCTCTGGGGCGCCTGTGAGTTCGGACAAGCGGTCCGAAATCCAGTCGTCGGGGAAGGTGGAACTCTCCCAGCCATTGAATACAGACGCCCCCTTGGGGTCCCTTGGCGAACCGGCGGCGTCTGGTGACCCCTCAAAACAGCGACTCGTTGAGTGGCTCAATGAGGGCGACGACGAGGCCTCGAGACAGTGGGCTGTGCAGCACACGGAAGAGGCGCATGTCCAGCACCTAAACAACAAGACGGAGGCTATGGTGGACGTTGCAGTGGCACACGAGTACGCCAAGGAAGATGCTGAGCGCAAAGCGGCGACTGCAGCTAAATCAGCGGAAGAGAAGGCCAAGCACGAATTTGAGATGGAGGGGGCGCGGAAGAAGCTTGAGCAGCTAGACCGGCAGGCGGAGGTTGATCGTGTTGGAGATAAGGCGCGCTTCTATTCTGCTGACGAGAGGTATTGGCAGCTGACGGACGAGACGGGCTGGTGGGATGAGGGCGAGCGCTCTATACAGCTCGAGATTCGCGAGCTTGACGAGGAGATCGATAAGAAGAAGTATGAGCTGCGTCGGCTTAAGGATCGCATTGATGCCGAGGAGGAGCGCGCTCAGCAGGAGAGCAAGGAGAAGGAGCGGGAGACGCGGCTTAAGGTCGAGCAGCTCAAGCAGGAGCAGGGTAGGCAGGCTACTGATTTATTGCGTGATAAGGAGCGCAAGCGCACCTTGGCTGAAAACGCCGAGCAGGTGTACAGGATTAAGCTGGAGCTCGAGGCTAAGGAGGCTGCGACTGCAGCGAAAGCAGCAGAAGAAGAAGTGGCGAAGCGGCGGCTAGATGATATAATACAGCCGCCGATTAGGTTCACGGATGCTATAGGAAGGAAGTTTAACTTCCCGTGGCATCTGTGCAAGTCGTGGAAGGTAAGTTTTGCCTTTTGTATATCCGCTCCCGCTAACCCCCCTTAGGGAATGGAGACACTCATTAACCAAGCCTTCCTCGACTTCGATGTTATCGATAAACACGTTCACGAAGGCCACTACGACCTCCTCGGGCCCGATGGCGAAATCATTCTACCGGAGGTGTGGGAATCTGTGGTTAAGCCCGACTGGGCTATTATCATGCACATGTGGCTCGGACCGCCGAAGCTTAAAAGTGACGAGGAACTTAGCCGTCACGAGGAGCTTGAGCGCAATGAAGAGCTTGAGACTAAAGAGGAGCTTGAGAACGACGAGGAGGCATTGAGACTGGAGGCCAGGGTAGCACGCGAGCACGAGGAGAGACGCGAGCAGGGGCACCTAGTGTTCGAGCATGACCGCGGCACCGTATTGAAGCGACAAGCTGCACAGTCCGGACGGTCAGATTTCGCGTTTGACATGGATGACGTTGTTGACGAGAATCCCGAGCCATTTGACGAAGAACAGTTTGATTTTGACAACTGTATCTTTACTCAGGCACTGGACTCCGAGATCATCACAGCACCGACCCCACCACAGCACGCGGAGGAGACCCGCATCCAAAAACCATATAACGACGCGGCATCTCGGACTGCGATGGGCATCGTAGGCGAGCGCGAGCTTCAACCCCGAACGCCCCAGGAGACGCAACGCAACCAGGAAATATCAGAACTGCAGATGCCGGGCGCGACGTGGGTGGCTGATGCGGAGGCCAGAGCGACTGAGGCAAGGGAGGCTGCGGTGGAGGCCATCGTGGAAGCCGAGCACCAGCTTCAGCGCCTAGCGTCTCTCGAGAAGGCACCGCGCGGCGAGGAGATATTGGGTCTCAAGGATGCACTAAGACAACAAGCGGTGCCACACGCGAAGGAGCCACACGGACACCACTTGGACGAGGCGGCGGCGCGCTCTAACGAGCAGGCCGTCGCTCAGGCCCGCCAAGCTGCGGCTGATGCTGCGGTGAGGGCGCAAGAGGAAGCTACGGCCCGTGCTCGCCGTCTCGATGATCTTAAGGCCCCGGCTGAAGAGCACCGCCGGCGCGCTGAGGCGGATGAGCGGCGCGTATGGCTGGAGCGTGAGGTTCGCGCCCTCGAGATTATACGCCAGGTGGAGGCGCAGCGAATGACGCTCCCACCGACTGCTACTACGCCGCTGCAGATTGCTGCCCCTCAGCGTAGCCCGGCACAGGGCCTGGGGGGGAATCCGTTGGCGAACGAGGAGGGTTCCGGGAGTTTGGGCGAGAGTGTGCTCCAGCGGGAGCGTGATGTTGCGAGTGCGCCGAGCGACAATCGTGACCAAGAGGAAGCGACATCCTGGATTCCGCAAGCGGCAACCGACGGAAAGTTCAAGCCGAGTTTAGGTGATAGTGTCCTGCTCCATCAAATGGCCCCAGATCATCCTGACGTGGCAGCACGAGCCGGCTCAAAAACAATCTACGTGGAGTCCGATGACGGCGACGACGTAAACGAAGAGGCAGAGTCATACTACTTCAACACGCTGCCTGGAGATATTCGCCGCCAACCGATCATCGGCAAGGCCGAGCGCGGACCTTCAGCAGAGCGGCTTCTTGAGCCGGCGGCTAAGCTGAGGACGCAGCACGAGAGCGCCGACGCCTGCGCCGACGCTCGCGCCACGGAAGATCATCACGACTACGACCGTGACAGGTCGCGCACGCCGCCTCCTAACCGCCGCGAGGAGATCCGCCGCCTCCAGCGCGAGCACGAAGAGGCCGTCGCCCACGCCAACGAGCAGTCTGTCGCGCAGACCGGAGCTTCCGCGCGTGCTCAAAAGGAAACCGCGAGCCGCGCCCACCCCCTCGATGATCTCGAGACCCAGGCCGCGAGGCAGCGCGCCGAGGATAGTCATACCGATGTCGGATACGATACCGACGACGATATTTTAGCCAAGGGAGCCTGCTATCACTGCATGATAACGAAACGCCGTTGCATCATTAACGACGGTGCCTCACAGTGCGTGCAATGCCAAGTCCTCAAGCGGGAATGTAATCTTGGACAAGGGGGGGCCGCGGCAAAAAAGCGCGAGATCCGCGCGCAGAAGAAGACGAGGAAGCGGCGAGGCGAAGCCAAGTACCGGACTGCGCGGGAGCTACGTCGGGAGGAGCGGGAGCAGGAGCGTGACAGTGTGGCTGAACGCGACGAGGGTCGTGATACCGACTACGGTACTTTAGCCGAGATGATGACTGATCCCACTCTTTTGCAAACGCATGCTGAGCCTCAGCACGTTTTGGGCACCGCTGCGTATGCGCCCGTTGCTCTACCGCCTGTCGCCAACGGGTCTTTCGCCAACGGATACTCGCCAACCCTAGGGAGCGCACTGGAGGACGACGAATCAACAATAAAATGTTTTTGCGGCTACAGCGACGATGACGGCAACACGGTGTTCTGCGAGCTTTGCCGCACCTGGCAGCATATCCTGTGCTACTACCCTGGCAGTCAGGTTCCCGAGGTTCATGAGTGTGTCCAATGTCACCCGCGCCCTTACGATGCCAGAAGCGCGGCAGAGCGGCAGCGCCAGTTCGTGCATACTGCGGCCAAGAAGGAGGAGATGCGTAGGCTTGACGAGCAGACGCGCCGCGACTACGAGCGTGCCCACGCCGCCCGCGAGGAGATCCGCCGCCTCCAGCGGGAGCACGAAGAGGCCGTCGCCCACGCCAAAACAATAAAATGTTTTTGCGGCTACAGCGACGATGACGGCAACACGGTATTCTGCGAGCTTTGCCGCACCTGGCAGCATATCCTGTGCCACTACCCTGGCAGTCAGGTTCCCGAGGTTCATGAGTGTGTCCAATGTCACCCGCGCCCTTACGATGCCAGAAGCGCGGCAGAGCGGCAGCGCCAGTTCGTGCATACTGCGGCCAAGAAGGAGGAGATGCGTAGGCTTGACGAGCAGACGCGCCGCGACTACGAGCGTGCCCACGCCGCCCGCGAGGAGATCCGCCGCCTCCAGCGGGAGCACGAAGAGGCCGTCGCCCACGCCAAAACAATAAAATGTTTTTGCGGCTACAGCGACGATGACGGCAACACGGTATTCTGCGAGCTTTGCCGCACCTGGCAGCATATCCTGTGCCACTACCCTGGCAGTCAGGTTCCCGAGGTTCATGAGTGTGTCCAATGTCGCCCGCGCCCTTACGATGCCAGAAGCGCGGCAGAGCGGCAGCGCCAGTTCGCGCATTGCAGCCGCTTCGGGTGATCGTAAAGGGAAGCGGGCTCCCGCCAAAAGCCAGAAAAAACGAGCCAAAGAACCTGTTACCACATATGGCTGGGCCCATCCGGAGCAGTCGAACAACGCAGACCGCGCGGCGAGCAGTCCACGAGATCAACAGAGAGCCTGCTATCATTGTCACATAACTGGACGCCTTTGCACCATTAACGAAGCTGCCTCACAGTGCGTGCAGTGCCAAGTCGATAAGCGAGAATGTACTTTTGGACAAGAGGGGGAGCGAGAGCGAGAGCCGCAGCGGGAGCGTGTCAGTCGCCTCGGGACCCTTGCCGAGAGTTTTGAGCAGACACTCCAGCAGCGCAAGCGCCAGACGACTGCAGACAAGGTGAAGGAGGAGGAGCGCGAACTTGACGAGCAGCCGCGCCGCGTCTACCAAGCCGCCGCGCAGGCCGGACCTACCGTAGGTGCTCAAAAGGAAACCGCGGGCCGCGCTCGCCCCCTCGATGATCTCGCGACCCTGGCCGCTACGCAGCGCACCGAGATCCGCGAGCAGATACACCAGCCACCCGAGCGCAGTTGGGCCGACGACCGGATGGAAGCTGCTGTCCGCGCCAGCCGCCTTCCCTTGGCTCATCGGGGAATGGTGAGCGACCATATCTTTCCGATATCCCCCGACTCCCCCCGGGCACCATCATCCCCCCGAGCCGCGTTAAACCCGGCCGCAAGGCCAAGGCCGAGTCTCTGCACGAGCCCAAATAGATCGAGCGGCGCGCACACCTTGAGCGCGAGGCCCCTAGCCGCGAAATCACGCCCTGGGATGTGGTGCAGCGAATGCAGGACGAGGAGACACGCGAGGAGCAGGCACACCGTACAGAGGAGTTGCGTAGGGAGGATGAGGTGCGCCGCAAGCAGCTTATCAACGAAGCAGCCGAGCAGTTGGGCCCCGAGCGGTTGGGCCCCGAGCAGTTGGGTCGCGAGCGTGAAGTGGCCGAACAGCGCCCACGCCTCGAACGCGAAGTAACCGAGCAGCGCCTACGCCTCGAACGCGAACTGGCCGAGCAACGCCCACGCCTCGAACGCGAGACCCGCAACTGAACTGCCGAGGCAGCGGAGGAAATAGCAGTGGATAGCGAAGTGGACCGTGGTGTGGGGACGGAAGCGGACTACGACACGGTGGACTCTCTGCTTCCTTTTGTCCGTTTCTTTCAAACGTCAACCAGTCGCCTGAAATACCCCCACGTCGACTGGGGTGACAGCGTGCCGGTGAAAAGATCGGCGAAGGCTACAGACTGCCGCTTCCCCTGCCCACAGTGTAGCCGTTGGTTCCCCTGGAAGAGTGATCTGACGCAGCACATGAAGATACACCGCTTGCCGTGCGCATATTGTACCTGTTCGTTCATGTCGGCGAAGGATCTGAGGCACCACATAACGACGCACTTAGACGACCGCCGCTACCCGTGCCCACAGTGTGACAGTTCGTTCCAATGTCACAAGGACCTGACGCGCCACATGACGAAGTGCCGCCCGAGGCGTGATAAAGAAGCAGAGACGGACCGCAGCACGGCACTGGGATTGGAAAAGCTCTATCAGCAGTAGCTGGTGGAGTATGGGTTCTCGATCGGTGAGAGTTAGGAGGAGACCGGGTTACGTGTTACCAGTTTGCCCACCGGTAGAACTGCTATCCCGTTCCGGGGGTGTGCATAGGCCACATGCTAAGACATTTAGCTCGGTTGAGGCCCTTAGATAGTTCTAGTAGTTGTAGATTCACTTAATCCAGAACAACCTTTCACACTGCTTTGAGAGTTCAAGAGGCTCGCAAGAAAGGAATTGGCCGTCGAGATCCCAACCCGAGAACCTGCCCAGCTGCCAGCGGAACCGCGGAACGATATGACAGACAGTTGCGGAGGCCTCAACCCCTTTTCCGCGACTTCACCCCCCCCTCTCGCCACTGGGGAGCCCTGGAAACGCATCCGGTGGACGTCTTCCCACCTTCCTTGAGCTCGAGGCTATGAGAGAGAGAGGGATGATCCAAACTGGAAAGATGACGATGACGCATGTAGTCGTCAAACCCAACCCAGAATTGACAGACGATCCGCATCTTGATCCGATTCAATCGACCACTACCGTGGGGGGTCCAGAGCTTTATCCAAAGCATGTGGAGGAAATCAAGAGTGGATTGCATAGGCCAGGAGGGGCTCAGGAAGCGTTAGCTTCCTTACGTGAACTGTCTACCCGTGCTGGTGAATTTGTCAAAAGCGAGCATGACACTGCTGAACCTGTTATCATGGATCTTGACCCAGATGGAGTGATATGAGTGGACGAGCCCGTTTATTAGTTCAAATGGCAAGGAGCTGGCCGAATGATAGTTTACTTTTGCGGACATTGTGATATCTTAAGCTCGAATAGCCGATAAGATTGTTAAGCACGTGCTGCGTGGAACGTCGGCAGGGTCTGTTGCTTGTGGGGAAGTCTCGTTGTGTTCATCCCCTAGGTTGATGCACCGCCTCCGAGGCGCGGCGAGCATGCCCTTCGCAAAGCCGGGAAGATCATATCGTGAGGCGCTGGACAAAAGTGCTGCCCAGTACGGCGTCAACCCATGTGAGCATAGCTAATGCCAATAGCGGGAGCGAAGTTGGAGTCGTAGAATCCAACGCAGAGAGCGGACGGGGGCAGTTGTGCCGTCGGCTTACATGTGTTTAAACGCCTTCGTGCCGTTAATGAGGGCATGATAGACCATCTTTGGTATCACATTACGATGCTCTATCCATTAGACTAAGCATACACAGCATACCACCCCCTCTAAAGCCCAAAGCAATTAGCATAATACACCACCGTCGCCGCCCAATCCGTAAACAACCCCTTGATCCCAACCTGCTTGACCAGCACATCAAGCACCGTATACATATCCCCATCATTATTAATAACCTCGTGAATAGGCTGGTAAAACGAGTCTCCACCTTTATTCAACCACCCTGACCGATCAAAACTCCACGTCACAATATCCAACCCTGCCTTCCGCGCTGCAACCGCGTAGGCGGACGGCACAATCTTCTTATTCGCATCCAGCTGCGTCAGCGCCCAGAAACCCGGTGCCACGATCTTGAGCCCCTGCGCCGCGAGCCCGGGCAGACTGGCCGTGGCATTGATGTAGCCCTCCTGCGTCGAGACTCGGGGGTCGAGAAACAGCGCCTGCTCAGCGAAGTCCGGCGCCGTTTTGATCCAGTAAGCAATGTCCTCGAACTGGAAGGACTGCGGCCAGACGCGGCTGGCGTCGATGCCGGCGGCTTTGTAGTCGGCGATGATGTCGCTGAGGAATTGTTCCTGGGTGTAGCCGTTGAAGGGCATGGGCACGGCGGGGAGCTTGGCCTCGGAGGTGAATTTCAGCCCTAGGTCGTCGACCATGGCGATGTACGCCTTGTGCGTCATCAAGGTCCCACAGGTGGCGTACAGATCTGTGCGGAACCGCGGCGTGCCGTCCAGGTATTCGGTCAGCGTGGTGGCATTCAAATTCACGCCATCCATCTTCGCGCACAAGCTTTCAAACTCCGCCAGTGTGATATCGGCGGTACAGCAATTCGCACTCGCCGGGATCCCGCGCTGATTATCCGCCGGTGTGAAGCCCTGCGTGCATTTCTTCGCCAGTTCCGGGCGCGTCAGGATGTCCGTCGTGGAATGCAGGTCGCACATGCTGTGCCGGCACACGAGCTGCTTGTCCGCCGTGAAGGTGACGTCGCACTCGATGACGCCGGCGCCCATTCGCGCTGCCGCTGCATAGCCCTCGCGTGTATGCTCGGGGAACTGCAGGGGCGCGCCGCGGTGTGCGAAGACGAAGTCGCTCCGGTGGAAGGGGCCCTCCGAGCACGCGGCTAGCTGGTCTTTGAGCGGGCCGGCGTCCATGTTGTCGACGAGGTAGTAGGGCCGCGGGCCGAGTTCGACGCGCATCGGCGTTTGATGGTGGTGCGGGCCGCCCCAGGGGAGGGCGGCGGCGGAGGAGGCCAGGAGGAGGGGGAGGGAAGGTCGCATGGTGGTGAGGTGGAGAGCTGGAGCTGGAGCTGGAGGTGAGGTTAACGGCTGCGGGAGCTTCGGGTCATATGTCTCAGCCGGGGAGAGCCTGCCTGGCTAATTTGCTTAGCTTGAGTGCTATTCTTGCCGGCTGGATGGCCGTCCTTGACCGTGTACGCGTCGGCGAATGGTTTCGACATCTGGTGGCACGCCTTGCGGCGATCTCAAGGGCTGTGGTTGTTACACCCGCCGTTGACGTCGCTGGTTCCTGGGCTTTCCGCGTGGAGGTCGGACGAGGCTGTCATTGTCGAGCTCGAATTCGCTGCCATATCGCGAGAGAAGAGGGACATGTCGATCCCACGTGGGCTCGTGGATCGAGAATACTCGTTTCCTAAGAGGAGCCAAGATGGAAGACGGGAACTGGACACAAGCTTCGAGGTCTCTGTAGAGGGGCAGGGTTGGTGAGTGGTCTTGACCCCTGTCGGTCTGTGGCTACCCCGCGCGGGGCTAGGTCAAGCAAGGAAGCTGGAGGAGTGGGGTACGTGGGATGCTGTCACTGATCAGGAACAGGCGGAAGCGGAAGCGGAAGCGAGAGCAGAAATCAAAGCAATTGAAGGGATGAGATTATAGGCAATGTACTTTTAGGCGTCTCCTAAGTGTTCAATGGCTTTGCGGACATTTTGGACGGGACAGTAACGCTGGGCGAGGTGCAAGGCTTCAAGAAGTGCTCTCAGTGACAACATGGTGAGCCGCACGAATTGAGTTCCTTGGAGAAAATACTGCTCTTGATATAGGTAGTAAAAACTTCATAAGACGGCAAATGCCCTCTGAAATGGCCTTGTAAGGGTTCAACTTCCTGTCTATAGAGCCAACTTAACTTTACCGGTTATCAGCTCACATGACCCCACACTGGGTATATATACTGTTGCTCTCGCATAGATCATTCAACGGGGACTTCTCCCCCGTTCAACCTTCATCACCGTATCAACTGCTCAGCGAGGCAACCTTTACACACTGACCTACCTCTGTACTCTGGGTTCGAGAAGAGATGATCGCACGTGTCGGCGGTGAAGATAAGCTACATGGTTGACTCCTTTGCCACGGATAATGCATCGATAATGGCTGCTGTCCTTCACCGACGTGTATGAGCATCTCTTCACGTACCCAGCATACAAAGGTAAGTGTGTTCTCCGCTAGCTAGCCGAGAGACGCATGACTCTGCTCTCATTTGAAGGTCGAGTACAAGCGAGCTCTGTCAGGCATATCTCGAGGAGTGCGACTGGAAAGACGGACTGTCCAATTTTGCAATTCGACATGCTTTAACCAGGTGCGAAAACGGAGACAGCCGTGGTACGGTCCACCTATCAGTCTCCCGTCTCAAGCCGCCGCACTCGTAACAACCCCCCCCTTCACCGTCGTCCTTGCCGTCCCCGGATCGGCAATAACCTCCACAACCCTCTTCCGACTCCTCCAATTCGGCTCCTCCTTGCCAAACAGCACAAAATCCGCCGGTTCCCCTACACCCAGCTCCATCGTCGTCACAGCACACCCAATCGCTTCCTTCGCCCGGCTCGACACGCATTCCTTCCGCAAATTAGCCAACGCTTCCGCACCACGCGGGGGCACTTACAAACAGCAACTCGGCATCCTGCGCCGTCCCGGCTCCGAACAATCCGACGCCCAGGCTCGCCACCCCGAGTGGATCGCAGCTTCCCCACGGCGTGAATGCGTTCCCCACGTTGTTCACCGCCAGCGCGCAGTTCAACCCATGCGAACGTATCATTTCCGGTATCGGCAGCGTGCCCCGTGCACCGCTGGGTGAGTGCATCATGAAGAGGTCCGAGGTGGGCAAGCCGACAAATGAGACCGGGAGCTTGCGTATCTCGGAGCGCACGCGGTCCCATTCGCTGGCAGAGAATGAGGCGAGGCGTGTGCAGTGACCAAGAGTGATATTCCTAAGCGGTGAAACCGTGGGAAAGACATTGAGAATGTCGAGCGCGGTCCAGATGAAGGGCTTCTTTGTTGAGACGATTGTGTAGTCTAGATGCAGGTCTAGCTGTTTACCGTGCTGAACGGCTAATTCTGATATCCACTTCACGTTTTTGAAAGACCCGTCATCACTGGAGAATGTGCTTCCGTCAACTTCAACATACGGTGTGCTCCCCACAACTTCGACTTCCTCCATCTGGGCGGCCGCTTCCATTAAGGCCCGGGTCTCGTCTGCGCCAGGGCCTGAGAATAATGGATCCTGGGCAAATGCGCATAGCTGCACTTGGCATCTATTCTGAAACTCCTTCTTCAGAGCAACTCCAGCCTGAAGACACATAAGCCCAACGACGGCGTCGACTTCGACAAAGGCCCGCATGACTGTGACACCGAACCTAATGCTCTCCTCGATGAGCACACGGCCACGGCGGAGGAGATCGGCAGGCTCAAAACGGCTCTTCGCTTGCTGAGTCAAGGAGAGCGCTTCGGCGAAGTCGCCGCGTGTGGGTCGGAGGTCGGAAAACTTGGGGTCTTGGAGGAGAAAGCATTTGTCTAGGTGGATATGGGCGTGACAAAGAGAGGGAGTGAGAAGTCGGCCTCCTGCTTCGAGGACGGTGGGCTTGGGAGGTTCAAGACGACGAAGGATGTGCGGGGTTAAAGATGATATGACTCCGTCTTTCAGGTGGATGTCCCATAGAAGGGGTTTGCGGGGGATACGGGCACCGCTGATGAGAGTGAGCTGCGTACCAGGTTCAGGATCTGTAGAGATGTCGATAGTTTCTTCCTGTGATGTCGATTCGGTAGCCATGATGAGTAGGTTGAATCCAAGTTCAGCGGGGTTGGCGTTCAAAGGAGGACGTCGGGAACAACAGTGGCACGCATGGGGATCGGCATCGGAGATACTTCTTTCGGTGAGATCAACTTGAGTTCTTCTGTATCCAGCACACTAGCATGGCTAGCCCAAAGAGCAACTGGGCCGCGCGTAGAAAGATGGGCTAGGGTTGACATTCCATGGAATTTATGCGTAGCTCTTAGTCTAGGTTGTCTTCGGAGTACGTATGTAGTCGTCAGCCCTCGCTGAGGGAACGGTGAAGAGTTCGGGAGCGATAAGATCAGAGACGCTGGGGCAGGATGATGTACCAAAGGCAATTGTAAGCTTTCTATTTCGATTCCAATGGCATCATGAGGAAAAAGAAACAAGACGAGGCTGAGACGAGATGAAGAGAGGTTAGATTGATGTCGCACCCGCGCTTAAATCTGCCGCGCGTCTCAACCCCGAACAGATAGCGATGAGAGGAACCGCGCTGACTAAGCCACATCGGCCTCTGCAAGTCGCGACTTCGCGACATCTCCCACTAACACGCTACCCACCTTCCTCACCCACTTACGCAACGGACGTTCATTATGATACAGACGCCAATGAACCGGCAAAACTATCCCCGCCAGCGAGGTACGTTCAATCCCAACATTATTGGCAAGCACCCCGCAACAAGCAGCAGCGATCACCACTCCTCAACATCTCTGCATAATACGGCGTACTGCTCCACGTCACCTTCCCTCCCATCTTTTATGCCCCCATTGCACATACTTTGGCATAACTAACAGCAAAACTATTTAAAGGCCCCGGCCCCATGGTCGCGAACCCACAACATGCAGCCCAAGTCAACGCCGCCCAACAACAAGCCATGCTCGCCCAAGACCAAGCAAAGCGCGACTTCGCACGTCGCCAGTCACGCGTGCCAACCGACCGCGACCTCCCCGAAGGCACCGAGGAGATCGACATCGGGGCCGTGACGCCGCGGTACCGGGCGATGCGCGACCTCGAGCGTCGCCTCGACGCCATGATCATGCGCAAGCGGCTGGACATGCAGGACTCGCTGCAGCGCAACGTGAAGCGGCAGCGCACGCTGCGCGTGTGGATCTCCAACACTGCTGAGAACCAGCCCTGGCAGCAGACGGCCATTGATCCTGATGCATTTGACTTCGGTGATCCGAGCCAGTCGAGCTTCCGCGTTAAGATCGAGGCCCGTCTTCTGCCTGAGGAGGACGAGGAGGAGGATGATGCGATGGACACCGATGGCCCGAAGCTGCCCAAGCCGTCTGGCCAGCGCACGCGCTTTTCGCACTTCTTCAAGCAGTTGAGCGTCGAGTTCGAGCGCACGCCCACGATGCAAGGCGAGGGTCTCGCAAAGGTCGAGTGGAAGAAGCCGGAACCCCGTCCCGGGGCGCCGCCCGCGCCAGTCAACACCGACGCCGACTTCGACTGCATCCAGTTCGAGCGCAAGAATGACGAAAACGTCAACCTGCGCATCAGCCTCGTGCGCGACGAGAACCCTGAGCGCTCGGTCCTGAGCCCGGGGCTCGTTGACCTGCTCGACGAGACCGAGGACGACCGCGCCGGCGTCGTTATGGGCATCTGGAACTACATCCGCGCGAACAAACTGCTGGAGAACGAGGACTCGCGCACAGTGCACTGTGACGCGCGCCTCAAGGCCGTACGCCCCCCTCTCCCTTTCGTAACTTTTCGCACTAACAAGTCCTCCAAGCTCTTCAACAACGCCGACACGATACAATTCCCTTACATCCCGAATCTGATCCTCGGGCACCTCACCCCGCTCCCGCCTATTACTCTCGCCTACACCGCGCGCGTCGACCCGGACTACGCCGCAAACCCGGTGCCCACGATCTACGACCTCACCGTCCTAACCGACGACCCCCTCCGCGCCACAATGAGTGACATCCTCAAACCCACCCCCGCCCGCACCACGGCGCTCCAGCAAATCGCCGCCATAGACGAGTCCCTCGCCCTCGCGGTCCAGGCCCTGGCCTCCGCTCGTGCGAAACACACGTTCTACGACCAGCTCGGCCACGACCCGGTTGCGTTCCTGAAGCGCTTTATCGCGAGCCAGCAGCGTGATTTGGAAGTTATCCTTGGGGAGGCGACGAGAGGCGCACCGGAGGAGGGGACTGGGGAGGAGTGGCGCAGGGGCGGGAGAGTGGGTGTTTGGGGGAGTGAGGGGGCTAGGGAGGGAGTTGCGCTGTTTTTGGCGAAGGGGGGGAGGGCGGTTTAGGTTGGCCTTGGACAGTGACGGAGGGGGAGTTGGGTCTTGCGTATCTCTGGTGCTAGGACTTGTTAGGGGAGCCAGGGGTGTCGGGTGTTCGGCGCATGATGTGTAGGATTTGAGTTAGGCGTCATACCAATGCCATTCATGCTACGTACAGAGAACCACCATATTCCGCCGGTCCGCGCGAAAGCGCAACGGCGCGTGAGAGTGACGAAGGACATGTGCTCATTATATTCCGCGCCCGGCCCCTTGTGAAAGGGGGATAGATGTGTATGAGAGAAAAAAAAGGGGGAAGGGGGGGGGGGGGGGGGTGCAGGCATCTACATGCTCAAAATCCGGAATCAGTCTACGGGCCGCTAAAACGGGTGGCCAAAACGAGCTACATCGATGTGATGGCAGGCGGCAAGCATAAAACGCGTAATTCATCACTGTGCCCCCAAGAAGAGAAAATGCCAATTCCCAATTCCCATACCAATCCATCCATAGAGTACCATCCAGCCAGACCGCCCAAGCAAAAGTCCCAGCATCAAAAATCGCTGCAAAATGGCCACATCCCACGCGAACACAGCCAGACAGCATTTGCAGAAATGCAAAAACGCCTTCAACGCCCATCGCTCAAAGAAAACAACGTCACTAACCCTCCCGCTCGCGCTAAAACACCGCCGCAAGCCCATTCTTTGAATGCCGTTTCGAGAAGCGTTTACGGCCGCGTAGACTCGCGGTGTCGTCATCCCCCTTGCGCAGCCGCGATGACGCGCTCGGGATGTTCACGCCGTCGAGGGCGTCGCCGGGTCCCTGGCCGCCGCCCAGGGTACTCGTCGGGCTGCTGAGTGCGGAGCCGAGGTCGTTGAAGCCTGAGTCGCCGCTGTAGGAGTTTGTGAGGGACTGGGAGAGGGCGAATTCGCGCGCACGGGCTAGCGTGTCGAGCCACTCCTGCGCAGCGTAGTGGCTGCCGTCCGGGTCGGAGGTTGTGGCCTTTGGGTCTTCGAAGAGGAGATGCTTCTCCGTCTTGGGTGGGATTAGCTGCTGCTTTCTGTGTAGTTAAGGAGGGGTACGTACCGTGTCGACGCACCACACCGTTAGACCCTTTGCGTCCTTGAACGAGCGCCAGGTCGTCGTCGTCGGCAGGAGGGAGAGCTCAAGCTTAGCCTTCTTCTCGTCGCCGCCGGATGCAGCAAGGATGATGCGCGCACTGCTGGTGATCATGACGAGGCGCTGGCGCTTCTTGGTCGTATTCCCGCCAAAGAAGCGGGAGAACTTCTTCGGCGTCGCATCTGACCCGGTCGCCTCACCTCCACGCGCATGCGGGCTGTGCGGTTGCGGCGTCACCGTGACATTCAAGTTACCCAGCTTGAGAATGCGCTCATTGTTGCGCGTGAGCACAGGGGACCAGTCGATATCGAGCTGAGAGGGCGGGGGTAGCTCGGTGATGAGGCGGGGATGAGCGGGGCGGAGAGGGGTAGTGCTAGCGCCGGGTACGGAAACGCCGGGAGCTGAGACTATGAAACGGGCACACGTAAGCAGGCGCACGACGCGCCGGAAAAAGCAGGGCACACTTACGGGTGAGCCGGATGGGCTCAGTGGGGGCAGAGTAGGGTTTGAGACGCGGGGCCTTTTGTGACCACAAGTCGCGGCCCCACTTGATGCCGTCGAAGAAGGCGTGGTTGCGGATGTGTTCGATAGGTAAGCGCTTGACTGGGTCGAGGACGAGGAGGCGCTCGACGAGGTCGCGCGCGACGGGCGGGAAGCCGTCGGGGAAGGTGTAGTCGAGGGCGACGATCTTCTGGAAGGTCTGATACTCGTTGGCGGCTTTGAAGGGCGGGCGGCCCGCGAGCAGTTGGTATATTATGCAGCCGAAGGCCCACAAGTCGCTCGCTTTGCATGCGTTCTTGTCCGTCAACAGCTCGGGGCTCACGTACTCGGCTGTGCCGACGAAGGAGTTGGCGCGGTCGTGCCCGCCCATGTCCATAGGGTTGTCGGAGGTCGAGGCGCCGTTGGAGCGGGGAGAGTCCAGAATCTTCGCAGTACCGAAGTCGGTGATTTTGATGTGCATTTGCGAGTCGAGCAACACATTCTCCGGCTTCAGGTCGCGGTGTATCACGCCGCGCGAGTGCATGTGGCCGATTGCGTCCAGAATCTGTGCGCCATAGAAGCGCGCGCATTCTTCATCAAACGTTCCCAGTTTTTTGAGTACGCCGAGCAGCTCGCCGTTGCTCGCAAGGTCCAGGACAAAGTAGAGTGACCGCTCGTCCTGGAAAGTGTAGTACAGCCGAACGATCCCCGGGTGGTCGGTAAGGCGGTTTAGCGTGTCCTTTTCAATGTTGACATACTTGACCTTCTTCTCCTTAATGATGTGGCGCTTATCAAGCACTTTGATCGCATACTCCCGCAAGGTCTGTCGGTCCGTCGCGGCCAGTACCGTACTGTAGGAGCCTTCTCCGAGTGTGCGTCCGAAGTTGAAGTCCTTGACACCCTTCTTTAGCACCTTGTTCACTGTGCGTCCAGAAGCGTCTACCTCCTGGCGCAAGGCAACAGCGGCACCCTTCTCTTTCCACTCCTCGCTGCTGGGCAGAGGTCCACCCTCGATGGAATACGGCGACTGGCCAGGCATAGTGGGAGGCATCCGCCTCGAACTCCGCCGCGGCGGCGCTACGCCGTTGATTCCACGTTCACTCCGGCTCGGATCGCGCGAAAGCATATTGGCTTGCTGCATGGCGGCGGCGGTGGCAGCGGCGCGGGAACTGCTACGCTGTACCATGGACACTGTCGGTATGGCGGGCTGCGGTGGTTCGTCTCCGTATCTGTATGTGCCGAAATTGGAGTTCTGTGAAGAACCCGAGATGTTCTGGTGATTGTAGATGCTTGACATGGGACGCGAGGTGTTGGGTGCGTAAGAGTTTGAAGCATTCATGGCGGAAGGGTGGATGGGGTATTGCATTTGGTGCTGAGCGAGTGGCACGGATTGTCGATGTGAGGCCTTGAGGTAGGCTGTGTGGTCTGAGGGGTAAGTCGTCGGCGGGGGGCCGGCGGACGGCGTCACGGCGGAGTAGTCGCTCGGGTCAAAGCCGAGGGAAGAGGAAAAGGACGAATCGTATGTTGGACCTGAATATGGCTGAGGATTTTCCGTGACTGTACTGCACGAGGAGTGAGAGGATGGCGGGGGATAGGGGGCGGAGCGGGATGACGAAAGTGGTGCAGGCGCAGATGTGGATGCGGACGCTGATGCTGATGCGGAGGGGGCAGATGAAGGCTCGTCGTCTGTGTCGGGGTTTGCAATTCGCAAGCCGCCAAGTGCTTCCGACAAGCTAATGTCGCCGTTCATGGTGCGCGAGATGTGTTGTGCGGTCGTGTTGGGGGTGTGATGCGTAGACGGGTGGTCTAGTGTTGCGAGAGGTTGAAGTGAGTGCGCGGGTTGGTAGCGACGGGACACGAGCTAGGACGATGCCGGGAGCGGGCCACGGCGATCAGGACCCCGGGGGGGGGCACTTTGCACTTTGGCGCGGGATTGTGGCGGATCGTGGCAGCGAGAGGAAGGAAACGAGGGTTCGCAGCGTCGTGGTTGGCCTATGAGTTGCAACGAGAGGCTTCTGTGGGTTGGGGAAACGGGAGTTAAGAGCGAGAGTGAGCCGGTGAAGCGTGTAAGGTTATGGGTGAGAGAGAGAGAAGGTGTTGATGCCGCTAATGCCGTGTTGTGTTTGAGAGAACGAGAGAGAGAAAGAGAGAGAAAAAAGCACAACAAGAGGAGAGAGACAGAGAGAGAGGGAGAAGAGAGGTGGGTGGTTGGGATGTTGTTGGTGCAGTAGTCAGCTGTTTTGGTGGTTGGGGACGGTTTGAGGCCGTCGTCGTCGTCACTCTCTCTCTCTCCCACTCGTGTCAACGCAACTCCGAGACCGTTTCTTTTGTGTCAGCAAAAAGGCACTCAGGCACCCGGACTCTCACCGCACCAAGTCGTAAGGCAGAAACGTCGTCCGTGTCTCGATCCCTTTTCGGCCCTGGCTTATGTAAGATGGAAAGGGTCGTCATCGTCATCACCGAAGACCCACTTCGACTTCACTTCAAGATTTCTTCTCTCCTCTTCTCTTCTCTTCATGTAGCATTCTTCTCTTCTTGACTTCTTTCTCCGTATCTTCTCAATTGTCCACTGTCTCTGCTCTGTTGTCCTCATGACTTTGCGGTGCACAGTCCCAATCAAGCTCAATGTCCGCCGCATCGATGTATTGCACCCAAGCCCGCTATCGCCTGCCTTCCTCCAATAATCGTGGCTTATGCGCATTACGAAACCTCGATCCGGGCTTCACCAGATCGTCCCTTCGGATTTGTTCCACGTCACCTTCAGATGGCCATGTCTATTTCCGCCCCAGGGCTGAACCGCCAGGAACAGCCGTCGCCACAGTGACAAGGACATGCTCGCTATCGCTGTGAGATAGACTGCGCCTTGCACATGCCTTTCATGCGCCAATTCCCAGAGCAGCGTGAGTTGGCGTCTCTTAGCCTGAGGCCAATCGCCCGATATGGCGAAAAGCGAGCCTTGCTCTTTAGATTCCACTTCATGCTTCGACGGTCAGCTTGTATCATGGCCTAGAATTGGCCAGCACGAAGAAAGGGAAACGAATGTAGAACAGGACACTCGGTGACTTGGTGGGCTGCTTCCTCAGCAGGGCTCTAGTTGGGATATAGCGATCAATGGATGCTAGCCCACCTCATTAGTCCTGCCTCCCTTGCCCACCATGTGTCTTTCCGGAAAAAAAAGGTGTTTGGCTACCATGTTCATGCAATTCAGCAGTTCAGAAGAACATCGTCCCTAAACATGCCGGCCTCGTGCTTCCGAGACATCACCCTCCCGTCTACCTCTAGCCCTCATCATGATCCGTCTTCAGCAGACGCAACTTGGTATCACAGCCGCCGACATTCGTGATGCCGGGGCTCGATATGATCGTCGACGCAAAGCAGCCAGCTCGGATCTCAACCTGCCACAGGGTGTTCGCCTTCTGGACCATGCCTCCAGAGTGCGCGTCCGCCGCGGCCCAGAACGCTCACGGGATGACGCTCTCGTAACTGCACCCTCACCGCGTGTAGCTGAGCGTTTTGTGTCTTTGGACGACACATCCAGTTCCGAGGAAGGCTATGAATGGGAAGACGTTGCAAACACCAACCCTTCGTCCCGACGTCGAGGCCTGGGCACCGAAGCTAGCAGCGCAGGAACGGAAACGAGTGCCGAAGGCACCAGCATTGAAGATGCTAGCAAGGAGGAAAACGCCTCGTCCATTCACCCATCGGCCGTTCAGTCAGCCGAAAGCATCGGGAGAATCAGCAGCGTGCCACGCGTAACAAGCCACCTCCAGCTCCCTATCCGACCTCGGCGTCCCGTCAGCAGCAGTGAATCAAATATGCAGACCCCACCCCAGTTTGCCTTTGACGGCGCCTCCGACATGCGGGTCGCATCCCATCACACTGGCCGTCCCTCGGCGGACTTGAGCACCCGGAAATCGTTCGACCTCTATAGGACTATCCACATCGGCTCCACCCAGAACGAGATTTCGTATCGCCCTCTACGCCCGCGGATTCAATACATGCGCTTCTCTTCGGGTGCAAAACCCCTGCTAGGTTCGGAAGCCAGCTCCAGCAAATCCACCGACCACTTTCCTGATCAGCATCTCTCTGCCTTCATGGCTAACTCGGAGCTCAGCCGCTCGGCACCAAACCTGAGTGACACCCCCGCCATCCACCGCTCAGAGAGCCCAGGGACGACTCTCCTTGCGGACCTGGCCTCGGACCGTATCCAAGCGACCTCCAGCCGCAATTTTAGCGGCCAGACCACGTCATCGAGCAGTTCCTCAGCCCTCAGCGCCGCCATCAGCGGTACACCCTCCGGCCTCGAGACACTTGCCCGCCGCTGCGCCACCTTCCTTCAAAACCTCCCACCTACCTCACAGCGTCCATCGACGGGCACCTCCGGGCCTTCAACTGGCTCGCGCACAGCTGTATCGTCCCCTATACGCACCTCACAGACGTACATCTCGCGCCGGCCCGTCCCGCAGCACTCTGCCTCCTCAAACTCCCTTTTCCGGCTCCGCAACAACTCACCCCCCACAGTTTCCTATCGCCCGGTGCCCACTGGCTCCCCTGCGGGCGAGCCCACCGTACCCGACCAAGTCGCTGAAACCACGGTATCCTATCCCCTAGTAGTCCATCCGCCAGCCGCCCCTCCGCCGTCTGACCAGCCAGCCCCCTTGCCCTCTGACCAACCAGCCCCTTTTCACCGCCGCTGGTCTCGCCGCACACGCCCCCGCGGTCACGTCTCATCGGCGTCTGTGGACGCGGGCTCATCGCTGCTGAGAGGTACAAGGGGGTCGCGGCCAGCCACGGCGGTGGCATTCGGGGAAGGTGCTACCATTCCTGAGGCCGGAGATGGGGCGTCCGGCTCAGTATCGCACACTGCTCGTGCCACTCATACTCGTCACGCTAGCATCGTCTCTCATGCTGCCAGTGCTGTGCATGCTGCCAGTGCCGCATCCATTGGGCGCACCGGCTTCTCGCGCGACAGCGGCGACTTGCTCTCCAGTCTTCGTGGGGTGCTGCGGCGCGCGGTCTCTGATGCGGATCGGCGGGGTCGTGAGAGGCGGGGCTGGGGGTTTGGATCTCGGTTGCGCGATCAGGAGAATGAGGAGGAGGCGCAGATGGGTGTTGTTGCTGAGGAAATGGGGGCGTACATGGCGGAACGCGTTGGTGATGGAGGCATTATGGAGGAGACGCCGCCGCCGGAGGGGAGGGTGGGGCGGTTGCTCGGTGGGAGGGGCGGAGGGCAGAGGGGTAATGAGGGGTAGGTTAGGGGAGGCTGTACGATAGTGGGATGGGAGGCGGTGGCTGTTCCTGGTTAGTTGGTGCTGGTGGATTGGACACGCTTGTTTTATTTGGTTGGAGCTTGTTGGACACCCGAATATCCTATCCTGAATATCCTACCGCGAACCCAGCTAGCAGAATACCACATACGAAACATGATTCCCTATCCCTATTTCGGTTCTGTCGTCCGCGTTGTCCCAGCCAAGCTTCGAAAACAAGCCTGATCCTCGCTCCCTAGCGGGAAAATATGAAAGGCTTGTGCGCACCATCAACGCATATGCGGTCGATATGGCGCTCAATTTGGGCGCTAGATGGCCCGGACCGGGGGTCGCGGGGTGGGCGCGCCCGTTCCTGGATCCAGATTGCGAGATGGGGGAAATCCTGGATGGACTGAGGGAAGGAAATTGGCCTTGGGGTACCAAATGGCAATGCCGTTTTGCGACTTAACTAACTATCTGCTCGTTGATGCATCCGAAGGGATTGTAATGCGGTGAGCGGGGTTCGGGATCCCCACACAAGCCTCCCGCTAGCTCGGCCTGCCGAACGCCGCTAGAACGCCACCCGCACCCACCACGCGGCTCCAGCCGACGTCACTCGAACGCGTACATCTCGAACTACAGGACGTACCACTCCCATCCTCGGCTTCCGCGGCCATCGCGCCTTCCGCTCCTCGTCCTATCTTCCCCATTCCACTCCAGCTGCGGCGATCGGTCACGCAGGTCTCGCCGCTGTCTCTCATCTCGCGCGGCGCGGGCATCTAGTTCTACTGCGTAACCGCACGCACATCGCCATCTGCTCTGCACCACCGTTGGAAGCGCGGGGAACCCGGTCTGGCACCGGGGTAATAGAATAAGCATCCCTGGTCGACAGCCGGGTCAGCGACTACTACGCAGGAGGGATCGCGTCACGCCGCAGCGTCGCACTGGCGGCACTCACGCAGAGCCGGGGTCAACGTGCCTTTCTCCGGGCACAAGGGCCAACCTCACCTCTCGCGGGGGCCCGGCCAACCCAGACCCAGTTTCACAGCATACTGTACGTTGTAATAACGGCGGGCTAATTACTACCTACCGCTGTTTGCCCAGCATGGCGCGCTTTAAGGACGCGGGCTCCCCCGCTCCCGCTGGCCGGGGACGTGGATTTTGTCAGCTAGCTGAGCTACGGTAAGAGACCTTCCATCTCATGTCCATGATATGTGTTTGAGTATATGCCAAGAACCATACAACCTGCGTTCGGACCAAGTCGTTTACTGTATAAATACCCTTTACGAGACCTTCGCGCTCCATAACTTGTAATCTGCACACGCATTCTGCCTTCTAAGTTACAGCACCCCGTTTCTCACAACGTCTGACAGGTTTTCCCCGACTTCACAGCGAGCGAAGAACGGTGCTGTCATGGCGATCTTCGGTCTCCTGGTGCTTGGGCTGGTGTGCGGGTGGGCGGGCGCGCAGAATGCAACGCGCACCGCGGCCGCGGTGGCGACGACCTTAGCGACCTCGGCTTCGGCGACCTTCTCGCCGTCTGCGCTCTCGCCGCCTGGAGTCCCTCTCGGCACGTTCAAGGCCGGCCCCGATGCGGATGGGAAGTACACGATTGCAGCGGAGGGGATACGCGCGCAGTTCATTGCGTATGGCGCGAGTGTGTCGAATCTGTATGTGAAGGATCGGTGGGGTGGGGAGAGGGATGTTGTGCTCGGGTATGATAATGCGTCGGCGTATGAGAGGGATGCGAGTCACCCGCATCTGGGGGGCGTGCCGGGTGAGTCGCTAAGGGTTTAGTGTGGGCGCGGACGATGGAGCTGATGCGGGGCAGGGCGGTATGCGAATCGGATCAAGAACAGCACCTTCAGCATTGAGGGGAAGGCGTATCATGTTCTGCCGAACGAGAATGGTGGCGCGGATACGCTGCATGGTGGGCCGGATGGGTGGGATTGGGTACGTCTTCCGATTTATGTTGATAACTGCTAACGAGCCAGCGCAACTGGACTGTCCTGGCCCACACGCCCACCTCCATAACCTTCGAGCTGCGCGACCCAGACGGCAGCCAGGGTTTCCCCGGTGAAGTCATTAGCCAAGTCACATACACCGTGGCAAAGCAGCGGTGGTACATTCGCATGGTTGCACAGGCGCTCACCAAGAAAACGCCCATTATGCTTAGCTCACACGTCTACTGGAACCTCGACGCCTTCCAGAACCCCAACGGCCTTTCGGCGCTGAACCACACGCTTTACATGCCCTACTCCAACCGGCGCATTGCGACCGATGGGATCCTGATCCCGACGGGGCAGCTGCTGGCCAATGAGCGTGGCAGCGTGAATGACTTCTGGTCTGAGCCGCGCACGATTGGGGAGGGATTCGGCGACCCGGCTATTGCGGGGAATTGTGGCGGGGGGTGCGTGGGGTACGACACGTGCTACCTGGTCAACCGGACGCCGGAGGAGGAGTCTGACTGGCGGGGTGCGCGGCGTGGCGGCCCTGTGGCTGTGATGGGGAGTGAGTGGAGTGGGATCCGCGTGGCGGTGTACACTGAACAGGAGGCATTTCAGGTGTACAGTTGCAATGGGCAGAACGGTAAGTCGGGGCTTCCCTATTGATTCGGGGATGTGAAGAGGCTGACAAACAAGGCACGATGCCGATCAAGAGCAATCAAGGCAATGTTGGCGGACCGCGAACGGTGCCGCAGTATGGGTGCGTGGTGCTGGAAGTCGAGGACTGGATCGATGGGATCAATCATCCGGAGTGGGAAAGGCAGGCCCGCCAAGTCTTTGGGCCTGGTGATGCGCCGTATGTGCTCGAGGCTGAGTATCGCTTTTCGGTGGAGGAGTAACGTGACTCTGGGGCAGACTCCGGGGAAACTCCGAGGCAAACTTTGGGGTGATTGTGGGGAAAGCACGAGGGGGCAGGGTTAGGGGAAGGAGCGGCCCTTAGAGTGTGTGGGTGAAGCCAACTCGTTCCTGCCATTTGTGTGCCTGGTGGTGATGCTTGGCTCGTCAATGTGACGCCGTGGTTTTTCCGGCCTGCGGGCCTGGGAGGACTATAAATACCGCTCGATGCTCTGCTTCCTCCATCTTTTTACATCGTCCCCCAACCAAAGTCTCCAAGTCCGTTACCAAAGCTTCTTCGTCGTCTGAAGTCGACAACAAGTTCAACCCGCCTCCTCGCTTCTCGGCCGAGTCCGATTGTCCGTCCTCCACCTCCACCACTCGGTCAATACTCCGCCCACCTCGATTTCGACTTCAATCTCGACCGCCTCCGCTCTTGACGTTGTCAGCAAGTCGCAATCATGGCGGCTTACAATGTCTACCCTATGGTTCGGAACGAGTACGGCACCTATGGTTGGCATCCGACGTACGCTCCCCTCTTCGAATCGGGCTGGCCGGGCAATCCGCAAGTCTTTCAGAACGGCTACCCTCCTGTCTTCAATCCGCTGACCGGTCGGTGGGAACACAACATCCAGCTGCCGGTCGTCGTCAACGCCAACTACCAGTATCCGCCTGGTGTCGGCATACGCTACGCCTTTCCCGGCTGGGCTGGTCGTCCGTCCTCGATGATACCTTACCTCAACTAGGCGTGTCTGGCTACGTGTGCTGACGTTTGGCTGGTCTGGAGGGATGGGCATCTTTAGAAAGAATGACCGTGGTTGTTCGATCTATCGGCAGATTGTCTTCAGGACTGGAAAGCGTCTGGTACTTTGAGGTTGTGGTTCGTCCTGGTTCGTCACTGCCGCGTTGCGATTGCAGTCTATCACTGCTGCATTGCAACTGCGGTTAGTCACTGCTGCGTTGCTATTGCGGTGCAATAATACTGCTTTGCAATTGCGGCTCGTTATCCTGGGTCAGGATCCTAGGCGTTGAAGGTCTGCAGGTGCAGATGAAAGTCGTCTAGGCAATTGAAATCGTTGATACCCCGTTCTACGTGTCTATGCGTGAAGTCCATGTCCGTGACCGGTGATGATGTGCATATGGCCTGATAGCATAGTATGACGTGATGCACTGAGAGATAAATCATGAAGGGAAGGAAAAGCTCCCTGAACGTTTCTATGAGAAGAAGGCACTATCCTACACTCCGTACACCCTCATAAAATCCACACCCTACCCCTAACACCAGCCACAAGAAGGCACCATACCACTCCCCTCTGCTCCAACCCACATCCACCCCTTCTCTATCCAACACCCACCCATTACATCCTATCAAACGTACCCCCTACTCCTCCCCCACAAGATCCAAAACCTCAACCTGACTAAGCCTAAACGTACGCCCCCTCCCCTGCATCCCCTCCTCCTCAATCGCAAACCGCCCCTCCGCGCTCTCTCGCAGGCGGATCAACATTTTGCGAGCGCGGCGGGTGGGTGCGGGTGTGCGTGGCGCGGCGGCGAGTGGGTGGAGGGCTGGTGCGGCGAGCGGACCGGAGGTCGGCGACATGGAAACGGAAGTGGTAAGGGGCGATGTGCTGGAGTCCAGGGCGCCGGCGTTGGTTAGATGGAGGGCCGGAGCCGCGCGCCGGCGCCGAGCCGCGGTTGTCTGGGTCGTCGGTGCGGCGGGCGGATCCGCGTCGCCTGTTAAATTGAGTTCCGCTCGCGCTCGCGCTCGCGTGGTCTTGCGGGGCGGGGCGGTGGGACGCGGAGGCGGAGGCGGAGGCGGGCCTGCATCCGGTCGTCGCGTGGAGCGCTTGCGGGTTGATACGGCGGGCGGCAGTGGGGGCGGGGTAGGGGTGCGACGACCGCGTATATCGGCCTCGGGTGAGGTGCGGTTTGGGTTGGGGCGTGAAGTGGGATGGGACCGAGGGGGTGACAGGTCGCCGGTGAGATCCAGCATTTCGGTTGAATCATGCGGTTCTTCACCTTCTGCAGGCAGGGGCTGGGTCTTGCGCTGGGAAGAGAGGTTTCTTTGCCGCGGGGCTTTTTTCCGTGGGGCGGTATCGTCGGTGAAGGCGGGTGTCTCTGCTGGAATCTGTGCTGTCGCAGCTTCCGTGTTCGGCTGGTGACTGTGCTGGGAAAAGAGGTTCCTTTGCCGCGGGGCTTTTGTCCGTGGGGCGACATCGTCGGTGATGACGAGTGTTGCCGTCGAAGCTTGGCTGCTATGCGGGGCGTCGAGTTTGGCTTGCCGCATTGGTTTTCGCGGCGATGTGCCACTAAGGTCGAGCGTGCCCTGCCGCATTGGCTTCCGCGATGATGCATCGCCTGTGAGGTCGAGTGTCACGGTGGAAGCCTGGCTGCTCCTCAGGACCTCGAGGGTCGTCTGCCGCGCAGCCTTCCGCGGTGATCCCACGCCCCCCAAATCAAGCGTACCCCGTCCCACCGCCCTCAGCGGCGACGCATCGGCTATACTATCAAGCCCCGCCTGTCCTCTCCCCGACCCATCCGACCTTGCATAAAAATTCGTAATCCCAGCCTGCCTCCCCCCCGGCGACGCCAACCCCATCGCCGACTGCGCCCTCGCATGCTTACTCCTCTTCGCAGCCGGCGACAGCGCGCCAGGAGACGCGAAAAAGAGCGGGGACGACGGGGGCAGGAGTGGATTGTCCGGGAGATCGTCGTCTGTGTAAGGGGAGCGGGGTCGCCGGGGAGAGAGTGGAGGGCGATGGAGGGTGCGTTTCGCTTTTGCGGACTGTGGGAGGAGGTCGCTTTGGGTGCGGGCGAAGGGGGAGCGGCGCACGCGCGGGGGGGAGGGGGAGAGGAGGTCGATTGTGTCGGGGTGGGAGGTGGGTTGAGGGTTGGGCTTGGAGGGATTGGAGGTGGTGGTGAAGCGGGTCGGTGCGCTGGAAGGCGGGGGGGAGGAGCTGGCGAGGTCGATGGTTTCGGGCTGTGAAGCGGGTGGTTGGGAGGAGGGTGGATCGGTACGCTTGGAGGCAGTGGCGGAGGTGTTCGGCTTCGCGGCTGTGGCAAAGCGGTTCAGCGCGCCCGCCGGCATTGCGGGCTTCGTAGTCTTGCGCTTCGCTCGCGGGGCGCCAGTCTTAGTAGTCTTTGGCGCCGCAGTCTTCTTCTGCTTAGGGCGGGCGCCATCTTCATAGGTACGCACCGCCGATGGCACGCCCGCCCGAACGAAGGCATCGGCAACCCAGAGCCGCTCTAGATCATTGGGATCGTAAGTCGGCAGGCCGCGCTTCTTCCTGGGACTGCGCGGAGCGGCGTCATCATCGATCTCGTTATCGCTGGGCGGGAGCGGCTCGTCATCGCTCAAGGGCGGGATCTCGTCGTCCGGTTCTTCGGCCTCGAGGTCGATGGGCACGAGAGCGATGGGCTTGATGGCCACACGCAGCTCGGGCACACCGTCGTTGGCGGGGTGCGCGCGCTTGCCGTGGATGCTCTTGATCAGCGCGGACTCCTCCGCTTCCTGCGTTGAGGCGGGGAGGGTGGAGGGCGTTAGGGCGCGCAGGCGGAGTTCGCGGATCAGCACCGCGGGCGCGAGATTACGGATGAACTTCTTCGCGCCACCGAGCTTAGTCCAGTCAAACGCCTCAGCGGTAAAAGTGCGCAGCTGCGGGAAATCGAGCTCGGCGTCCCACTTCAGCACGCCTCGTAGTCGGTCTAGCTTGTCCGGCGGCGACACGACCGGGTGCGTGTAGTAGCGCAGAATCTCGGCGCTGGGGAAGTCGTCCGGGATCTTTAGCGACTTGTGCTTCGTGCGGAAATACTTGCTCTCGTTGGTGACGAGCTCGTGGGATAACCGCTCGCGCCATGTCGCCAGCGCAGCCGTGTCCCGCCGCGCGATGCTGCAGAGCTCGGCGCCAAATCCTGCCCTTGCGGCCTCGCAGGCCGTTTTCGGGCCGCATCCGGGGATGCCCTCGGGGATGTAGTCGCCGCCGCTCATCAGCGCAATGAGCACCATGCCCTCGCGCTCCAACCCGGAGGCGGCCGCCGTCTCGCGCGCATCATACACATTGACATACGTCCTCTCCCGCTCGAGCGTCCAGTTCCGCAGCGTGACACCGCTGCCAAACATGAGCGTGTCGACATCCTCGCTGAGCACGGCGTCGACGATGCCCTCGCGCTGGAGCAGGGCGCATTCGGCCTCGGCTTCGCCCGGGGCGATGTGGAAGGGGATGCCGAATTGTTTGAGTAGCTGCTTGGCGAGAAATTCGGGGATTGAGGCGACGTTGGGGCCGGTGCGTTTGTTGCGCTTGAAAGGGGGCTTGTTGGGGCCGTCGAAGACGAAGAGTGGGTGGATGCCGTGTGTGATTAGACGGAGGAGCCGGTAGTAGAAGGTTCGGAGGGCGGGGTTGACGCCACCTATGACTGTCAGCTTTGTAGCCTTTGAAAGCGATGATGTTGACCTTTGCCGGACTGGATTTGGAACAGCCAGATGGAGGTGTCGATGGCGATGCGGAACGGGCGCTGGGAGGCTTCGAACTTGTCGACGGCCAGTTTTGACAGCGCAACTTTCCTCCCCGGGCCGATTTCCTTGTAGATTCTAGCGATATTAGCACTCTGAAGTGTAGAATGAAGGATTTTGGATAGATACCCGTGGATTCCCATGTCGACGGGCTTCGCACGGTGTTGAAGTGACGTTCGCCACTGTTTACCGTTGACTGTTTGACGTTGCTATGCACTCTACCAACAGCCAATCAGCGCGTAGCCCGCAGTTTTCTCCGAGCGGGCTTCACCACCAACGGGTGTAAACATGGACTCTTGACGTGGTGCATCACCAACTCACATCTCTACCTATTCCAGTCGAATTACGGCGCGTCTTACGTTGAGCGCAACTCTCCCAATTTGACCTCTCGGCGTCCCATGGCGCAAACAGCTGCCCTTCAACACCACGCGCAACTCCTGCAACCATCCTCGCCTTCCACTTTGAAGTCAAACGGGCGCTAGCAGCGCACGATAGTAGCGTGCAATTCAGCAATCCAGAAGGACCATCATCCCTTGCGGAACTTCATCATGACCACACTCCTCAACCTCACCAGTTTCGAATCTCCGCCCTCCTCGCCCGACCCCCTCACCGTCTCCAACCCATTCACCCAATACCCAGGCTCCGGCCGCTCGCGCAGCAAGACCCCCCTCGTGTATCGCTCGCCCAACCTGCGCCGCCGCAAACTCACCTTCGACGCGTCATCCGCAATCGCCTCCTCGCCCTCCAAGTCCATGGTGCTCGACACCGGCGGTGGCCCCGGCGCTAGCCCGTGGCGCATCAAGGTCACAGTTGAAGCGGAGCCGCAGGACGATATGAAGGAGGAGCCGCCGTCGCCGTCACGTCGCGCAGCGCGCGGAATGGCTCGCACGATGACCATACCGATCAAGGACGCAGGCTCGTCACCGGCGAAGAAGCGGCCGCGTCGGTCAGGTACACCAGCAGTCAGGAAGCGCGCGCCGACACCGGGCAAGAAGCTCTTGCAGCTGTCCCAAGGCGATATGGAGGATACGCTTTCATCCCAACCGGAATCGTCACCCGCCAAGCGTCGCGGTCGACCACGCAAGAACCCAGTGCCACCGCCGCCTTCGTCCCCGCCCGTAGAGCAAAGCATCGAAGACGTGGACGCTGCGCCAGAGCAACCCACCTCCTCTATTATCAACCCTCGCTTTGACTTTTCCAGTCTCACTCCGCTGCACGCTAAGCAACCGCCCGCAACACACCGGTCGCAGCGGGAAGCCCGACGCGCGCTGCCTCCTCGTCTGCCAAACCACCGCATTGTTTCAGGAGGGGAAAACGTGCTCAATTTCAGCCCGCTTCCGAACCGCGACACTCCACACAAAGACGCAGTCGCGTACAGCAGCCAGCGGAGAGGCACAGCAAGACACGTCGACAACATGCCCGAGACATCCAGCGTTGGACGAAAGCGCCGGCGCCCGCTCTCTGCTCAGGAACCTGACGCAGCCACCACCTCTCTCCTCGGGCGTTCCTCTACAAAGCGCCCTGGAAATGCCCATTCAGACGTCGACCTGTGGCAGAACATGATATCGCGACACAGCAGCGTAACATCAACCGGCGCATCAGACGACTCCGACTTCGGCGACGTCGAACTGACCGGTCGCTCAATCGGCGACAACACGCTGATGCAGAGCGAAGAATTCACCATGGTATCCATCGATTCGCTCGAGAGCGTACGCGAAATCCATAGCAGCTTCGTCGCAGCAGCAAACGCGACTTCCGCTGCCGAACCTTCCACCACTACCTCCACCGACGCCCTCCGCCACTCCACCACCACCGCCGCTCCCCGTGAACCTTCCAAACTGAGTCACTCCTGGTTCCCCGGCACTCCCGCCGACAAAGCCCAAGCTCCCTCCCGCGCATCCTCAAAACCACAGTCCGGCGAGAGGCGCTCCTCCCCCCACCTCCTCCGTCGCAGTCAGCCAACATCCGCCTCCAGCCAGCCCCGCGCCGACAGCAAAGCCCTCGGTTCTCCCCTCAACCTAGTCACTGGCTTCACGCGTGCGGCAACTGCGAGCAGCGTCTTGCAGGACGCACTGACCGATCCGATAGGGGCCGTACGGAGTAGCAGCGTTGCGCGTGGCCAGGACGGTCCGCAGGCCGGCTCGATGGATTTGTTCCGCGCGTCTGTCAGCCAGCGGATTGTGAGCTCGGATCCGCGGTACCCCACCCCGAACTCTGCGGAAAAGGACGTCCAGTCTACACCCCCGGCGCCGCGGATGCTGGCTCCGTATCCGCAGCTTCAGGCTCCGCGGGAGAGTGAGAGCTCACGCACGAGTCAGGATGAAGTCGTGGATGACGCGGCATCGGTTGGGAGTGTGGGTCATTCGAAAAGACGGGAAAGCTTTCGGGCTACGGCGCATCCAATGTCCTCTCCGAGACAGATTATTCAAGAGAAGATCATTCAGGAGAAGGAGGCGCAGTGGCAGGCAGCACGGGAGGAGGTCAGTCGCCAGATCCGGGCGGCGAGGAAGAGCGATGTTATGGTGATTGAGAGCGACGATGACTATGAAGAGGAAGATGAAGAAGAGAGCCAGGATGATGCACAAGAAGACGAGGATGGGTCCCACGAGGAGCAAGAATTGGAGGAGGAAGTCGATGAACTGGAGGAAGAACAACAAGAGTACGAGGAGAGTGTTCACGACGTTGGCCTCGAGGACGAAAATCGGCGCCTCGAATACGACGACCAAGTGGACCAGGAAGCTTTCCGCCAAAGCATCCAGGAGCGTACTCGTCGCTTGAGTTTCGATAGCAATCACGGCGACAGTTTGGACGCTCACCAGGATATGGACCAAGATGAGAGTCAGAGTGAGCACGAGGACATGGATCAAGACGAGAGCGGCGACGAGGGTGAGGACCACCACGAGCATGAGCAGGACGTCAGCCACAGGGAAAGAAGCCCAGCACCGGAGATGCAGGAGGCACCGAAGCAGTCGAACCCTTCCCCATTCCCACCGCTCCAAGCTGCCCCAAGCTGGCTCAAGCGGCTGCCGCCCCGGGACCAGCCCGACGCGTCATCGACCGCGAACTCGACGATTATGCCACCTCCAAAGCCTCTCCCCGAGCACTCCACCCAGCCAACCAGAAGTCCTCCCAAAGCACCACCCGACTTGTCGCTTGGGGGATCTAACATCTTCGCTCTGAATGCAGCGCGCAACCGCACCCCGGAACCATCCGCAAACCCATCTCCCAAACTCACCTCGAACCCCACCTCCAACCCCGCCCCCGACAACGTCATCTATCCTTCCATCTTCGGTCCCGCCTCTGCCGTCGCAGCTGCAGCGACAGAAGACATCTGGGAAGAAGAAGCAAGCCGCGAAACCAACCGGCCCCGCCGCGCGCCGCGGGCTCCCACCGCCCCGTCCCCACCCCGTCCCCCGTCCCCCAACACCTCAACCCTCTCATCCAACATGCCGCCTCGTCCGCGCCTCCGCGCCAGCCCCACCGCCTCGTCACGGAGCACGACCTCGCGCCCCGCGCGGGCCGCACGTCCGCGCCCCACAATCCCGGAACCTGACTCAGCAGCCGATATTTCAGCGCTGTTCCGCGGTGTGGCCGGCAAGGGGTACACACCGCACAAACCCACCGCCGCGCCTGTACCCGAGGCGGATGCCGACGCCGAGGAATCGTTCTCGACGGAAGGCGACGATGCGCCAGACCCGTCTGTGCTGTCTATCCCCCCGCTTGCGCCTAATGCGACGAGCACGCCGCGCTACCCGCCACCTTCGCCGCAACGTTTATTTACGCGCCCGCTTGGGGGACAGGGGCTGGCGAAGAAGCCGGTCCGCGTGAGTCCGGTGTGGAATGAAATCGCGCGTCCGGTGCGGAAGTCGGGTGTGGATGCCATCACGAGACCGATGCAGAAGACGGGTGCGGATGCCGTTGCGAGTCCGGTGCGGAAAACGGGCGTGGATGCCGTTGCGAACCCAGTGCAGAAGACGGGTACGGATACCGTCGCGACTCCAGTGCGGAAGACGGGCGTGGATTCCGGCGCACGTCCTGCACAAAAGGCGGGCACGGATGCCGTCCCGAGTCCTGCGCGGAAGACGACCATGGATATCGCGAGCCCAGCGAAGCAAGTCAAATTCGTGCCGGACAGTACAGCTGGACGCAAGAGGAACCGGGATACCTACGAGGAAAACGAGAGCGCAGCTACAGACCGGAATCTCCCTCCGCCGGCACGCGAGTCAAAACGCGCTCGGCACCAACCCCCCAAGGGCTGGCTGGGCAGTCTCATCGACAACGTCACAGGCCTGTTCGGACGCCAGCGCCGCCCCGCCCCGCCCCGCCCCGCCTACCCGATGACGTCTACCGCGCCCCGCACTTATGCCCCACCTTACCCCCTTCCGCCCCTAGCCCCGCTACCGCCCCTCCCGGCACGCCCGCACCCTGATCATCCTCTCTTGCGCACGCTGCCCCTACTTCCTGAGACCGAGCCCTGGTCCCGCATACACTACGCCGCGCTGGATAGTTTGTGGCATTGGGCGGCCCAGGCACCCGCGCGGTTCGCGGCTACCCGCCCGGAAAATGCCAAGTTAATGAGGCCGTGGAAGTGTTTCGTGGGCATGCGCTTGCGGATGGCCGGCTTAGAGGCGAAGCTGGGGGAAAGGGATGTGCTTGTTTGCGCGCTGTTCTGGGAGTTGCTGTACTTGCGCGACGCGAAGGATTTCAAGGAACGGTATGGGGAGGAACTGGATTTGGGGAAACTGGGGTGTCTGGTTCCGCGTGGGACGGTGATGACCCGGGCGGATGTGGCGAGGCGGTTGTTTAGCCTCATGTGGGGCGCTGAGACACGTGCGGTTGGCAGGGATGTGCCTGATGCGGAGATGGGGGATTTGAGGTGGCGGTTCGAGGGCTGGAGGGAGGGGAAGTGGGTCTGGATGGCGGATGTGGTGGAGTTCGGTGTTGATGGGGGGGAAGGAGGGGAGAAGTGGGCAAGGAGGGGAGGGGTTGGGATGGGTTAGCGGTTTATGATTATGCTTGTTTGTTGGGTGTCACGTGCGTCAGCCTTGTCTGGTCCCGGAGGGCTCAAGGGGATTTGATTTGGCCTGAGGTCAATTGATGCCATTTTTATGCCTCATGCCGTCTTTATGATTGATGGGTCATCTGATGTTATGCTGCATTCCGAGTCTTGTGCAGTTAAGGCCAATTGTCCTCTTGCACAGCATGGTCATATTTTTAATTTGCACTACATCCAGCACATACAGCCATAGGTCGGAGACTGCACCTACGTCCGCGTTCCCAATTTGGTAAAACTCTGAATTTAGACTAGCGTCATACATCCTTTGTTAGATGGTCCTTAGGAGGGCTGGGAGGTAAACTGGTTAATACTCTGACTTAAATATCCCCGAAGACCCGTGCGGATTCAGAAGTCAACCTTCTGCCCTCGATCTAAATGTCGACGCAAAACTTCGCTCACCTTCTCTCTAGGCTGAAAAGCCGCCGAGTGGAGGCAAGATACTCGAAATCGGCAAAACACAACCTGAGCCGAATCCACCGTCAATGGAAAGAGTTCTGTGAAGCTGCAAGAGCCTCCGATATTCCTAATGGAGATGCACTTTTCAGTGACCCTGAAAAGTGTATGGCGGAGGCTGACCCTGAGCTGGTTATATTGTTCCTGAAATGGACTCTGGACACGCAAACGAGAATCCGAAAAGGGATAACTATTACCGTCTACTATGACCGGGTGGCACGTCACTCAAAGACAAATGCCGCATCACCGAATGTGGAGCCTTGAGGACAGGAAGCGGGTTCTTTCAGTAAGAAACTCATCTTGATAAGCTCAAAACTAATTTTGTATAATTCATCTGTTTGGATCCGGCCTCTGAGCATGGACTCAGTAGAGAACGGCAGCCGAAGCCTGTCCTAAGCTTTACCGATATGGCCATCCTTCTCAACCACCTTTGGAAATGGGACAGGCTGCAGTATACCAACGAGAGATTACGAGTCCAAGTGGCCTTGGTTATACTGATTTCGATGGCTACGGCAACAAGGCCAGCGGCATTGCTAGAGCCGGTGTACGCCAAACAAGGTTATGGGGAACCACCCAAAGTTCTTCGTTATGAGCATGTCAGGCTCCTTAGTCCGCGATTCCGAACGGATGAGACAGAAGCTGGTTCTGGAAATCAACCTTGTCTTTCACAAAGGATACGAGCGAAATCCCAGACCGTAAGTAACTTCAGTTTGGCATTTGCATGCTAATAATCTTCTACAAGAACCACCCGCATTCTTATCGAGACAGAGGAGCTCATCTTTGATCCTATAGTACTCCTGCTGGTTCTCGCATTCTGTTAAAATGAAGTGTGAACTTGACTGAGTTGCTTGATCGACTAGCAGTGGGAAGTGAGCTGACTATATACCTCGCCAGGAGACGACCCCTGTCTCCTGGCTCCGCTCCAGCCACCCAGGTTGCCGCCACAAATTCAACATATCTCCTCCATCAGCACAGCCTGTATGCTCCGTCTATCCCTCACTGCGCTGCCAAACTCCCACCCAGAACCATGACCGCCACTCCGGCATCCTCCTGAGCTTGTTTATGCTCGAGCCTTTGATCAGTCTCGATATCCCGTACAGCACCTACGACGCGGGCATAGACGACGCAAGCAGCGTGGGCGGTGCAACATGGATGAACAACCGGGTATTTCCTCCAGCGAAGTTTTCGCCTATGAGCTGATCAGTTGGTAGGAGAACTTGATGCCCCGTGGCATGTGGCTGTGTCTCCTCCAATCTCGTCCTCCTCTCCGCGCCCGACAGCTCACAGCCTCATTCTTGGCATTATGCCCCGCAGTTGAGCTCAGCTCGAAGCCCCAAAGCCTCGCCTTTAACCTCGAGTTCCACTCCTGCATTTTTCACAAGTCCGCAATTTCTTGACTAGCATCATTATTTCCAAGATGCCACCTGCAAAGCGAATCCGGGCACGGGGCCACTTCTGTGCCTCTTCCGGCCTTTCACGACCCTCCTCACCT